>JBAMNC010000317.1:1012500-1612500 GCA_037902135.1 Cetoscarus ocellatus | reverse complement strand
GGTGTGTTGGATTGGTTTGTGTAGGTGTAAGCAGAAGTGGAATCGGCAGCTGGAGGAAAAGTATTGCTGGAGTGCGAGGCGTAATCGCTGTCGCCAGTGCTCTGATGAGGAAGAGATGTCAGTAGTGGTTAAAAAAGATGTGGCTGGGTTAGGTAGAAGTAACAGCAACATTTTCATTACCATGACTGATGCAGCTAACCTCACTGTCCAAAGCTAGACAAAAAAATCTTTATTTAAACAATGTTATTTGTCTGTTAAATGAGATTTGTCTCAGAGAACCCTTAGCTTAACATATTAACTGATGAGGAGTGAAACCAGTGAGCAAAGAAGACAATCTGGGTTTAAATAACTCAAAAATACCCTCTCATAACTGCTAGTTCAGCTTTAGCCAGAGGACTGTTAGCTTAGCCTCTGCGGAAAGTCCATGAAACTCAGCTTACCCTTACAAAGGTTGGAAAATTCCTTTTAATAAAACTATAATGAAATGGTTGCTTTTGAGAAAAGTCACTGTTAGCTTACCTTAATTTAGAGACTTTAATAAAGAGGAAAAAGCTAACCATTATAAATAACTATATAATAGATAATTAACGCCCATAACTTTTGGTTTATTCACATCAATGGAGCTAAAACACTATTAGCATAGTACTTTGTCTGAAACAGGGGAAAGCTAACCTGTCTGATTTTTTTTAAAGCTCCTTAAAAACTAAATTTCATATCTGTGCATTATTCATAAGGTGAACAGATGTCCCGATTTAGCCAGGACCATCCAATTTCAGGCCTTAGTGTCTTGTGTCTTCAAAAATATCCCACAAATGCTAATATGTCCACATTTAGGACACCCCCTGTCCCAAGCACAATAAGATTAATGTGTAAAGGTGAAGTATTATGAAGATAAAACACTAATTATAAAATTGCATGATGTGTTGAAACTATGTGAAATTATATATATTTAAAAAAACAAGGGTATGATGAATTATGAAATAGATAACATCATGGATAACATAAGAGCATCTAATAAAACAATACTTAGATTATTATTGTTTAAATAATAAAAATTACAATATTGCAGATATTTAAAATAAATTAATAATTATAGTTATGTTATTAAAATGCAGTTTTGTTGATTTGAAGGTTTGATTGTTTATCTGCTGCTTCGTGTGCTGTTTAAAGGTGTACCAATAAAAAAGCCTTTACTATCTCCAGCTCAGTCTTTGGTGTGTGGTAAAATTAAAGTGTTCCTATGACTCATGAGGCTGGTAACTCAGCTTGGCATAGACACTGTAAACTTTTGATGATTCCAACTCCTTTGTGGTCCTGGAATCATAAAATCAAAAATAGACTTTTTTCTAACTTTAAATTAAGTAGGCCTGTGTATATAACAACTAATAATAGACTCCTCATTTCAAGTCTGCACTTTATCTGAACAGGAAGTAATATGAGTTTTACTAGTGGTATTTGTTCATGGGCTATTTGAGACTTTGGTGTAGCAGTTGGAATCAAGCAAATAACTATTAGAGTCAGAAATATTCTACTTGTTCTAATAGCCATAGTGTGTGCTAAAACAGCCTGTTAGTGAAAAGTAGACAGAATTATTGGTGTGTACTATTCAATTCTTTTCAATATTGCACCTTTGTATTTTGTATTATTTATGTTCTTACATGTCAGTTTTTGTGCTTTGTCTGCATTTCCTCTCTTCATACACCTCTGTGTGTGCTTGTGTGTCTTCACTCCACTTAAAACCTCATAAAGCCCCCCCGGCCCCTGCCGCGTGCCACTCTAATAACCTGCTCGGCTGTCTGTCACCTGATTGTTGCTATTGTCATGCTAATTAGAGCTCCACATTCAGGAAAAAGAGGAAAAAATAGATCTTTTTCCCCCATCTATCTGTCAGGAAAGTGCTGCAATCTGTCCCCCCATCTCCCTCAGCCCCCCCTCCATCTTCTTATCTCCCCTTCATCTCCCCCATCCCTCATTCTATCCATCCGTCTTTTATGTGTTTTACAATCGCCGCAACAATCGGCTCATTTGGAAAACCCTCAATTACCAAGCTCCATCTGATCTGCCCACACTGCACACACTCGTGTACAAACAGACACACACACGCATACATAAAAAGAATCTCTGCAAAGGTGCTGTAGTGACGGAAAAATCCACACATCTTCCCCAGACGTCTTCTACTTGAACAAACTGGTGATTAGTTTAAACTGGGCGTCTTTGTGTGCCGAACAATAAGTGTTTCAGTGTTTCCCGTCAGCCTGGTTTAAAGTATTTGGAGTTTCTTGAATTTGTATGCAGATTTGTAAGATTGGACTCTAAAGACAAATGAGTAGGAGGATCAAATGTGGAGAGAAGGTGAGCATGAGCGCAAGATGGGGAGAAGAAGACAGGAAACAAGAGCAAGGAAATGAGAGAGGATGGCGCTTGAGAACAAATGAGGGCAGCGGGGGGGAGATGTGCGAGGAGATTTGAGGGGCACAGGGGCGGACGGGCGAAGGGGAGAGATGGAGGGGGAGACAAATATGAGGAAATGAGAGGAGATGAGAAAGCGAGGAGAGGTGAGGAGCAAAGTGGAGATAAGGTTATTGAGTTGGTGGCTCCGCCCCCTCCTCCACATCACGGAGCTTCCCAGAACAGAGATCTATCTGTCCTGTGTGTTAAAAGGATTGTATCGCTTAGTTCAGAGCCTTAACATTAATCAATACAGCAGTTATTTCATTTTCTCGTTTGTACCTCGGGTCGTCTTCATTCAATAATGCTGTAATGCGGCCAGCTTGCTCACACACAGAGATAGCCGCTCATAATGCAATTGTGTGGATGTATACAGACTCTTATCACGTACGTTTGCACTCACCTACACACAGAGAAACAGCCCCCTTATAATGAAATTTACCAGATATACTGTATACTCTTCATCTCTTTCATGTTCACACAAACACACACAGTATCTTACTAGGTATTTTTCCTTTGTAAGAATGAACAAAAGCCACAGTTAAGATGTTGGGCACATAAACACTCCATTAAGGTCCACTATCTATGCCTCCCAGCCACCAATATCTCTCCTAACATGTCTTTCTGTATAGTTGGAGGTAACTCAGGTGTAGCTTAGGGCTGTCACTTTTCCATTAAGATTCAACTCAAGCAGTTTTTTGAACATATGCTAATACTCAAAGATACTCAAACACAGACATGGGGCGTTTCCTAGATCATTTTACTATTTACCTCTTCCAAGGCCACACTTGTAGATATGGGTCCACCTTCATACGGAGTCTCAAAATAACAGAAACATTCAATGCCACAGACTTTAGACTTTACACCAAGTTTAAGGTGGGCAAAAGCAAAGCAATTTTAGTGCCCTCAATTTACAAACATGCAAGCTTTTTTTGCACCAGACCAATCCTCAATTTAAAGCAGTTTGCAGCAGTTGTTATTAGATTAACAATAGTGCCTTAATACAGTGGTAGTTTGTCCTTTCGTCTGCTTTTGTGTCCATTAGAGATAGGAGCAGATTTGTTCATAAACTTGCCTGCATGGGAGGCATGATACTGGAGGACACCACTAGAGGTTGCAAAAGACCTCAGACTCTATGCAGCTACCTGTTGTGGTAAAAGTAAACTAAAACTATGGCGGAACAAAAGTAAAAACAAAATCATCATCAAATATTTGTAAGCAACTGGTAACCAGAGGTCAGACCTTACCATTGGCATCATCTGTGCTCAGTTCCTACTGTGTTTTCCCTCAGTGCGCTGGCATAAGTGTCTTGGTGTTGTAGTCTAATAAGTGACCATGCTAACTGATGACTTTGGTTGACTGCGATCTGTTATCTGATAGATAATGTCTTTAAAGCAGTCAAAACCAGAGGGTGTACCCTTGAGTGCTTTATTGTGAAACATTTTATTAAGCATTATATCAAAACTACAATGAAAGAATCTAATGGTGTCAACTCAAGTATGAATCAAAGTCACCAATTTACAGTCACTCTTTGAAGTAACTGAACTTATTTCCCACATCTTAAAGAGAATTTATTGGTCATTTACAGACATGTTTGTATATGTACAAGTCTCACACATTATTTAGATTGTTGATAACTTTGGTTTGTCTTAAACTTCCTGTCCTTGCTGTTGTGTTGATGCTGACATATCTTACTGGTCATGTATATACTGCAGCTTACATCTGCATCTCGTTAATTCTGGATGATGTGCGCAACCAATGTGCTTAGTTGAGTCGAGGGATGCTTGACGGCCATCATGCATTTAATCGTAACTAACAGCAGGTACATCTCCAGCCTTAGACAAAAAATACTCCCGGGCACAAACGGGAGAACATGATCATTTGCTATTTCAACAGCGTGAGAGCTGGACGTAAAAATGTGTCATCTGTGTCAGCTGGAAATTAGAGTGAACACCTGCATTGCACGCCAGAACCCTTAAGGCTGGGCATACAATAGGACTCTATGTCATCACCCCACAATTTCTGCACATAAAAATGATAAGATCAATAAATTATTCAAACAAATACAAACAAGAGTTTTCTGAATGGACCATCAAAATAATAATTATTACAAATGTAAACAAAATTGTTTAGTGCCATGTTGCATTTTTGACCCTATATTTGGTAGGTTGAAAGCCGGTTTGAAAAGTGACTTGGCAAGTTCAGGCTGTTAATCTATCATTCACTCCGAACCCAAAATTACTAGTCACAGCGTAGTAAGGCCTGAAAGATCCTCATTTCACAAGCAGACAATCTGAGACAATATTTTCTTCTTTTACCTAATGAAGAGCTGTAAAAAAAAGAGCAAAATCCTCTCTGATCCAATCCAAAACACACTCCACCTGGCAGAACATCAATACCCAATTTACACACACACACGGCAATCCATACACTCAGCAAACGCCTGATATTCTCAAAAGGCGATGAAAGGAAATAAATGCGGATGAATATGACCATGATTAGTTAATTATGTGCTTTCACAAGGAAATGGAGGAGCGCTTGTGGATGTTTGGCAAAGACACGCTGAAGAGACTCAGTCCTGACAGTGTGAGGATGTGATGTCGCAAGGAGAAGTGAAAAGGATTCAGTGTCTCCGTCGAGTGTTTGAGCAAGCACCTGACAGAAAGATGGCAAAATGAGCTAATGCACAGCGTGAGCGCATGTGGCCGGGTTTATTGGTTTCCTCTGTTATCTTTCAGTGTTTCAGGGATAATTCTCCATGGCAGGTGTCCAGATGATGGCGAGTGATATCAGTGCGTATGTGAGCTCATGCCAGGCTCATGTGGTGCTCTAAGCCAACACAACAGGATGGATGTGTTTCATTGTGCATCTCTCTTGACCGTGTCTAACACCATGAAGATAAAGGCAATATTCTTCTTCATCGCGAGCATACATGGGCTTACACACACTCATAGCTCAAACATATAGTTGGCTTTCGGACCTAGGTTTATAGTCTCTTTTTATTTCATGGCTGTGTACTTTGTAGAATATGACACCAAGGCCTGTGTATCACAGTCTATTCTAAAAGGGAACGCACTGAACAACATTCAGGCATTCAAATTAAAATTTAAAGGGCTTTTTATGAAAGACACAATGAAGTAAAACCAACATGCACCCAAAGATATGATCTAGTGCAGTGGCCCCTTAACCTTTGTGTTTAATATGCTACAGTGTCGTAATGGGCTAGCCTTCATGGGGGGGTTAGGAGACCACCATGACAAACAATCATTCTTTTTGTGCATAGTATAACTCGCCATAACACAGGATCAGAGCGAGCCATGGCCTTTTTCTAAACCCTAATAAAGACACATTCATGAGGACTCGTTCTATTTTTTTCAGCTTTTATCAAACAATGACACGTAGGAACCGGCACACCTTCTGAGTGCAGAGGAATGTACTGTAAAAAATATTCTGATGGTGCTGATGGTGTGTTAAATCCATTCGTCATCATTCTGAGCTGATCTCGTGTTTCTCTTGATTATTGTTCAGTAATTTATTGGTGCTAAAAAGTAAAGTTACATGGATGAATATGTGATGGTCTGGTCATCCTTTTAAAATAAAAACATAAAATGGTCAGTTAATCAGAGACGGTTGTTTAAATTATGTTTTTTTTTCTCCGCCTCGATACCAAATGATCCATGGCCAGGCAAATGTCCATGGGAACCTCAGCTCTGGGGTAGTAAATCTTCACAAATCTTGTCTTAGAAATGGACTTGAGCTTATTCAGCGCTTGTCTAGTCTTTCTGACTACTTAAAGCACTTTTACACTACAGGTCACAAATACCCATTCACAGACCATTTCGATCTCTCCAGTGTTTTCAATAAAAAGTGTACCAGTTCGGGCCTTAGAGGGAACAAAAACAACTGAACAAACAGAGAGAAAAAACAAACAAATTTAACTTACTGGCCATATTGAGAAAATATAAGGAAATAAACTCATATTTTGGCTGCATACAGATAATGCCAAGTAAAAGCTATGCTGTATAGATTGTATTAATTTGAAGAAAACTTTCCTGAAAAAAAGTATATTTGGGTTATTTTCTAAATATCAGTAAAATAACAAGTGATCGTGGGAAAAATAAAGATCAATGAAGACTTTATTGAGCCCAAAGAAAATTCAATGCCAGCTTTGGTATGTGAAGATAATTGGATATATCAGGGATGGGAAACTTTAGTGACCATCAGGTCCACAATAATTTTGTTCTTATGTTCAGAGTGCCAAATGTCACAAACTAAAACATACTCTCAATGAGGGGATCAAAAATCATTTCAATTTAACAAAAGAATACACATTGTCGCTGATGAGCAGACATTTTTTGTCTCAGTCTTTCATTATAAAGCACTTGGGGGAGTTTTTGGAAGAACTCCCAGACTCAGTTTCAGAGCACTTCTTAATGTTGCTTAATTTTGCCAGGGAACAAGAGTTTACTTAATGGTTATACCCATATGGCTGTTTAAATTTCCTGTGTGTGAATCAGATTTTCTTTAATTTGCCAAAATACCACAGAAAATATGAACACAAGGTCACCTCTGCCACTGTTGTGTCCAAAAGCAAACAGCAAGAGTCCAGCCCAGATAGTACATTATGTATTTACTAAAACTCACAGCCTTTTTTTGCATTCCCTTTTAAAGAAGAATTTTGGAGATGTGAGGTTGCTGCCAAACAACAAATATATACATCACTCATCACAACGCTTGATGCCAAACTTAATATTTAAAGCTCAAAGAAAAAAATGAACACTAAAGTCCTGAAAGTAAAACCAAAAAAGATATATTCAAATGCTAACTATACTAGTAAAATTAAAGTCATTTGCTGAGTATCAAGTGTATTTAGTGATGCTTAAGATCTTCACAAACTTCATTACAAAAAATCATATATACTGTTTTCTTTTAAGAAAAAAACATTTAACAGGTATTTGAGATTATAATAGAAATGTCACCCTATTTCCTGTTGTAATGCAGTTTCCCCGTGTACTAGGGGTGTCCGGATCCGATATTGATATCGGTCCCATATCAGCAAAAAAACAAATATCGCATATATCGGCCTGCATCTAAAATCTCCAATATTAGCTCTCCGATACAAGCAATACATTCTAATATATTTTTTATTTATTTAATTCAGTTGTAGAATATGCTTATGTTTAAGTTAAACAAAATAGTTATTTTGCAATTTAAAAATATATGTATTTGTTTTTTTTTGGTTTAATTGAGGTTACTTGTCGGGGTCTTCTAATTTATTTTTTATTTATTTTATTTAATTGTAGTATATTCTTATGTTTAAGGTAAAATTTTATTTAATCCATTGGTTAACAACAAATGGGTCTGTTGTTCTCATACCTACTATTGCTGACTACTGTTCTCTGTTTTAGTAATTTCACTTGACCAAGCCTTTTCTTACAGTCCATACTACAAAATAAGTAATAAAAGTATGTATGATTCCTGCTGATATCGTATCAGATCGATATCGTTATCGGCCAATACTCAAGGCTGCAATATCGGTATCGTATCGGAGATGAAAAAGTTGTATCGGGACACCCCTACCGTGTACATAGTATTATAGGGACAAGTTAGGTTGAAACACGTGATAAATTGTTAACATAATACTTGCAACCTTTGGAAACATAAAATGGCTGGTTGGCCGCATTTAATGAGAAGGGCTACATGTGACCCATGGGCCAAATAGTCATGATGGGGGGACTCACTTTTATGGAAAAAGGAAGTTAAAATTCATGTCAGAATTCCAAGCATTATGGGTAGTTTGTCACCTTTTAAGCTGTACATGACCCATCAAAACAGTCCTTAACCCACTTTTGTGCCCTGACCAACCAGTTAAGAACCCTGGTTCATGAGAGTCTGACCTTCTGTCAGTCTGCATCAAGCTCATCTTCTGTTTTATCAGCTGCTGTGAGAAATTTTCAGAAACACACACATTTGTTCCCTTCGCTAATCAGAGCTTAAATCAGGAGGCTGTCGTCGGGCTGTCTCTCCAGCTTGCTGTGCCCTGAAACCAGCCACCTCCATCACACACACACAAACACACACACAGCATCACACGCAGCATCACATGGCACACAAGCCTGGCCCATGTGGAGATAAATGTGACCAGCAGTCCTCACCCCCAGCAGAAGAAAATCCAATTCTCTTTCACTTTTATCCCTGAGACTAATGTTACTGTCAAAGAAGACACCACCGCCAGAGACCAGGCCACTGTGTGTGTGTGTGAGCGAGTGTGTGTTTGCGGCACTGAGATAGTGAATTCATTTAAGGTGATGTATTGCTGTCTTTACCTACAATCTCACTGTAGGCCTCGCTGGTGTTGTTCCTGCCTCTCCCTGACAAGCTTCCGACCCTCCTTCTCCTCCCCCCCTCCTTCTCCCCTCTGTTGTCTTTACTTTCATTGCCCATCCTCTGACTAAACAACACATTTTCATCTCACTGTCCAATCTTCTTTTGTTAGATTCATGTTCTCCTCCACTACCCTTGATCGTTATGTTTTACTCTTCATTCCTCATTTAAACTTTCTTTTCAGTGTTTCTATTCAACGAAGGTCAAATGAAATCTGATTATTATCAAAAATATCAGTTAAGTTAATACAAACCATTTATTGGCTGATGGTTTAAAAAGTACTGATTTAATGTTGAAATGAAAGACAGAGCAAGAGAAAAAATATGGGAGATGGGGAAATTGTTTATTGTCTGTTTTGATGGTCACTGTGCCACATTAGCCAATCACAGAGCCATAAAATCTTGCAGAGACTTGAGAGGCTACATAGGGATACCTGACTACATGTCAATACCTCTGTGATGACGTTAAAAGAAGAGAGACACCAAATACAGTAAACAGATATAGAGTATTTGTTTGTCTTTTAAAACATTACTAAGAGGTTCAATCAATCAATCAGTCAATCAATCAATCAATCAACCAAACTTTATTTATAAAGCACTTTTATACAACAAAATGTAACACAAAATGCTGGTTAGGTTTTCCTTAACTGGGGTTAATTTGTTTTATCTCCTTGTCTTGAAGTTTTCACATACTGAGTACCAACTCTATTCTCACTCTGTCTGAGGCACTCTGAAAGGGCACGTGGCCCCTTCCCCACTTTGGCCCAGTCTATTCTGATTGGTTGACTGGTCTACTTAGAGGTAATTGGGCAGTTCAGTATGGTTCAGCACCTTGATTTCAGCAGCTTTTATTCTTTCTACAGTCTATGCTCTGCACAGGGCCTGCCACCCTACATCAGTGGGTTCTGATGAAACAGTGGCCTGGGGCCAGGGGAATCAGCCATTTCAGGCAGTTACTGACATTGTTCACTGGGGGAGAAGCAGAAGTCCTGATGCCAAATTTGTTGTCTTGTAGATGGAAGTAGTCTATCCTTCAAGTCAAACACACTAGAAGGCATTTAGAGGTAATATTTTACTTTGCATTACAGAGTAGGACTGAAAGGGTACTATTAAACCAACACTATATAGTTTTTCCATCCTAATATATTTCTAGAGTCATCGTGATGGTACATCACCTTACAAAAGGTTGAATAACACCTCTGTCATGGTCTGAGGGGGTCTGTATCGCCTTCACTGGCACAATGTAACTTCGATGTGGATGGTAGGAACACTTCCACACTCAAAAACTACAAATTTTTACTGCTTTGACTGCTTTACAGCATACGTCACTTCCCCCTCAAGGTGAAAGCTAAACGTTGGATAAAGGAGAATATAAAGCAGTTTTTGAATTTTTAAAACGGATTTAATGAAAAGAATTGAGTTGAAAGTAAATATGCACTTATTTTCCTGATGGAAATAGGGACCTCTGGCTCACACTCCGGCATAGTTGGTGGTGGTAATGCTCCTCTGACGCTGGATGCCACCCGCTGTTAAACAAGAAGAAGAAGAAAGCTAAATGAAGAGTTGTTATCATGGCCAAAGCAGTGAAAGACCCAAAGAAAAGAAAAGTTTTATCGGAGGAGATGAAAAAAGGAAAGCGGGAGAGTAACAAGCTAAATGCCCGGACAGGGATAAACATTGGCCCAGCGTTCACTCGCTGGCATGAGCTTAAAGACGAGGAGCGATGTCTGACCGATGCTGATTTTGCCCTGTTATTGTTGGACTTGTAAATACATGGTGATTTATTTGAAAAGAAACATGATCAGACTGTACCTTATCAGTCCACATGGTTTATTTGTCTCTCGGGACGTCCTGTCAACTCACTGTATGTCAACAAATGCACATTGGTGTGAGGCGCTCTGTTTTACGACAGTGCAATTACACTCAACGCCCATAGAGGCCCCTAGAGAGCTGAAAGCCAGAATCTTACATAGTGCGGCTTTAAAACTGTAGACATTCTGCAGACAAGTGACTAATATGATTAAGGAAGCATGGCTGATATCAATGGTCTTATCAACTTATGTGTACGTCTGAGGTGTATTTTGAAGCCATAAAAAGGACCAAAAGTAATTAAATCAACCAGTCAACTGAACACAAATACCAGTGACTTGGAATTGAGTTGGGTCACCTCAATGAAGCTTATAAACAGAAACAAGCGAGGACTGAACTGGAGAAGCAATTTCTGCTAAAGTAAAACAAGAGTGAATATATTGCATAAAGTCCATAGTGTATTCAGTGCTTTTCACTTGGAGTGGCGGAGGGTCATGTTGTTGTGGCGGGCCACCAATCCAAATGAATTGCAGGAGAAACACTAAAGAGAACAAAGAAGAGAGAGAGAACAGACAGAGTGACACCAAAGAAAGGAGGAGAGAAATGACAAAAAGGGAGAAATTTAGTAAAACAAGTTTAGGCTAGAAAATAAGTAGACTTTTTGACATTTCTCTCAAACTTTTTCCCATTTATTGGTTTTCCTGAAGAAAAAAAATCAACAAGATGACTTGTTCTGTCTCCACCCCCTCAGTTTCCTTCTTTTTTCCTTCTCTGTCTTTCTATCGCTTTATCCCTCCCTCGGGTTTTTTGCAGCATGTCTGAGGTCTGATTGGGAAAATGTGACCTATTCATCACAGCTGACATAGACTGTGTTTACAAGACACACATGCGTTCACACACATCATCTTCACTATCTGCACCACACATTGTATGTCTGTTCGTGATTGGTGATTCCTGGCTATGGGGGGGTACTAGAGAGACCCCCATTAACCAGACCCAACTGCTGTTTTTTGGTTTGCAAGCATGTGTGTGTTTGTGTGTGTGTGGTTGCAGGTACTTTGTTAATCATTTGTAAGCCTGACCAGATGCCACGCAGGGGACCAGAGTGCAGGCAGCCCTGTATACCACAGACGTGCACACGCACACACTCATGCAGGTGCACAGCGACCCAACCAAAGCCCTGCTGCCCTCCCCCTGTGGCTGATTAGTATTCATGGGATCTCAGGAGGCCCCTTAACACACACACACTCATATTGTGGTGGATTGGTCCATTCTAATTATCTCCTGGCGTTTATGGAGAGGCCTGATTAGAGGCTGTCAGTGTGACTTATGACGACATGCCATGTTATCCCCCAGAGAGAGACACATAGGGAGAGGTGGGCTGGTCACAGCTGTGGATTCCGCTGCCTTCTCTCAGTCCTCGCTTCTTATATAGTTGGTATCTTTCTCCCTTGTAATTCTGCCCACTAACTGCATTGTTTTGCTGCCTCCACAGGTAAGCCGGTGATGATTATAACCGAGTTCATGGAAAACGGATCTCTGGACACGTTCCTCAAGGTGAGTCACAGTCTGAAGGAACAGAGCGCTCATTTTTTCCTCCCAAGGTCAGGGCTGCCTGTCTTTGCAAAGGCCGTGTGGGAAATGATGTTCCCGGCTGTAAAGTGCTTGCAATTGAGGACTTAATTTCCCCTAAATTGCTGTTCTTGAGAAACCGTTCTTAAAAAAAGATATTAAAGCTACCTCGCTGAATTTGTCTTTTGTTGTTCAAAGCTGTAACTTTTGATTTATAAAAGTTTGATTAAGTCGACAAATGATTAAATCAGCGAATGGAGTTAAAAGTATCTTTTAAATCCTTTATTTGACTTAATGAATGCACTCTGAGTCACATTCTCTCTTTACATCTTCACAGTAAAACCACAAAAGACAGACAATTTTAGAATATGACAAAAACAGAACTCTTAGAAATTAACTCGATTGCCTAACAGATAAATTTGAACTGACAAAAAGATACATATCTTGATATTATTTAATGCATGAAGATATAATGGGCAATAATAAATATGATCTCTTTACATTACAAAGCAGATGTATTTTCTGTTTTTCTGTGAGATTGAATGTTTTTATCTTCAGTGTCTCAAGTTTTAACATCTTAGCCATCTCATAATCTTTGTCTTTTCCAACCACTCCCCATGTTTTGTCATGTTAAAGCCCCATTTTCTCAAACTTGCATTTCTGGACTTCTTCTCTCATGCATATGGTTTGTGTATATAACATTATACAGCTTTAAAGGCTGAAGTTATTGCAATCCAAAGTCACCATTACAAGAAAATCCACATAAAATACATTAAATTAATACTGAATTCACGGTGGGTCAATTTAACCAATTATTTAAAAATTACTAACTGAAGTTTAAATATTTTATCAGTAAAAATAAGACATTTTGGCCTTTTGCAGCCTTGAGTTTTATTTACCTTTTTCAACAAATTGTAAAGAGACATTTAATGTTTGCTTTATTTTGACAAACTTCAAAGCCATGTCTGGTGATGGCTGTTAAATTTGTGAAGTCTTTTGTTTAATGTTCTACGAAAAACAAAAATTTTGGAAAAAGTGCCTCTTTTAAGTGAGGCTGCGAAAGCTTTATTTTCCAAGTCTGTGTCATATCAAATCACTAAAGGGGATCATGTGTGTTCATCTGTTTTCTAGAAATGTTCATAAATGAACCTGATATCCTTGCTAAACCAATTTTGCCCCCCAAACCCCAAAAAAGAGATCAATAAGTTAAGCTCTCAAACTGACAGACAAATGTCCACATTACAGTGGGGAATTTAGTAAGAAGTGCCCCCCCCCCCCCCCAAATAAATAGACCTTGCCATTTAGAAAATACACTAAATTGTATAAAATAGTCTGATTGATAATGCTAGATAGTGAAATGTGTAACAATGTCTCCTAGTTCTTTACAGTCCCTCTAAACAATAGACCAAGTACTGGCTCACTCTCTCACATGGATTCTAATCTCCTGATGTTTGATACTGGCTTTATGAAATGCACTTAGTGTCCATAACCTGGAGCTGAAACAGCAGGGGACTACTGACAAATGGATAATAAAACAATGAAAGGGAATTGCTTTGTGTGCAACATTTTCTTTGTCAGGGAAAAAGAGCAGTCCACTTTAAATGTAATCTAACAATATCAGAGGTATGTGGCTGCTAAAAGTCGAGATGGCCACACAGCAAAACACTTAAAATCACTTAAAATTAATATGTTTAATTTTTTCTTTAATGCTGCCACAGAGGGTGCCAAACTACAGTATATTTCACTGTACAAATTCTGTTACCTAACAAGTGTTTGTATAGTGTCAATAAAGAACTATTCTATTGTTTTTCTTTTCTGAAATGGCAAAGCGATTTAAAGGAAATATGCTTCTCTATGGCAAAGGAGGAAAATTCAGTCAGCCGGAGACCTTTATCAAAGACAGAAACTGGTAAAACACAGTACTGTTTGTAGAAGAAGTAATTAAACCAAGACTTTAGACTGATGACAGGGAACTACAAATGAAAGTCCTAAAAGCAGAATTTTTTTGCTCAAGGTTATGGCAGAGCCTCTTATCAGAGCACAGATTTCAAAATCAGTTCAAGGCTGCCGAGGATTTCCTTGGTTATTGAGGGGCTGGCCTTTTACTCAATATGCAATTACAAATATTGATGTCTTTTTCAGTCTTTCATGTCAGCTTTTGAAACATATCGGAAATAAAACAGACACATCATTTAGGAAATCAAAATGGATTTGTTAAAACTGGCAGGAGATGTTGAAGTAATTTCAAAGTGTCCATCAGGGGAGCCAGTCTTAATTAAAGTATAAGTCGACAAAGGTTAACATTCTGATTCACTCTTGATTATTCAAGATTATGAGCAACACCATCTGCAATTCACTGTACAACATAGTATGTATTGTAACACTGGATGCACAGTATAATTTCATCACAAGATTAAAATCACTTGGGGTAAAATGTTAATTTTATTCTAATTGTTTGCCTAGTATTCCATTACTTGATTAATACTTTTTATGATGAGGTTGTATGGTTGTTTATATAACTTAGCATTAAATGTTTCTTTCCTTGAGAATAGGGGTATAAAAAGAGATTTCCACTCAAATGTAAAAATGTTTCATGGCCTTACACTTTATAGGTAATCAATAAGATATTGCTGCTGTTGGGCACAAATCTGTTATCTCCATGTTTTATGATATTATTATTTATTATTTTTTTTCATAGAACAATGCTATTGGTCACCTTTCATGCGGAAGAGTGGGTTTTAGAAACCAAATTAAAGAACCAAAAAAATAGTTTGTAGACAAGACTTTACAATATTTATTCATTCATTAGTGGGCCGTTTTTATTTTATTATTATTATTATTTTTTTTAATTTCTTTTGTTAGTGTTTGTTTCTTTCTTTCATTTCCTGAAAGTATTAATTTTGGAGATAAGAGGTTTGTGCCCTTCAGCAACGTTAAGGTGATTATTATTGATTACCCAGCCTTCCACTCCTAAATGTAGGCCTGTAAAGATCATCAACTCCTTTCACTGACAGGGGTCAGAAGGGGTCAGAATTGTGGCTATATTTTTGACAAAAAGGTGCTTCCTACACAAACCTTTGTTTGTGCAAACACCATCAACTTGCCAAAGCATTCATCTAAACAGCACAGCATGAACATCATGAGTGCCATGAGTCTGATAATGTTGCCACTGAAAACCTACAGACCACGTTTTACCCACAAAACGTGGTCTAAAAGTATGAATTTATGTTGAATTATGTCATTTCTGTTGATAGTTGATGCATTTATGCATTGAAGGCATTAGTTTCAATAAAACCATATCTATTGCCATCCCTACCTAAATATGCTTTGTTAATCCGTTTAACCAGTATCCACATGGGCACATTAAGTGTCAGTATAGAACAGAAGAGACTTTGCATAATGATTATTAGTTAGTAAGTTTTTAATATGCTTACGTAGGGCCACTGCAGGGTTGAAGATAAATGAAAACAGGGAGATATTTGTTTTTTTAATGGTTAAAAGTTTGTTTGTTTCATGTTTAATTCAAAGATTACATCCCAATATTATTCTGCACAGTCTTTTAACTTTTTGTATACAAAACATGAATGAAAGTGGAAAAGAAATGTACTGGTAAATATTAAATGAAAGACAGTTGAAATAAAAAAAATCATATTCTAAGCAGGTAATATATTCTGGGAGATACAGACTATTAATAAAAACTTTTTATATCGTAAAACCATAATAATAGTAAGGAAACTGTAGCCAACAGCAGAAGTTAACAGTCAGTTAATTAAAATAAACAGCTCTGATATTTACTGATAAAATAAAATTAGATATAGTAAAGTAACATAACTTGTAGTCGTCCATTCTTGCACAGTTTTTTGGTTAAATATGAAGTACTCACAACACTATTTGCTAAACATACTAGTAGCAGTAATCCTGAGGTACTGATAAGTGTTTTCTTCATAAAATAAGATGGACAGTTCACTCTGGCTTTGGTTCTGTATGCCTCATTACTGAAGTCTCCTTTAGTCATACTCTGAGTTGTTGATCTGCCAGTAAAATCACTGCACCGCTCCAAAGCCATCAAGTCTGTGATGATAGGTCTCATCACTTAACAGACACAAGTCCCACCAACAACACTGATGAAAAATAAAGTCAGACCAATAAAAACAGGCGTAAAAGTCCCAAAACACACGCCACCACAAAGCTGCACTTTATGTGTGTAGTGTGTCACAGTATGTATTGTAATGAGGCTTGTAAAGGGTTTCCACAGTGGCTCAATATAATTACAGATTCAGTTTTATGGGTTTTTACAGCTCAGCAGTGCTCCTGGCATCCATATGTGTCTTTAATTATGCTGACCGTTTATTAAGCAGCCGTCCCTCTGAAGTAACAAAACCACGGTTTAGTTAGAGAGGCTTTGACCTTGTACTGGCCTTTAATGTGTAAAATCTCAAAAATAAAATTAATATATGTTATGTATATTTCAGGCTGAAGTTGTGTTAAAAGACTGACGCTTTAAAATAACAAATATTGAATTATGTATTATTTTTTCAACAGTTTTGAGAAGGTGACATTTTTTGTCATTAGGAACAAATGAGTAAGTTAATTAAGGAACTCATTAGAATTAATGCATGACTAGTTAAACCTTAAATAGACATTACTCTGTCGAAAAGAGGTCTCACTTTCCATCTTTACCTTTCTCATTCGTCTCATTTCTCCCCCGTACAACCTCTCTGCCCCACATTTGTCTGCCTACGCTTTCTTTCTTTCCATGCCCTGCCCAGTCCTTCTCCCGTCTTCCTGGCAATGCGTCGTGGTGGGCAGATTGATAGAGGAAGTCTGTAGGTTTGGTAGACAGTCCAATCAATCAGTATCTCACAAAACCACTGGCTAATTAACTTACTCCACAGCTGCTGAGGGAGTAGAGAGAGAAGGAAGGAGTGATGGAGAAAGGGCGCACAGATGCAGAAAGACAGATAGATGGATGTAGACAGGAACAAAGTAATACAAAGAGTTCACTCTCTCTCTCTCTCCTGGAGACGCAGACTCAGATGAATGGACAGAGCAAAGAGACAGAGGAAAGGAGAGATGATATAAAGGGGTGAGGGTGACGGATAACGTGGATGGCTTTTTAACGGGGACCATTGGCCCTCGGCAGAACTAATTGGCAGAGGAAGGTGAGCTGGCCCGTCATCGCTCAACAGGCTCTGTCTGTGCCAAACGTAACTCAGATCTGAAATCTGGTGAGCTCTGTTCAGGCACACGCTCAGCGTTTGAGGGGAAAGTTTTGTCTTCTCTGTCAGATCCAATCCTCTAAGAGTGGGTTTTACTATGTGAGCCTCCATCGATCCCTGGGTGGAGAAATTCATCTTTAGCTCACCCCTTCCAGAGAGAGGTCAGTACGCAGGGTTAGCGAGAGCTGGAAGGGATTCACTCTTGATCAGGGACGTCAGTAGAGAAAAATGTTGATGCTGCAGGTTTTTGAATCCTGGACTGAACTTCGCTCTCCAGCTGAGGTTGTTGAATGAACCTGCTAATCACTCTATCTCTCCTCTGCTGCGTTTACAATCCCCGCTGTGTGTTAATTTGTCTTTCTCCTCCTCTCTCCCTGCAGAAACACGACGGTCAATTCACGGTGATCCAGCTGGTCGGCATGCTGCGCGGCATCGCCTCAGGTATGAAATACCTGTCCGACATGAGCTATGTTCACAGAGACCTGGCAGCTCGGAACATCCTGGTCAACAGCAACCTGGTGTGTAAGGTGTCCGACTTTGGCCTGAGTCGAGTTCTGGAGGACGACCCAGAGGCCGCGTACACCACGAGGGTGAGACTCTCTCACAGGCTGCAGCTGTCTGACATAAATGTTTCTCCTGGTGCAGCTCACACACCCGTCAACCCCTCTGCATGGCTGGATTCAGTCCAACAGCTAAACCAACATATGCCAAGTAATTCTCAAAGGCAGAGTATTGATTTGAGAAAGACCTGAGGGAAGTCAGAGTCGGTCCGGACTGACCTGTGGATAATCATAACCCATCGTCGACTCAAAGAGGTCCAAATAGAGAACAAAGAGACAGGAAGCTAAATGAAAAAATTCAAAAACAGCTGTTGAGGACTGGTACATGTTACATTTACTTACTTTTGAAGAATATTTCTTTCACTAATTCTCAAAGTAATAGAGATAACTTCAAATCCATTTGGATTCTCTCAAACAAACAAATGGACTGAAAACTGGGCAGGGAGGGTGCCATGAAAATGATTAACAGCATGAAGCAGACCTTTATTTTGTCTATGAATATTATTCCCACTGACAAATACACTGAAAATAAAAATGTAATATGCAGAGATTAAAGCTGGAAAGTGTTCTGACAGATGTGTTTTAAGTTGTACAGGAAGTGATATTTAATCATTTTTCAACACGAAAAAACGATCTCATGAAGTACCCCAATAAACTGTGACATTTTTGAGCTTCCTTTTAGTTCAATTCTATTCAGTTCAAATGAGCTTTATTGGCATGACAGTTTGTGACAAACATATTGCCAAAGCAAATTCACAACATATATACTCAATAATAATAAATCAATAAGTCAATAAACTAATAGATCAATAAATCAATAAATAAACAAAAATACACACACACAATACAATCTAATACAACCTTCTATTAACATATTAACTTATTGCATTTTTTTAATGTTAAAAAAACAGCCGGCAATATATCAGAATAAACTAGCGAGCTGTCACCTGTTAACAGTTATTTCTGAATAAATCACATTTTATAGAAGGGATGAAACGTGACAACATTTGTTTTTGAATTGCTGATGAGGGTCCGAGAGGTCCCTGTAGGAAAAGTAACCCTAAGGTAGAGCACATATTAAGCTTTTTGGTGACAGTGAGGTAAATTTATGAGGAAAATTTGATTAAGACAAAGTGAAACATAAACAAATATGTGATAGGTCCCTTCTATTAAAGCAGTCTCTCACCTTTCTAAAACCTTAAGACTGACCTTTGCATGTTCAATGTAAAAATATCAGCAGTAATGTTTTGAGGGTGCTTAGAAACTGTTCTGTGAGTGTGTGTGTGTGTTTTTTCTGCAGAATTTTTACAGAACTTTTGTCAGGATATCAGAGGGTAACAGAGTTACAATCAGGAAATCAAAACAAGAATAACAAACGAAAAAACAATAAGGAAACATTCAAGGAAATGAATCAATGCATAAACATGAACTTAATTACTGAAATAAAAAGTGGGTGGACAATCACGTATGATTCAATAAAAAACATGTCCATCAGAAAAAGAAAAAATAAATCCTGTCCACTCAAGGAAACAAAACTACTTTACTCTCGACAAATCGGCTTGTCAAAGAAGCTGTTTTAAAAAAAGATTTTCTGATACTTGCAGAAGATTTTTCTCTCGCAAATTTTCAAGGACTCTTAATGATACATTGAACTTTGAGACGATACTGAAATTCAAAAAATATAAAGTCATTCTCCGAAAGGCTAAAGTAATTTAACTAAAACACTCTTCAAAGTTGTTGTTGTTTTTTTTACTATAGTTTGAATAACCTTGGTAAAACAACAATAGGGTACAACAGCTCATTTTTTACCTTTTAATGTTTCATTACCTTTATTACAGAATATAAACAGTAAGCTATTTTTATTTCAACTTTCTATTTAAACATCTTTTTTCCATACATCTGAGTGTTAAATCATCCAGCATACAATAATAATGTACTCAAATGATGTTTAAATGCATTTGTCATATTTTCTATCATTAGTATCTATCTGAAATCAAACAAGCTGAGCTACAATTGTCATAAAAGCTAAATGCAGTAAAGTACTGTAAAAGCAAGGTATCTCAAACATGCGCTTTACTTTACTTTACATGTCTGATTATTATTTTTTCTAAATATCTGATACTCCATGTGTTAGTCCAGCAAATTTTTTACCCAACCAAAGCAAACACTTGAATAGCAAACTAACACAACAAACAAAACTAAACAAACAAACAAAAAGGCCTCTGAAGGAGCACAGATAAAAATTAACAGAGGTTTCCATCCATTACAGGGCAACATAAAAAAGTGGGTGGTATACCATGTATTAATCTGACACGCTGAATATATTTTACTAGTCCATCTGGGAGGGAGTTCATTGAAAGTGTTTGTGAATGGGCAGAACATTTCAAAAGCGCATTCATTACAGGCCAATAAGATAATGGGTCACTTTATAAAACCAAACACAGTAAAACATGTTCAAAGTGGAGCAAAAATATATTTTCTATAGCAGGGTTTTCAGTGTTTGTTTTTTATTTAGGAAGGAATTTGTTCCAGATCTGATTAATCTGCCACTGAATCTGTTAGCATCTATGCTAATCGCTGTAAAAGCAGTCAATCCTGCTGTCATCTCGCTTGTAGCTCCCACCCCACCCCCAAAATCATTGTAGATTGGAGCTTGGCAAGATGGATGGCAGATCCATCTGCCCTGCAAGGTAAACCTTATAAAGTTGTATACACAAAAATATGCAAATAAAGTCATCTTGTAGAAGGAGTGAGGGCCAGTCATCATGTGTAGCTTTGAGATTCAGAAATAAAAATGGGGTATAAAGAGGTCTGTGCATAATCCATTTGAATGAACCTATCACTGCTGTTTTCCCCCTCTACTGCAACATTATAAATTGTGCTGATTACTGTCTGTTCATTTAAAGTTTTGTATAGTTATACCTTGGAAGTTTTGTATAAGTTTGCAGAACTTAAAAAAAACAACATTAAAAATAGCAAATTTCCACAAAGCATTGATGCAAACAATCTCCTCCCTCTCTCTTTGTTTTTGCCTATTTAAAGTCAAATCGATGCTGTCTTTGTATACATCACCATCCCCTCACAGGGCTCAGAGAGAATGAAGGAACTCAGACGTCAGTGAGTTAAACCACTGTGGAGTAACTCATCTAAAATGCCCACGAGGACTTGGCATTATTCATATTCATAGGAAGTGTTGGGGATGTTATTTTTAATATGGCATTAGCATTGCCCTGGGAGGAGTGTATCAGTCGCTGACTGCTCTATTGCAATCACACACACACTCCCTCTGATGTCAGGAGACCTAGATGGAGAGCTGCAGGCATTGGAGGAGTGGGGCGGGGGGCAAGATGGCTAAGGCAGAGATGGCGGAGAGGAGTGGGTATCAAATAAGACTAAGATCGAGGGAAGCAGAGAGACAGGGGAGAAAGGGAATAAGAGGGAGGTAGGGGGAGGATCCAGTGAGAGCAGTTAAGAGAGAAAAGACAAGGATGGGGTGGATAGGGGGGCGGCAGGGAACCAATGTACAGTGCCGAGTCACTTGGCAGCTTTGTCTTTTATTTGACTTTGACCAAGCAGGGATGGGGAATGCTAGGTGGTGCAGAGGCAGCTGCGGCATGTTAAAAAGCTGAACCGAGCCCTATAGAGGTACAGTGTGTATGAGACAGAGAGGGAGAGGGGGTGAGGGTGTTTTACTTCCTCTCACACCCATACAGTGAGCTTTATCGAATCCTTTTGATCCGTGCATCACAACAAAGGCAGGAGCAGCATGGAAGATAAAATTGGCAGCTGAAGGAAGTCAATGGAAGCACAAACACAGCTATGAGAGAAACCTCATGTTGTGAGCTTCTTCGAGAAGTTTTATAATCATGACTGCTGTTTTTAAGGGCAGTGTCGCATAAAGGCCAGTGAAACATTAGCTCTCAAGGCCAGAGATAAATTTGCTGTTCAACCTTGGATTGATGTTTTCATTTGGCTTTTTCAAAACTAAAACTGTAAAATAGTTTAGTCTGTGTGATGCGTTTTTATAGAGCATATCCCTGCTGGGCACATGAAATAGCTCAAACCCTATGCAACTACCTTATGTGCAGGACTGCCACATGGCTTTCAAACCAGATGCATGCGTGTGCATGAATGGCTGCATCCACCTGCTGACACAGTCCTTCCTCATTTCAAAAATTTACTTCAGTCAAGAGTTTCAATAGAAAGTTCATGAAGAATCACAATAAATCTCCAAACAAATAAACTGATTCATTGAATAAATGACCCAGTGAAACTTTAGAATAAAAACAATCATTACGAAGAAGGGAAGTTACTCCACCGAAATTACAGTCTAAACTTTTACTTTAAAAGGCACAAGCAGGAAGCATAAATAACTGTTTCTATGTTTTCTGAAATGTAGCAGCCAATGTATCATCTACATCCTCTAAAAAAGCTTGATAACATTATTTCTGTGTATTGTATATTTCTCTTCTTTAATAATACTAGTGGGTATTTTATTCTATATTTTTGAGAGGCCTGTTTAGTCATCCCTACATCGAGGTACAACTTGTAAGGATCGTGCATGTGTGAAATGAGCAACACTACTAAATGTATGGGTAGTGTCCCACAAAATAATGTGCAAGACAAAGCTTTCTTTCAGAGAAATTTTGGCACATTTTTTGGGGGGTGCTTCCCACACGTTGAGTTGTGAATACACAATCCGTACAAGTTGTGCCTTGTTGTGTAGATGGCTGATCAGGCTTTCAACATCAGTTACAATACCAGTTATTATTATAAGGGAGACATAATTGACTGAAATAACATTTCCAAATTCGGTTTGAGGAACATATATCCCACATATTGGCTTTAATATCCGCAAAATACACAAATGAACCGTAATTATTTATCATCACTGGATGTATACTTTTAAATCAACAGAACCATATATTAACAGTGACATGTTGTTTGTTTTGTTATACATCTGTTCCTTACAGTACCATAAGTGGTACTATGTATACAAAAATTTTAAACCTCAAAGCTGACAGAATCTCCCAATCTCCCTCTTCAAACTTTTGCGCCCAAACCAAGGTGGACCTGGACCCCAGGTTGGGAACTAAAGGGTCTTAAGTACTAAAGTAAGATCAGATTATTTGATGCTGATGACTGGTGGACAGAGCACAAAGTGTATGCTCTATCCACAGTCTATCTCTCTAATATTTTTCTACATACACAGATATAGTAAACCCAGTGTTACAGTTTCGCCAGTAACCATGTCGACTGGTGACCCAAGCCAAATCTGTCTATGTGTCTCTTTATTAATACTTTTTTGTGAGTATATGATAATATAGACCCCTTATTGTCCTTAGTCAGGAGTACATGAGCTGTAGGCAAAACTACAGTGTCAAATAAATAACACTCTCAGTCCAGGAAAATATGCAACCCCACATTTTCAGAGAGACCCACATTGTCTTCTGCCATTTTCAAAAACAAGCCTGGTTTACAGCAAATACATCTATGGCCTGATTTGTTCTGTCACTTTGAGTCCAGAAAGCATTTAGCAGCATATATTTTATAAAACCTCCAAATATTGACATCGTTAAAAGAGAAAATAAAATATGCTCCAGTCTGATACATTTGGTGGGATGAGAATGTGTTGACAGTGTTTCTAACCTTCTCCAGGGAGGAAAGATCCCCATCAGATGGACAGCTCCAGAGGCAATAGCCTACAGGAAGTTCACCTCAGCCAGCGATGTGTGGAGCTATGGCATCGTCATGTGGGAGGTGATTTCATATGGAGAGAGACCCTACTGGGAGATGTCCAACCAGGATGTGAGTCACATACACATACATCATGATTCATGTACTGAAACTCACACCAAAGATATTTTGTCCTCAGTTATCAGCTCGTCTCCAACTAAAAACCAAAAATATTTTCCTCTCATCACCTTATGATATTCTGCTGTTTCTTCCTGCAGGTGATTAAAGCAATAGACGAAGGCTACCGCCTGCCTGCTCCGATGGACTGTCCTGTGGTGCTGCACCAGCTCATGCTGGACTGCTGGGAGAAGGGACGCAGTGAGAGGCCAAAGTTTGGACAGATCGTCACAATCCTGGACAAGCTCATCAGAAACCCAGCCAGCCTCAGAGAGCTGGCCAACAGCTCAGCATGGTCAGTGGGAGAAAGTTTGAAACTGAAGCTTGAAATTGAACACTTTTACTGTTGCATACACAGTCATGACATACTTTGAGAAGATAATAGAAAGATACTTGATTCAAGACAAGATACAGTCTTTATTGTATGATGCACTTTGTTGGTTACAACAAGGTTATATCTTTATCTTTTGTCCCCAAAGCAATATTTCTTCTTGAAACTTCATAGAGGGTTTTAGTTTTTGCAGATCTATAGTCTTTAGGAGTAGGAGACGTATGCTGACCCTAGAAACGAGAGATCCTGTATGAAAAGATGGAATACAAAGACAAATGATATCCAGCCTTCATAAACAGTTGTCTCACAGCTCAACAGTAGAGTGCAAAATGAATGCATTTATTCTCAGAACTTAAGTTTCAGTTCATCTCTTGTCACAATTTGTCCTCTAACTTCATCTGACAGATGTCTTAATATAAAGAAATATTGTCTGTTCTTGTTCTTTGGCCAATTACTGTAAATCCAGAGCATAATATGCACTTAAAATTAGGGTAACATTGCATCCAACTCAGCAGAAGCTCTAAACCACTAATGAGTGAATTAATATTGCATACTAAAAGAACAGTCTGAAACATGTGCATTATTGACCGTGGCTTTAATGAATGCAAAAACTGTACAGCACTAACTGTTATGTTAGTGCAAATCATAAGCGCAGATATCATTAGTCCTGCTCTGCTGCAAATCCAGGGTTTTAGTGAGTGTAAGCATGCTAATTAATAAACACAAAAGAACTTTATTATAATGGGAAGCAAGCAAACATGTCAAAGGGTTTTACAAGGAAAGCAGTGTGTACAAAGAGGGCAGCAGGGGGACTAATCATTAATCATACTTACCCACTAATGGCTAGCCTTCAAGCTTGGGGTTTGTGTTCATAGTGAATTTCAGGTGTCAGGCTGTGGTTTGTGCTGAATGAAAGCTTTTCTGTCTGAATAAGGAAACATCACCATGAATGAATATTAAGTAAGTCTTTAAAGTGTGCAACTTACAGTTTTTATTTTATTAAATGCCCTAACAAGAGTGACTTCTCAAACCTAGATTATTTGGAAAAGTAGTTGTTCTGAACAAGTTGGTGTTCAGACCTTTTGTCCAGTTCATTAAAATATATAATGAACACAGCAAAGGAACTCTGTATCAATACTAAAGCTTAAGTTATGCCAAAATCACTTAAAACAGCAAAGTCCTCCCAAGAACACTCCAGTCACTCCAGTTATGTTTACATACAATTTTACTGGAGAATCTTTCTTCTTACTCTGCTTCCAGATACAAATTTACAGATATTTGAGCCGTTCTGTGCATTTTTGTTTGGATCATTAGTTTAATGGACTGTTAGATGCAGGTTCCTGAAATGTGGGACATTATCCAGAGGGAGAGGTGGAATTTTCCTCATGTAGGAGGGGTTTGACTATGGACATATACTTTGTATAAAAACATTTTAAAAGTATTTTGCTTAATACATGACCTTTAAACCCTAACACAAACTGAGCCGTTAAAGAACCCACATTATACTTTTACTTTAGTGTGTTTAACATGTCTCTTGCTGATCATGCATGTCTATCCATCAGACAAATAGTCTGCAAATAGTCATTAGGACATCTTTCTCTCCCCATTTTCATTTCTCCAGAAGCTGTTTGAGTTGGCTTGTTCCCCCAAACCCCCAGAATAGATCTACCAGTGAGAGGTCTTGCCATTGCTTGTGTAAGCCCATTGGCTCGGGGTAGCAAACCCAGTGCAGAGCAAAGACTGTGGAATAAATGCAAAAATTGTTAACAATATGGCACAGAGTAGCGCTGAACTGACCATCCAGTCATCTGCTGATCCACACTAATATTAAGTTGTGTATTTTTGCACGTAGTGTCAGATATTATCTCACTTATAACCATGTAAATGAGCTAGCTCCACAAATCTCAGTTCCAATGAAGTTGGGACATTGTGGAACACGTAAATAAACACAGAATGCAATGACATGCCAAATGTTTTAGACCTATATGTCCAATTGAATTTACTACAAAGACAAGATATTTAATGTTAAAGATGCTAAGCTTTTTTTGTTTGCAAATATTGGCCCATTCTGAATTTGATTCCTGCAATATGTTCCAAAAGAGCTGGTACAGAGGCATGTTTACACCTGTGTTACATCACCTATCATTTGGGAGCGTTTGGGAACTGAGGACACTAATTATTTAAGCTTTGTAGACGGAATTCTTTCTTGTTCTTGCTTGATGTACGACTTTGGTTTCTTAACAGTCCAGGTTCTCTGTTGTCACACCCACAGATGCTGGATTTTGAACTGATATCAATCTGGAGGGTCCATTTTCTCCTTAGCAGAACATTCAGGATTTCCAAAATCAATTTGAAATGTGGACTCATCAGACCACAACACACTTTTCCACTTTATATCAGTTCATCTCAGACGAGCTCCACTGCCTTCCGCTCAGCAAAAAACTTTGTTGACTGAAAATGGTTTCCCAAACTGCTCCTGAGCCAACATGGTAATATCCTTAACAGCATGATGTTGGTTTTTAATGCAGTGTCCACCAGAGGGATTGAAAGTCATGGCAATTTATGTTGGTTTTTGGCCTTGCTGCTTTTGTGCAGACATTTCTATGGGTTGAGTCCTTTGATTATGCTATTGACTGTAGATGATGAAATCCCAACTTCCTTGCAATTGCACATTGAGACATGTTGTTCTTATACTGTTTGGCTATTTGCTAACCTGTTGTTGCTGCTGATCACCTGTGGAATGTTCAAAACAGGTCCTTTATAAGCATCTCAACTTTCACAGTCTTTTGTTACCCCGTCCCAGCTTCTTTAGAACATGCTGCAGGCATCGTAATTGTTAAGATTTGAAAAAACAATGAACTTTATAGTTTTAAAAAGACAAATATGTTGTCTATGTAGATTATTAAATTGAATATAGATTGAAAAGGATTTGCAAATCATTGTACTGAGTTTGTATTTATGTTTTACACAATGTCCCAACTTTATTGGAATTGATGATCATATATTTACTTCTTCCTAAGAACACGTAACCTTTACCTTTTAGTAACTCCTTACATTTCTCTGAGTTAAAAATTTCACTGAGTTGTGTTTGTGCTTTGTATCCCAGTAGGGAGGACCCAACCACTCCAGAGTTCAGTGTGAGCACAGTGGATGAGTGGTTGGAGGCCATCAAGATGGGCCAGTATAAGGATAACTTTGCCAGCTCTGGATATGTCAGCTTGGACTCAATCCTCTACATCAGTGTCAGGTACAGACGGCTGGTGACTCATCTCAGCTAAATCAAACACTCTAAAGGTCAACACTGTCAGTAGAGACCAATTTTGTTTCACTTGAGTGTCATTTGAAATTAAAGAAGGGGATTTAAGTATTGAGCCTAGAGAGCTCAGCAGCTGCTTGGCATTTAAAGTAGGATGAAGATCTTTTAAAAGAGTGATTGAATATAATCTTTTATGTAATTTCTCTGTTTTTCTCACAGTGAGTTGGCCAAAATGGGTGTGAATCTTGCCGGCCATCAGAAGAAGATTCTGTCCAGCGTGCAGAGCCTGCAGACCCAAGGGACACACATCCAAGTATAACGGTTTCCACATAAACACAGTGGGACAGAGCTAAAATGGATGCTCCTGTGAAGAGTTTCCCCCACTGAAATGGAGTTGTAATGGATACTCTGTGCTCTGGCGCGCCATTGATTTTGAGACACACTGAGATGGAGACAACATGGACGTTTGACTCCTTTACTTCTTTTTTGCAGTTTCACCGCTCTTCCCATCTTTGATTTTGATGGGCACTACCAGCTTCTGCAGTCAGACTCCCAGCAACACAGCCCCCCATTACGGAGCAACAGAGAGACACATGTCCAACAACAAGGCCACATCTAGACAAAAACAAGACAACATTTCACTTCATATCAGCTCAAAACAGGAAGAAAAAGATTTTTAACCGATGAAATGACAAACATGTAGAATATAACTATCATCACTGTCTGTGAGGTTTACAGTTGGTTTTGGATTTTCTGTTCCAGTTCTCAATTTGAGGAGTTTAAAAGGGTCAGAGGATATGTATATGTGTAGATATATGTTTATATGGGCTGTGTGTCCCGCAACTGTAGAGATGGACCTAACGTTTGTATTGTTGGTGAGAATTATTATCGCTCAACCTTAAGAGGGGTGTTACCCAGTACATGTACAGCCCCTTCCATTGCTCTCTAGAAACAGAATGAATGAGCCAACAGTCTGGATGACGTGAATGTGCGGGGTGAGGGGGGATCAGAATAATGGACCTTTAGAAACTGACAGGGTTGTAGATTTTGCTTACTTAGCTTGCTATATTTGACCAGGACAAGGGCTTCCCTAGCCACTTCAGTCAGACACTTCCACAGCAGCCCTAGTGCACGTTTAGCTAGTCTGCTTGTACTTCAGCTGTACCCGAGTGCACAGAAACAGCACAATTCATTTTAAATCTTCCATAACTGACTGTCTGTAGGAAACAGCATCCTCTAAATCAGCTGTTGTTGGGGATATTTCAGCCCAAGATTTTGCCTTCCTATGTTTCAGGTGTAAGAGAAGTTCAGGTGTTTTGTGTAATGGCCAGAGCAGTGCCATGGTCGTGGTGGAGTTGACACTGTTAAGAAGTGTGTGGATTGGTTTTTCAAGTGTTGTGCCATGTACAGTTACCTTGACATGTCAGGAAGTATTAAAAAGTCATACTATGCTCATTCCTTTTATCCGCTCCCAAGTCTGGGTGCTAACACAAGACCAGTCAAAGTTTAAACAGTGTTTATTTCCATGAAGACTGCTTCAGGAAAAAAGCAACAGAATGGACCCTTTTTGAAAAAGTGTAGATTTTTAGATGTGCCACAAGAAGAGGGTGAATTTCACTTTAAAGGATAAATGTCTTGTATTGTCTCACTTTCTTGTTATCAGTCATTTCTCCTTTGAATCGGTACCAATGAGGTATGTTTAGAAAAAAATATGTTTACAGCAAAAAGCAGATCCATTGTTTTGTTTGTTTTCACTTGCTGCTTTTCATGAACAACAGGGTTCAAAATGATGGACCCTCTTTGTGTGCACTGCATTCATGGCACTGACCCTGCTTTAGTGTATTTCTGAACTCAGTTTTACTATGTGTGGTACTCTATAGGACCAACAGTGGCATAAAGTACAGTATATATGATTGTATCATAGTGTAAAATATGTACAGTGTTGATTTCCAATGTTAGAATGTTTGTAATGATAACAATGATGACTATGATGTACTTTTATTGTGAAGATGAGATTTCTGAAGTACTTGTTTAGGAGAAAAGTGAAGAGAGGTGATAAGTTGGTCTGAACCAAGGAATGTAGCATGGTGCAAAGCTTCGGCTTTGACTGACAGGTGAGAGTGACTGCAGTTTATGTGGTAGTGTTAGAATGAGTGGAATGGACCTTCACTACAGATTCAATGGATTGATTTCTGTGACTCTTGTACCAGTGTAACACACATTTTCCTAAGCTGCATCTAAGCATAGCACAAATTGTAAAGAAGAAATAATGAAGATTAAGAAATGCAAAAAGAAAGCTGACCATACACTGTTCCCAAAAAGCTATTGTCTCATCACAGCAATTCACAACTTGAAGAACACAAGATATAAAGCTTGGATGCTTGTCAGTTTGAATGTTGTGTTAAATACCCAAACATCAATCAAACCAAGCATCATCAGGCATCCCATAAATTAAAAAACAAACATTTTATTGGCTAAACAAAAAAAATGTTTCCATTTCCTGTCTGCAAAACCCCTCAAAATAACAAAAAACCCTCCACTACCTCTGTTACTTGCCCCAGTTTTAAGAAAATTAATGCCCAGTCTGTCTGAGGGGACATCGGTGTAGAGGGTTTGCTGGTTTGTTCCCCCTGGCTGGTCTGGGCCTTTCAACATGTTGAGAGTTGTGGGGTCAGACACAGCTAATGAGGATTTGCACTAGATTCTTAGGCAAGGAGTTCAAAACTTGTTCTGCACAAATCAAGGACCAGTTTGTGTACGTAATTGTACTACTTTCTCTGGATTCTTAGATGAATTGATTGTGCTACAATCAAAACTACTTATCTGGTATACGCATTTTTAGGCTTAAACAGGAGTAAATCCAGTATTTTGGTCATGATTTTATCTCTTACATTGAAGATATAAAGTAAATTTGAAAGTTTCAGGTAACAGCTAACTGTTGCCTTAGCTTCAATGAAATAACTCCCTTGATGTCAGAAAAATCTCACTACTTGCTTTACAGCCTTAAACACTGCACTAAACCATTTGGAATTTTTATCATCAACCATCTTACAGCCCAGCAGAAATGCTTTCAAACCACAGACAATGATTATGGAGTCAAATAGTATCTTAAAATATTGCTAACATTAAATATACATTAGACCACTTCTTGTCAAGGCCAAGCTTTACAGCATAACAACGCATACCTTTCCCTTGTTGTTAAATGTCCTCTGGGTGACATCACTGAGATGACATCCAATGATTTTACAGTCTATCATCCTTTTTTATCTGCATAGTTTCAGATGAGTGGATAAAAACCTTCCATCTTTAGAAGGAGCTGTGTTTAGTTAAAACAATTACAAAGAAAGTTAAATATTGATATTCAGTGCATCATAGAAACTTCTAGGTAAGAAAGCTCAGCAGGCTGAATGTAAGTCACATTTAGGCTTCATGCAAAGAGGAGGAGGAGGACATACTTTATTAATCCCTCATCGGAAATTCAGTTCTTTACACTCTGTTGCTGAGACAAGCTATGTCGGCTTAATACACATGCAAATGCACAAACAGGTCCTGTGATCATAAACTAATGGAGAGATGTCAGAGTAATGACTTGTTGCTCCTGAAGAAGTGCTTCTGAGCAGTTTTGGGGTTGAGTGTCTTGCTCAATGGCACTTCTGCAGTGCCCAGGAAGTCAACTTGCATTTCTCCAGCCACCAAACCAACTTCTAAACGTGGTTCGGTCGGGACTACCTCAGGTCCCTAATCCAAGTCCTTCCAGACTGAGCTACTGCTGCCCCAATGTCGCTGTCACGATGTCACTTGGGAAAGAAGTACGAGGGCTGAAATTTAAATAAGAACTTCTATAAAATAGTCCAAGCATATACTGCACATTCAACAGCAATAAACCTTTGTACAAAAGCATCATCTCAACACAATCCATTATCTATACAGCTTATCCCCTTCAGGGATGTGGAGGGCTGGAGCCTATCCTACCTGATATTGGGCTAAAGCCAGGGTACACCCTGGACTGGTTGCCAGTCAATCACAGGGCCACATGGAGAGATGGACAACCATTCACACTAACAATCCTAGAGTCACCAATCAACCTAATGAGCATGTTTTGGTCTATGGGAGGAACCCAGAGTGCCTGGAGAGAACATGCCAACTCTACACAAAGGCCCTGACCAACATGGGGTTTAAACCAGCAACCTTCTTGCTATGAGACACATGCACTACCTGTTGCACCACCGTGCTGTCCCAACTATACACAAGATCAATAAAGCAGTCCCTAACCCACTGCTAGAAATGAATCATTGAGTCTGACTGTGTTTGTACATTCCACTTGTGCTAACTCTATGATTTCACTCTAGCGGACAACCCTTGACCGCTGGCCTTTTAGATGCCTTATTTACTGAGCTGTTGTTCCTTTCTGTTGCCCTATAGAGGCGATACTAAGAGTAAAGTGTATGTACAGGTAGTATTTATCCGTGTTCTCAAGACGACCTCACATTGACACCCTTGTTTTGTAACATCCTGGAGACCCTCTCCAACAGCACTTTCACTTTGATTTCTGAGCTGGAAAAACTTTTTTTTTTCTGAAGACTTAAAGAAGTTGATATTGAAATTAAATTAATTTTTCATATTTATTTGTCTTTAAGGACATCAGTTGATCTGAGGGATATGCAGATTATGGGTGTGATTATCCCACAATTTTAAAGACAAGATGTGGTTGCAAGATTATTCTCTTGTGAAAGTTCCTTGTGCAAAGTCCAGTTTATTAAAGGACAATGTCCCCTATTTGTTTAAGACATATTCAACACTTCCACTTGAGAAATTTTAAGAAGTCCTTCCCACAAGTTTAATGATTTGTGTCACTACTCACACTTTCAGAGTCCGCAGTGTTGGTTGGTTTGCTTGATCCAAAATGCAGTGTTGGTCTTTCATTCCCCACCTGATCTGTGTTGCAGATGTTCATGAGTGACTCTCATCTGAGGCTCTCTTTCTCTCCTCCTTCCTCTCTTTCTTTGGCCACCGTACAATGCTTCTTTGTCCCCATGCCAGTTTCCTCAGCGTCGCTTGTTGTAAAGGGTGTAGGCATTCTAATGTCTTTCATGTTGCTGTAATAAATATGCTAATATTTCTAATTTCTCACCTGAAGCCTGCAGCGTATTTTTTTTCACACATTCTCGCCTTTTTTTCTCTGTTACATACACAAGGAATTCACCTATTCATTTGCTCAAACCCACAGTGAAATGACTTCACGACTGGAGGAAAATGACAGAATAAAAATTCAGCATCTCTTCACGAAAGTGTTATGAAGCCCCCTCGTTTAATTATTTTTGTTGTTGTTGTGTAACAAAGCCTGAAGGTATCAAATTCTGTTTTGGTGACCGGTGTTGCAGAAAATCAGTGCATGACTGAGAAATTCAAGGGGAGTCTCATTTGTCCCCTGCTCTGCTGTAATGGTGATAGCAGTGGTGAAATTCCCATCATAACATTCTTGGATGGTAAAAAATGGCCGCTCCTGCAACCACATCTTCATTATCAGTGTGGCCGGGTGTGTGTGTGAGTGTGTGCCTCACTGAGGGATAATTTATTCTCGAGGGAGGGTGAAGGTCACTGACTCCTGGCCTTGGTTAACCCCTTAATGCACTGGCCCAGTTGCTGTCACTCCATGTTACCACCATTATACCTCATTTAGCCCATCATATTAGGGTTCATATTCCCCTATCGCCTGCTCACTTTTTCGGCACACACACATATACGGATATTCACACAACTGTATGAGTATTCAAGGCCTGTTCTCCATTTCCACAGTATCATTCTCCTTATGCAGTCATCTTAATCGTTTTGATGGCCTTGTGCATCTTATTTTCTTTTACAAGCCTCCCATTTATCTTTTGCAGAGAGATTGCAGCTGGTTCTTTGACCTCTCCTACACCTTTGTTATCCCTCTCCTCATTCAATTTTCCCTTCTCCCAGCCATCAATCCATTCCTGCAAAAAGACTCCTGCACATGCAGCCTGTCCTTTAGATCCTTGGTCCCCAACCTGGGGTCTGGGACCCAAGGGTGGGTGCCAGTGATCTCTGGAGGAAGAAGGCTTTGTCAATTTTGAGGTTGTCATATTTAGGTTTACACATATGAATGTATCAATATAAACACTGATACAGATGCAGCTGCTTCAATTTTTTCCTTCCAGCCAAATGGTGTCTGAGTTCCAGCCAATTACCAGCCAACTTCCAGCCAATGGGAGTCACCTCCCACCTCTTTGCGATGTGCCTAAATTCTACCAGAAAACATACCCATTCATGCAATTGCAGGGTATCTGCTGATGGTGCTTCCCTCAAAAGAACTCACACAGTGGGCTTCAACCATTGCCTTTATTAGAGTAGAGTTTTTGTAAATCAGTCACTACATACATGTCACTGCAGGGGATCTTTTTACAGCCGCGATGGTGGGCAGGTCCTAGGATGTCCTAGGAAGTCACAGAAAAGTTAAAACTCTGTCAAGAAAAGTGGGGAAACTTTAAGTGGCTCCATCTGTACATTTAATGCAAGGTATTCAAATTCTTTCAATCTTTAAAGGTTTGAAATTACATGAAAGAAGGGTGCTGATAGAATAGGTGGTTAGCCACTTACAGTTGTGTTCAAAATAATAGCAGTCCCACATCACTAGCAAGATAAATAACTGTTTTTGTTCAAATTTCAACTTATACACTGCAAGTAAATTTCTAGAAGGTTTAGTAAAGGTATAGAAAACCAACAGACCCAACAGGCATGACGTGCATGCTGCTGATTCTGTGAAACTGAATCATTAACTGAAAGGGGCGTGTTCAAAAAAATAGCAGTGCTGAGTTCAGTTAGTGAGGTAATTGATTGTGTGAAAAAAAATAGGTGTTAAACAGGTGGCCCTTATTTAAGGATCAAGGCAACTGACGCTGCATATGCTGGCTGTGCATTTGTCCTCGAAAAACAGAGTAAAATGGGTTGTTCAAGACATTGATCAGAAGAGATTAAGAAGTTAATAAAAGAGGGGAAAACCTATGAAGAAGTTTAGAAAATGATAGACTGTTCAGCTAAAATGATATCAAATGCTTTAAAGTGGCAGCCAAAACCAGAAAGGCGAGGAAGACAAAGAAAAACGACTATTCGATTGGATCGGAGAATAACCAAAATGGCAAAGGCTCAGCCAATGATCAGCTCCAGGAGGATCAGAGAAGATCTAAGGTTGCCTGTGAGTACTGTAACAATCAGACCATGTCTATGTGAAGCCAAGCTACCAGCAAGAAGCCCCCGTGAAGTCCCATTGTTAAAAAAAAGACGTGCTGAAGAGGTTACAATTTGCCAAAGAACACATTGACTGGCCTAAAAAGAAATGGCGCAATATTTTGTGGACTGATGAGAGTAAGATTGTTCTTTTCAGGTCTAAGGGCCACAGACAGTTTGTCAGACGGCCTGAAAACACTGAATTCAAGCCACAGTACACAGTGAAGACGGTGAAGCATGGTGGTGCAAGCATGGTGGCGCAAGCATCATGATATGGGGATGTTTCTCGTACTATGGTGTTGGTCCTATTTGTCGCATACCAGGGATCATGGATTAGTTTGAGTACATCAGAATACTGGAAGAAGTCATGTTGCCGTATGCTGAAGAGGAAATGCCCTTGAAATGGGTGTTTCAACAAGACAATGACCCCAAACACACCAGCAAGCGAGCAAAATCATGGTTCCAGACAAACAAAATTCAAGTAATGGAGTGGCCAGCACAATCCTCAGACCTTAAACCCATAGAAAACGTATGGGCTGACATAAAAAATGCTGTTCATGAGGCAAAACCAAGAAATGCAGAGCAATTGTGGAACGTAGTACAATTGTCCTGGGCTTCAATACCTGTTGACCGGTGCCAGAAGTTGGTAGGCTCCATGCACCACAGATGTGAAGCAGTTATCAGAAACCGTGGTTATGCAACTATATATTAGCTAATTCTCAGAAAAGTTGAATCATCAAGCAATTCTTAGTCTATGCACTACATTTTTGAGTTTGTAAATAAAGATGTCAACACTGCTATTTTTTGAACATTATATTTCTTGACTTTCTGTAAAATATTATCAAATTCAATTACTTTTTCCCATTTTCTTGCTTTGAAATAGAATGTCCAGTGTCCCCAATGCATTTGTGTGCATTAAAATAAAATTTATTTGAAGAATTTTGAGGTTTACTCACCTTTTAAAACACACTGCTATTATTACGAACATAACTGTAACTTTATATAGATCTTTGTAGCCTTTGTAGTGGGTTAAAATCTAGTCTTGTTCAGATTTTCTCCTCTAGTAAAAAAATAGTAAAGAAGGAAATTCATGCAGTCACTTATTTTCCTAAAATTTGTTTCCAGGTGTAAAAGAACAGCCTTTCATAAAATAAAATAAAAAAATAAAATTTATAAAAAAAAAAAAAAAAAAAAGGAAAGTCAGTGGAAATGCACATCCTTTGTCCTCGGCTGCATTCATTTTACTGGACTGCCTTTCCCATTAAATGCCGATCCATATCCTCAGGGCTTTTGTCTCCAGGTGTCACCACAGGGATAATGTCACCTCACATGTTTGCTTTGGCTAACATGGCAGCAAACAGGAGCCAAAGGCTTTGGCGATTGATACATCATGCAGCTGCTATTGGCATCATGTGAAAAGGTCAGGTGTCCCTATGGAGAATGCTTTAAAAGGCCATTGGTGACTGATGATGCTGTCATGTTTGGATCACATAAATGCACAAGCACTACGTCTCTCATTCACTATGTCTGCCTTCACATGTGCTCCTCATGCTCTCTATGACACACATACACAGTCCCAGGGGAATAGTAATTGGGGTGCTCTGTCATGCTGTCAGGTGATGGTTTGAGTGTCCCCTCCTGAGCAACAGCAGACATTAAAACAACACAAGAGACCACACAGTCATAGATCCACAGTGACCTCTGCGGGGTCAGCCATATGCGTTCACATATGTGTGCGTCCATAGATGTGTGAATGTGGGTTTGTGCACTCATAATGCTTTGTGGGCCTGAGGCAGATACTCATGAGTGAGCGGGTAAGTGGCTCGGGTATCAAATCCAGAGCCTAAAAGGGAGATAAGATCTGAACCAGAGGAAAGATTTCATCAGTCGATGGTTGAACTTGTTTAAGTTCCTGCTTTGTTCCTCTTGATTGGATTGCTTGTATCCTCCCCGATCAAACATGGCTGACTTCAGACAGGCTTAGAGTTTTTTGGATGGCGTACACAAATGCACACATCAGTGCTTTTCTGTCTCATGAGGTTTTAGTTTGCTATCAAAGCGATTTCCTGTCTCAAATTTTCATCAGTAATCAAAGTTCCTGATTGAATTTGAAAAGTGAGCCCTGCTCTATAAATCATATTACATGCCTCACTCCCATCATGCCTGCTCTCATCAGCCACAGGAATGAGACGCTACCCCTGGTGTGCGTCTGCATCTTGCACCCTGTGTGTGTGTGAGTTCTTGTGCACGGAGTGGAACAGAAAAATGGATGTTGACAGAGCTGAGATTTGATTCATGCTTTTTTTTGCTAGGATGGATAAAACGAAAAAGTAAAGAAAAACGATGGAAGGACAATAAAGATAACACACAGGAGTCTGATTGCAAGCAGAAGAAAAAACAAATACAGCATTTCTGAAGAGTAAAATTGGATACGGGAGAGAGTGTTATATTGCAGACAGCTTTTTAAAAGTCAGATAATTTAAGCAACTTAAAAATAGTGTTTTTCTGTTGCTGTGGAAATTGAGATCTTACTGAGCAGATGCAGCAGTCCAATGGTACAAGAAAGAGTAAAACAAATTAAATAAAATACAGTACACATTTCTCTTTGTTAAGGAGCCCCAGACATGACATGTTAAAAAAAAAGTAAACTGTGGTCACGATATAGCTACAACGTGTGCACAAAATACTAACCCATGGCCACAAAATACTAAATTGTGTCCATGAATTACTATTTTGGGCACACGTTATGGCTATATCATAGCCACAAAATTAGTATAACGTGCACACAAAATACTAATTTGTGGCCACGAAGTAGGTATATACGGAAGTGCATTGCATTCACTGGATAAAAAAATAGACAGCTTTTCTCATAATTACAAGATCAGGATCTTGTAATTATGAGAAAAGATAAAGAAAAAGGAAACGTCTGATAATCCTCTCACAGTGGCAATGATGGCACTTTTGCAGTTAATCTGCCATTGCCATCTTCTCGGTTTAAGACACTTGGAAATACTGCTGTTATTTTAGAAAAATGAGGATGGTGTCAATATTAATATGTCATACTGCGCAGGCATCTCAGGTTTAGGCGGAAAGCCCCGTCTGATGCTTCACAGATACAAATTCATGCATTTGAAATGCATCCAGTGGGGTTTGTTAGTGACGCAGAGAACTGTACGTCCAGGCCCACTGGGAGATGTTTCTGCTACTCCAACACTAGAACCACTACAGGCTTGTGATCAGACCGCTGTATTGGTTCTAGTGTTAGCTGGAGTAGCAGCACCCACTGTCTTTTGCCGCGACCTTTAGAAAAATGCTCCATTAAAATCTATTCTCTTGAATTTAGCAGAGATTAGTCACGGGTCTGAACAGACTGCCCTTTTGATGATGACTGTGTTAGAACGTCTTAATGTTTTATTTGTGTGTAGCTTATGGCAGCCAGTCAGCGGCCCAGTGAGTACCAATGTGTGATGCACTTACAGTAGGAAAAAAATACAATGACTTCACTCAGTTGGCAGCCCTCCCTACTAAAAAAACATCTTCCCACTAGCCTGGACGTACAGTTCTCTGCGTCACTAACAAACCCGACTGGATGCGTTTCAAATGCATGAATTTGTATCTGTGAAGCACACTGTGTTGGTTCAAATGCTCCTGCAGAAAGACAGCAACATCCAGCAAGTCAGATCCTGATCTTGATCTCAAGATTATGAGATCTTTAGTTACCTTATCTTGTAATTACGAGATCAGGATCTCGTAATTACAGGATAAGGTGTCCAATATTTTTTTTTATCCAGTGAATGCAATAGCTTCTGTATATACCTACTTTGTGCCCAATTTTGTGCGCACAAAATACTAATTCGTGGCCACAATTTAGTATTATGTGCGCATGTTACAGCTATATCGAGGCCACAACTTTTTTTTTTTGTTTTTTACAATATCATGTCTGGGGCTCTGTACTCTGCTGAACCATAAGTTACAACAGGCAACAACAGGCAACACTGATCTTTGCCTCATTCATGAAAACAAACTCAAATAAAGACAATATTTGAATTTTTTAGCAAGTTGCTTTATGTTCACATCAACATGATAACAGCTCACTTAAGACAAAAATGAAAAAAATAACTGTTTAGGGATTGTAAATCTTTGACTGTGGTAAGTTCTCAAAAGAGTCATAACTTTACAGTAATTTATCACAAGTAACTATTTACTGCCCAACCCAGGCCAGAGTAACCTTGAAGTGCAGATGGACCTGCCTGATTCATTGTCTAAAATCACACAAATCCATCTTGCCAAGCTCCAATCTCCAACAACTTCACTCGGCAAAAAGGTGGAGGGCCCAATCAGGGAAAAGAGGCAGAAACTGAAGACGTGACGACAGCGGGAAGTGACAGCATGTTTGAAAACAATGGCAGCTTCTGAAGCCATCTACGTGCATGGAATTGAATGGAATGTGAAATTGACTCAATTTCTTCTTTAAAAGAGGCGCAAAGAACATCACTTCAAGCTTTTCTTATGGAAAATCATGTTTTTGCTCTTCTCCCAACAGGAGATAACTGCTGGAAAACTGGGAGAGAAGCGGAAATCCTCCGCGGAGGATGCTGGTTAGTCTATGGTAGTCATGGTTACTCAACGATACCTGGTGAAATATGCTCTCCTCAGAAGTTTACATGGAGAACTTGGTGGGGATTGTCGTTGAAGAGGTTCATGTCACATATAAGTGGTAAATGTGTGTATAATGTGTGTACATCTGTGTTGTATAATTTAATGTAAGAAAATAGTCCTAAGGACTGAAATGTAGTTTTAGCTAACAGCTAACAACAGGGTCTAGCTGCTCTTCATACTGTGACTTGATATGAATTGGTCTGTGATGAGTGTGAGTGGCAGAACGATTGTCCAGTCACTAGCTGCAGTTTTTCTTGAAGGTCCTGCCCTCGGAAAACATTTTCTATGGGCTCTCCTCCAGGTGGACAAGTGAAATATTTCCATGGCGGATATATGGTACTGTCTATCTGGTGTGTCAGTTGAGACCACAGGTGAGGTTAATAAAAGCCATTCCATCAAAACCACTCTCACAACATGCAACATCAGTCCCTCAGCCAACGTCACCTGAAACTACTGCTATAACTACACTTTGAAAAATGAGCATTAGCATAACAGTAATGTAGATTTACAAGAGCTGGATTCACCTACAGTGAATCACCAAAACAGACAAAAACAACAAAAAAGACTAATTTACAAATAAAAGAAAGAAAAACAACTGCAAAGACAAGAAGATGAGGAGAAAATGCCCTAGTAACTAAAAAGAAGCATAACAAACACAAGGTACGAAAAAAAAAAAAAAAAAAAAAAGCAAAGAAAGCAATTAAAAAAACAGGAAGTGAAGAGAGCATGAACCCCAGACAGTTCCCTATCCCCCCATGTTAACATATTCTTTAAAAGAGTCCCTGGATTGGCATCCATACTTGGCTCACCACCAAAATCTGGCAGAGTTATTAACAATTTAAAAGCATCTACATAGATAAGTAAAGCTACAACAAGAAGGTTAAACCTACTTAGAGAAGAAAAATATTTTCAAAAAGGTGAAAAACAATTATGTAGGGTATCGTAACAACAACAGAAAGTGGGAAAAAAGGAACTAGAACAAAGAGACTGAAAAACAAAATACATAGAACTACACTAACAATTGTGTAAAAACTGCAAAGGAAGAAAAACATAAGGATCTAAGAGAAAAGTTATTTAAAACAAATCATAGCAAAGACAATAGTTGTTGAAAAATACAGACACAAAGCAGGAGCCAAGATATTAAAGACAGGTACAAAGGGAAACGAAGTGACAACAAAAGAAAGAAAACTAAGTGTAACGAGGTGAAAGACAGATAACTGACAACAAAGAAGAAAAAAACAAGGAGGTACAAATACTCACAGAAGGAATCAAAGGGACAACAGGCAAAATTTACAAGCAAAGGCAAGCAAATGAAAAAAAAGTGTGCAAACAAAGAGATGCAAGATAACTCCAAAAGTACCAAAACAAAATTTAAAAGACAAACAGGTGAGCAGCTGTACCAAGACGATGCAGTAGAAACAACCACAGAGAGAGAGAGGATTTGCAAAGGAGTCTTTTGTCCCTTATTAGCTAACAGTTGTCTATTCCATGTTTACTTTGAATTGGGGCAGAAACAGATACAGGACGACTAGACTACGAGGAGAAGAGCGTGAACAATGTCTGAGTTTGAGAAGAAGAAAAAGGTGAAGAAAAACTTGGAGGCGTTTGGAGAGCCTGATATAATATTGACCACATAATCCCTTGCAGATGTGAAAATCACTATTAAATGCCTGGCAGACATGACTTACTGAACTACTATTGGACAGCTCCAGAGGGACTCTGAATAAAGACAAATGCACTCACTGTTTGCTCAGACTGCTCTTTACTGCTGGTGAAAAGATTGTTAAAAAGATATCGGGGCCTCTTCTCATAGTAGTCAAATAACATGCACAAATCCTGTAATGTAGTGCATAATGAAACCTGAAATTAAATACAATTTTAGCATTTCTGATTCCATCATCGAAGGCAGGGGGGACCAATGTAAGAAAAATGTGCAGATGGCCAGGCCACTTTTGACACATCACAATTTAAGGTAGTAAGAACAATGTAATGTCTAAACAGCTGACATTACTGCTTTCATTAGTGGTTTGACAAGTCATTGAAGACTGGCTGGTTGCCAGTCAGCTGTGGGAAGAGAGAGTTGAGTCATCAAGGGGTCAGAACGCAAGACGGTCACATGGTTAATGTAGCAGAGGAACGGTCCCAAACAAAGCTTGGCGGCTCATTTAAATGAACTGCTTAGCCACAATTTCTGGTAAATACTTACCAGTATTTTCCAGTTTTTAAATTCATATATTAATATAGATAAATTCAAACGGGACCCATATTCTATGCGCATGTGTAGGAACATCACTATTGCAATAACGCTTTTAAAATTGCTGAAATTTCCTCTGAAAAGGAAGAATGTGAAATCACTTCTCTGTTTTGCCATGAACAACATTCCCTGAAAATGTCATAAAAATCTGTTGAGAACTTATTGAGTTATTAGTGAAAATGTGGAAAACTGTCTTATCCTTCAATGTTCACAAATCCTTTCAAAAATTCCTGGATTCTTATGTGGATTCATAACCACCAAAATCTTTTCAGTTCTTCCTCGTTGCACGACCAACATTTGCTGAAAATCTCACCAAAATCTGTTCTTAACTTTTTGAGTTATCTTTCTAACAGAGAAACAGATTATAAAAACATAACCTCCTAGGCAGAGGTAACAATAACCCAAAATCTTATGAAAAAAAGGGTTTTAGTTGATGAAACATTGGTGATGATAATGTACAAGTTTGCCAACAAAGTTGCGTCATCCTTGAATCACTTTGTAGATGTCAAGTGTTAAGCTGAGATGCAGTGTGATTGTGTGAATAAAAGCCTGAATCACTCAATGGCACATATACTGCTAATGTCCTCCTCCTTAGACATGTAAAAGCCTTCTTCTAACCTTCTCTGATTCCTGTAATGAATCCTGTATGACAAATGATTACAGTCTGTTGCATGATATTCAGGGCATGTTACTTGTGTGTGTATATTTCTATGCGAGTGTTCCACTGTATGCACCATGTGTTTACGTGTGCTTCCTGTCCTCTATAATCAAACACAGATCATAAAGTGCCATCAACCAAGCTTTGATGTTACAAAGAGGAGCCTAAAAAACTCAGAAGCAATCTCTCTGAGCAGAGTCAGAGCTCTAGGGAAGCTGGTTTCGTGTTGGTAGATGCAGAGGAAATGTTTCTAAGGTTCTAGAGGCTCAGGGCTCGGCTGCCAGCTGTCTGTGTTGTGTAGCCCAACAGGTATGTGGTTACTTCAGGTCTCTGTTCAGTGTCTTGGACGTTGAAACAAAAGGCCTCTGAGGAGACATTTCTCTGTAACATCAAAGTATTCAGACAATATGGTTTTAATCACAGCATCAGCCTGCAAACTCATTCTTCTTTCATCATCCTTTTCTTCTCATCATCATCTCCAAGTTTTGTCTTCTTGTTTCTTATTTGCGGAGGATATGAAGTAATGAGTTTGTTTTAAAAAAAATATGGGTGTACTGTAACTGTTGAAGACACGAAAACTGACTGAGTTCTGAACACTACCATCTGGTTCTGTGTTATTGTAATATGGTGGTATTTTTGTTGAAACTTAAAATACCTTTAGTTGGATGGTTCCTATTTGCTCTACAGACTGTATTACATTGTCCTGAACATTTGTGTGAAGTTTAAACAATTTGATAAGGACTTTAGAACATAACCGCTGTGGGATAATCAGAAAATAAAATCTCAGGTCTCTGTATCACTGCTTTGTCAGTAACTTTCTGCTGCTCCCTCTCTTTATGTAATTACCCAGCCCCGCGGGCTGCCTCTCTCTCTGCACTTGCAGTAGCTTTGACTGAAAATCAGACCGTGATTCAGTTTCTTTTCTCATAACTTTGAAAGTTTTGCTACAATCCAACGAAAAGATGATGGATATTTATCCTCAAAGCCAGAGATCACCAACCACCGGCCACAGACCTATACTTGGCCGTAGATCATTTGGCACAGAGTTGTAGAAAAACAAAAGTCGTTCATTTAATTTCTTTTTTTAATAACTGAGGCTCAACAGTGATTTATTTTGGAATGACGAATCATCCTAAATCAGCCTGTGTAGCTCAATTGCACAGATTTTACACACAGGCTATCTGTCCACGCTTTGATGAATAAAAAAGTAAAACCTGAGATTAACACACCACTATACCTTGAGTTAATGAACTTTTCCACCTGTGCTCTGATGCATATTAAATATACTTGACTCTACACAATCTTTGTAAATAGAGGACAGTAGAGGCACTCTGTTGCACTCAACTTCCTGCAGCAGGAGGATTTCATCAGTGACAAAAACAAATAAATGCCCATCAGCAATCAATAGAAAGATCAGATCAGCTTCAACTGATGACCGATGGATGAAAAACACACCATAAGCCCTGTATGAGCAACATCTTTACAGCTCTTTCCTATGCACTTAGAGGTGCACTGCAGCTGACTGTTTCTAAACGTCATTGTTAATCAGCTGATAAAAACAGAGTGAGTCCCCATTTATGTCTCTCCACTGAGGTTTTGAAACAAGTTTAAGACTCCCTCTGATCCAACGTTATTGTGAGTTATAGTATGCAGGACACGTGTTTGTTGTCACCCCTGAAGGCCTGTCTGCATCATTATTGTATAACAGGCTGGGAAAGTTGGGACCATTGCTTGAGGCACTCCTAAACTCTTTTGTCAATGCTGTTGATAAGCTTTTTAACATCCATCCATCCACCCATTATCAATAGCGCTTACCCCTTTCAGGGTCGCAGCATAACCCAGGGCCACATTAAGAGACAGACAACCAATCACGCTCACTTTCATAACTAAGGGCAATCTGGAGTCACCAGTCAACCTAATGAGCATGTTTTTGGTCTGTGGGAGAAAGCCAGAGTGCCCGGAGGGAACCAACATATGCATGGGGAGAACATGCAAACTCCACACAGAAAGGTCCTGACAGACATGGGGATCAAACCAGCAACCTTCTTGCTGTGAGGCAAGTGCACTACCTGCTGTGCCACCATGCCATTCACTTTTTAACATGCATCACTGAAATACAGACATAAATTGAGCTCATGACGTGGAGCTCTGCTGCTTTCTCCACTATCATATTATGAACACTGACTCCCGCTGCGTAATTTGGATGTTGTGTCCTGACTACCAACGACCCCGTCCTCCATCACTTCTCCCTAGTCCAAGCAAGTGTGAACAACCATGTCTGGAAATTTTCTGGACTGGCTACCTTGGCATTATCCTGATAATATCAGGGTTGCATATGTGAAAAGCGCTAATGCTTCTCATTTTCAGTTAAAATCAGTTTTCATACATCCCTCTCAGGGCTCTTCGGTTGTAAATAAAGGACGACTTGGCAAACTCTCTACAGGGGCACACTTTACAGTTTGTTGTATTGTAATCTTACCACTTACATATGCAGGTGCGTTTTGTTATTTTTTAATTACTGCTTGTCTCACCTGAAAGAGATGAAAGTATTAAAATGATAACTTTTTCACAACCACTTCTTTGGCAACACATATACCAGAAAATGTGCAGACCTATTTAAATTCAAGAGAAAATAATTCAATGAGTCTACCAGCTGAGCCAGAAAACATAAACAGATAGATAAATAAGAGGTTTTGGTGTAGATTAAAGGATAGGTTCAGTTTCTACAGCTTTCACATAGTTTATAGAATGAAGTAGAACAATATACTCACCCAGAAGGCTTTCCTGATCCAAACAGTGCTTCGGGAGATATTCAGATCCAAAATCGAGCGGCGGACATCCGTATAAATGGTAGCAGACGGGGCATCTGTAGCGTCGCTCCTAAAACTTCAGTTCAGAGGTCAGCACAGTCACAAAAACATGGATGGAGTGACACCGGACTGTCGTGGAGGAGTAGCGCGAACGGACCATGATGAAATGTTGGTGAAACTAATGAGTTTTTGGACGATTAATGCGGTTTTAGGAGCAGCTATACATGCCCTGTCTGCTACCATTTATACGGATGTCCGCCGCTCGATTTTGGATCTAAATATCTCCCGAAGCACTGTTTGGATCAGGAAAGCCTTCTGGGTGAGTATATTGTTCTACTTCATTCTATAAACTATGTGAAAGCTGTAGAAACCGAACTTACCCTTTAAGGGCACTGCCCAGAGGAAAATTTACTGTATTAAAGGAAAAAACCTAATGAACAATGGACCAGCTTTTCAGTGCTCTCATTCAAGCTGGCTCTAAAATCTATTGATTATGGTAAATAACTCCTGAACCTGAGACTCCTGATCTTCTTATTATTATCATAACATCACAGTTTTTTCAATATCCTACCTCTTATTTTCATTTTCTCCTCTTTTTCCTCCAGCCTCTTTGTCATTTAAGTAATGGTCTCCATTGACAAGTGGGCATGTCTACCAGGCATTGATCAGTGTAGTTCACCAGGGGATTTACAAGTAAGAGAAAACAGCCTGGGTTAGTGGCACAGCGAGCTCTGAATCTGATTGGGTTTATTTGGGAAACAATATAGTGCCTGAGAAGAAGTTTCACAAGCAGCAAAAGAAAAACTAACATGTTTAAATCTCACTGAAGATGTAACAGATGACATTGTCTTATTCAACCAGTTGCCAGTGCCAACAATTCTCGTGTTGGAGGAGGGAACAATGAGGGATTGACCAGGGTGTTTGACAGGCTGGTCAATGAGTTGAAGTTAATGAAGAGGATTTTGCTGGTCAAGGGTCAAAAGCCTCACCAAGGCATTTGGCTTCTCATATGCAAATTTGAGAAGCCAAATGAGGCTCAAGTTACTCTTTAATGCAAATGTTAAGTTTGGTGTTTTTATTGCTATCATATGGATATGCTTGGATATGAATTATGTTAAATGTCCTTTGAATAGGGATGTATCAAATTTTCAGCATAATATCTGTAACGACAGCTAAAAGCTCATTAAGGTAATCATTGATGCCTGACACATCAGACTATCTCACATAGAGTGGTGCAAGGATGAAGCATTTATGTAGTTTAACACGGTAGTTAGCATTTTGTTGGTTCTCTTGACTAAAAGCATATGCAAATATTTAATGTGTTCTTGGATCATCGCTGATAATAAGGTCTGAAGCAAACAAAAAATTATGGAACTCGCATGTTTTGTTCACTATGAGGAAAGTCACAAACAAACCTACTTTTAACTATTTTTTAAATCATAGGTGTAACCGCTTGGAGTAAAAAGCTATAGGCTACTATGAAATTACAAGCTGGTGAATCGCTATAAAGCTGCTAATACATCTCTAATATATTTAAACTTGCGTATGAAAATGTCCTTCAATTCAACTGACCTGATCAAGTTGGTTTTTATGGCTGTGGCAATGGTGTATGTATTATTGCTAACTAAAGAACATTCAGAAATGCTTGCATTGAGGACATGGACATATTTGTAGTCCTTGTTAGCAGCTTGTTACCAACTGTCCTTCAAAAACACGTTAAAAAACCAAATTAAAGTTGCAAGATTTATGGTTTGTTTTCTCTGTCAGCCTGCCAGCTCTGCCTTGTATCAGTACCGCACTCCTACTTTTAACCCTCCATCATCCCAACATCTATCTGTAGGCTTACATGAGAGAGAGATGAGATCAAATCCTAGAAACCAAACCAAAAATACAGACTTTAGCTGTCAGACTGAAATAAAGTTGTCAAAATGAAACAAAAATGTTTTTTGTGAATTCTGTTGAACTGGGTAAATTTTACCCTGTACAAAATAAAAGCAAAACCACAGCAGTTAGAAAAACTTGAGAAGAAACAGAGAAAACCGGCAGGACAGCCAAATTACAAGCATGAGAGAAAAACCAGTTGGTTGTTTTTTGTCATGCAAAACCACAAACACATGGTTTGTGAAATGTCATGGAAACCTTGGAGTGACTTTGGAGGATCACCAACATATGTACACATTACACACACAACCCGCAGCCACATGCAGTGAGCACACATACTGTGAGAGATGATGTTTGACCACACAAGATGTGTTCCTACAACAGCGTGCATGTGCTGACTCAAACTCTACTTGCGGTTTGTTTGGTGAAAAAACAAAGTTCAAGCCGTTCTCTCCTTGACATCCTCTGCTTGATATGGAGGAATATTTATTGTTAATGACACACAACAGAGCTGCCCTTTGTGCATGTGAGTGTATGCGAATGTGTGTGTGGGTACGGGCACATACTCTAAGCTAAGAGGAGGCGGTCGAGGCACTAAATCAGCCGCCTGCTTACTAACAGAGGTTTGACCCAAATAACAGAGTAATTTATGAAGGCTTTTAGGCTCGCAGGCAGCATTGGAAATAGAACAGAGAATAATGTGAGGCTGACCGTCGCTACATCACTTCAGTTTATGTCCTGGTCTTTTACTAGGACACACGTCTCTGGTTCTTAATGATACACAGACAGTAAACAGTGTGTTAATGGACAATGAGTTTACAAAGATGTGCTCTGCTGCAAAAAAACAGCAGTGTGCACAATTATAAGCATGCTAAATAAGTGCAGGTAGTGACAGGAAGAGGAATAAATGAGGAGACAGGATAGTGAATGAGAGAGATTTAGGTGGTGGTGAGAAGCATTACAGAAATGGACAGATAGAGAAGGAGGGACAGACTGAAGCTGAGAGATCATTAGCACTCTGCTTTAAGGCTGTGGCCCCAGGCAGGGTTAGAGGCTGAAATGGACTGTTAGCAGCTGCTGGAGGAGATGACATCTCAGGCAGACCCCAAAGGATAAGTTAAGACATCCTGAGCACTCATATATATGTCTGTGTGTAGGTGTGTGGCTGTGCCTGTGTGTGTGTCTCTGCATGCATATAATCCTGTGTGCTCCCCTCCTGTGCTGCAGCAGGTCATTTGCTGTGGCGTTTGAAGTGGGAGAAGAAGCTCTGAGGGTCAGGCTCCTGTCACGGCTCTACAGATCAGAGCACAGAGCAACAGGATGCTCAGAGAAACCAGGAGGACGACGAGAGGGTAGAGATGGACAAATGAGACATGAGAGCTTTTTCCACCAACAAGATCTGTCTCTCTTAAATCTGTGACAACTCTGCAAACACCTGCATGCCCAAGTCTTTTTGCAAATGACTATTATTAATACAGAAACAGCAAAGCAAAGATAAATGATAAAAAGCTGAACCTCCTCGCATAAAGGGATAGTTCAGGATTTTTGAAGTGGGGTTTTATGAGGTTAATGGGTATAATAGGGATGCACGATATTAGTTGTATGATATTGGTATTGGCAGATAGTGGCTTAAAAAGTTTATTCGTATTGATGGAAATATAAATATTCAAATGCACCATATTTCTTTACCTTATCGTCACTTCATGGATGCATGTAAAATCAAGACTTTCATTTTCATTTTCTGTTTTTACATCTGTTCCTTACACACAAAAAACTGTCACATTGAAATTAACAAGTCAGTTTTTATTAAATAAGACTAAGTGCTCTTGATGTAAAATATCGGTATCAGCAATAATGCATTTGGAAATGTCAGCATATCTGCAAAAATCCAATATCGTGCTTTCTGAGGCTATAACATAAACATCAGCCACAGTGAAGAAGATCAGCTCTGCTCCTGTACAGAACGCCACTTCCTCTAACATAATCTGCAGCAGTCAGCCAATTCATTATCCAAAATGTTTACCAATATGTCAAAAGCCTGCTCTCTGGGTACCTTCGACCATCAGAGTCGTAAAGAACGCCCTTGCATTCTGTGCTGTCATTTTGTCTTCACTCTCAAGCTATGTCCACACAGATGGGTATTTTTAACAACAGGTTCTTCTGTGCATTTTGGCCTTCTGTACACATGTAAACAGCATTTTAGGTCACTGAAAAAGCATGTTTGGAATATGCCAGCCAAAGTGAAGGATTTCGAAAACGCTATTTTGGGTGGACAGGAAAAACAGCATTTTGGGCCTGAAATGTCACACTGCACCAAACTCTCCACAAGCATCGCAGCAGACATTCTTAAATTGATGCTGTTTTAAAGTGTTCATGACCAGAATATTTACATGATAACACCTTCTTACTTGACGACATTTACTGCCTATTAGTACACTAACAGCTGGCATCGCTGAGGTGGTTTTCAGACCTACAGCTTTTTTTTTTGGCTCAGTTGAAAAGAAAAAAATTACGCAAATGTGTACATTTCTCTTGGTGCAATTCAGGCTCACACAGCAGGGTTTTGGTATGGCCGAGTCCAAGCTAAGTCACATAAAAGGCCTTCTGTGTTATTATGTCACAGGGAGCTTTGACTGTTAGGGAAGAAAGCCAGCAGGCTACGCCACATTTTTTTTTAGCTTAAATATAACTGGCAAAAGTGAAAAGCTATTAGTAAGTTACTATTGAACTACTGTACCACATGGTGGATGACTTGGAAGCAACTACAAAATTTCCCATATATAACGTCTTAGGGTACCTTTTTCTTCGAGACTTTCCTCATAATTCAACAACCTTATCAAGACGGTCCTCATGGCCGTGGCGATAATGTACGAATTATTTAAAAATGATCAGAAATGCTCGCATTTAGTTAAGGGCATGAGAACCAGGAAGTGCGAAATGCTAACTCGCTTCTGCTTTTTGGATTCATTCCAGCACCACTCTGTATAACAGGTGATAATTGCAAGGAGATATCTAATCTCTTTATTCTGCTTAAGTTTGACTAAATAAAGTGAAACAATAATTATGATTAAAAATTTAATTTGAAATTCTGCTCCCTAAAGTAAGAAAAATATGGATGTAGTGGAATGCAAAAGCTAAGTTTAAATGTGTTATACTGACCCTTCAAATGAGTGATCACAAAGAGTTTGTGAGACAGCAGACATCATTTACTGAACACTTCATCTTCCTTGCCCACACTAAAATGCAAAGGCTGGTGTTGTTTCAATCATTAAATCTGGCTCAGATCAACCAGAGAGAGTAATGAACTTTGGATGTATGCTTAGTCAGTTGCTTCTCTCAAGACGCTTCAGAAACTTAGAGTTCATTGATAGAAAGCCGTGAGAATCAGGAGAACGAGCTGTACTCCGGTAATGACATTACTGTTCTTTTATGGTTTGATGCACAGTCAGATGATTTACTCAATGCAGACTCATGACAGACAGAGCAAGAGGAAGAATAACAGAGCACAAGGGAGAAGGCAGGAGGGTTGTGCAGAGATAGAGAGGAGAGCCAATTTGTGCGTTTGCGATTTTCTCAGACTTATCATCACACAAATTAGGTCCTGCTTTCTGCTGATAAGGTCAGCTGTCAGTCTCTGCTCACTTAAAGGAGAGGGTATGCACAAACAGACACGTAAGCAGCTGTACGCACAAACTGATTCTGCAGCTGATTTTGTCCTACACATTTTGATGCTGTTTAATATGTCAAAAAAAAAAACAAGCGCTTTATGAAGCTCTGGGCTTGTCAAACATTCTTCAATACCCTGATAGTATAGGTGAAAAGCTCTTTTGAAATGATACAATCTCTGTTATTTTAATGATCATTACTACCAAATAGTGCCAGTCTATTAATAATTCATCTGTGTCATAAGACAGGTGTTAAGGATCAGTGTTAATTTTGACAGCACTTTTTAATTAAGTTTTAGTTATAATCTTTTGCCTAAAGCATCTTTTAGTTTTAGTCAAATTTAGCCATCTATATTGTTTTAATTTTAGTCTAGTTTTAGTTGCTGAAATTTCACAACATTGTAGCCGGCGAAATCTACTGTAAATTTAGTCGACTAAAATATGAAGTATAAAGTGTAAGGCATTTTTCCTTGAATTTCTGAAGTCATGTTTTATACTTGGATAAAATGAAACATCTAATAACCCTTTATTGAATGGTTGTAAAGTTTGAATGTCTAAATGAACAGAAATTAATTTTACTTTTGTGTGAAATGCAATCACCTTTATTTAGGCTACCTGGCAGAGCATCACAGTTACAATACCAGAATTGACAATAAACAGTGAACCTCCTCTATATGAATATATGAATTCATAAAGAGAGTAGCTCTGATTGGATTGCTCCCCAACTTATCCCACCACCATGAAGCTACAGCAGTTGTGAATGGATGCCCCTCTTAACTCATACAACCTTTCCACACAACCAAAGTAGCTGTGATTGGATATATTCCTAACTTGTCCCTACTCGAAATTAGGTCTGATTGGATTAAGTCTCTGTCAAACATTTTAGTCTAGTTTTTATTTGTTGATTAAAAAGGGCAGTTAATCTATTTTTAGTTTTTGTCCATGTGCACTTGTTTTTATTAGTTACTGTCTAGTTTTTGTTCAGGGGAAATAAAGGTTGTTGATGAAAACTATGACGAAAACAATTAGTCAACAAAGTTAACACTATTAAGGATAGGGATGGTTCAACGGATAATAATGTACAACTGACCTTTTGTTTACTGTCAACCTAGCAATTAAACAGCCCCTCCCTCATCTGTTTAGACAAATTTTGACTCAGGTCAAGTCTTTTGTTGCAGGGGTACCAAGAAACAGTGATTAGTATAGTTTGATTTATGCTAACGTCATAGCAAAGTTTTAAATTCTGATGTCACAACATCCATTTAAAGTCCTGCATGCAATGCCCTATCCAATAACTCTTTTGTCTTAATTATTGGATTTTGTTTCACTGCCACAGGTTCTAAAAATGTTTCTCCTCTTGTCATTTTTAAGTCATAAACCAATGAGTCATAAAGAGTACATTTATGGCGGCTCCCTCCTGAACTGTGCAGTGCAACAATGCCTGCAACAGTAAAAAGTCCTCTGTGGAGAAATGTGCCTGTAGCAGGTGCCAGCTCTGTCACTCTGACATATTCATCTGACTCCAGCAGAGAGGGTGCATAAAAGGTATTGCCAAAAGCTGAGCGTTTGTTAAATGAAGATGAATGGGATGCTTTGGATTGAAGGTGATATTTTATTTAGGATCAGACGCTCTCTGTTTGGTAATGCAACAGCCACTCTCACAACAACATGACAGCCCCGAGAAATGGATATTGATTAGAAAAGGTTGATGTTTTTTCCTCTCCACATTTATTTATTTATTTATTTTTTATAACACTCCCTCCGCCTCTCCTTGGCTGTTTATTTTTTTAAATAGTCAGCCTCCCTCTGGAGCAGCCTCACATATCCATCCTCTCCATCTCTGTTTCCAAGCAGAGATGTGTGTAAAGCAATAAAGCATTATGGATGGTTTGAGCTGATTTAAGGCGCTAGAAAGCTGTGGTTTTAGAACAGCTGATCAAATTTTAATCCAGTGTTCTGTTTTATGACTAACTTTATACATGCATGAACCTCAAATACAGGGGTTATAAATTGTGAAGGGGTCTTTTTCATAAAACAAAGCGTAAAATCCATACTAAAAATGTATGTGCACCAAGATCCTGAAATTGGTGTATGACCAAAATAATTAGGATTTATTAAACAATACAAAAGCAAACTAATACAATTTTCTCTTAAAAAATTAAGATCCACCTGGAAATCGATCCCACCTCTATGTGCCCACTTTTAACCATAAGCAATCAATGCCAAAAACCTTATAATTGTTAATGTCAATAAGACGGTTAATCAACCAGGAAGTGCTAAATGCTAACTCACTTTCACTTTTTTGGACTCAGTCCTGCACCACTCTATTCTCTGAGATTATCATTAGACAAAGTCATTTAGTGGTTTATACTAATGGGACTAGCTTTTCTCTTTATCAGAGGTAAATGTACTCCTCAATAAAAAAAGATTAATAAGAGAAAACAGATCATTCTTCCTAACAATGGTCATTTAAACACATGCACAAAAGATGAGGAAACAAGAATTGAAGAAGAATTTTGGTGTTTGTGAACAATAGTGCAATCTTCAGTGTTTAGAGACTTCATTAAAATTCCTAACACACACCATCTTTAAACACACCAGTCTGGCATTATCTCCCGTGCCCATACAGCTTCATTATCATTCAGCCCTGATGCCTGCTGATAACCTCTCCTGAGCAGACGTTGTCCAGGATTATACCTTTTGACAAGTCCAATTAATACAGACCTAACGACAGCGATCGATAACATTGATTAGACATGACGGGGAAATTCACAATTGTCTGGAGGTGAAAGGTTAATACACCATTAAATGTACAAGAAATTGCTCTTTGGTTGCTCCTGCTTAATGTTCATTTTTGAAAGGATAATTGATCCCTAGTGAAACACCAGCAATTATTGCATTCTTTCTTTTTATCCCTTATTGTTGAGGGCAACAGATTCTGTCATAGTCATTACTGCAAGTAAAGACATCATTTGGGTGTTACTGTTATAGATAAACATTATCGACTGCTCCGGACCAAAACATAATAGGAGGCCTGAAGAGGAACAGTTTGTTGGCCCTCCTCCTAAATAGACCAATTAGACTTAAGAGGTTTGTTTGGTTCAATTCAGCTTGAATTTGTTATAGCTCCCCGCTCAGCAGCTCTGATGCACAAACTGTCTGATATAGGATTTGTTTGTTTTCCCTTTTGAGTGCCAATAACTCAACACTGTGACAATGTAGGAAATGACAGTTAACTTGTGCAGGAGGTACAATTAAATAGGAAGAGCAAATGATATCCAAAGATTATCCAAGTGGCAACTGGACTGGACTTGAAGACTTTGAGCTTCTTCTCCAAAAGGCTTTGTCTGTTCTAAGATTTGACTTGGGAAGAGTTAGAAACATAAGCATCTGTCTACCATTAGTATGTGAATGATCAGTCACCTGAGAGTCATTGGCAGAGTTGGAGATGGGTTCGGGCATATCCACAAATGTTTTTTATCATATGGGCCTTTTTTCCTCATGGATCAGGCATTTTGGGAGCCCAAAAACACACTTTTTTGAAACCGAGTCCCAGAGTGAACAAATCTCGTAACGCCACCTTTACACATTTTCAGAAATTATGACTTCTTCCTTAAGCTCATAGACCGTAAAAGAATCGGACAAATCCATGTCATGAGCCTGTTGATGCCCTACAAGTGCAATGCTGCACGTGCTATTTCAACCGAACATAAACTTAATCTTTTCACAGACAGAAAGGCCCGGTTGAGGCAGGACTTACGACCATCTGACCAATAACAATGGCACATTTCCAAAACCTCAATAAAATCCTCCATAAAATAAAGATGGGGAGATATAAAAAAAAAAATCATCCCCATCACTGTAAGAGCACATGTAGCTTTAGACTGAAGGTGTTTTTTGAATCAGGCTGTAATGATGTGTATTAAAGCCATAAAAACCATCCTTGCCCTGCATACAATCATCAAAGTGTCATTTTTCTGCAGGCAGACCCAAGTGGACTTTGGAACTTCTGCATAGAGCTCCGGAGGTTGCCGCCTTCTTAATAAGTCACATGCACTAACCCTGACAGCAATAGAAACAATAGCAGAACAGTGTCACATTTGTGCTGCAGAAGCTTCTGAACTTGTTATGATGGACATGGAGAACAGCATACGCCACATCTTCCCGTTATGTTTGTTTACATCACACATGTTTTATGTGCATGCTCCATGTCTTCCTTTCTGGTTGTGGTGTATTTCTGTAGCAGTGTTACAGCACCTCTTACAGGTCTGGCATATAGAGTACATATTAGGCTGTGCCATATCTCAAAATAGTGCCTTATCAAAGCAGCTTGGTGGTGGAAAATTAAATTGTTGTAAACAAACTGTTTGTAGCTTGTGTAGCTTTGTAGCTGTTTGTGTTTGTTTTCTCCCACAACTCTTTTAATTATGCAGAGACAGTGGCACCATGTACAGGTGTGTATAGCATTAGTGCCTGTCCCAAGTTTTTCTGAACAAAGAGAAATGAGGTGTCCCTGTGGAACACGTTCTGGTTCTTGGCAAGTACCTCACACAACCCCTCTTTAAAAATCGTGAAACTATCCCTTTAAACTCCCTAGCAGTGTACAGAGCAAATCTTCTATCTTTTACAGGCTCTGATCTTTCTTCACTCAATGAACTCTTCACCACATATATCTAAATCTTCACTCTGACTGAATTCCACTCTCCTGCAGCTCCAAACGCTCAGAGCAAGATTTCCCCTCACAGCTCTCTCTTCTTCTGTTCTCCGCTCTGAGCAGCTGCTTCACAGCTGAGATGAGCAATGGAAGGTGAGAACCAGACAACTGCAAGGACACGTTACTCCAGCAGCCAGGCTTTGATCAGCTGTCAGAGTCAAACACACTTATTTCCCTTTACGTAACCAGAGGGGACAACGCAAGTTTGCCTCCTTCTTCTCTGTCCTTAACCTTACTTATCTAATTCTGCAATAATATTAGATTAAAAAAAACCCAAATGGTTTCATATTTATAAAAAGACTTAGTGAGATGTTGTTTTATCTATATAAACAAACTCATTGAGTTAAATGTTTACATTACTGTCATTTCATTAAGCTCTTACTCTATAAATGGATGGAAATCTCAGCCTAACAACAAGAACAACTCTGTCTACCTCCCCCCTCCTTTTGTGTACCAAATATCAGGAGTTGTTCCCTGCCGAGTTTTTATTTAATTCATTTCTTTTTCCCTTGTTCTGTAACATTAGTGGTGCCATTTTCATTTACTGTTATCAAACCGTGGGTGTTCAGAGAGAACTCTTTGAGTGTGTGAGTGTACTAAAAGGCTACAGAAATAAATCTGACATTCAGAGAAAGCACTATATAAAGGAGAAGGGTATATGTGTCTGCAATTTTCGAAAATAAGACATACACATTATTAATAAGTCGACTGTTCTTCAATGGTTACATCACTCTGTCCTTCAGCTTCCTCGTCTCTCTTACATACATCTTCCCATTCTTCCTCTAAAGGACCATGATAATGGTTCTGTGTCAGTGCTTTTTTTCCTCAGCATTTGTTTGTTTGTTAGTTTGTTAACAGGATAACTGGAAAAAAACAGACTTTGATGACATTTTCAGAGAATGTCATGGCGCCAGTAAGGAGCGATTAAATTTTGGTGATGATTCGAACCCAGGATCCAGGATTTTTTTTTTTTTAATTGATTTCTAAACAGAGCAGTTCCCTACATTTTTGCTAATAAGTTCTCAAAGATTTTCAGGACGTTTTCAGGAAATGTCTGTCATGGCACAAGTAAGAAGTGATGACATTTTGTAGTTATCACAATCTGGATGTGGGTCTAGGACTTTTCTTTAAGTATTCCTAACAGTGTTTGAAGTCATATCACAAAAAGAGGAGAGATCATCTTTTAATTTTTATCATTCGAAGTGTGTCAGAAAAGTTCCAGGACTGGTGTCACAAAAGATTTATTTTAAACTCAAACTTCAAACTAAGAGTTTTCCCCTTCAAAGTAATCCCAGCATGTCTACAAAGAGATACTGTGGTGTTTGCTTCTTTCAGTGTGTGAGAAGAGGTGAGAAGAGGCGAGAGTTGTGGCAGGACAAGCCATGGCTGCTTCACCATGACAGCACACCTGCTCGCAATGCCCTGAGCATCCGACAGTTCCTGGCCGAGAAGAACATCACCGTGCTGGAGCAACCTCCCTATTCACCCGACCTGGCTTCGTTTGATTTTTTCCTCTTTCCCAAGCTCAAGGGGGTCATCAAGGGGACCCGTTTTGAAGATGTGGACGACATCAAAAAGGCTGTGACAACAGAGCTGTGGAGGTTCCCGGAAGAATCCTTCCAGTAGTGCATGAAAGCATGGCAGAAAAGGATGGGAAAGTGCATTAGACTCCAGGGGGATTACTTCGAAGGAAAAACTTGTAGTTTGTCGTTTGGATTCTAAATAAATCTTTTGTGACACCAGTCCTGGAACTTTTTTGACACACCTCGTAATTCTAATTTATTTTCTGTCCTTTTTTCTCTTTCCCTTCTCCTCTCTTAAAGGTACCATGTTCTGCGAAATCAGTTGTATTTGCTTTTAATGTTGTCCGAGGGGCTTGTGGAGCAGAAGAGCATGACACCTCTACATGAACTCTCAAATCTCTCTCATGATGAAACTCTCAAGATGTCACAGATACAGCCTCCACTTACATGTGTGTTTTCTGCTTGTCACAAGCAGACACCATGACTGTTTTAAAGTCTGCTCTGCAGCCTTTAACCCCTCCTCCCTCTCCCATCAGACATCATTTGGGCAGCCAAAATGATGATCCACTACAGAGACAAAATTGTTCATCGCTGCATTTAACTTAAATTCATCCTTGATTAACAGACACCCAAGATGTGATGTAAACAGTCAGACACACCAGGACATGCCTCTTTAAGTTAGTGGTTTGCTCTTGCTGGGCTGGTTAGTTATTTATATTCTAAATGAGTAAATTTAGAATAATTAATGACCAGCAGAGGGCAACGCTGCAAAAAGGCAGTACCTAAATTTGACCCAGGAAATCATTCCAGTTTAATCAGCTGCACTGAGAGCAGCTGATTTCCTCAGTCAGGTTTGAACTGGTCTTTTGTTTAAGAGCTGCAGCTTGAAGATGTCCAGGAAGCCTGATGAAAAATTAAAGGATGAGAGACCAGAGACTGGTTAGTGTTTAAACTTTTCTTCAGTGTTTATTTATTTAAGCGTGGGATATTTAAAACTGTTTAATAAATTTGGTACTGAACTCACTTACTTAAAAGTGGTAAGCAGTTAAGAAGCATATGGTATGGCAGCCAATTAATGACAAAGCGTTTTGCTGAGTTTTTTATTGAATTTCTTAAAGTAAATTTGAGGCATTCAAGGATATGATGTGCATGCAGAGGTGAGGGATATAATGCATGCAATGTTTAAGTTTAAAAAGAAAAAAAAAAACAATGGAAACTAAGAAAAAATTGATTTAACTTGGAAAATTATTTGTTTTATTTTGTGAACAACTCAGGACAATTAATTCATTTGTAAAATTAATTAAAATGAACTCTGCTGGAATGCAATGACTGAAATGAGTACATTTTCTTTTTCTATATTTTAAATCAAACTAAAACATTTTAAAACATTAATGGGAAACTTGGAATATTTGAATTTATTTTCTTTTAAAAGTGTCTGATTAACTTTAATAGTTTAATTTGGCAGTATCTTACAATAGTGATTAAATGTTATGTTGAAAATAAAATTAAAAAATAAAATGTAATGTCAATTTATGGCTGTTCTCAAATGAATAAAAACTTTGATTTATAAACTATTTCTAATTGAAGATTGTTTATTTCCTGATACTATCAACTAAATTATTGTTGGGTTTTTTTTTGTTTGAATTTCAATAAATATTAAAGTTAATTTCATCAATTGTTTTAAATTTTAAATAACAGTGAGATAAATATTGTTAAGGGAATCAATAAAAGTTGAAAGTTCTGGTTAATGTTTAATAATTTAGCTTTGTAAAAAAAAATATCCCAGTATGAGAAAATGTCTTGTTTGCACATGACTTACATTTTCTTTTTCTTTTTTTTTAAGGGTCAACAACCTGCTGCTACTGATGCCTATACTGATTATATGTCTATTACCGTTGCTACTGTTGCAAGTGCTGCAATAAAAGTCAAAAAGTAGAGCTGAGTGCTTTCAAGGGTTTATGAATGAACATGAATGTGAGTTAACTGTCACATCCCGGGTTAAGTTCTCCTTTTGTTTCTTCCTCATGTATCATGTCTTATCATTCCTGTTTTATTTTGAAAGCATTCACCCTTGTTTCTTGTTTCAGGTTTTGTTTCCTGCCCTGCCCTCTCTGTGTCACCCTGATTGTTGATTCCCTTCACCTGTGTTCCCTCCTCTGCGTCACCAGTATCTGATTACCTCGTATGTGTGTATCTAAATCCAACTTCCCCTCTGGCTCTCTCAGATTGTTGTTGTATCTCATCATGTCTTTACTCTCCATCATTCTCCTTGTCTCCCTTCATGTACAGACCTCATCTACGTATATTTTTGACCTTGCCTTTTTGCCTACAGATTCTGATACCTCTGTCTGTTCTGATTGCCACTTTATGTACCGAACCCCTGACTGCAGTAAAAGGTTTTTTTTTATTTTTATTTTGGACTTGTCGAGTCATGCTTTTGGGTCCTCCTTCGTTTCAGTGTTGTGACATTAACAGGTCAAAAGGATTGTTGACAGCACTGTGTTGTTCCAGAATACTCTCAGAATGAACTGGTTCAAAGGTCAGATCACATATGCTAAAATGAGAGAGTTCAAAGTTTATTGTCCAATAATATGAACTTAGTTTACTGTCCAAACTTGTTGAAGATGTCCAAGGAAAAGGAGAACTGTGGTAAAAGAGGAATTCGACGGCACTTTCACTTGGTGTCATATTTATGCAACGACAAGTTCTTGTGATGTAGGTAAGCCACGTTGAACTACGGTGTCCAAAAATGAGAACTGCAAGAAACATCTTGTCACCTGCTTTACCTCACAGCTTGACCTATTAACATTAACAATCCATGATCAAACGATTTACCTGTGACTCATGTTTTTGTCCTTTGGTCATGCAGTGTGTGTTTTCGTGTGTGTGCTCACAGCTGTGAGGTTAGGTGAGAGCATCTATAAATGTTCTCTGTAAATCTTTGACAGGGTACATAAAACCTAAAGTCTGCTAATACGTGCAGAATATTTCAGAAGCACTATTCTCCCTATTTCATTTGCATATATCATTGTGAACGTTGTTTAAATTTGTCATTATATTTGAAGTATTGTAAAATGCCTCATTTGTCCTTTTATCGATTGTTTTTTAATAAACGTTATTAGAGACCCCATTGTTCTGTCTTATTATTGGCATGATTTACTTCAAAAATTAAGATAAATGGAAATGTAGTAATTAATGTATAATATTAATATAGGAAACAAGTGCCACAATTGTATGTTTAATATTCATACAAAAGTGCTTTTTAAATTGTAACATGTAATTGTTTATCTTTCCACCAATTTAAAATGAGTAAAAAAGAAAAGTAATAGAGGTTATATTTTGAAAGCACTGACTTAGAAGCATATCTTTTTCTCTATACCTGCCAAAAACGTTTACACAGTATTGTATACATATCCTCACAGTCCTACAAAACTCGTCCTTTGTCCGTCGTAAGTTTCCGTTAGTGTTCGGCAGGTGCCATATTTATATATGTTGCTGCTGTAAAACATTATGGGACGCTCCTTTCTCCTTTCCTTTTGAAAAGGACACTCCAGTGTTTCCCAAGCTAAAGGAGATAATAAAGGAAGCAACGAACTTCCTTTCCTTAAATTTTGGAGAATTTGAACAGCTCTTATCATGGCCGACTCTGAAATGCTTCTGGCCCATTTCTTCAGTTAGACGCACCCAGAGACTTTCTGGAGGGAAAAAATATACATACGACCAAACATAGTTTTGTGGCTCGTTTTTCACGTAAAACTCACATATTTATGTGAAACAATTGTACTTGCCGACAGCGGAATACCTTACCGGTATCCTCAGCTTGTTCTCCTTAAAGGTAGAGCACTGCAGGTGGCTCTTTCAGACACTTCACTGACTACTGTCAAGTACCCCATAAAACCCAGTGTCAAAAATACTTAAGTATCTCTTGAAGGCACAGACATGTCTGACCTGTTGACTTAAAAGAGCAGAATGTATTAACATTGCCGTAAAGAAAGGGAGAAAGAAAACAAGCTCTGATTTGATATTTATACTAAATCACTTTATCTTTTGGTTGCCCTTTTACTTATATGGTAGTATTTTACTTTTTTCAGAACAGACTGTATTTTATTCATTTATGGTTGCAAGTTGCTTGTTCTAGGGTTAATTTAATTGTAACATTGTTTTCCAAAGTTTTCCTTAAATATTGTGATAATGTTGTGAATGTTTTTTTTTTTTTTCAAAATTATTGTTAGGTAAAAATCTGACATCATGACAGCCCTGATACAAACAGTAAAAAGACATCTTAAAAAATACGTATTCAGGATTATTTCATGTAACCTGGGGACCGTTTACATACCATGTTAATATAATACTGACAGTATCAAGCTCAAATGCATCCAGCTGATCACACCCAATGGAAATGTTGATTACATTGTTTAAAGAAAGTTTTTATAATGAAAAAACATCTTAATTGCATCATGAATTTGAAGAGGACAACAAAAAGAGCCAGTAAAGCTACATTTCTTGTGGTCCTGAGTAGTGATTGTGAGGAAAGGAAGTATCATCTGTAGCAGTGCTCCACACTGAATCACACGTAGTCAAGGCAAGAGAATGATGAGTGGCACTCCAAACCATCTGAACATTGTGTAACCAAGCACAACATGTTACATGTTGAAGTGGCATCTGTTGTTGTAATGTGTGTTTCTCTGTCTGTGGATGACTTCATCAGTTTGTATGTGCCTGTGGACATGTGAAAACCCATGTGTGTCTGCCGGCGGGGTTCCTTGTCAGAGAAAAGGGCAGGGAGGGTCCCAGAGGTGTCAAAGGGGGCGGCAGGGAGCAGACAGAGCTGACATGGGGAGAGGATGCTGGTGACATTTTCACCGCTGGAGCCGACCATCACAGCATAACGGCGACAAAGTCTTCTTTTTCTAATAAGAGAAAAAAGTAAAGGTTAGAAAAGAAGAGAAAAACTGATACTAATACACTTATAGCAGATGAAACATTTAAAGATATTCCTTTATTAGTCCCACAGGGGGAAATTCCAATATAAAGAGTAAAAGATTCCCAGAAATAAAGCCTCTCTCAGTACACCTCAGATTTGTGGGATATGACCATTCCTACCAAATTGTTTTTCCTGACTTGGCGTTCAAAGCTTAAATACACACAAATCTTTTTATGCAAATGTGCACCCATTCACTCGTCTAAATTCAGAAGCCCCCTGGTCAAACAAAGCCCTAATGCAGCTTTCTCAGCGTATTGACATACACTTGACCAGGGGCTGCAGTGAGGCAATGAGGCAGAGTGTCTGTTTAAACCAACCATTGGCACTCTCTCTGCATCTCAATAACAGATGTCCCACGGCTGTCCGGCTCGCACAGTAGCTGCTCAGGAATTAATGAAACTGTGCTGCTGTCTGTGTTTGTGGATGCATAAATGCACCAGAAAGACAGCGCACAAGTGGGATTAACTGTTTTTTTGTTGCTTGACTTTCAAAGAATTGAATGTTTTCAGTCAATTGTGTCTGCAAAGTTGGCTTGCAATTATACTTCAGGTCACTGAGGCTATTCTTTTTAATGGATGCAGCTTTGTGTGAAGGACAACCTCCTGAAGGTCATCTTTTTCTCAAAAGAAAAAAATCTGGTAATCTTAAAATGCTTGGAAAACAAAAACACTACACAGCTACAAATATACCTCACAGGTGTATTTTAATTGTCTGTCCCGATATAGAGCACAAAGTGTGCACAAAATGCACAGATCAGTAAAATTGTTCAACCGCAGACTAAAATACTGTTTATGACATCTGAGGTAAACAGTTGCACCATTAGTGCCTCCCAATCTGTACAACTTTTCATCTTCTTAATGGGCAAAACTTATTATTAATCTGTAAAAAGAAGTTATTTTGTTTTTTGCCTTCTCATTTATGGCAGTGTTTGACAGTGTTTGTCAGTTTGCTTGAGAGCAGTATAATTAAAAAAACTGAATAACAGATGTAAATGAAATTTTAAGGGAATGTTGGTAATGGTACAAGAGACAAGTCATTTGATTATGGTGGTGATTCAAATCCAGATGCAGATCCAGGAAAGCTGCACAGCCCAATCAGTGTCCTTTGAAGCAGGAAGAGGTGGGAGCTAAGAGAGAGACCACATCAGGTGGCTCCATGTAGACTATTGCTCGAACATAGATTAGCATAGATGCTAACAGCTTAAGTAGCAGTTTTATCAGATCTGGGCTTCTTTCTTTATTGAATGAAAAACAAATAACAACACTGACAGCATTTCTAGATGGAAAGGATATTTTTGCTCCACTTCTAACATTTTGGTGAGAGTTTGTTCTGCGAAGTGACTTACATTTATTTTACACCGCCCAAGGGAGCACCTGCCCAATACATTATCTGACTGGCCTGCAATGAATGTGATTGATGGGGTAATTGTCTAATCACCTGCTGGATTTGCTTTTGAATGGTTCTGTCCATTTCCAGACACTTTCAATGGGCCCAAATAGACAAGTAAAAAATGTTTAATGCTCCATCTGGTATGTCAGGTTAGATCTCTACTCCTCAAAACAATTGGAAATGTTAATTCAGTCAATCTTTTCTCCCCTTTAATAATACAAAATGGAACCGCATTTAATATTGCTGAAAAGCCTGATATAGTCACCTTTACAAAGAGTTACAACTTGCAAGGATTGTGAAATCATGAAATAAGAAACACAGCTAAATGTGTGGGTAGTGCACCCCCAAAAAAGTGCCAAAATCCTATGGTTCTTTAATGTAGCAAGGTTTAGAAACCTGTTATCTTGGGATGTTTTCTTACTGGGATGCTCACTGCACCGTCCATCTTTGACTCCACCCGTCTCACAGAACTTGGTCCTAAGTTTGGTAATGTTACCAGGGCTGACATCAAATAATGCTGCCACTCTGATTTGCAGGGGATCTTGGCAAATTTTTGTGTGGCACACATTTAGCTGTGTTGCTCAATTTAACATTGCAGGATCAGGCAGTTTCCCCATTTTTGACAGTAACTTTTAACAGAGTGCTTTTGGAGAAATTCTAGTTTATTGAAAAGTTTCTCAGTTAACTGTAACTTTAGTTTGACAGGCTATCAGAAGAACAGGAAAAGATCAAATTTAAGCCTTCTTTGAGGAAATGCATGACCAAGCACCACAGGTTAACACAGAAAATGCTGGGGGTTTCTTTGGATGGCACACCAGTTACCTCCCTATTACTGCTGCTATATCATTTTGCAATAATACAACAGTAAAACTGCTATTTACTCCAATGGTAGGGGAAATTTGACAGATTGCAACTTGTATGAGGAAAATGGCTAAACAAGCAGGTATTAAAAGGTGGCAGCTGAAGTAATGTAGAAGGTGAGTGAAGGTTTGGCCTCGGGGATAGACAAAGCTGTTAGAGCCAGTTTCGAGTGCTGCAAACACACACAAACACAAAGACACACAGAGAGCAGCACAAGAGGAGCCAGTGCCTACAGGCTGTACAGGACACAGGCCAGAGAGGCAAGCTGAGTATTGATCTTTGGAGTTTGAGTTTCTTTGTGAAACAGGATCTGAGGACACGAGCCAGAGCCTTATTTAAAAGTCTCCCTATCCTCATCCATATCCATTGATCCGTGCATACTTGCTTTAAGTAACTCCGTTTGCCTTTTTCTTTTCTTTCTCATCAGTCTGCAGGGGTTGTCTAACTTTAAATCATCCATTACTCTTCCTCTCGCTCTCATATTTCCTACTTTCTTCATTCCCCTAAGTCCTCATTTTAAGACTCAGGTGAACTCTTAAGAGCGTGCAGCATTTTCTGATCATGTTTCCATGTTATATCGCTGAGTGATTGAAATTGCTGCTTTTATGTGTTTATTTTTCTTATGTAGTTCCCATAAAAGCCTATCTCTCTACCCTCAGAATCCCTTATCTCTAAAAGCAAATAAATTGAGCAGATCAACTCGACGTCGCACAATCATATTTACCGATGACAAGCAGTTTTCAACACTTGAGTCGGAGATAACAACTTTGTTCTACGCTAGATTTGATTGGCTGGGGATGCTGTTGTCAGACAGCAGGAGAGTAAAATATGGCTGTCGTTATTGCGTGCTGTCATAACTTAGCCCATAAATCTTCTCCCTGAGTGGTAAGGGAGAGGAGGGAAGAGAGGATTGATTCTCCTGTTGCACTTCATCTTTAGCCTCCTCTGCTCTTGCTCTTGGTGCTGTGCCAAGGGCCTTGGAAGCCATCTTCATTATGCGTCCATCTACAGGCGGAGACGGTGCTCGTGGCCCCTCCATCTGATGTCATTTTAATTACTCTAGCATGCCATACCTCTCATTCCCCCTCTTTATTATTCCTCGACTTATTTCCCTGCCTTCTGTCCTCGTGTTTTTAACCTCTGCAGATCCCATTTTCTCCTCTCTCTCTTTTTTATGCCTTCATCAATTTACTCCCTGCCTCCATCTCCACATACTTGCTCCCTCGCCGACTCCTACCCGGCAGTAGCTCGGAGTAGACCTCCACCGTTAAGCGGGGTACAACTGATAACGTCAACCGTGCCTTCTGTGACTGACAGCTGAGTAAAATGGCTGTGGCAGCACACAGAGGCATGGAGAATCCTTTTTTCAAGCTGCTCCAGAGTCGGTCCCTGCGCCCATCTGTCAGCCCAAAAACAGGAGCGCTGACTATCAGTCACAGCTGACCCCCAGTCAGTGTGTGCAAGGGACTATTTGGGGAAGGGAAAGGGGGGGGGGGGGGGGTTAGCACAAAGCAACACAAATACGCATGAAGATCAACAGATGGCTCTCTGTCAATCATTTTCTGGATTCTCTCTGTTTTTCATCTTTATTTACTGTCTAATCTCTTCGTGAAAATCTTATTTCTTTGTCTCTCATTCTAAATCTTCCCACTCCCCCTGTGGTTTTCTCTCATTTTGTCCCCAGGTGGTACAGCAGAGAACGTGACATTACCTCGGTCCTCTTCTCCCCCTCCACACACACTGCTCAGATTGCTGTCATTACGCTCACTCTGTGCTGTTTTACTCCCACTGTAATTGGACGTGGTGTGACTGAAAGCAAGGTCCTTGATTTCATACTTTGAAGACAGCAATAGCCCATGGTGTGCTCTGATGGGAAGGTGTGAGTGTGTAGAGGATTAGCATTTCAAAAGGGACTAACGGGATAAAATGTTGCAATAGTTAGGATAATTACATCAAGCAAATGCTAAGGTTGTCAGATTTTCAAAGCTTCAAAACTTTATGAAACTCAAGATTTATTTTCTAACAGATTAAACCAACTTAGTCTCCAGAATGTACTACAGGTTCTTTGATATCAATAACTCCTTCCCTCATCCCTTCTCAGACCTTATACAACCATTCAGGGAATACCACTATACTCTAATACTAAATCCTGGTATCCAAGTATCATCAGTCAGAGCTTGAGTCACTGAAAAAGTAAAGGGCAAAAGTATTTTATGAATTGACTTTCAAATCCACATGTTGTGCGACACTCATGGGTCTGAGGTCCTTTGTGGTCAAAATGCATGCTACATTTATGTCTATTATGATCAAGCAGGGTATGTGACACTGCTTACTGCACCAAGATATAGGGAAATGTTTCAGTGGCACCAGAAAAATATGAGAATGTTAAAAAGTCTATTAACATGAGTTCATTTATTTGATTTTTATGACTGCTGGAGAATTTTGATAACAACTAATGTGCAAAAAGAGTCTACTTTCACAGAGTGCCCTGATCTAGCTCTATTTTATGTTAGTTTTTTTACTTTACCTTTGACTTGCCTTTCAACTAGCCAGCAGGTCTGACCTGAAGGGATCCACATTTTCCCTTCACCCATATATTATTGATGACTGCTAGAGAATCTGAAGAACCATTAATTTTCAAAAGTGTAACAGTTTGGTAGTGTAACTAAGTCTGCAAGGGCTTGAGCTGGGGACCAGAGGGGCGCCAACTCAAATCCCGATGGAAACATACTTCAAAGTTGGTTTGGTAGCTGGGGGGGATGCAAGCTGGCTTCCTGGGGTACAGATGCCAGTTACGGCAGTTGGTAACACAACTGAAAGAGGTTGGTGTCTCTTGTCTCCAGAGTGTCGGGGCGTAGGGTCTGCACCCTTATGCCCTTAAATTTCAATGCACGTTAGCACCTGTTGCTGGTGGTGCAGACGAGTCATGGGGACTGATGTGTTGACCCAGCATGTGCTCCCAAACCTGACCTGAACTGACTATTTTTCAAAAACCTCAAATGCCACAAACCAATCACAGGTCTAGTAGCAACTCAATACACTCAGACATGCGGCTCATAAACTCCCATCAAAAAACATCAGCTTTGTGTTTCCAGCCCTTTGTGTGACAGATGAAGCTTTCCACTTAGGTTTCTGTCATGACTGGTTAATTGGTTTTCAGGACTGTACGTGGAGTCTACGGTCTAAGCAATGCACTGGACTAGCTACCCTAAGCTGTTGGGCAAAAACTTCTGATGAAAAATGGTAGGACGTTACACTGGCAGGTTTATCTGGGGAGACTCAGGGAAAGAGACATTTCAGGTAGCTACTTGCACCACAAACAGGGGGAGAGGGTGAAATCCAGATATAGCAGACATTTTGTCTTATGATTAGAAGTACCCTATCACACGGAGATATATTAAACATACATTTTAAACACACAAATCATGCATTAAACTAGAAAAAAAAAACCATAATATGGGCTCTTTTAAATCCTGCTTAACCAAATAGCATACTAGTCAGTATACAGATCTACACTCCTCAAGAGAAGTTTTGGAAACATTATTTTTTTTCCCCCTTTATAATAGCAGTTGGTATTGTATTTTATATTGTTGGAAAGCCTGATTAGTCACCTTTATAACAAGGTACAGCTTGTAAGGATTGTGAATTCACAGAATGAGTACCACAACTAAAAATATGGGTAGCACCTAAGAAATTTGCCAAAGTCCCCTGGAAGAAAGCTTACGTTTTTGTAGCACAAAGGTGAGGAACCAGCCATCTTCTGGTGTCCTCCTGGGACATCCATTTTGCAATCTGCAGTTTGACTTCACCAATATCATGAAACTTGGTCCTAAATTTGTAAATGGTACCAGGGCTGACAACAAATAATGCTGCCACTCACAGTTGAAGGGGATTTTGGCACTTTTTTTGGGGTCACTACCTACATGTTTAGCCATGTTTTTCCATTAATGCACAATTCTTACAAGTTGCACCTCATTGTAAAGGTGATTAATCAGGCTTTCCAATGATATAAAACACATTATCAATTGTTATTATTAAAGGGGAGAAAAAATCAACCAAAATAACATTTCCACTCTTTTTTGAGGACCATTCAGTGGCATGTAACCTGTCTAATCTGACAACAACCTCCTTGTAAGCATTAAAAATTAACCCAAAGAAAAATGTTGTCAGTGATGGTTTTATTTGCTCCTGTGTTTTGTTTTCAATACAGTTTATTTTATCCGCAGCTTAAATCCCACTTTAAGAAGCCATGTGATGAGTATGGCAGTATTCTCTTTCTCATCCCTTTTGTAAGAGCACAGAGTCTGATGTTTAACACCTTGTTAATGATCTGCACGAGCTGCCGAGACATGACTGGATACGAGAACTCCAGGACGGAAATAGAGAGAGGGGAAAGAGAGAGACAGACTGTCTGCTCTTTTCTGTTTCATCGATAAATTCATTTATGTGTAAAACCATAATTCTGCTGAAAAAGGACAAAAATGTACTTTTAGTGAGGAGGGAAAAAGACAATATGGGAGTTTAATTTGGTGTAGAGTGAACACTTTTACATATTACTGTACAAGATGCAAATGAGATTTCTCCCCTTGAATAATCATCTGTCTAAAAGGCTGAACCTCACTGGGAGGTAATTACACTGCTCTGATCATTAAATAACCCCTGTTCCCTTGCTCTCTTTTACACATACACACTCTTTCTGTCTTTGTCTTTACACCATCATCTTTATCTGCAACACTTTTTGTTTTCTGCAGACCAAGATTTGCCCACACAAAGACACGTTCACAGAAGTTTACTTCAGTATCACTTTGACAACCTCAGACAACCTTTTGTCCCCACAGATTTACACACCTCCACAGCTTCTTAAAAAACGTGGAAGTCTTGGTCTCAGCCACACTTCATCATTCCCATACTAGGAACCATCTTCTTTACCATCACACATCCTCTGTACCTAAAGTCATTTGAACATGTTCACAGTGGTAAGATGATTTTGGTGAACCAGTGAGGCTCTCAAAAACTGCATTACTCCTCTTTTGGAGATAAAATTAGTCTGGAAAAGTTTTACATTTCTTAGAAAATCAGCATTAACTGAACTCGAAGATGGCAACATTAAAAAGAAAAACTCAATATAAAATGCTGAAACATTGAACATTTTAAAAATGATTCATCATGTTTCAAAAGAAAGGTCACCAAGTTCACAGGCAAGCAATCATCATGAGGCACAAGGACAGTTAACTTTGTCCCTCCAAAGTCTTTAGGTAGTTTTTCCTCATGTAAAATAGTTATTTGAGAGAAAATGTAAAGAAAATCCTTGAAATCGAGATACTGAGTTTACAAGCAGGGCTTTCCACAGACATTTTGAGTTGTCAGCCAATGGACAAAAATAGCCAGCCAGGAGGTCTTGCACTCTTTCCCCATGAAACCAAACAGGCCAAACTGATCAATTCACCACTTGACACGTTGGGCAGATCCAGTCATTTACCAGAGGTGCAATTTGAGGACTTGCATTGTCAGTGGCCAAAATGTTGACAAAATGTGTGTGTGGGGGTTACAATAGGGATGAAAATAATAAAATCAAGACAATATTTGGGGGATTTGAATGCTCATAAATCATCTCTATTTCAAATTTCAGACTTTTTTCCACTTTTTTTCCAGTGGATTTCAAAATCCACTGATAAAATCATTTTACCTTTTTTAAACCTTGAAAACAAAATTTGAATGGAAAATCTGATGAATTATCTTTTCAATATATCTAAGGTTGGCAAACATATATACTTTTTTAAAAATATGGATGAAAATGTTAATCTATAATCCAATTAAATAGGATATCCTCGGAGATACAAACTGTAAACTGAATGTAAATTAAATGTTTTGATTAAAAAAGAGGCAGTTCTTAACTTAGATGACTTAAAATAGCAACCAATTAATTTTGTGAAATATTTACTCATGTTTGCCTATTTTGAGTTAGGTCAAAAACTGGACCAAGCAGCCAGATGTAACCAAAAAATTGTTCAGTTCTTTGGCTGGTAGATGTTGCATGTGGAAAGCCCTGTCCAGGTGGTGCACTTGATGCCCGACAACCTTCGACTTATGACCTTCAAAATCTATTTAGGTCACCTTGCAGTATAAGAGGACAAATATGCAAAGTTTGACAAAAATCCCTACAGATCTCTTGAGATACTGCAGTCACAAGCAAAGGATGACCAGACAACTCCATGACCTTGACACTGACCTACAAATTCTTATAAATTGATTCTTATTTTAAAGTGGACATTGATGCAAAGTTGCATCCAATTGAGCTGACGTTGTTTTTGTGTAGTTTCAACATAAAATTGTATCAATTACTAAGGATTGAGTGCTATGTATTGCCCAGCATTCACACACAACTATATTTCCCCTTGAGCCGGGCATATACTGCATGATTCTGAGATAACGGTGTGTCAGTTGTGGAGGAATTTTCACACTGTACAACTGAATTTTTTAGATACTCAGCACAAAAAAGCAACAAAAGTCAGCATGTCATATCAGTGATCACTGTTTTTGCAGCTCAAATACACACACAGACAATAAAATGCTCTGGCTCTGGAACCACACACAAAGAGTATCACCGGCCAACACAGTAAGCAGGTATCATAAAAAATACTCCAAATACTCATCTGAAGATCTGTTCTCTGATGAACTAAAAAAACTTCGGAACAGATGATAAAACAAGTTTTGTGACTCTATGAACCTGGAAAGAGGAGTGATTTCAGGGAGCTGACTGACCCGGAGCAGTGATTAGCAGTCTATGCCCGAGTTCAGAGGAGACTTCATTGTTCAATTAATGTGAGTAAAGTCTGTTTGTTTGGAGGCTGCTCAAGGACGCAGCACAATTTTGTTTCATTCCTATACGCTGAGCTGTTTGCTGCTCATCTTGAATTTAATCAAGGCAGCATATCATTATCATCAGAGACGAGAGGAGCTTTAAATTGACTAAAGACAAGTAACTTTGTGAAAAAGAGAAGTTTTACTACTATCATGACAAGGAGGTCACTTTTCTCTCCTTATCATGTCTGCTTTAAAATTCTCCCACCATAGAAAGCACTTTGATTATTTAGATGTGCGCTGATCAGAAATTGGAGGATCAGCACTGCTCTCAATGTGAGAGTGAATGCAGTCGTGCGACCAGAACATCAAACATGTCAGAAATCCATCTGACTGGTCGGGAGCCTTTGGTCGGACTGAGATCGGGCTGTAATCTGCTGTCTTGTGTCCGTGTACACTGCACAACTTGTGACACACAGTTGGGCTGAATTCTGCCTCAACTCCAGAGGCAGTCATATGCAGTGTTGGGAATAACAGCGTTAAAAATAATGGCTTTGGTAATTTTTTCCCAGTAACGGGTAATATAATTAATTACTATTTCGGAAACGGAGCCACACCGTTCAAGTAGCAAAAGCTTTTCAAAAAAAGTAACGCACCAATTACTTTCCCTGGTAACTAATTACATTTATGAAGGAGTAAATTCATTAGTAATGCAATTACTTTTTTGGAAAAGTAATTAGAACTAATTACTTTTTTCTAAGTAATTTGCCCAACACTGGTCATACCACTCAAAATTCCAGTCAAAATTGTGTTGAAATTGCACAGTATATGCCCAGTTTTAGAGACAAAGCTCACAAGTTGCTTTAGTGGCAATCATATTTACTCATGTCATGGGCCTCCAGCTACCCCACTTTAACAAAACAAAACTATCCCGTAAAAGTGGGTCTTACAGCACTTAAAAATAATAAAATCACACAGGCTTGCTGCTGCATCTGCCATGCTCCTTCTTCAAATCCTTAACAAAATCAAAATGAATAAGCTGTAGTTACCTGCAACGGCTTCTTTAAAAATCCTTGAAAACAGAAGCTAAGTGGCATCAAATTAATAATGGTAAGATTTACACACAGCACATGTGCACACATTTTGTTCCTTATAGCAGATGATGGTATTAATACTTTTGTGTCATTACTCTCACCGCCTCTAGCTGCCTTCACCTGTCTCACACTTGTAACACTCTCAAACACGTCATCATGGCACAGCTGACAGTCTCCTTCTATCAGATCAAAGAAATGCCAAACTGCCGGCTTTTTTTGTTCCCTGGAAAACTATTGTAGTGTGTCAAGGCACATCTGTTTGGTACAGCTGATTTCACAGTGAGTGGCAGGAGAACATCATTTAGCTCTCCCTTTACAACTTGACGGGTGGGTTGGTGCTCATTCTGATGCAACAAATAGATCACAGAGAGGAGGAAGGTGTTGTAGTCCTCTTCTGAGTTCTGATGCTTTCAAATGTGAGCTGCAACAATCATTAAAGCTCCTGTGAGGGAATCCAAGCTGATTATAAAACACATAATAAGACTTATGCTTCTGCGTGATCAGCAAAGGTGCGCAACAACATCGGAGACAAGAGTGAGGGCCTTCACACACTGAGTTCACCATCCAAAAAGATATACAACCTCATGTTGAGTCAATCATATTTGCACAATGATCCTGAACTTTAGTTAGTCAGTATTTTTCTCAGAGCCAGTTGAAAATTTTCACATGTTTTTAGTCATTGTTGAAGGCCCTCTGACCGAGCTATTCAGAGAAGAGGCTGAGGAGAGCTGCAGGCTGCAGTTCTCTTTTTCTCTCTTTCCTTTCATCAAAACCTCACTTTAAACACCACATTGTGCCAATTCTGTGAATTTCAACTATGGAAAAGGATAAATGGCCAAAATTTGTGCTCAAAACTATGTAAAGCAAGACAGACTGAACAAAAAAGATGCCCTCTTTCTGTCCAACAGGTTTTTCATTGCTGTGCAGAATGCTGTGATGCACAATTGAATGTCATTGAGGATAGGATGGACAGAGTGTTTTCTTTTTGTTTTATTAGGGAGTCAAAGAACTGTGGACTCATCTTCATGGTTTAAAATCTTGGTTTTTGTCATTCTGCTATTTTCATTCTAATAGAAAGACTCAGTGTATGAGGCCTGTGTTCATGACATTATTTATCTGATTACAGATCCAAAAAATCTTTCTCCAATTTTTTTTTTCTTATTATTTTTGGATCTGTAGCAAAGTGGAAAAGTGTGCTGTGGTCTGATGAGTCCACCTTTCAAATTGTTTTTGAAAATCATCGACATTGTGACAAAAGAGAAAATGAACTATTCACATTGTCAACAGTGCAAAGTTCAAAAGCCAGCATCTATGATGGTATGGTGGTGCTGGTGGTGCTGGTCGTGGAGGGGGTTAGTGCCCATGCCATGGGTAACTTGGACATCTGTGAAAGCACTGTTAATGCTGAAAGGTATATACAGGTTAAGGAGCACAAAGCAAAAAAATCTTATTCAGGGGCATCACTGCTTATATCAGCAAGACAATGCAAGTCACATTCTGCTCATGTTACAACAGCATGGCTTTGTAGTATAAGAGTATAGAACATGACTTGCTTTTTTATAGAAAATTTGTCCTGCATTTCGAAGTGCAAATAGGGCATTGGAGACCCTGGAGTGTTGAACAACTAAAATCTTACATCAAGCAAGAATTGAAAAGAGCTCCTGAGTTAACTGAGTGCTGTCAAAAGAAAAGGTTATGTAACAAACCTGAGATAAGCTATCCATCTTATGATTAGCTGTAGGTGTGTGCGTGCACTCGTGACATACTGTGTAGTAAAGATGTAACCTGCTGCCATAGTTGCACCACATTGAAAGCAGGTAACAGGGGCCGTTCCCCTGTAAAATCTTTCATATCGTTGCTTTGACATGAGAGCACAGTGCTCTCACACCCATTTCCTGAGAGGGGTGTGTTCAGACACAGCTTATGAGGACTTACAGTAAACAGCCTGTTCTGAGCAGGGCTGACACAGGGAGGTTTATGAGTATGCCAATATCTGCCCAGATTTTGGGGCAAAATCCCAAAATGTTCAAAAATATTCAAATTCAATATAATGGAGTAGAATATGGGACTTTTAAAGATAAAATAGTTATAGTTTCTGATTTTTTACTACAGATCACGTCAGCTGCTTAACGTAAATATTTCCTGCTGTAAGGTCAAAGTCCTGTCTTGAATATCTAAACATCTAAGTTAAATCTAAACATCAACATTGCTCATTCATGGAAGACGTTGCTATTTCAAAACTCATTATACTAGTAGTCAGGGGAAGGTCAGCACTGTGACACAGAGCTCCAAGCTGCCTGGAGGAATTTAGTATGGATCACCTTCTGTAACATGCAGCGCTCAATTCCAGCTGTCATCAGGCTGGAGGAGGCAGAAATGCATTACCAGCCTGGATAATATGCTTTATTATATAGCTTATATGCCAGCTCACGCTGCCTCCCAGCAATGAGAGGAGCAATTACAAGGATGCCGATATCTACTGAGTGTGTGTGTATGAGTGTGTGTATGTGTGAGTACGCACACACACACCTGCCAGCATTTACCTCTCAAGCCAATAAACTCCTAATGTGGAATTTTCAAAGTCGTATCAATGTTTAAAACGCTACCAGCCTGAGGACACGTGCTGCTGCTTACTGATGATCTCCTGTACAAGGACATAATCCTCATCCAGCCAATGAAATCCAAACGCTCTTACGCTTTGTGATACTGTCTTCATACAGGAGCAAAGTACCCTTTATTTGGTGAATTTGTGAATATTTCTCTCATTGGCACAAGTGATCTCAGCAATGATCTGGTAGTTTAGGAGATTGAGCAGTAAGTGACTCAAACACCCACAAGGCTTTCTCTCAATCAAAGAGGAACAAAAGCACTTATTGATACCTCTCACGTATGAAATGCAATTTTAGCTCAGTACCACCAATAGAGCCTCTCCTGTGGCGCAGTTACTCTGAGAACTGCCAGTTTTTATGTCCCGTCTGGCAATTATCCCTTTCCTCTATGTTCGATCCCCAGTCCTACATGGTCTTAATGCATCAATAAAACAGTGTTATGTGTTTTTTAAGATGAGGAAACATCTCAAAAAGCTAAATCAATTATTTGTTGTGTTGCCCGTTGATCAGTGATCTCCTATTTTCATTTTGGTGACATCGCTGCCTCCATTTCGCCGTTCCCTCACTCCCCCTCTCTTGTTCCTAAGTTTCATCTCCACGCTCTCGCTGATGTAATCTTTTTGTGACTGTAGAGCAAGAAGGAAAGAAAACTGATGATACATTAAAAACAACGATATTTGCTTTTTGCCACGCTGCTGGAGTCACTGAAGATGTTCATATTCTAATGTTTGCAGATGAACACTGTTTATGTCTGTGTATGCGTGTCCTTGTGTACGAGAGTTTGTGTCTGTATTAACAAGCCTGGAGCAAGCATTGTCACTATTCAAGATACATAAAATCAATTCTGTCCTTTTTCTACCACATGTGAAATAGCTCTGATTTGTATGTTTTGCTGCAGGATGAAAACAACAGGCTCAGGCAGACAAAGAAATAACAACGGCCGTAAACGAGTTTTCCCAAAGGATGAGACTCTGCTGGGAGCTCAACACAGCCTTGTTCTTGTTAGCACTGATAACTCTGAATCCTGGGTGTTCGTGTCTGGCCTCTGCTCCCCATGAACATGTCTCCTGTTGTTGGATCACACACAAACACACAAACATACACACAACATGGACTGCTTCACAGCTAACAGCTAAACAACTTACAGGAGACATGGCGGATCTTTAAATTGACTTACTGGTATGCTGACTCTGACTTTTACCTCACTGACTGATTGGCATACCGCATTTGTTAAGTAGGGCCCTTTGTAACACCCTCTCTCACACACGTACTCACACACCCACACGCACACACACACACACACACACACACCCACACATACCTCACACAAATGACATCATTTGTAAACAAGTAAAAAAAAAAGCCTTGTTTTAAGACAATTTATTAATTTCAATAGAATTCATGTTTGTAAATGAGTAAAGATCATCAATGAATGTGCCACACATTGTTAAACTGCTTATATATGATATGATAATTAACTTTTTTGATACTGGTTTTTAAAGAGTAGCTACTTCACCAAATCGTTTTACATTTATGGATTTTTTTCTTTTAGATGATTTTTTTGGGAAATGTGTGCCTTTGTTGATAGGAGAGAGAGAAAGAGAGTGGATAGGTTTGAGAAGGGGCCAAAAGAGAGCAAGGGGGAGGACACTCTGCAAAATGGCCGCAGGCTGGACTGGAACTTGGGCTGGCAGGAGCATGTATGTAGGTAAAGCCTGGTTGCTAACCATTCCTCCAAACCAGCACCCCCATTTATGGAAATTAAGTGGTATTTTTATGAGTTATCCTCCAAATCTAGACATTTAAAGGGATAATTCTGGATTTTTGAAGTGGAGTTTCATAAGGTACACAGCAATAGAGGCCTTAAAAAGAGAAGAAAAAAAACACTGCTCAAAGAGAGAAACCGGCCATTTTTGCAAGAATTATGGCTGCCATTTGTTTTGAATACATGAGGAGACTTGTATTCTCTGAAGAATACACTGCAAACATATAAGCTGAAGGAGACTTAGCGGCTTGAAGTAGAGTGGTTGAGACGAACTGGAGGACATAAGAAATCCAAGTTACCTGTTGATGCAGTCGTATAAACTGTCAGCTTGTGTCGTTAAATTCAGAACACTTCGGGATGTTTGAAGTTCAGATGCAGATTTCCCTGTAGTAGTGGACATTTTTGGACTCTAATTAAGGTTCTTCAAACTCAAAAGACAAACCAGAGGAGCCAAATGAAAGTCAACTTCAGTTTGACTTCACAATAAGGACTCAACTTATAATGATTGTCTATTGGATAAAGACACAGACATGTTTTTAATGATATTAAAAATTGACAGCCTGAGCTAGACAGTCAAGTGAGGCCCCATTTCTTTGAAGGCCAGAGTCCAGGTCTTTGGTACAATCCAGAATTTGTGTGAGCTTTCAAACCAGGCATAATCAACTGAGCTTTCATAGTAAAACTAACCAGACTATTGAGTCGTTTCAAGTTTAGTTCTGGTATTGTAACAACCTAACCGTGCAGAGCAGATGGACCTGCCTGATTAATTGTATGAAATCCTGCAGGACCATCTTGCTAACCTCCATTGTCCAAAGACTTCGCGGGCTAAATGCTTAACGGCCCACTCAGAGAAGAGAGGGAATGGGAAGAGACTGCATGTTTGAAAACAATGGCGGCTTCTAAAGTGGTCTCCATGGATGTGGCAATGTCTGCAGTTTTATCACAAATGGACTCAATTTCTTCTTTAAAAGAGAACAAAGAACTTTAAACGTCACTTAAAGCTTCTCTTACGGGAAGTCATGTTTTTGCTCTTCTACCAACCAGAGATCACTGCTGGGAAACTGGGAGAGAATGTGAAAATGCCCGGACAATGCTGGTTAGTCTATGGTCGTCATGGTTACTCAACGATACCCGGCAAAATATGCTCTCCTCAGAAGTTTACCTGGAGAACTTGGTGGGGATTGTAGTTGACGAGGTTCATTTCACATATGGGTGGTTAATCATACATCTGTGTGGTATAATGTAATGTTAGACGATAGTCCGAAGGACCGAAACGTAGTTTTAGCTAACAGCTAACAACAGGGTCGAGCTGCTACATCATACTGTGGCTTGATATGATTGGTCTGTGTTGAGTGTGATGAGCAGAACGATCATCCAATCACCAGCTGCTGTTGTTTTTAAAGGTTCCGCCCGTGAAAACATTTTCGAACAGCTCTTTCCCAGGTGGACTAGTGAAATATTTCCATGGCGGATATATGGAACCGTCTGTTTGGCGTGTCAGGTTAGTAACAGCCTACTTAAGGGTTTTGAAGCACAACAAAGACACAAGTCAAAGAGCTTTGTTTTATTTCACTTTCAATAGATTGACTGCTACCTGGCCTTTTTCAGAAACCTACTCTTTTCTAGTAATACTAGAAATAGTCCTTGGTGCTTTCCTTGTCACAACATTTTCTTAACTCTAAACTGTAAATAATAAACTCAGACTTATCAGTGTGTTTCACCAGTGTTTAAACACATCAAATAATGATTAAAATGTCCTAAAATTGATGCATAAGACCACTAAACCCCATCTGTTGTTTTTAAAATCTTCTGAATTTTCCCTGCCAAGATACCAGTCTCGCACATGTTTGCTCACATATTATTGCTGTACATCTTTCAGGTTGGTCCTTTTCTCCCTGTCCATCATATTATCTTTTTCTCTCCCCTTCTCTTCATCTTTACAGGTGGTCTCAGAGGTAATTACATGGGGTTGCACAGTGGTTCAAAAGATCTAAGACCCTCCAGTTCTCCAGATCAATTGCAGTGGGCTAAACTGAACGTACACTCTCAAAAGCACAGAACAATTAAAGGGAAACTCAGGAGGGTTCTGAACACACTCACCTGGACACACACATACACCTCTGTAAGTCAAGTTAGCAACATGGACATGACTGCACATGTAGATCACACAAATGAATTGGAGAGGGAAAATAGGATAGCCCAGGGTGATGGTACAATGCGGTCTTCATATCATGATATAATAAAAGACAGAATGACACAAAACAGCCTGACACAATGAGATGATACTGTACTCTACAGTGTCATGAGTTTTTTCTAGTTTTGCTTTGATAATGGAGCTTTTACACAATGGCACAAGACTATAGAGTGGTGCAGGATTTAGTCCAAAAACACAGAACTGAGTTAGCATTTAGCACTTTCTGATTCACAATGCTCTAGTTTTGGATAAGTGCCTAAAACAACATCCCACTCACAATGAAGTTTTAATGTTTAATGGGAAAAAGTAAAAAGCATCTGAGGTTGCCTGCTTTTGAATCTTAAACTGTTGTTGTTTGTTTAATACAACAGTTGCTAACTAACTGCTAACAAAGAATACAAAAATGGACTAAGACCCAGATGCAGGTGTTTCTCATTGTTTTTTAATAAATCAGTTATTCATACACTATTTCCACAGCCAACTTGATCAGGTCACTGATATTATGAGGAAACTCTCAACCAAGAGGTTACAATAAGACGTTAAATATTGGAAATATTGGAGTTGCTTCTAATGCAACGCTCACACTGCAGGCAAAAGAGGCCCAAATCCAACTTTTTTGCCCATATGTGACCTGTATCTTATTATTTTTTTTTTTTTATGACAGCCTGTGTGGAACAGATCTGACTTTCTCAGATCAGACCCAGGCCACTTTCATATGTGGTCCTAAATCAGGAACGACTCCACTCTGAAAGGTCATGTCGCATTGCATCTGGATTTTACGTTATTAAAGTGAAACAGACATCACAAATCTGCAGGATCCAATGTAAGCAATGGATTAAGACAATTGTGCATGAACTCTGTGTCAGTGAAGCCCCTCACGTCACAATCCCACCATTCCTGGCTTAAACTCCTTATCCACACATACCTCTGTTCACCTGAAGTTTTGAATATTAGTTCATCCCAAATTCCCTGGCCAATGTCTGATGCTGGTAATGTTAAACCAATGTGGATGAGAATCTCTAATTTTGTAGATGTATTCAAAAAAATAATGAGGGGAGAAAAGTTATTACAAATGGACTGCCTAGTTGACACTGCTACCAATGCCTGAATGCTTTGCTAGTTGCTCAAAACACCACAATGAAAATCCTTTCTCCTTCATTGTGTTAGATTAATCAATGACAGCAGGATGTTGGTTCACCATCTTGCATAAACACCGTCTGAAGAACAGATTTAACCGAGTACTCAGTTCAAAACAAGAAATAAGTAGAGAAGGAGGATGAAGATAACAGCATGTCAGTCTCTAGCTGTCATCTTAAGTCACTGCAATTGTTGAGAGCCCCCTGACAGGAGATTTGATATACTAAGTATTTAAAATTGAGATATTTGACACTAGTCATTCAATGACTGTGCCACACAGTGCAAATGTATTTTTAGTTGATATGCGGCCTACTGATTAGCATATTCAGCAGACATGCAAAAGCACAAAACACACAAACAAGGAGACATTCAAGGAGAGACAGCGTGACAACATATTCCCTCATGTGAGCAACAAAACCTACGCACATAATAACGTGGAAGAGGATTCAGTGGAGCTTAGAGCCAATCTGGTGCTGAAGGAAGGCAGCAGATGAGAAATCTTATTTGATAACCGCTTCAAAAAAAAAGCCTACTACTGCGAGGGCCCCATGGAGTGGAGTCGAGCGACAGCACCAAACAAACCTTTGCTCCGAGCACAACAAACGTTTTCATGTTTTCTCTTCAAAGGATCACACACTAATACACTCCACAGTCTGCCTTATCAAAGCTTAAAAACTGTGTGTGCATGAGTGTGTGCGCACTGTGGGCTGGCATGTATGTGTTTCTTTGCAGGGTTTACTCTCACAGACGTGCACACATTCCAGTTTATAGGGTGCCAGGGGAATCAAATGTAATAGAAAAGAGTGCTGGAGATGCTAATTGGCTTGAACACAAAATACTACTAAGGACTTAAAGAACTTCTTGTTTCCAAAGCTTTCCAAAGAACGCAAAGTCAAATGAAGGACACCCTCTGCATCACACTTAACACTAATTCCTTTAGAAATAAAAGAAGCTTTGGAGATCAGTAGTAAGGGAAATTAAAACTCTGCAAAGACTTGTTAAAGAGCTGTTTTTCAGTGTGTACCAAAGTCAATATATGTGAACACACAACCTGCATCATTGCATGGATGGCGACTGAGCGTCTGGGTGGTTGTAATGTACTGCTGCATCTTGTGTATGCACAGTTAGATTCTGGGAACAGTCTCTTATATGGATCTAAATATAGAGTCTTTCCTCTTACTGTGTGGACTTTCACTTCGTCTCCCCCTTTCTGTCTTGAACGCACACACCCATATCTGTATAAACATAACTTTTGTCTTACACACACAAATTTTTGCATCTGTGCGTGTGCGAGAGATAAAGTCTCGTGAGGGCTCCAGTGAAGTAGGGCAGGCTGCAGAAAGTGGGGCGACAGGGGGGCGGGAAGCGAGCCCAGTCAGAATATCAATAATGGATAAACATGTTGCCATCAGAGGAGCTGAAGAAGAGGGAGATTTGGGGGGAGAGGGGGAGGGACGGAGAGGACCTGAGAGAAAGGGTAAAGAGGGAGGACTAAGGACAAGGAGACAGGGAGGAGGAGGAGGTGGAGAGTAAGATAGTTACACTCAAAGTGACAGGATAGTGGGAGGAGAGTCAAGGACGTTTGCTTTTAAAGGATCAGTTTACCTAAATTAGGGAAAAACATATTTTCTTACCTATGTTAAGTGGTATCTTAACCATGCAGAGAGATTCAGTTTTATTTGCGTGGGATATATCTGTTTCTGCGGTTTCTGCTGGGCTAATGTCGTGCTCAGATTAACTTCAGCCCTGCAAGAAAAAGGAAATTATATAAAACCACAGAGGGCTCTGGAAAGGACACCAAGAAGAATCTGACCTTGGTTAAACTATTATTGAAATGCAAGGCAAGGACATTAATTAAATACATTTTACTGCTGTAAGCCTTCATGGTTACAGCTTAATTAAGGGTCTGTATACTCACATTAACTTGTTGTCTATTTGCATGCTAATTCGCAGCAAAATGGCTGCTAATAGTTACTGATGACCATATTGTACAGCTAGTTAACAGTTAATTAGAGTATTCCTTCGATACTTTTCGAATAACTGCTCATCAATAGTGAGTTAGGATGTCAATGTACATAAATTATGTTAAACAGCTTTGCATAGCATGACTCCTGAGGGTCATAGTACCACAAGACTTACTGCTGTACAGCAGTTGTGTCCAGTCTTTTTCATTAGAGGTTCACAAAATTAAATACATAAAGAAAATACAAAGATGTTAGGGCCACTTTGATGTACCGCATTACAGAAGAAAATGCTCCATGCAATATAGAAGGGAACCACTAACAGCTCTTCCCCATGTTCAGAAGCAAAATAAGAGCAAACTGCATGCAGCTGATGAATTTTGAATGAATGTTGGTGCTTGAAGATGAATAGCACCTCATGCTTCGCATACTGAATCTTGAGACGGTGAAGATTCATGTCTCTTGCTTCCATAATCCATTAATGGCAGTATGCTGCCTTTTACCCTTTTGAAACACTGACGGCCAATTGAAAATTGCATAGTTTGGACACCTCTGCTCTTCAGAAGTCAATATGGCATATTCGATTAAAATAATTCTGACCTGTTGTGCTTATGTCAACATACCAACCCAGCCTCACCCAATGGCATAAAAATAGCACAGTTTTACATGTTCAAAATAAATGTTGTATACGCCAAAGTCTAACTTTGCGTGCAGTTGATAGGAGACAGGCCAGTGTACTGTCATTTTCTCCTACCCATTGAAAATTGCCACTTTCTGGTTTTGCGCCTTACGGCGTCACTCTCTCTCTGGGTTGGGTTTAGGGCTGGGGTGAGGGTAGCAAAATCTGACAAGGTAGCAAAATATGTCAGAACACCAGCCTCTCTTGTCAAATTTCAGAAGGTACGAGCCTCTCTGATCGTGTGAACAAAGTTGAAACATGCATATAAGACGCACCGGTCTCTCTAGGTGTCATTGGAGCACGATGCGTATCAGCTGCATGCGAAATCTGACTTTGGTGTATACATTGCACATATTTTGAAAGTGTAAAACTGTGCTATTTGTACGCCATTCGGTGAGAATGGTGTACAAATGCAACAAACAGTAGAAGGAAAGTCATTTGCATCTTTCTCTTGAAGTGGTGGTCAATAATGTTAAGGTGGTGGGCTTATACTTTAAATAAATGTCAGGGAAAGACACAACAACCTCTGGTGTTGCAAGATGAAAAGCAAGTGAAGAGCAGGATGCTGTTGTTTCTCAAGAGTCCACTCTAGCTTGTGGCTCCCTGAGAAGAAACTAAAGGCCTGTGTTAGCTTGATCTCTTTGCCTCCTACTGCTGGATGGTTAAACTCATGAATTGGGAGTGAATAGTATTAAATTTATGCAGCTTACAGCCCACAGAGTGCATTTCAAAAAATCAAATGTTTCTGTCATGGCATACGTTTGTCATAGTACACTTCCAACACTTTAACACTAGCACTAGGCTGGAAAATGTAGTTGGGGAAGAACTGATCTCAGTAAAGTGACTCCAGCAGTAACACAGGCACTGATTCCTGGGAGATAAGTCACTGTTGAACTCCTTAAATGTCACTTTTCGATGTTGTGCCCCTGAAAAATGAAATTATGTTCACTTCTATTGCATTGGGGAGAGAAAATAAATCCCAGTGACAGATTTTCTCAGTCTGAGCAAATACAGATAGAACGCTGTATGTCTACAAAGCAATGTGGGTGAGATGGACAAAATGTTAGATGGACAAAACGTTTTAAGGTAGATGGGATAAACTAAGGCTCTCTTATGAAGTGACTGCAAAATTTTTGTTGGTTTCCTTTTCTGTCTAGTTGTTCATTTCAACTTTTATAGAGAACAAGTACAACATATCCTTTTTTTGTCTTTGTTGTACATGTTAGTTTCCCATAAATGCACATAGAATAACCCCACAGGTGCCCCATGTCCACTTTCTAACCACTTCAAAACTTGTTTTAACGATAATTCTGTCATTTCTAATGCTGTGACATTCAATTTCAAGTGTTTATTTTTACTCCTTTATTTTAATGTTAATAATGTCAGTCATATAAGGTCCATAATGCTCTCTCATAAAGGGAAAAATGTGACACTGTGTCTTCTTTTTGGACCTTTTTAAACCCATTATAGACAAGATGTTTGAACTTATGGCTATTGCACCATAAAATCATCATCACTGTTGCCCACTTGGCACGTCAATGGCCTTGGCAGGAATCTGTGTTCCAACAGTTGCGTGAAGTCCTCTTGATTTAGTTTGGTTCTTGGAGCCTGTTGTTTATCCATTTTAAAAGTTCTTCGAATTTCCTTCGGCTTCTCTTCCTATCAAAGAGCACTTTAGCTCATTCAGCAGATGTGTGGTGCAGTTCAAATTTTGGATGTAGGAGAAGCTTTGAATGGGTTCAGATGTGGTGATCTAGTGAAGTTGCAGATTTGCTGTCCTTCAACTTGGGAGGCAAGATTGGTGTTTTTCAGGCATATTCTCCTGCTATTGTCTTTCTTAAGAATCCATTCCATAATACTTTAATCCTGAGGATCTCTGCCATTAAGAGTTTCTAAGCTTGGACGCTATACAGCAACTGGGAGTAACTCATGCTGTTCGGATCTTCATCTGTGTAATAAGGTAGAACTTAGGATCCGTCAGAATGTGCTTCAGCTCATTCCATTTCTCTAATGCCAAAAACTCTTTTGATCTAAAGCCCTGCAAAGTCACTTTTTTTTGCTTTTAATTTTGTTGGAAGTGGCTTGGGGAGCAGAACATAACACCTTTTTACTAAACTCTCAGTTCACAGAGAAATGTGCTTTGCCTTTTTAAAGAAAACATCCCTTTTTCCTCGGGTTTATGATGTAATAGCAATACACCCTCCACCTACATGTGTGTTTTCTGCTTAACACAGGCAGATGCCATGACTGTTATGAAAGTTCACTCTGCAGCCTGTAACCCCTGTTCCCCTCTCACATCAGACATCTTTTGGGCAGTCAATCAGGTCAGAGCTCATTATCATAGCCTTCTGCGACTTCCTCGCCCCCTCAGACCAAACTTTTCCAAAGGGGAGTGAAAAAGGGCTGCATCAGCTCCTCTACTGAGATTTCTTTTTCCATTTTTTTGTTCAATTTCAATCAAATTCTTGCTTAATAGACACCTAAGACATGGTATAAAAAGTCAAATACACCAGGTAATGGGGCCTTTAATAGGCTTATCAACATAAAATGCTACAGTCTCTGTTTTCTTGTTGGTCATGCATAGTCCATTTCTCCTGGAAGTGTTGTTGTAAAGCTCAAGAATTTCTCAATAAGTTAACTCAAGCTTTCAATAAGTTAACTCAAGAAGCCTATAACATTACTTGCATACAAGAGTTCAGTAAGACAGATTATATCATGTGCTCTTGTTGTAAGGAGTGTGCAAAATGAAGCCTGATTTGGTATTACGAGTCAGGCTCTACTCTCAGAAAACTGGCTGAGGATTTCATTTTTGGCACACTGAATTACAAAATTCAAACAAACTGATACTGAAGAAATAAGGACTCTCAGGTGCCCTTCCTCTGCAGCAACTTAGGAGTTAATATCAAGGGAAATTTTTGGCTTGTGACTGTAGCATGCACACTTTTTGGACACTGGATATATGTGTCTGCATATACAACAAAAATGCGTTTAAATATATATTATTATTTATTTTATTGTATTATTGAGCCTGGACATGACCTCAGATTAGTTGATCAAGGTTAACTTGTGGTACCCAGAGTACCCTGTTGGGCCTTTTCTACACAGGCACTGAGGCTCTAGAATGATATCCGCTAAAATCCAGTTTGCTGACTCTATCACTACTTTTAAGTCCTTTCTTAAAACATTCTTTTATAGTAGTCTTCTATTGTTTTGATAATGTTTAGTCTTATGTATGCATTAATGTCATTGTTTCTATATTTTCATCTATGCATCTATATATTTTACTTTGTTTTGTATTGTATTTGTTCTTGTGTAAGGCGCTTTGTAACGTAAGTGCTTTATAAAAAAGGTTATCATTATTATTTTTATCATTATTGTTGTTAATCGAGTATATGGTATATGAAATACCAGCAAATCCCTACTTCTTTTTTTATTTTAAGATATAATTCTTTTTTTTTTTCTTATTTTCCAGCTAAAATGTGGTGGGCTCTGTGTGTTTAGAGTTGTACTGAAAGGGTTAAAAGTGTAAAAAAAAAAAAAAAAAAAAAAAAAAGATTTGACGATCATGGATGAGACTGAAATTAGTTAACAGAATGAAATCGCTTTTATAAGATCTTGACTTTAGTCTATGGTATGACATCTGGGTACATGTCTGCAAGCCTTCTCTGTTAGTAGGAGCCCAAATTACAGTTGTCATAAAACTGATGAAATTTTATGGTCCACGTTTTCCTTCTTCACAAAAAGTCCTTGAGTCACTAGTAGCGAGTACTGGAGCTGAGGTGAGTGAGTGGGAGAGCAGGAAAAATGACAGGATGTAGAGTTGAGTTTGTAAGTGTACCATTTTTCACAGTTAAGTGGGCAAACCAGTGTGAGGGGTGAGCCATCCAACAGTGTTCCAAATCCATTTAGCCTAAGGTAAATGATGAAAATAGGATGCACAGGGCTCCACTCTGCACGCCATTGTCACCCCCGATTCATATTTATGCAGCCTCTAGCACACAATCAGGTGTGTGTGTGCTAGAGTATAATGGTTGGTTTCTCCCCGTCCCAGCTGCCTAAGAGGAAGCACAAGTACAGAAGTGAGAGAGTGCTCAGAGGTTAAGAGCTGCAAGGCCTCTTCACGCTGTCCCTCCTTTGGCTCTTGTAAACCCTGCCAGCTTGTGTGTGTATATCTGGGTTTGTGAATGCATCCCTTTGTCATTTTTACATGATGGAGTTCTGGTGTTTCTTTAATTTCTAAATGGCTGAAGCCTGTGGCCTCTCCCTTTATAAAACTATCCAGGCCTTGAGGTGATTGGGTCATTGGTATTTGTATCAAAGCTTGTTGCTCACACCACGGCCACAGAAAACTTTGACACCCACAAAATGGTGGGTTTACTTGTGTTTGATTTATCACCAGCACATTATAAAAAGCCTCAGAACACATAACAACACTAAACAGCATGCGGAGAGTGCAAACCTATGCTAAGATAGCTCACACATTGCTTTTAACACCTATTAGCAATATTTCCATGATGAAGTTACCCTCATAATATGACTCCTTGACCCTGGGAACCTACCATTATTAATTTTACCATTATTGAACAAAAACAATGGTTCCCTAATGAAGGTTAATCAGACCACCACCAAAATCTAATCAATTTTAAAGTTGGGCCAAATTTCAGTAAAATCCATTCAGAAGTTTTTGTGTAGTCTCGCTAACAAACAAAACAACTGATAAACAAAAAGCAAAAACATAACCTCCTTGGTGGAGGAAATTTAGCATACTGCCAATGACAATTATGGAAAGAATTAATAAGATTCTATCTAAAAAACCACAGAAACAATTCTTGCTCTCAATATTTATCATTAACTTGAAGTGTTCCAAGATCACAGTCCTCCACAAAGGCCTTTCCAACATTGTTTGGCGAATTATTGCCAAAAAATGTGGAAAACTGCACTATCTCACACTGTTCAGATTTTTTATAAACATTTCTTTAAAAAAAGTCCTGGATCTGCATCAGGGTAGAGATCACCACCAAAATCATGTCACTTCTTCCTTGTGCAATGACCAACATTCCCTGAAAATGTCATGATAATCCATTAGAAACGTATTAATTTATGAACAAATATGTCAATTCTTCCTCAAGTCATAACTTACCTTGCGGAAGAATTTTACTATAACCCATTCATGACGTTTTGAGATATCCTGTTCACAAACTACAGTAATTTCCAGACGACAAGCCGCTACTTTTTTTCCCACGCTTTGAACCCACCAGCTTAAACAATGATGTGGCTAATTTAAAGATTTTTTTTCATTTAGCCCCGTCACATCAGATTCAATTTAGAGGTAAAAAAATCTTTCTGTGTAACATATATGTGTGTAAGTATTTCGTGTTACAACGTGGACAGTGCCAGAGCATGTGAGCGGAGTGGAGTGATGAAATGTCCCACTCATGCACAGAGCTGTTCTTGCGCCCGCCCGTCCACTCAGAGGGGTGCCGCTTCACTAATCATCCCTCCACCTTCCACTCAAATTTCAACCCTTCAGATGCATGGTGAGAGCTCAGTGCTCTGACCAAAGTCCTTCCCCTTGCACTCCTGATCAGCTCCACTCACTTGACACCTGCAGCTTATAGACAAGTGTGGCCTAGATGAACACATTTTTTTTTTAGATTTAGTGGGTGCGGCTAATATTCAGGTGCGCTCAATAGCCCGAAATTTACGGTACCAAACAAACAAATATAGAAACTAACAAAATCTAACATAACCTCCTTGGTGAAGGTAATGATACTGAAGTGTGTGCTGTGACAGTACACTATATTGTCTAATTTTCTGATTTGTAACATTTCGTAGCATCGTTGGTCCTTTCGAGATGTAAAGCATCATCACTCTACAGGCTAGTATGAACTTGTAGGGACAAAGGGACAGTACTGTTTCTTTTCGCAGCTCTTTGTCTGTCTGTATCCATGTTCACAGAGATTAACGTAGGAATCCTTATGAGGAACCTAAGAGAGTTATTAAAATCTGGTTGACAACTAGTGAATGAAAAAGATGGAGGGGTAAGTTTCTGGTGCCACACACAGTGGAGACACACAGTAAACCCCTTTTCACAGCGCCACACAGCAACTCGCCGCCTCCAGTCATTTTAATGATGGATGGGCGGCAGACAGGACGTGGTTTTAACCGTGGCAGTAGGACCCAGAAGCGGTTGCTGCAGCAGCCAAACACATCGAAGGAGGAAGAGAACCTATAGCATAGCAGGCTTTGCGGGTCAAAGCAAACAATGGAGGAGCTCTATAACATGGCTCTACCTTCCTGTAAAGATAACCAGAAGAAAAACTGGGCATGGGACAACATTTCTACTAAGTGCTTTTGGGGAGGGGTTGTTGTGAAGGACTTTTGGGTGGACTCTGCTGTGACATTCGCTGAATCACCTCTACATCACTGCTGCCTCGAACCCTAAGCTTGTACCACGGCGGCAGCAGCCGCTTTAAAAAACACTCTGCATTTTGGGGGACTCCGCCAGCAGGGAGGTGGTTTTCAAGGTAGTTGCTGCGCGGCGGTGTGAAAAGCCCTTGAGGAGGAAGGGGAGCATCCTTTACATCTCTGCATATTTTTGTGTAGTGAGAGTGGGCTGAAGGGAGAGTGAGTAGTAAAACCTTCCAATACTGAGTCTGAACCAGTACTGACTTACTGGACATTACTTCAATGTTCTCCAAGGGAGATACTCAGTAACTGAAAGATCTAAAGTATCACCTGCATGGACTATAATGCATCTAAATACATTTTTTCTTTTTGAAGTTTGTTTATATAGCAGTATAAAGCTAAAAACTGTTGCTAAGTTACCTTTACAACACATTTCTCCTCTCTATGGACAGGACATGACATGACACTCATTTCGAATTGCCTCAACGCTAGCTGTCTCATCTAAATAAAGGAGTTTTTCCAAAAAGCTGCCCTTCTTAAAGTGAAGGAACACATAGCCATTTTGTAGTGCGCAACGTAGAGACTTCCTGGAAGAAAAACAAAGTACTCTGAAAGTTTTTGCCTATTCGCACACATTTGACCCAGCATCATTTCATGGCTCATTTATATCTAAAACTCATGCAGTTTTGTGAAATAACTGTACGTGTCAACAGCGGATTACCTCACTGGTAGTCCGAGCTCACTCTCCTTTAAGCCCTTTCAGCCACTTCACTGACTATTGTCAAGTACCTGATACAATCTAATTTAAAAAATACTGAAACATCCCTTTGAGTATTTAATGCCACACCACTTTTTAACACACCAGTAAAACGTTCAAAATAATCAGATGTGCTTTTTTTAAAAACACGCTGTGTTCCAGTCGTTGGAGTGTGTGTGTGCTAGTGTGTGTTTGTGTGTTTGTATAAACACAGCAACAGTCTGCCTCAGTGTCTCTCCCTATCTTCAAGCCTCTCTATTATTCCTTCCTTGATGACACTAATTAGACTGTTCCCTTTAATTAATCTGTTCTTGATTGAGCGTCTGTATATGTGTGAGTGCATGTTAGCCTATGAGTGTGAATACTGTGTGTTGTGACCAATGGGGCATGACAATCAGACTGTTAATCCCACTGATCCCGATACCCTGAGAGGGTGACAAAACAGAAATGTCAGTCTGGGTTTGACACAGCACATGTGGAGCTGCTTGAATTGCACCCTCTTCCTTCCACTGACCTCCAAATGCAGACCTCTGCTAAACAAGACATCTACAATATCAAGGTGGAGGGAGAACAAGTGGAATCCATTACAGTCCCCTAATTACTCGTAAAGGTTGCAATTAGTGAAGTGGTGCAACTGGTTTGCATGAGGAAATTTGAGAGGAGGGAAATCAGGAGAGACTTTTTTGATTTGCGTCAGCTTTTTTGAATATAATCAGGTGTATTTTCCTTTTTTTCTGTGTTTTTTTCTCTACTGTTCCTTATTTTTGTTTGCCTTTGCTTTAAGCAGAACCCAGTCCACCTCGGCAAGAGAAAATGAGATGATGTTTCTGCCTATTGACTTTCTGTTTTCATTCTATAATTGTTGCCATAAAGCATAATTAAACATCATTGTTCACTCCTTCATCTTCTTTCTGTCTGTATGCTTCTCTCCCTCCCTCTCACCCTGCTCTTCGTGTGTTCGAAAGTAATTATATCTCGCTTTGCCTGCAAGACGGCACACTCCTGATCCACTGATGAGAGCAGGCTGGGAGGTTGAAAATAATGAAATGGAATATATTACACAGGATGCCGACATGCCAAAGGCCAGGCGTCTTTCAGACCTGCACACAAAGAACATCGTGAAATTCTCCTGCAACTAAGAGCAAAATTATTTCTTTAAAAATCTTTAATTCTCACTCACATTAGTCAGTGATGGTGATGTGGTGCCTTGGTCGATCAAAGTGCTTTGTTATTGTGCTCCTTGGGGGAACTCTGGGGGAGGATATGCAACTTCTGCATACATTTTTTAGATGAGGGTGAAACCAGCATCTACTGATCCTGCTCCCAAGATAACAAACAGCATCTCATCCTGTGATCAGAGGTAAAGGTGATGTGACACTCTTGTCTAAATCTGCATTCAGCTCCATGGAATTTTCTTTCATGTATGGAAAACAAGAAAGGTGGGAGATCCTTCAAATCCCAACAATGACAACAACCTCACCCTATTCCTGTTTTTTCAAACTGAGCAGAAACCTCCACAGAGAAAGCTTTGTGACTTGTTTACTTCTTTGTCTGGCCATTATAAATCTAGATCCATGGTATTAGATCATAATTGTATCATAATAATTTGACAAGTCTTCTAATATGTATGATTAACATGTTTGCATCCATCCATCCATTATCTACCGCTTATCCCTTCTGGAGTTGCGGGGGTCTGGAGCCTATCCCAGCTGGCATTGGGCAAGAGGGCGGGGTACACCCTGAACCAGCTGCCAGCCAATTGCAGGGCCACAGACAGACAGACTTTCTTGCTGTGAGGCACCTGCACTACCGTTTTTTCCACCTTTCTCCACAGACAGTGCTTCTTGCTTTCACAGTGCCTGTCTTAAATTCAAAGCCGATGAAGTCTGCTGTTCTCACTGCCCAGCACCCTGCCCAGCATCAGCAGATTGTTGTCACTGCACTCCCAGTGCTCTCAGTTGAAAACAGGTCTACTTCGAAGAGAATACTGCGCTCATCAATGTAATTTCTCTCTTGCTGGCCAATCTAAACCAAGAAGTCGGCGTGGTGACGGCTCGTGGAGAGCACTGCAAAGAGAGGGAGCAGAGTTAAGGTAAGTACATCGGTGATGAACAGGAACAAGCAGTCACAAAAACACTCCAAGGCAAGAAAACTCCTGAGTGGAGATCCAAAAAGGCTTAGAGCCAACTAACAACAAGTTTAGAGCGAGAAGATACAGCCAGAACAAACCACTGTGGTTGAGGAAATCCTCCGGCGCTGTAGAGGTGTTCAGGAGCCAGTTAAATAGTGAGCAGTGATTAGGTGATCCGATGCAGGTGTGTGGCTGCAGCGGAGGTGTGCAGGGGGAACCACGGCCACTCCCTGAGCAGCAGAGAGCAGAAGAGCAGTGAGGGAGGGGGAGAATAACACAGAGAAGGAGGAATCCTCACAAATTTTCTGTCACTGTGCTCAGCAGTCTCAGCTAAAACAGTTCAACTTTTGAACAACGCTGCACCCATTATTGTCACTTCACGAAGCAATCAAAACCAAAAGAGGTGGGACTCCTGATGCCCATGGCAGAAGAGAAACTTATCTGACTTTTCTTTCTGAGGGAACAATTTATAGGCTAACAACTGCTAACTTTACCAGAAAATGATCCTATATTTATTTTCATGCTTTCTGTTTGACAGTGAAGGTCCCATTTCCTGAAAGATCAACTTTCTTTGCTTTTAATGTTGATAGACGGAGCAGAAAAATATGACACATGACTTACTAAATTCTCAGTTCATGGAGAAATGCACCATGCCCCATTAAAGGTCCCATGTCCTGGGTGTCTGTCAAGCAAGGATTTGATTTAAAATGAAGTGAAAAATGAAAAATCTAATCCCTGTAGAGGATCAGATGCAACTTTTTCCCTCTCCATTGGAAACACGTTGAAACTGAGGGTGCAGGGAGGCTGCAGGAAACTACGACAATGAGCTCTGTGTTGATTGGCTGATGGGGGAGCATTTTAAGTGGCATTTTCTTTGAAGAGGCATAGTGCATTTCATCTATGAAAGTTTAGTGAAAGGTGCCACGTTCCTCTGCTCCCAAAGCCCCTTCTGACAACATTAAAATAAAAGAAAATCGATTTTGCAGGACATGGGACCTTTAAAGAAAATGTTCTTAAAGCGCTCCATTTTTTTTTTTTACATCCTGGGTTTATTATGCATAAGCTATACAGCCTCCACCTACATGTGTGTTTTCTGCTTGTCACAGGCAGACACAATGACTGTTTGAAAGTCTGCGCTACAGCCTGTAACCCCCTCCCCATCAGACATTGTTTAGTTAGCCAATCAGCACAAGTCAAAGTCCCCTGTAGTCAACCCAACCCCTCAAGTCCAAGCGTTTTCAAAGGGGAGGAAAAAGAGCTGCATCTGATCCTCTACAGAGACAAAAATGTTAAATTTTTATTTAATTTAAATTAAATATTTGCTTAATAGAAACCCAAGACACAATGTAATGGTCAAACACATCAAGACATGGGACCTTTGACATTAAAAAAAACAAATATTGATTGCACTGAGCTATGTAAAATAATCTTACTACTGGAGAGGTGAAAGACATCTTTTGAAACCCAAAAACAATAGGCACTGTAGAGAAGCACTCAGACACTGGTGGTCAACCAGTGCTTCCCAATGGACCAATCACAGCACTTGCAGTTTACGCCATTTGCAAAGGTTTAGGGCTTCACAGAGTTACAGTGCATGCTAAGGCATTGATGCGGAAAGTCTAAATCAGGCTTAAGCATGCCCAACAATCTGTTATAAGGCTTCTACAACAGAAATAACAAGAGTTACAATGAACAAAGATGAATATCAATAGTACAGCCACAGAGAAGACAAGGCAGATGCAAAATCTGTCACAGGTCGAGCACAGAAGTTGCCTCTTGCCTCAGAGGTTATCTTTCATGCAAACTAGCTTTGTGAGTAAAGGGATGTCTGCCTGTGTGTTTTGCTGTGAACTGGAGTGAAGCTTAAATACCATCTGCCTCTGTGTTTGCTATCTTAACACAGGAGAGATGACTCAGGCACACACAGACACAAGAAGATAAGAGGAAAGGGTGTGTTGGGAGCCTGGGTGTTAAAAGAGAAGAGGGAGAAAGAGCTTAAAAAGAGGAAATGAATAAAAAAAAAAGAAGATAGCTCTGGGAGGTGCCACCTCTGCAGCATCTTTTCTCTCACGGCATCACAGCATCAGCATACAAAAACCTCAGTAATGAAGCGCCAGCAGTCCTAGGCTCTAACCACGTAGACCTATCCATCTCCCCCATGCATTATTCACCGCACACAGCCATTTTACCGCCCGACGCACCCGGCAAAGATTGGTTCCACTTTTTATTTATCTGTTTTTCATCCCCTCCCTCCGTTCCCTCCTCCTTCCTTTCCGCAGCTTTTCAATTAAATTAAGGCAAGCGCGACACTAAATCCATGCGGCGGAGGCTGCCCACATGACAATTAGACTGTCAGGCAGACAGAGGAAGAGGGGAAGACGAGATAGTGAACACAGCTCAGGTAAGCTGCCAGTGCTGAGATGCTCATTTAGGGAGGGGAACACACGCCCAGACAATTTCCTCCAGTCAATGCATGAAAGTCCTTTCAGAATAAGTTCAGCTCAAACTGGAAGTCTACTCACTTATGGTCAACAATCACACATATAACACAATTCAAAGGTATCATCCAGGAGAGAGTTTGTTATCCAAACTAAACATGGTAATGAGAGCTTCATCACATTTTTTGGCAGAGATTCCATATTTGATTAATGCCCATAATCTCAGATGAACCCTTTAATCAGCAGGCAACATTACACCCCAGCTTGGTTGGGGTTTCGACAGCTTAAACGATGGCATCAGTGCCAAAACTGGAGGCGATGTGCTACAGGTGCAGCTAACAGGGTTAATAAAGAGAAAGCTGATTAAACACTGGATCCTCTGTGGGCTTAGAGACGTGAGTGCTGGTTTCAGGCTCAAATTTAAAAGAAAACAGAGGGGAGGAAGCAGTTGTTTTGTGAACTGAAACTGATCAGAGCCAAAGGCATGAGGGGATGATTAAAAGGAGCTAAGAAGGAAGAATTTAATGTGAAGTAATCTCCATTTTTTTCCTTGATTGGGTAAACTGGGTTGACCTCACTTCTTACCCTCTAATATTGTTTTAACAAAATCTAGAGCAAAAAGATCTCTTTCACTAACCAGATGATTTGTTTGAAGTAGAGTTCACATCTATTTAGCTCATAGGCTGTCATTAAAATTACTAGAGTTGGGAATCAGCAACAGGTTCCAGTAGAGAAATGGGTCCAACTAGTTTGAGCAATCAGTATTGTTTGCCTTTATGCTTTACAATTTCCATTGACAGTGCCCTCGTCTGAGGTCACTTTTGCATCTAACATGTTTGGGCCATACCAAACAAACTCTTGTTCGCTTCTTTAGAAAGTTCACTCAATTTGAGTGGTGTGAAAGCTAACAAAAACTCTGGTGAACTGAACACTGGTCCACCAAGAAATGGAGGGTCTCAGTTTACTTTTCCGTACAAGAGTTTGTTTTGGGTGTGACAGTCATCCAAGCCAAACAAGGAACTGCTGTGCCTGGTGACCTAGGCAGCAAGAGGCCCAAGAGGGTATATCTGAACAATTTTATAATGGTCAAAACATTGGACCAGAGTGCAGACATGTTTTTGCTGCCGTTTGTTAGTTAGTTAGTTAGTTAGTAAGTTTGTAAATGGAATAATGCAATAAGTATCCTGTTCCTTAATATTCTCCTTTTTCTTCACTAGTTTCCTTGTCTGATTTTAATGGCCAGGCAGATTGTTATGCACATTATAAACCTCATTGAAATGGTCAATGAAAGGTTGCCTGATTTTGTAAAGTTCCCTTTCATTACATTTCTATTTCATTTTCATATTTCATTACATCCCTCCTAAAAATTTTAAAACCACTCCTGAGCCAGGAGCAGTGGGATTGTGATGTGGGGGCTTCACTGACACCGAGTTCATCCATAATTGTTCCGTCCATTATTTACATTGGATCTTACCACATCTTACCTCCTCTGGCTCAGATTTGTGACGTCTGCAATGTGACATGACAGTTCAGAGTGAAGTCGCTTTAAGTAACACAGGACCACATATAAAAGTTGCCTGGGTCTGATTTGAAAAACAAAATCAGATTTGTGCATTCAGACTGTCATAAAAAGATCAGATATGGGTCACATATGTGCAAAAATGTCTGAATTGGGCCACTTTTGCCAACAGGGTAAACATAGCCATGTCTTGGTCGTATTTTGGGCATTTGACGGCCCTGCTGAGTGTTTATTTGCTAAGTAGTTGAAAAATCCATATTGTAATCAAAGTTACTTTTAGAGTTTGTCAGTCACTTTTCTTATTTGAACTACTGTTGGATTTGTATGAAATTTGCCATACAAAGTTTGATTGATTTGATAGAACAGGTTTAAAATCCTTGTATCTTGACAGCTAGCTGTTTAGCTGTCAGCCTAATTAATTTATAAAACTCTTATTTCTCTTGTAACAGGGCAGCTATTCTTGCCACAGCACATTCAAAACCTCTGTGTTGCATTCACTGGATTGAAAAAGAAATTGGGGCTTTATTTGTGGCTTTGTGGGAACAACTGAGTGAGAACAACAACCAAAATTTCTGGCACGCTGAAAATTATTTGTCTTTCTGACAGATGGCTGGGGGAGTTGGACAGCCCCACTCTCTGCATAGTTAGAGCAAACTATAGCAGGAAAAGAGCACTTTTGATTCGACTTAAAAAAAAAAAAAAAGTTTTCTTCAGGGAGAAAAATGTTGGAAACAGGCTAAAATGGTCTTGTACATTCCAAGCATGATGCACATTAGTTTCCACACTTTGAATTAAACAGCCAATCTTCACTGCGCCTTGCCTTTGTGCTGGTTATTTGCCACCCACAGTTCTTACAGGTGTTGAAGTCTTTAAAGAAAGATCCAGGAATAAGTGAGGCAACACAGGAACCTGAGAGTGATGTAACACAAAGATCAAACAGAATAGAAACTCTAATGCAAAAAAACACTTTGAGTATTTCTATGGCCAGCAGGACAAAAGAGGGACGTCAAACTCTGCTTATATAAAGCCATGTGCTGCGTGTTCTTGTTCTTACTTGACCTTGAGTGACATTGACAACAAAATTTCCTTACTTTCTAGTTTCCCAGGCAACAGCTGATGCAGAAGTGTCCCTGCACCTCTGTCTAAATGTGTGTGATTTCAGAGGTGAGTCTGTGAGTTGTCAGCTGCGACAGGTAAAGTGAGGTTTTTGCCAGAGACAATTTGGAGTCTGCAGTCGCTTGCAGGTGTGGAGGGGGGGGGGCTGAAATAAGCCAACACAGAAGCTAAACCAACCAATTAAGGAAAAGGTCAGGATGGATAGATAGTCTCCCATTTCAGGAAAGAGGGGAACACACACATATTCACACACATTTACATATAAGCAAAAAAGCATTTCTTCAGAGGAAAGTCAGTGAATGTATAGACTTCCTAACAACTGAGACTTACTTTGAGATCCGCACTGCATGTTTTACCTGAACACCAAACTTTATTTTTGACCCAGTCATAACAAAAATCAACAACGTATTCCATCCATCTGTACATTATCTAAATCGCTTATCCTTTTCAGGGTTACAGGTGACTGGAGTCTATCCTAGCTGACACTGGCCACAGTTACATGATGTTTTTTAATTCAGAATTAAGTATTCAGAATTAAATAATTCGTATTTAAGTACTCTCCTTCGCGTTCGCATGAAAATAGTAATTACGAATTGAGGTTTACATGGAAAACACATTTATGTGCCTTTATTCAGTTCTGCTTAAGGTCTGGGGGTTGGGAATGGTTCTGATTGGACAGGGGGTGGATGTGACGTATTTACGTCTACCGGAAGAAAACAAACTCTAGTTCCCACTTTTCTTTTTAGCTACAACATGGAAGATCAGATAATAAGTAAAATTTTCGTTACATCCATCCACTCTTTTCATTATTTTCATATCTTCTAAGGCTCTAATTAACTAAATTGTCTCGGCTCGAGTCCAACGCTTGCTTTGTGCTGCCATCCTGGAATATGTTCCTGTCAGTGCGGAATATGTGCGTCATCGCAACATGACAAGGGCACAAGCATGGCCAGAAGGACCGAAATTAATTTAAAGTAGAATGAACGTATACGTACATGATCAAGGAATTATTCAATTCAGATTTAAAATCAGAATAAACCAGCCACCTACTTCAGAATTAAGTTTAATTTGGAATGGTCATTTTCATTCAGACTAACATGTTTACAAGGTCATTTTTAACCTTGTTAAAGAGGATTTATTCTGAATTAAAGGGGAATTAAAGCTCTCATGTAAACGTAGCCATTGGGTGTGCACCCTGAAACAGATTGTAGGGCCAAATAAAGAGACAGACAACCATTAACACTCTCACCGACATATAAGGACAATTTGGAGTCACCAGCTAACCTAATGAGTATGTTTTGGGTCTTCCTCTGTGGGAGGAAGCCAAAGGGCCCAGGGAAATTCAAAACATGCATGGGGAGACCATGCAAACACCACAAAGAAAGGTCCTGACCAACATGGGGTCCAAACCAGCAAACTTCCAGCTGTAAAGCACGTAAACTATCTACTGAGCCACTGTGCCGCCTAAAGTATGTTTCTGGAGATAAAAATCTAATTTATTTTCTTCATTGCCAATAAAAGCAAGATGAAACATGTAATCAAAGAGGAAAACATAAATATTTTAGATATCTTGCAAAAACATGTTTATAGCAGAATAGTTTAATGTTATGGACATACATTTTAAACAAGAATGAGAAGTTTTAAACTGAATTCACCTCAATACTCCAATTTGAGCCAGCTCACTGAGCTTCTCTGAGAAGTCAGATATGTAGTAAGCATAACATTCAACCACAAAACAATTTTTCTGCTGAGGAATGTAAGTGAATAGCTATAAGTAGACATGTTAATCAAGAAATAATAATGTGCTTTATAATTTATGGAGTTTTTTTGTAAAACAGTTTTTGTAAAATTCTTGGATAAAAATTGTGATTATATTTTAGAATTACAAATATAATTTTGATTAAGAGCTTCTACATACTGGTGTATTAATCATTACAGAGACTTTAAAAATTTAAGTTTAGTACAGCAGTAGCATAAACCTTACACTGGGTGGTGATCTTATAAAATGTTAAGCACTGTATTTTTAACTACTTAAGTGTTAACTCTGTACTAACACTGCAAAGTCTAAACATGATTGAATTCATTTACTGTATATTACTGAAGACAGTTAAATAAATATAGACACCATGTTTGGTTAGAGCACATATACTTTAACAATGCAGTTTTCATTATGTGGGCGTGTGTCATCTGTTGGTACTTGTCCAACAATGGGGGATGGGTGAGATGATTGACTCTGCAGTGTCACTTAAAGGTTCAGAGTTCAGAGCGAAAAGTTCAGAGATAAATAACCTAAAGTGACACTTATAGATTGGATTTACCAAACATTATTTTACACTTGTTTTTGACACCAGCTCTTTTTCAACTGGGGTAAATTTTTAATCAGTTTCACTCTATCTAGAAATGTACATATTTAACTATGCACTTGCTGAAATTTTGCCAACTCCAACATTTTAACTCTTCTAAATTTGCTGTGTACATCCAATCACAGGGACGAAACAATGTACTGTTCAGGCCTACTATTGATAATTATAGTACTCATAGGCATGATAGGCTTAACACAAGCTGTTGTGTGCCACTGTTGAAGGAACAACCTCAAAATCCTGTGTTGACACAGCAATGTTTTTGATTGGTGGAGTCTGGTGTTACAAATATGGTAATGTTTGCTGCTCCCAAACCCTTGATATATACACACCATACTACAAATATCAAGGGTGTTCGTAATGAGGTAGTTGCACAAACTTCATTCACATAAAAAATAGAGTGAAAGAATGACTGGGACACTAGGATATGTCTAAACCTAAATGGTACCAAAGTTAGCAACCAATCAAGTATGTCAGGATATGCTTCAGACTGCAGTATCAGTACTATCTTCCACCTCTAATGCAGACTAAGCAGAAGAAAGCATGGCAGTGACACACATGTGGGCCCTCACATGCACACTTACATGCACTAAAACGCAAATCACCTCAATTCAAAAGTCAGTGTCCCGTGTCGAAGGGCAGTTACCATGGGTGACATTTCACCAGAGGGCTTTTTAATGAGACGTGAATGGTGTAAGTGAAGCGAAGAGGAGAATCCTGCCGCATGCTGACCTTATAGAAGAGCAGAGAAAGAGGAAAGGAGGCACAGACAGGGTGCATGAGGTGAGAATTGATGTGAGATTTATCGCATGCATGGAAAAGGGGAAAGGAAGTAGTACAACGGAAATGGGTTAGTTAGGGATACAGCGTGAATAAGAAAACGAACGCCACAGAGATGGTGGGGGGGGGCAGAGCGGGGAGAAGGGAGAGACACTCAGCTGAGCGAGAACACAGAAAAGTCATAACCCAGATTCAATTAACATCTGATTGCTGTTCTATCGCTGTAATACTACACTGCTGAGAGCGGTTTCATATTTCAAACAAAGGCCAAGCATCAAGCTCATTTATGATCTCCCTCACCAACAGAAACAGATAAAGGGGGTAACTCTGAAGCTGGGAAATACAAACCAGTAACCAATATTCAGTATTTTTTAGCTGATTTGCAAAAGAAAGCAGATATTATCTTGATTTTTTTTATTTTTATATGACTTATGTGATGAGCCTGCAGTATCGATACCTGTTTAATACCACAACAACAATGAAAGACACTCAAATAGAAATTGCAGGCACTCCATAAGGGCTCAGCAATATGGCCTCAATATCATGTTATGGTTTTGTTTGGTCCAGTTTTTTTCTCTTTATGAGGTAAAGAATCATTTATGTATCAAACTGCTAATGAAAGCATGAAATGCCCTGATTTGGCTGTTAAAAATAAAGGCACCCTGCTGTTGTTACAGGGCATGAATTTAGTTGGGTTTTTTTCAGTTTATTGTGAAAAACTTAAATGCTAGAGTTACCTAACCTTGCATGGAAGCTGAACCTCCCTGATTCAATGTCTGTAATTAGGCAGCTCTATCTTGCCAAGCTCCAGTCTACAACAACTGTGAGCGGCCCAGAGTGGCACCACCCAATCCAGAGGAAGAGGTTGGAGCTGGGACCACAACAAGTGTGGATGCTAACAGCTTGGGTAGCAGTTTTATCAGACCTGGACCACATTTCTTTATTAAATGAAAAACAAAAACACTGAAAGCATTTCTCGACAGAAATGATATTTTCGCTCCACTCTCAACATGAATGTGCTTGAAGGAACAAATATTCACATTCATTAAGGGCCAATAAGATAATAAAGTCGGCAGGCACTACTGGAGTGGTGTAAGAACAAACTGTGAGACGCTTCGTTGAATGAACTCATGTTGGAAGTGGAGCAAAAATATCTTTTCTATTGATAAATGCTTTCAGGGGGGTTTGTTTTTCATTTAATAAAGAAATGTGGTCCAGATCTGATAAAATGGCTGCTGAAGCTGTTAGTATCCACGCTAATCTATAGGTGCTGTCACTTCCTGTTGTTGTCTTGCTAGTAGCTTCAAACTCTCCTTCCTGATTGGGTTGTGCCACTGCCTCCCTTCAATTTCAGTTTGCACAGAGACCCACATTTGTGTGAGCTGTACTGCTGCTGCCAGCCCTGCTCGCCACTATGTCTGGTAGTTTGAGCTATTGGCTAAAGAAGCTGAACAGGCACTAACAAAATTAAGCATAAATCCCAGACAAACACCTACAAACATTTTTAATGATACCATTTTTTTCCTTTTTTTGGGAAAACTGAGAATTTTAAGATTGGCACGTCATAACCTTGCCCTCAAGAAATCTAGTCTTACAGGTCCCAAGTCCTAAAGTGTTTGACCGTTTACATCATGTCTTGTTTGTCTTTTAAGCAAGGATTTAATTTAGGTTTAACAGAAAACTGCAAAATATTGTCTCAGCCGAGGATCAGATGCAGCTCTTTCCCCTCCCCTTTGGAAATGCTTGGATCTGAGGGAGGAGGCTATGTCAGTGAGCTCTGCTCTGTTTGGCTGCCCAAATAATGTTTGATTGGAGGGGGGAGGAGGGGTACAGGTTGCAGAGCAGACCTTCAAAAAAGTTATGGGGTCTGCCTGTGACAAGCAGAAAACACACATGCAGACAAAGGCTGTTTAGCTATTATGGAAAGAAAAAAGAGAGCATTTTTTTTCCTCAAAGAGGCATAGCTCACTTCTCCATGAACTGAGAGTTTAGTAAAAGGTGTCATGTTCTTCTGCTTCTCAAACCCCCTCTAATAGCATAAAAAGGAAAGAAAATAGATTATGCAGGACATTGCGACTTTCAACATATATATCCGTATCTCAAAAACTAAATGAGGTCTCCAAGTCAAAGTCTCTCTCCCTTCAGAGCAGAAGAACATACAGAGACAGTGAACTAAAAACCAAAAGAAGTGACAATATCAACAAAATGTTTGTGCATAAGAGATGGAGACACAGAAGAGAAATGGCAGCTTTGGAGAGCTGACTGACACCCTATTTGTTTGGGATGATGAAGATATTTCCATCCAGGCATCCATTTGTAGCGTTAGTGCCGAGGACAGCCTGTCAAATCTGCTTTGGCTCACGCTGCCATCATGGCATGCAGACACACACATCCACAAACACATCGTCTGTCTCCCTAAAGGCCACAACAGGTGTGCAAAGAGTGTGAAAGAAGAAGATGGCGTCTGCTTTGGGGGGCACCATTACCGGCATCTCACCTTTGGGCTGAATTATTTAGGGCCACAACACAGACATGTACACACAGTAAATGCATTATCCTCACCCTCTGGGGCGCTGCTGTGCCACAAACCTCACCTGCGTACCCTGAGGCAAACATTAGAGGGGACTATGGGTGATTTTGACGCAGTAAGCAGGTTGTTGAAGATGTACAGAATGAAGGTAATGTAGTTTGTTACAACATCACACATCCTTCAATTGCATAACAGCAGGAAACAGAGCTTAAAGCGCAATGTCACAACAAAGCATAAAACCCACACTCAAGGGAAACAACATCACACAACCCCGAGTCATGAGAGAGTGGACATCTGTCACTAATTCACACTCTAACAGATATAAACACACAATAACACACACACTCACACGCTAATTGTCTCTCTCTGCACAGTCATAACTTTGTGAGCACTTAAGTGGCTTTTGGGGAGACTCCAGGCACAGATATGAACACACACTGTGCACGTGTATGTGTGAATCTGTGTGTTTCTCTCTCTCCTTTCTTTCCCAGCCCACATTAAGCACTGTTGTAGGGGAGACGGTGAACTCTGGATGAACTTGGGGTAAAAGAGAGGTGAGAGGCAGTGGCGCACATGCACACAACCACAGATTGTCATGACAAACTCAGTCATACCCATGACAAAAGGTGCTTTGAGACAGAATGCAGACGGTGTTGGACAATTTGATCCTGAGTGACATGATATTCATTTTAAAATACACCAAGCAAGGGAGAGAAAAGACCCTTGGTTTGACCCGGCCTGTGACGTCAGAGCTCTCAGTCAGAATCCCATTAACCTTTTCAGAGCACCCCTTTCCTCAAATACAGTTTGACTGATTGAGTGTTTCTGAAATCCTGCCTTTAATTATTAAACAGAACAAGACACAAGGGTTCCTTTTTTTACACACCAGATTCATGATATTGAAACCAAAGCTAGTTTTTAAACAATTAAGCATGGCTAAAAAATATTTATTTGTGAGAAAAAAAGCAAAATAAAGAAAATAGTCAAAGCACGAGGGAATCGAGGGAGTGTTTTTGTTGGGGCGTTTCTGGCGCAGGGTGGTGATTGTGGTCGCGGGGTTCCCTGTAAAAGATTAATGTGTAACTTTGTGTGACCCCGGCTCACTGCCTCGCTAAGTCTCATTGGTTAAGTACAGTAGGTCTCCAGTGTTCACTGAGAGCTGTTAGCCATGGTTCGTCACACACACATGCACACACATACACAAGGGAGCAGACATAAGTGCAGCAGAAAAATGGACACCAACACACATACCACACAGAGCGCTCACATGTGCACATCTATAAATGCCTTCACATGCACCGCACACACAGTATATTGGCTAACTGGTGGTTGATCAGGCCAATCTAAATGCTAAACAAGAATCTGTCTCAGGAGTAAACTACCGGCTGGCTGCAGACTGTCTCTTCTCTTCAGGCACTCAACAAGGCAGCATTAAATTGATGCTTGTGTGTGTGTGTAAGCCGAATTTTGCCCCCTTGCAATCCAAGACTCCAGCCTCTATTAGAAGATTCTCAGGCTTGAGTAGAGATGATTTGTTTCTCCCTCTCTCCATCAGTAATTTTTAGTCCGAGAAAAGAAAATAACATGGATGTGTGTTTCTATGGAGAGGACCAACAGAAACGCACTGAAAACATGAAAAAAGCATGCTTGATAATAGTTGGCAAAATCCAGCCTCTGGTTCAACAATGAGCCCACATGATGATGCTTGTGTGCGGGCAGAGAGAAAGGATGAAGTGTTTACATGTGCTTGTGTCCACATTGATATTCCATGTGGCATCCTTACCTCCCTGCAGAGCCTTGGCTATAATAAACAGGACTGCAGATAAGTAAACCTGCAAAACAACTACACAATATAATACTGGGGGAAGACAACAAGCCCTGTATTGGCAAGTTCTTCGTTTTAATATCTAAGTTGGACAAACACGCATGCTGTTTTCATTCACAGCATTCAAAGGGTAATGCCTGTTGTTTTCTAACCAATGTCCTTCTTTTTGTCAGTCTTTGTGCACCCAATCCAAATAGAAGATTTAAAAAAAAAAAATCATAGGAACACAGCATTACGTTGAACTATTGAAATGATATGACAGCTATAACGGATTATAGGTCCCCAACCACCAAAAAAAGATCTTTATCAGATTAGCAAAATTTAAATTCAGACAAACCACAAGTCTAGTCTAATTCACAACAAAAAAAACACTTCAAGACATGTTAAAACTAAAAAAGTAAATATTTATTAAAATTAAAAAGTATGGCATCAACTTACCCTTCTGTAAAGTGTCTTGTGTTAATGGTTGTTGTGATTTGGTGCTATACAAATACAGATTGATTATCTGATTGACCTGAGGGCATTTAAAGCCTGCAAAAGCATAATATGTTCTCTTTAAAGGCTCCTAACACTATCATTCTGAAAATTAAAGATCAAGCAATACATGAAAACGAATGTGAAAAAATACTAAATTACCGTAAAATAAAAAAGATGGAATAAGATAAAACCAAGTAAACATAGTGCACACAATACAATTGGTAATTACATTTTACTGCAATTTCTTAAAAAGATTTTAAAGTCTCAGGCCTGGCACACAGAATTTTTTTTTTAAATCTTAACTAATTGTTGAAACTCTGAGCGCTCACACAAGGACAGATAATGTAAGATTTTTTTTTTTGGTAATCTTGTGTGGTCAAACGTGACTTTAGTGTTACCAAACATGGCAGACAATGTGCAGGAGGGACTGAAGGTAAATGTCAATAACAGTTAACTTCCTATGACAACCTTGGCAGTTATAATTTCCGTCCAGCTCCTCTCCTTATCAGACTGTTAGTTTTGTTTAATTTACAGGACATGATATACAGATGCTCATGTTTTGCCACATATCAACACCCCTCACACCAAAAAATAACCAGACATGATAATCATTAGGGCCAAGTAATAATCTGGCTTTTGCTGTCTTTTGTTGGAAGCAGGGAGACAAAATGCGGGCCAATCATCTTGTAATGTGTGCCCTGCTTTAAAAAGAAATAAGATTGAAGTCAGATTTTAAACTGACAGGATTCCTCCATCTTAAAAAAATGTCCCCTTATGCTCACTTTGCCTGAGTATACGTAACTTAAAATTCACACTGCCAGTATCAGAGAAGAGACAACAAAAGTAGGTACAGTTTCTGCTATAAAAAACATTAAATCATCTTAATAATGAACCAAGTTGTCTTTATTTGTGTTGCTTTTGTCTTTTGAAGGTATCATCAAATCTGTAGTTGGCAGAATGCGGGTTATACAAATATCCCCTTCAGACTTTATGTCTCAGCATGTATGCTGTTTACACCTGTATGCAGGGTGAGTGACTCTTTGTTTTATTCGGTGCAAACTCACAGAGGACACCATGATGAAGATTGACTTGTTGAGTAATGAAAACCCACTGCAGCGCTCCTCGGAGAGACAGAGCAGGGGAGAGGAACAGGGGAGTCAAGTAATGAAGTAATGAAGGAGAGATCGGCTCAAAGGCGTGCACTTTGGAAAAAAGGGGCGTCTCTCAGGGGTATGGAGAGAACGGGGGCAGAAAAAGGGAAGATACTGGAGGAGGGGGGAGATATAAGGAAGACAGGAGTCATGATGGATGTAAAGACATTTGCATGCATTTCAGATTTAGGGCGAGGCAGGAGAGTGTGGCACCTGAAGGCCACAGAGAGGTGATATTTTGTATGGAAGAAAACATGCTTACACATCAGCGGTTTGCTTTAGAGCCGGTTGTGCTTTAGTTGTGTTGAGTTGCTTCCCAACAGAGGAAAGGGCTTAGGTGTGTGTCTGAGAGAACCTTCAAGATCTATCATAAATCTATGGCCATCCTGATCCATAATTCATAACAACAAATGCAGGCAACATCAGGAGAAACAAAGCATCACACACACACAAAAACACACACACTTTGACAGCCTTAGAATTTAGTCCCTCTCTTTCAGGCGATCTGTGGAATGACTGTGTCTCTTGGGGTGTTGGCTAAGCGCGGGCCCATTGCTATGGTGATGGAGCTTGGGCTCCATCCAAAGAGACAGAGATGATATATTGAGAGGTTCATCCTTCATGGATTGCCATGAGGGGAAAACAGCAGCCAAATAACACCAGAGCCTAAAGGGCCTCAGGGCTTTTCAATTTGAGGGAAATTGTTGCTTGCAGCAACCTATGAGGATATTTGTCACGTCACAGGACGTTGCGGGGCTACAGATCACTATCGATTGGACTGCTTGGGTTTTACGTGACACGTCTCTCAGGAAGGTATAGCTGTGTGAAGTTTGTATGACAGCTTTGATGTGTGGGTGTAGGGCGAGAAACTGGAGTATGTTAGCCCTTTATGCTGATGATGCTGCTTTTTCGTTAATATCATTATAGCCAGAGGATTTTTTTCTGAACTGGGTAGATGAGGAAAATACGAAGTTAATTTAAATACTTCTCAAGGTCTTTTTCAAGGCTGACATCATACGTCATAAGACCTTGTTGCCTCTGTTTCAAAAAGGTTACATTACTGTTACATTTACAGAGCAGTTTGCAGGTTGACAACCACAATGAAATAATTGTTGGAGAATAGTTAAGAATAAATATTTAACATGTAATTTGTAATACACAACAGAGAGCTTTGGAGTCATTTTTGGTCGTTTGCTTTCACATCTGCATTGAAAACAGATGCTGTGACCCAACTAAAGGGGGCATCTCTGAGTAAGTAAATGTACAACATTTAAAAAATAATGAAAATGTATGAAAAGTTAGAAATATTAATGCATCTAAAAAAACAATGGTTGGAAGACTTCTAGGCTATGTTCACAGATAGGTTGGTTTGAAAATAGTTAAGACAGTTAAGTCTAACAGTTAAGTAAAAAAAAAAATTGTTGTCAAAATGAAAGCACAAAAACTTTTCAGTGTACTGGTATATGCTGCTTATTAGCATGTAATAATTACCGACAAGCTTGACATCAAGAATTGAAGTATTGATTCAGAAGCATATCCAGCAGGTGATTGGACGATCATACCATCAATCACATTTACTCACAGCCAATCAGATAATGTTGTAGGCTGGAACTACTGTGATGCATACTGTGAGTCACTTAAGTAAAACAACCAAATATTCCTGCTGTCGTCTCACGTAGCTTGTTCCTCTTCCTGCTCTAAAGGACTCTGACTGGGCCATCTCGCTTTTGGCTGCTCACAAGTGTTGTAGATTGGTGCTTGGCAAGATGGATCTGCCTGATTACATGTCTGTAACCAGGCAGATCCAGCTGCTTCGCAAGGCTGCTTAGCCACGATTCCTCATTCTTTGTAAAGCTGCCAGCGAAGAAGCATCATGTCTGAGATCTTTTTATATATTACCCTTTTTCAGGTAATTGCGAATAATTCTTCTGGTTTATACCGTGAAACCTGTTGGTAAAGACATACGGACATATTTGTGAGTATTCTGACTTAAGTTTTACATTATGTCAGTGTTAAGCTAATTATAGCCCATTCTGGCTGCAGTAAATAAAGCACAAGTTGAGGTCAGTGTCTCTCTGGTTTTAAAGTGTAAGAGAAAAAAATTAAGTCACTTAAAAGATACATAAAGAGACAGAGAGAAAGACTGTTTATGGTGATTCTATGGGAGAAATTAACCGTGTTTGCTGTATTTATGGAGCTTATATGTTTTTGTGTTTATTGGAATGTACTAGTTTGAAACAGGGAAGCAAAAACAAGAGATAAATACGAAAATGCACTGTAACCAACCCAGTGATGTGAGAGGAAATTTACAATGTGAAACAAAAGAAGATATTGTGAACAAAAAGTATTTTTGAAAGCAAATGAATTTTTTAATGAAGCTGGCAGAGAGGAAGCAATTGTGTCTGACACCCTTTTATTCATATTACCCTTTTTCAGGGTGCAACACACAATACTGTCTTGTATGTGTTGATGTAGATCTCGCTGTATATCTGTGTTGTGTTTGTGTGCTCTTTAGCTGATTGAAGTGTATGATCTTAGATCAGAACTGAACAATTGTCTCTAAGTATTATGGTCTCTGAAGTTTCAGGATTACCATCCAGCACCTCTTCTTCCATCTCTTCAGGGTGAAAGAGGCAAAAGATGGAGGAGGAGGGGAAAAAGGAGGAGAAGGGGGGTGGAATATGATTTATCCCTCACGCTACTTGATGAATCTGCTCTGGGTGGCTAAACTATTTATGAGCCTCACAGCTAAATTCCTCCATGCGTCTCTACCCTTTCTCGCCTCGGAACCCAAATCTAATTCGGTCCTGTCGAAACACACACATACACGTGCATCCATGTACGCATGCACATACTTAACACACAAAGTCCAGAGAATTTGAACAGCACACACACACAGAGACACACAATGTTGCATGACGATTAGCATTTGTGCCCGCCTGTACACAAATCCATATTTCATGCAGGGGAAGGCAGAAGTGTTTGCTACGGCAGGTTTGGCTCTCGTGAAGACTAAAGACTAGCAAAAAGATGAGCAGAGATCCTATTATCTTAACATGCCAGGGCCTCTCCTTTGGCTGATTTCCATCTCTCTTTCAAGATAGAAGAGCAGTTTTGTTTACTGAGGATCGCAGGTCTCCAAAGTACTAGAAAGAGTGCTCTTTCATGTGTGCACAAAGACGCTAAATAGCATCTCGCACACTGTGAAATTAAAATCAATGACAGTGTGGAATATTTAAAAGGCCACTGCTTCAAAATATGAGAATACCCATTGTGATAAAGCTTGGAAAGTTTCACAAGTTTGGGAGTGATCCAGGCAAGACCTCTGGCAAAAAGATATGAAAAGGATGACACAAATTTAAGGTTTGTCTGTTTTTTGAAGACGGTAGAAAAGGTCTTTGCTCTTTGTTTTTGGATTTGTTTTGTTTTTTGTGTTTGTTTGTTTCGCATTTATAATCATGCCCTAAAGAAGAAACTGTAAATTCTACACGGGGATCTGTTTGGACCACTATTCAGCATATCAATTGGAGAGGCACAGTCCAATAGTACTGTGGGACCTCTCCAACTCAACTGTAAGTCAGCTGGAGGTTGACTTAGCAGATTTTCCCATGCCCTTGGCTTTGTAGATAAGCTGCGGCTCTAATGCAGCATGCAGCCAGCACTACAGATCAATGTGGAACAAGAATACATACCAAAGAGCTTCAACATCCGTCTTATAAGCTCCTAATCAGCTCCAAATCAAAGCATGCTGTGAAAATCCAGCTGGAGTGTGGAATATGCTTGTGATCAAGATTATTTTGCTTATCTTGTAGGAAATACATTTACAGAGCTGTTGTATTGTAGGAGCAGATCAGAGCGCTGAGCCCCAGTCACAGTTTTGTGACCCAGAATCGTAATCATTCAAACAATGGGGGCTGAGCTGCTGCTTCCTGGCTGAGCACTTGTTGATTAGTGCTGCTTTGTGGCCTGAGAGTAGCTGAACAATGATGGAAAAAGTGATATTGCAATATTCTCTCCTTCTGGAAACACTTCTTGTGATGCAAAATATCATGTTACTGATCTATATGAGGTCAAACTAGCACCAGAACAGAGTTCTGTTCTCATCTCAAATTAGTGACAAGCATCTGCATGGAGTATCAGGTCGGTGTCAATATTTCAGGAGTAAAAGTGTAAACTGGTGCTTTGTATTTTCGATAATGCACTTCTGGTAGCTTAAAAGGCCATGTGTGAATAAGTAAGTTTCACAACAGTAATGAATTAGGAACTTTTGGATTGAGTCACAGCAAATTGAGAACAGTTAATATTTGGTATTGGCAAATTTCATCAACTGCAGAGTTAATACTCTGGATGGAGTCAAATCCCTAAAAATGAACGTTCATTAAAAAAGATTTGGTATCAAAAGCAATCAATTATCCCACCCCTCCAGCACCAACAGATGCCACAAATCCACATCATGAAAACTGCAGTGCAGTTTTTTTTATGTATATAAGTGCTCTAAACGAACATGCTGTCTTCATTCCTGCTAATTTTCCTCATTTACATACAATAATAATACAGCAATGTTTACATTTTGTAGTGTTAATATAGAGTTAACATTTTAGTAGTTTAGAAATGTACTCTAAGGGCCTGACCTACTAAAGGTTTGCGTGTATAAAACCACGTGCAACCTTGTGTGCGCAAAGCTGATCTACTAACCTGGATGCAGCGAGGACTGCGTCTTTCAAATGAGCAAAATAGCATGTATAATCCATTTAGCGTGTTTGCCTTCATGAATATGCAGAATACATGTAGATTATCAGAACGCGCAAAATACTGGGAGGAGATGCAAATGTGATCATTTAGCACCCGCAATATCAGTGCGGGAAAAGGACGTTTAAGACAAACGCGCAGTCTGTGTAACTGTAAGACTGCTCTTCACATAAGAGGTTATTGGTGATGAAGCTGTGTAACTATGTGAATGCTGTCATTTAGATGATGTTTAATTGGAATCAGAAAAGGAAAATTAAAAATGACAGATAACAACATGGCAAGAGGGAAAAATGACGACCTTGTCCGTCAAAATGGCAGACAGCAACAAAAGGTTACCACAACCTCTGGTCAGAAATAAAAATAGTAGAGACATATCGTCTATCCAGCAATGCCATTTTTGAGCTGTGTGCTTTTCACAGATGGCCTCCCAAATTGCATTTCTTCTGGCTAGGGATGAGAAGATTAATCATTACGAATCACTACGCAGTCATGTGCGTGCACGATGCGAGTGCACCGGTAGAGCAGCTGAGAATTAATGCAATTTTGGAAGCATATCGAGATGCATTGGTTATTAAATATTTTTATCAATACAATCTGATAATTTGCATTTCTAAATTTATTAATAAGTTTTACCAGCCCATTTTGAGTGCATTATTTATTCAACCCACATAACATAAGCAACGGACTTACGAATGTGTACACTACAAACTAAAGTATCAGCTCCACGGTTGCACTGTGATACAAGCGCCACGGATGAATATGTGTAGTCAGGGGAGCGTGAGGAGTAAGGTAAACAAACATGTTGGACGCTGAGTGAATTTATCCTCCACTGAGTTTTAAATCTAAAGTTTGGCAACACTACAGATTTTACAAGAGAAATGGACGACTTGACAAGACAGACGCAATTTGCAAAATGTGCCACGCTGCTGTAAAATACACAGGCAGTACGATTAATCTGATAATATGTCGTGTTCGAAAATGGCACTGCACTGTAAACTTAAGACAGGAACTCAGACTCTAAGTAAAAGTGAAAAGTCTTTGTTTTACTTGGTAAAAAAATAATCAAACTCATTAAACTGATTGAATTGCACAGCATCCTCTTTACATCCCCACATTAACTTTGTCTAATTAGATCGTGCTGAATTGCTGTATCGTGGTGACAGCAGGTAGCACACGCAAAATCCTCATTTAAAGAAGGCAGTCCACACTACTTTTGCGCCTGTTATAAATTGCACATGCACTCATAGTAGATCACCTCAAACACAACCAGTAATAGAATGGGCAATTTTTTAGTTTGCACACGCAATTTAGCACTCGTCGGGGGTGGGTATGGATGGTCCAGGTTGAGGTGCTCTGTATTGGGTGCCTGGTGCTGCATTATTGTGCCCGGTTTTTGGTTTTTAGGTTCTCTCACGTTTCATGAAATATTCTCCGTTCCATGTGCACAGTTGGTCTGAAAGACATCAAAAATGCTCAAGCTTTCTCCTCTTAGATTCTTATTGTGCTTGGATTTGTTCTGCCATTTGTCTAGGTTTGTAAAGGCTCTTGGATTTAAACTGAGCTTTTTGTTGCTTAGCTCCTTTTGTGCATAAACTTTTGTGTTTTTCTTGAGTTTGTTCCCGTCTGTTTGTCAAAGCACTTTGTAGACCTTTGTTTTTAAAAGTGCTATACAAGCAATACGTCCTTCGATTATATATATTGCTTATTCCTTTCATGGTCACAGGGGGGCAGGAGCTTAACCCAGCTGGCATTGAGCAAGAGGCAGAATACACCCTAAAACAGTCCTCGGCCAATTGTAGGGCTACATGGAGAGACAGAAAACCATTCACACTCACACCTAAGGGCAATTTGGAGTCACCAACTTACCAATTTAGCATGCTTTTGGTCTGTGGGAGGAAGCCAGATTGCTCGGTGAGAACCCATGCATACACAGGGAGAACACCGACCCTGACTGATTCCACTCCTTAAGCTATGTTTTGTCAAGTTTTGTCAAGTTTAAAACTTCTTACAACTATGAAACAAATAAAATAAGTATCATAAAGTCAAACTTCAACTTAATAGCTTAGGAAAGTGTTATAGATACAATTAAAAAGCAATTTATGAATTTTAAAAGATTTATGTCAGAGGGGTAGACTTTCATAGATGAGGTCTGAAATTAAAGAAGCAGGCAGAGGCACTGAGATGTGATGTGGCTGAGCTATAATGGGGCATGGGGCTCACTGAGGAAAAGGGCAGAAAATGAGAGAAAAACAGAGAGGCAGGCAGACAGAGTGGCTGCAGAGTGACTTAAAAATATGGAGGCCATCAGACAGAGAAAATGACAGCGCTCCGACAAGGTGAACGGCTATTCTTTGAGTTGCATTGATCAGATGGAGAGGTCAACCCAGCCGGAGGGGGCAGACAGAAAGACAGAGGAGCAGACAGGCAGACAAACCAGGATTGTCTCATTCCTCATTTTCTCTGTGTCTCTTATCTCTCTTTCTTTGTGTCTTCATCTGCACTCCACTCTGAACAAGGTTTTCAGGGACACTCAGCAGGTTCCAAGATGTGGGGCTGAATTTCAATCAGCGTTGTCTTAGTTAATACACAAGAACTGAGACGAACGGTGGAGGGATTCTTCGGATCACAATTCCATCCCTGAGGCTAGAACTTGTTTATACATGTTGAAGTTTGGGAGCAGATAAATAAAATTGGAGAGTTAAAAAAAAAAGGCAAATGAGGGAAAGTGAGTGAAGGTTGTCAAGGCAGAGACAAAGACTGGATAGATGCTGAGATAGTGAGGTTGAGGAAAATGAACAAAGAAGTTATCAGCAATTTGTCAAAGTAGTGGTGTTGAGAGGATGAAGGAGCAGGAGAAGAGACCATGGATGAATGAGGAGGGGCTGAAAGCAAATAGTTGGCTGTTTACTGTCATATGCTAGGATTGGTTGGGATACAAATACCATTAGACCTTCCTCAAATTCATGTTTTTGTGTGTGTGTGTGGGTGTGGGTGGGTGGGGGGTGGTGGTGGGGGGGTAATATTAGCATGTATGCTCAAAAAATGACAGAGTTGGATTTTTTTGGAAAAGTGAGTGCTATACCTGACCCGACACACCAGATGAACCTTTAAATATGTCACTAGTCCATCTGGAAAACAGTTCATAGAAACGTTGAAAGACCACAGACGATTTAAAAGAGAAAATAACAAGCTTTCCAGCAGTACAGAAGTTATTGCCAAGTAACACTGTTACAACATTGAAATAATCTACCAAACACCACTTTCACTTACTTTTTGTGCATAGTATGTTTAACAAATTAGACCATCATCATTAAAAGGAATTCAGTCAACTCTTTCACAAAATCTTGTTACACAGATGATGATGCTGCTGATGGAAATGGACATGTACTACTCAAGTGTTAAAAACACACGCAGATTACAAAGCAGATTTTGTCATGATAAAAATTAAAGGGATACTGAGGCTGCTTTAAAATAAGATGGGATACAGCATTATCATCTTATAGCCTAATCCAATCTAAAACTGTGCATCTTTGCAAGTCAAATGGCAACCATCAAACAATTATGTGCAGAAGAAGGACTCTCTCTACATTTTCTTCAATGGTGCATCTTTTTCTGTCATCTCAACCACCCAAACATCAGTGTCTTGATTCCTGTTTGCTTCTCTCTCTGAAGCCCATCCCTCTTATCTTTCTCTTTCCCAACGGAGCATTTGTTTGTTTGCATCTCAAATATTCTAAATGCGAGGTGTTGTTTTATTCGACAGGTCGGGATTGCTTGCAGGCATGCTGCGTGCGTGGATAGTGTGAGTACGTGTGTGTGTGTTTGTGTTTGTGTGTGTGCACATACATGTAAGACACAGCAGTGCATGGCAAAGAGGTAATGAATTCCTCAGCGGAGCAGTGACACACAACAGCTTGCAGATCAATTTTTAATAAGAACTCTGCAGTTCACAAGCAGCGCAAAAAACTCTGTGTGTGTGTGTGTGTTTGATAAGAGCTCTGCAGTCGGCTTGCAGAGTAATAAACATATTGTAATCAGGGGCCCCTGACTGAAAAAACCTAATCCCTGTGTCTCTGCTGTTTGTGTACTCGCATGTGCACCTACCGGGAAACGGGGATCAACTAGCCAATTCATCTCTTCATGCCATATTAGCAAGTCTGATTTGGAAACAGAGCATTATTTTTTAAGGGATTTTTTTTTGTTGGTTGAGTTCTTACATTACCTCAAGTATTTTCCGACAGTTTGGTTTAGGTTGCTTTCCCATGAAGTTTGGTGGACTTGGTTTGGTTTTGAGGGTCAAACTGCAACATTGCAGCATTTTTCATTGGTTTAAGTCAGTTTTCAAACTTTCCTTTGTCAAGTGGATCAAGGCCTGTCACATGTTGTATAACAGCCTCCAGCCACTAGCGGCTGTAGCTTCCATCTTTGTTCCTGCCACCCCACCTATGGTTGCACTTTGGGTAACCTGGGCCCATGAGAGGACTAGTATATGAGCCCTCCTCAGGTATATTGGAAATGCCGGTGGCTTTATGGTTAATTTTTACACCCTATGAGTTGGCTGGAGTCCTTAAAGTGGCTGGCCTGGTTTAAATGTGGCCTGTGGCTCCTTGACCCCATGTCATTCCACATTCTTTCTCCCCAACATTCAACTCTACCCACTGTGTTGTCACCCAAATATTGGCATAAACAGTTCACAAATGAAATATATTTAAAAAAGACAATAATAAGTAGAGTTAGAGCTGTCATTGGGCAAGAGGCAGGGTACACCCTGAACCAGTTGCCAGCCAACTGCAGGGCCAAATAGACAGACAGATAACCATTCACTCTCACACTCATACCGAAGGGCAATTTGGAGTCACCAGTCAACCTAATGAGCATGTTTTTGGGAGGCAGCCAGAGTGCCTGGCGAGAACCCACACAAGCACGGGGAGAGCATCCAAATTCCATATACAAAGGCCCTGGCCGACCCAGTGAGACACAATCACTACCTGCTGGCTCACTGTGTCAGCTGCACCACATCATATTGTGCTAAATGTTAAATCATTGTCTCACTCACAACAGTAATATAACAAAAATAAGGATCACCACTTTAGGCGCAGAGAGTTTGCACTTTAATACAGACAGTAATAAATAGAAAGATTTTCCTCTGCTTTAATAAAAAGTGGTGAGTATTTGGGTTGAAAATAATAGGAAACCATTGTCTTAATTTAGAGTAGACTATGTCTCTAACCTGCATGGGCCCCTGCATGACTGACAGAATGACAGAAAGCTTTCCCCTTTATTCCCCCTTTAAGGGGCCTTAAACCAGACATCAAGGCATAGCTCTAGCCTGAAAAAGTTTGGCAGTATTTTAAGCTACAGAATAAAGATCAAATGTTTTTAGGCTGTGTCAGATGACACTTACGGAGTCATTTGTCCGCCAAGAAATTTCAACCAATGAGGGAGCATTTTCACCACATGTCGCACATTTGGGTCTGTTTGTTAAAGCCTTGCTATGAACACAGACCAAAGCAGTAACTCTCTCCCAAGGTGAACAAACTTTACAACAAAACAAACTAGCGTTTGTTTGGATCCAAAACCAATATGTTTGGTGTGAAAGCTACCTCAATTATCAAAACTTAAATCATTTAGACAAGTAAACACACATCCCTACTTTGAAGAATAATAGTTCACCCTTTTCAGCCTGACCCACAGGTGTCATGTCTGTCTTTATGGTATAAGTATTATTAAACATTGCACACATACTCTGTAATGGATCTTGTAACCATAGATAGTCGATTTAAAGCTACCCATATATTTATATTATTCATCTATACAGGCAGCTTTTTACTTGTTATATCAAATCTGATTTTCAACCATGCTGTATAATCACAAGATCCAGATTTCATGATTGAAGCCAGTCCCAATTATAAATTATAAAGCATTGAACATAATGCCTGCTGCGAATCATGCTGCCCACTGTCCCTTAAAAAATGAAATGTATAACACTTTCTATTACATAGTATTCAAGGACCAGAGCTAAGCATGGGAATGTCAGTGTCAATGGCATAGCACATTGAATGTTTTAACAAGTATTTGAACATTGTCTGAACCACTTAAACCTGTCTGCATCTTCTTTTATAATATAGTAATTCACAGCCAAGTGACTGACTGTCTGGAGCATTCAGCTGTTTGAAAGAGCAATGACCTGATAAAGACCCACTGCTGCATTAAATGTTCTGTTATATAAATGTGATCAGAAGAACAGTTTTCAAAACAAAACCTACTGTCACGTCTCTGTGACAGTCATCTAGGTCTGAATTAAGTTGGATACTTTAAGAATATTTATAATAAGTTTACTTCAAAACTTTTTCTACAGTTAAAAAAAAGGGTGATATACAAGTGGCTACAAATAAAACTTTCTTCACCTACAATATAACAAATATTTGTAATTTGAACCAAGGTTAAAGGATAAGTTCGGTTTCTACAGCTTTCACATAGTTTATAGAATGAAGTAGACCAATATACTCACCCAGAAGGCTTTCCTGATCCAAACAGTGCTTCGGGCGATATTTAGATCCAAAATCGAGCGGCGGACATCCGTAAAATGGTAGCAGATGGGGCATGTATAGCCGCTCCTAAAACTGCATTAATCGTCCAAAAACTCATTAGTTTCACCAACATTTCATCATGGTCCGCTTGCGCTACCCCTCCACGACAGTCCGGTGTCACTCCATCCATGTTTTTGCGACTGTGCTGACCTCTGAACTGAAAAGTTTCTTTCCGGTTGCGCGCATGCGCAGTACGGCTCATTGTTTCAGCGGCGAGCGGTGGCTACACAATAACTATCTTCTTCCAGTTTTGTGCAAAATGGACGAATATCTATCAGATGAAGATGTTGTGGACGAGAACTTTGAATATGATGGGTGTCCTTACAGTTTCGAGCCAGAGTATACAGATGAGGAGCTCATCGAAAGGAGGACGCAGAGGCAAGAAACTTTTCAGTTCAGAGGTCAGCACAGCCACAAAAGCATGGATGGAGTGACACCGGACTGTCGTGGAGGGGTAGCGTGAGCGGACCATGATGAAATGTTGGTGAAACTAATGAGTTTTTGGACGATTAATGCAGTTTTAGGAGCGGCGCTATACATGCCCTGTCTGCTACCATTATATGGATGTCCGCCGCTCGATTTTGGATCTAAATATCTCCCGAAGCACTGTTTGGATCAGGAAAGCCTTCTGGGTGAGTATATTGTTCTACTTCATTCTATAAACTATGTGAAAGCTGTAGAAACCGAACTTATCCTTTAAGTTTAACAAAAATGTAAGCAAAGCCACAGAAGATTAATTCAGTGGTACATAAACCTTTTTTTCTTGTGACACTTGGAAAAAGTTTCTAATATGTTCTTCCAAGTTCAACAAGTTGTTTATTGTTTACTTTTCATTTAATTTTGAAACACTTATAAATGTTTAATCCTTGTTTGTTAAAACAAGGATTAAATATTTTACAGTCTGTTCATGGCTTTGTGGATGGATGGATGAACTGTATGAAATTTGTATGTAATGTGTTTGGATGTAAAAAAATAATGGATGCATGGGTGGGTATGGGATATAAATCAACTGACAATTGGATATAAGAATGAGAGGACATTTGTACTAATTCGTGTATGTATTTTTGTACGTATGTAAGTGAAATGTATCATGTATGTATTAGGGCTGAACACTAAACTTTATTTTCAACATCATTGCGATATGAAAATACATGATGGGTGCATCGCAAAGGACACATGTGAGGTGTAAATCAGTGATTCCCAACAATGGGGTACGTGAGCACATTGCAAGGGGTACGTGGAAACATTTAATAATATATTCCAACTTGGAAGTACTGAGATAAGTCTGTCAATAAAATGGTAAGTGTGCGCTACTACTAGTTTCCCCGGGGAGACAATAACCTTTACAATAATAACAGGTTATTGTCTTTTATAGACACTTCCCTAGAGTTTGGTGCTCTGGCGTTGCTGTAAATGTGCTGACTTCATTGAGTTATTTGCCAGGACTTCACCACAAAAGAAGCACTGAGGCTGCGGTGGGTCCGCAGACGTAGAAGTGAATCCATTTAAACCAGGCTGATTACATTCTGCTTTTGAAGAATCATCAACATGAATGAGTGAGGGGGTACTTATGGTATGGCCAAAAGACCCAGGGGGTACAAAAGACAAAAAAGGTTGGGAACCACTGGTGTAAATAAAAAACACCACACAAAATACTGTCCCTCCCCCTGTGTGTACAAGCAGCATCTATGAGTAGAGCTACACTAGCCTGCAGCCCCTTCATAAGAGAGAGAGAGAAAGAGGGTGCCCTGCTGCTACATCTGTCACTCAATATGAGCCTCCTTGTTAACGTTTTTGCATTTATTTTGTACCAAATAGCTTCATTTAAAATATTTGACAAAAAAGAGGCCATAGAGCAAGATAAATATCTGATCTTCCAAAATGTTTTAATATTTTACAGGAAAGTGACCCACAACACTGTTTTATGAAAAAATAAATGGAAATCATAGATATTGGAGAAAGGAGGTTTGTGCCCAACAGTGATGAAAAATTTGTTTATTCATGGATGGATGGAAAATTAACGCATGACAGGTTGGGTATGGTATTGATGGAGGCAGGTAAATAATGGACATATGAGTAGAAAGAATGATGTAGGACTACATGGATGGACGCACTGTATGGCAGTAGTTTGGTAAGTATATTCTGTTGGAGGGATGGTTAGTTGGTAGAGTATAGGGAGAGAAGGAGGGATAGGTGATTAAATGGAATAGTAGTAGATTTATTTTTGTATTAATGAGATACTGAGTCTGATATTTCAGTTCATGACCCACATTCCCTCCATTTGTCACCCTTACTATTTTTATTACATACATTAGTTGCTCCTCAGTTCTTTTTTTTTTTTTTTGAGTGTTCATTGTTGTTTTGTTGGTTAAAGATCACAGTAAAAATTAACTTACATGAGTCAGTGATGACAGTGATGCACACATGCAATCATCTTTTCTGCCAGGACCAATAACAAGTTTCAGATCCAGTGTAATAGCCTTTTACAAGAGAGAGGGAGTTGGCATTCAAAGCACATCTCTCAGGTTTAAGTATGAGCCACGATAAAGCCAGGTGACTGCAGGGAAGGCCTTTCATATTCAAGCCCAACATGGCCCCTCAGTTTCCATCAATTATTCATGAGTCTTCCTCCTGCCTGCATCATCCACTGGCCTCCTGGTCCTTCTCCTCCCCCTACCCTCTATAACCGCACCTGAACTGACCGTAAATGTGGTTATTCTCTGCACATTAAAGGGACTAAATGTGGGCTACCGTTGCATGAGAAATGTCTATGAGGGATTCACATGCAGAGCCCTGGTTTAAGGTGAGACCAGCTCATGAATCACTCTGAGCACCGTGAGCAAAGGTGGATGACTCCAATTTATTTATTCTGCCCCCTCCTATTTTATTTCTCTTTCTAGGAGAAGCAGCAAAATATAAATTCACACTTAAATACCTTTCAGCTCTGAAAGGAAGTGACTTTTATTCTTGCAACCACAGAGTGCTGTTGACCTTACATATTATATTCTAACAGTCTGGTTTTTTGTGCTAAACCACCAAACAACTTTGCTGCCCTGAGTGTCCTATGAGCTAATCTTCTGCTCCACGGTGACAGTACGACACGAGTGCAAATGGATACTTGCCCTTGCACAAAGTCATTTTCAGCAAGGTGTTCAATGCCTCAAGGAAGCACCTGTAAAAGAATAAGCATTCGACTCTGATCAGGGGCCATAAGAAGACTCATTACTCTGATATCTTGTCAGGCGTTGACATCAATACCACAAGCATTTCATCCAGAAGGCACAAGACGCATCAGGGCTCTTTTATTGAGTCCCAGCAGAGCATGAGGAACATTGATGGTCACTTAATGCAGACACAGTTCTGTGTAAAGCTATCAGTTGAGCACAACGTATAAACAAACTCAAAGAAAGGCACACAGATGTGCAGCTCATCACTTACACTGCAGAAATAATTGTAAATAAAGATTGTGCTTATCTGGCGCTTCATAAGCTCACAAAGTCTATTTGTGTTTGAGCCTGTATGTGTGTGTTTGTGTCTCAGAAACAGTGTGCGTTATTTCCCCTGAGTTTTCAGTCTATTTGCATGATTAATCTGTTTGTCATTGCAGGGTGAGGTAAAGGGTCAGAACAATAAGACAATATTTCAGTTTCCATCTGTTTTTCTTAATTCCAGCACTAAGTGTGAAATGGTATTAAGGTCCAAGAACAATTCAATTGATTGGACCAATTCAACAAGTCCAATCAGACTTTTCCTTCTGTAAACAACAGGTTTACAGAAGGAACTCCCAAGTGCTGAGCAAAGATATTAGGAGCAGTGTTTTTCAAAGTTTTATGCCAAAGCACATTATGGTCACTTTCACACAAACACGTTTACACTGGACCAAACAAACTCTGGCTCGTTTGTTTGGTGTCAAAGCTCTTGCAGTTTCTGGTACACACCAAAGAACAGAGCTCAGATCTGCTTGAAAACTGGGGTCTTGGGGTGTCCATACCCAAGTCAGTTCGTTTAGGCAGGATTAAGAACAATGCATTTCATTCTTGCATAAACAGCCGAAGATTGGTTTGCGTTTGTGGCCACTGTGTTATAGGGACATCCTATTTTGAATAAAGGTCTAAAGCCGTATCGGTTGCAGTAACAGTTGTTTATTCTCTCTTTACACATTTGCATGTGTAATAGACAAGAGAAGTATGTTGACCTTTCTTGACAGCACAGTGCACATACGCCAGCCTTTGGTAATTTCCTTGTTGCTGTGAATTATTTTTACAGTCTTATGTATTTCTTATAGGACATACTGAGGCACTGTGATCGTATAGTGGATATTTTTAACTTAAACTGACATACTGTAGATAGAAGTGCTGAAATAAAAATGAAAAAGGCTAAATTTTAATTTTAAGTCAGAGAAGTATATAAAGTAATATACATGAAATTAATTGGACTTTTACTTTTTAAAGTGTTTTTTAGAACAACTCCATTAAATAATCCATTTTAACATATTTTACATAATAAAACATGAGTATTCTTAACTTGCATTACGTTGAAAAACATCAGCAAAAGGTCAACAACTCAAATGATCCAACTTTTGTGGTTTATAACCTTAATGATCTTATTTTATCTTTAGCACAGTGTACCTGCACATGTAACAGACAAGTAAAGAATGATGACAGCACAATGCTGTTAACCAGCCTGATGTTAGATAGCATGTACTAGCAGCTTTTTAAATGCATAAAACACACGAAAATTGAAGGTGGTACTGTCATAAAGACATGGCAAAATTAAACTTACCATCATTAACATAAACAGGATACAGTTTTCATTTGTAAGTGCATTTGCAGTGTTTTAAAAGTTTGTTTTTAGACAGATTTACAGACTTGTTACCTTTGGTACTTCTCTCCTTTCTGTGAAAGAATCACGCATGATGCTTTTCTGTTACTTGCAGTTACACATTTGCGACAGCATGCATCACTGTTGCAGGTGTCTGTTGAGACCTTATAGAGTGGTGCAGGAATGGGTCCAAAAATGCAGAAGTGAGTCAGCATTTAGCACTTCCTGGTTCCCAACCCCCCAGAGAAAATGTGATTTAAAATACCGGTTTCAGATAAGTGCCTTGTATAAGGTGTGTGGTGAACACGCGCACAAGATTGTTTTTTTAATGTTTGTGTGTTTAAAACAATGGCTGTTGATGAACTGTCCGGGACCCAACAGCAAGCATTTCTAAGTGTCTTTAATAATCATACATTATTGCCACAGCCATGAGGACCAGCAGAGGGAAAGTTTTTCTCTGTTGGATACTTTCTTTTTAAGCTAGAGTTGAAAGATTTAATATTAATGCAGTATATTGACAATCTGTAAAACCCTCCAGAAATGACTTTTCATCAGCCATGTTTACCTGGACACAAGTAATCGAAAGAAAAAGGTTGATCTGAATGAAAATTTGTCAAGTAAACATGTCAGTTGGAAGATTCTGATTTGAAAGACCTCATCTGGAAAGATATCCATTCAGTCCGAGTGCGGAGGCGGTTTATACCAACTAATGTGCATATAAACACTCATTCTGAATGTGTCTTCCTGGTTCTCTCTTGACTCAACTGCACATGTTTAGAGCTGCTCAGACATACGCAGTTGAGGAGAAGGCACAGTCCTTCCTGCCCCTAGAGGCTGCTGTTGACCGGCTGAGTTTTTATCACAGAGATTTGAGTTTCTTCAGGGAGAGCAGCGGAAAAAGTGCTTGCACTTCATAATTTGTTTTTATATTCAAATAATACATAGACATCTAAAGTCACCAGCTTTGAGAGCAGGAGGTTAAAATCTCTGTTCTGTCATGAGGGAGGACGAGTGGCAGACAGCAGTGTTTATTTAATAGCAGAGTAGGGGCTTAGACTGTAGCGTTCTTAATCAAGGCTTAACTGATAAATCAACTGAGTATTAAGCATGAACAACATTCCTCATTTGTTTCACCCTCTCAACAGAGACAATCTTTATTAAAATTCATTAAGAGAAACACATTTTCAAAGTTCATATTGTTGGCTGCTGCAGCTTTACATGTCTACCAGGAATTAATAAAGACCTGAACAAATGTTTTTATAAGTTTAAGCACACCTTTTTATTTTATTTTTTTATTGAAATGAAACAGCTGCCTCTTCTATTGTGCTTTGACTGTCGAGACTGTTCTGCACATGCTCATGTGATTTTATTCTGATTAAATGTTTGATGCATGTACAGACACGCCATTATCAGATTGTATCCATGTAAAAAGGGTATTTGAAATTTAAATCTGAATGGTTTCAATCAGATTGAAGAAGAATTACCTGTGTAAACATGGCTTTTGAGTCCAACAATCATTCTGGACAAGCAAACCCAAAAAATTACTCAAATTAAGAAAAGGCAGGAAACACATCTGCAGGAAGTCCAGCAGTATATAATCAAATCTCTGATATCAGCCTCAGTATTAACAGTTTACCCCTACCCAGGGCTGCCCAAAGAGATGGCTGGGCCCCTTAAAGGGCTGGTACATGGGCCCTCTTCAGATGTTATGGGCGATATATACAAGCTGTAGTTCTTAAAGGTGCTGATAGGTTCAGTCTTACCTGTGCCTCCTGTACTGCATGTCTTTACAATATTTATCCATGTCTGTTGTCCTGTCACTAAAATAAAGGCAAAAAGTCCATAGATTTAATAATATAATATAATATAATAGGGCTCTCACCCTGCTTGCAGCAGTGGTTTGGGCCCTAATAATGGTAATACATAGTAATGCATGCTGTCTCCTATCAGCTTTGGAGTTGAATAGAAAAAAATGCCTGTAGCAGGTCTAAAATGGAGCAACAGGAAATAAAATGTAGAGTTGTGTTGCTCTAACTAATACAGAAAGTTTCAACAATAATAACAATTATAGAAGGATTATCATTGCTTAAATGCAGGACAAACCATGTCTTTGCCAGCCTCTGTAGGCCCATTTTGACTCTGGACCCCAGAAAGCTTTTCCTTTTCACTCCCCTATGGGCAGTCTTGCCCCTGCCACAGACATGCCAAAGCTGAATGAAGTCCCTGAACAGAAAAATTAAAGTATTTTTCAGTGAGTATTCATGAGAAGCAAACTTGTATCAAACTCAACCAGGACCCAAATCTTTAAACCTAATCACTGTGCATGCTTAGATTACAGGATCTTCTTTGCTTATATTCTTCACCTGCTTCTCTGAGCTGCTTTGAATTTTATCTGAAGATTTGACAATAAGAGGATGAAACATCAGCCAGTTTTGTAATAACTATCATTTGATCTAAATTCTACCCCTGCAAAAATCTACTTTCAATCTTCATGCAAAACAATCAAAACTGAGTTTTCCTCCCATGTTTGGTTAGCATTATGATGATAAGAGTGGCTGTGTCAAACACAATTGTGTTTGGTATAATCTGCCAAACTCAATTTCATACTGAGATGTATTTTAGATTGCCTTGGAGCCAGGGAAGGCTCGCAAGGCTTATGGGAAAGTCAAGTCCTCAATACAAACCAGTAAACTGAACGTATGAACAGCAAATGGCAGCAGACTTGTGTACACACACTGCATTTTGATGCTATCAACCAACTTTATTAATTCAAAAACACTGAATACACAAGGAGAGAATGCCAAACCCTAGGTAACCTACACCAAAACATTTACTTTCCGAATAGCCTCAAGTTTCACTGGGATGCACACAATCAAATCTCCAAAAAGATCACTTCAAGTGTGCAATATTAAGCACCTCAGACAGAGTTAAACAGAAAAATCCTGAGTTTTTGAGTTCAGTTTGTAAATAGAGGCACTATTTTCCTGATTAACAATGGCACTGCTAGATTTCAATGTCATTCCAATTTGTAACCAAGCTGAGTGAAAGAAAAATACAAGAGTAAACTAAACAGTTTAGTTTTTATAAATGGCCAATTTGCAAAGCATTTTTGTGTTACAATGATATTACACCATCCAAATGTACTCACGGAACTGGCAGAGTAAAAAGCAAAATGCTTCTTGGCACAGGGCAAGAAACACAGTTAGAAAGAGACATTACGTGGAAGGTAAAGTGGCCTTGTTTCTTATCTTTCATTTCTGTGTAGGTTCCATACCCCTCTGACACAGTGCAGCTGAAATCACTGTGAAGGTTGGTTTTGACTCACAGCTCATACATTTTCAGAGCTGTCTATTGTTCATCTGTTACCATTGACCCCCAATACTTCAATTTGTGATGAAAGCAGAGGTGGCTTTAATATAAAAAATGATGGTGCAACAAACTGCTGAGCAACAAATACAGAAATTGCAGTCTTTTGACATTTCTGCACAAATGCTTCAGTGTGAGATTGGAAGATGAAGACTGTAAACTTCAACATAATTAGGGCTGGGAATAATAAGCTGTTTGCATTTTTACACAGAAATCTAAAAAGTACGAGTAAAAACACTTTGCTGAATTTCAAACAGCACATGAAGACTTTAAGTACATGACATCTGGAAAAAAATGAATGACACAAAGCTTCAAGAATAATAAGACCTCACTATGACCTCTGACCCTTTCAAGGCAGGCTACTGGCTGGAAAACAACAGCAGCGTAGCCCATTCTAAGTTGTTGAATCTTAAACAAGTGTCTTGAGACAGCAGGTTAAGAGCCCTTGGAGCCCTTAGTTAATGTAGATGGTGTCGGGGGGTTTAGCTGCTGCATGCAGTGAATAGAGATGTGACCGTGAAGACGTACATAAAACTAAAAATGTGCATCCACAGTGTACATCTCCCTCACAAAGCAGCTCTACTCACACATACTCTGGAGAACCATTCAGAAGTTTGCTTGATTAAGCTGAAACCAGATTTGGCATCTTATTCAACATATTTTTACCTGATCTAATGTTGCAGATAAGCAAGTGGGGATGTTCCTTGGAAATAATTTAATAGTTGATGTAATAAAAATTAAACATTTAAAGTCAGATAAGTCAGCTGGCCTAAATTTAAGGAGACAATTCCTTTGCAATATAAAATAAGGGATCACATTAGGGATTGAGCAATTCCTAATAAAAGAATTAAACCATTCACAATGTCCACAGTTCAATATAAATGTGCAAATTCCAGTATTTTTGGATATGAGTTAAAACAGTTTTCATTTACTGTTGCTCTTACCTCTATATATTTGCTCTGTTGCATTTGTGCCTGTGAGTCAGGAAACTCTGGCTGCAAGTAGCATTGCAGTAAAGTTGGGCCAAGATACCATAAAACTGCTTTGCTTTGAGAAGACCTGTGCTATTTGTCTTATGGCAGCAAAACTCAGCTTTCTTTCCTCAGGAGCAGAGCTGGGCAATTGCTTGGCAGTTATATTTACAAGTACCATGGGCCTCGAGTAACACCACTTCAGGCACCTGAACATCAATAACAGCTAATGACCTAATGACAGCTCCGAAAAATCCCGATTAGACTAAATAAAAAGTCATCATATTATGTTTGAATGTAACAAGAAAATGTTACAAGAAAAATAAAATTACGTTTTTCTTTTAAAACTTGAACAATTGCAGTCATTCAGCAGTTTACAATTACTACAGCAGTTTACAGTGCAAGTACAAGGGTGGCCACAGGTTTCACCAGTCTGCTGTGACACTGTAAGTTTATGGGTAATGTTGTTCATTCACATGAGAAGGAAATAAGCAGTGAATTTCTGAAAACAAGACTGAGAAATGAAAAACCTGCATCTTTAAATTAACACAAGGTTTTTCACTAGGTTGCTTGTTGTATGTCTGCACTGAATGGTTAGGCAGGTTGGTAAATAATCAGATACACAGAGGAAGCATAAGTAGTAAGATGCTTCTGCTAATACTGAGGGCATACTGAGCCGTGTTTGGTCGTGTGTGTGTGGGGCGTGGGTGTGGGTGTGTGGGGGTGGGTGGATGTGTGTGTGTGTGTGTGTGTGTGTGTGTGTGTTGGAGGGGTGTCCTTGACCTCTCTCCTGATGGCACTTTTTAAATTTCAGGACAGGTGCACCTCTTTAAATGCCCTGGTGTTCAGTAGCACTTTAAACTGAATTGTAGGTACACGCACAAACATTTTTCATGCAGATTGTGTTGTGACAGCTTCTCTGTCAACGGTTGACCTGAATTAACTGAACATTCAGCCCACGCACATTCACACTCTCAAGTGACATCCATCACTGGAAATCTGTGACCTTGTGTTGACCCTGATCACGATGGGGATCCTTGGCTAATCGGTGAAAAAGGCAACATGGATTTGTTTAAACACACAGCAGCATCAAGAAACACAGGCCACCCTGAAAACATTGCATCAGTTCTTTTTCATTTCTTTCAGAAACATGCAGCACTGAAATCCTCTGCCATACGAACATCTTTCTACGGTTTCCATTTTCTATGTGGGGAGCCATTTGAAGAATCTTTCATCCTACATTTCTAATGAAGCCACACTGGAGATAAGAGCTGAATAGCTTAGCAGGGCCTCTGCCTCAGCTGCCTTCATCTTGCTACAATTATCATCTAATGTGACAGGTGACATTTCCTACCACACTGGGCCTGCCTCTCTTTTGAGTATTCAACTGCACGATAATAAAGTAACTGCAAAAGAGTATTTACTCCTGTCGGCACTCAAAAACTCATTGGACATCTTTACAACCCGGCAAAGAGAAAAATGTCTCTTTGAAGGAAGTCCATGTGTTGAATCAATAAATCTAAATGCACAGTAAGGAGAAGGTGTCGCTGTGGCTTGATCAGGCCATTTATTCAACCTTCTGGTTGTTACAGTGTATTATTGACAGAGGTTTGCCTGAATCTGATATGCATGTAAGCAGCAGCATGACTCCCTTTTGGCAAGTAACTATGGAACATTTATAGTTGACCTGTTATAATATGGACCTAACAATCACAATCACAAAAGCAGAGTGATGGTTATTAAGACAAACACAGCACTGCTTCTGTGCTCATTCTGTTGTGTGGTGAAACACTATCTCCCTCTGCTAAGTTGAGTCCAAAAGCGCTGAACAAACAGTTTTGATAAACAGAGAACAAAACAGTTCAGTGTTGTCATGGACAAGACTTTAGAGTGGTTCACTCTTAAGACAGAAAACGAGCTTGTGCTTCAAGAGACACCAAAGGCTTCAAGTTGTATGTGTGTGCTAGGGCTCATTCAGTGTAGGTCTTCTGTTAACCTTTCAAGGCTTTCGCATAAAGCGTTCAGATTTCTGTGAAGTATTTCAAAGTAAAGCTCTGTTTTATTCAATGAAGAAAATAATCACACTTTCACACTCTGTGTTTGTCTTGAATGGGCTCCAGAGCCAGTTATTTAGCTGTTGATGTGACTCTCCAATTTGTTGAGTGCTGTTCTTGTGTCTCTTTTAAACTCTCCTCACAAATATATGTCTTAAATGACAAGGGTGACTGCAAAGGATGAGAAAAGATGTAAAGAAAAATAATTGGGGTGATGTTTATTCAGATATCACCCTCACTATCTCCTTGCCTGATTTTCTTTGCATGGGTTTTTTGTCCCTGTATGTCTATTAGGTCAATGAGATCATTTTATCACAGCAGAATTCCTGAAATCCTTAAAAACAGGGTAAATCGCCTCTGTTAAGATATCATAAACACTGTTTTTCTTTCATTGTAAAGCTTGTAAAAATGAATTTTATATGTTTATTTCATACTTTAAGTATGATCAGTTGATCAAATTGCCCTTGAATTTTTTCTTCATTAAATCAGTGCTGTTATATAAATGAAACCAACAGTTTTTAAGACAGTGCAAAATAAATAAAAATAAATTGCAACATTTTTGACATTACTGTGGTTAAATCGCAATGTAATATGATTTAATTAATAAATTAAAATGTTTGCACATATGTAAAATCAATGACTAATTGTGCTTATTAATCTAATCTGAATATCAATGAAAATGATTGCTATCATAATGTTTTCCATAATCAAGCAGCCCTAGTTAAGGCTCTTGCTTTGGCGCTCCCAATGAAAATGCCTACATCCTGTTTTCTTCCTGGCTTTTCTACATTTTTGTTATTTGACGTCAGGGTCAAAACTTGGTACATGAACTGTGGAACATGCAACAGAGTCCCTGGGCCAGCTGCAAGGACGAGTCAACTCCCATCACAACTGTGCATTCATGTGTGTCAGTTCAACTTCTCACATACCCCACTTAGTGTGATTTCAGCAGGGCTAACCTGTTTAACTAATAATATGAACTGCAAAGTTCAAAAGAAATCCCACAAAGTATTTTCATAAAACTGTCTTTCACAAGCTGGCATTCAAGGAAAAGAATTATCACTAAAGTGAGTGACCTTGATCTTTGACCTATGACCTTGAAAACTCCAATCAGGCAATCCTTAAGGAAGAGAGGCCCTAAGTACAAAGTTGAGATGGAGAGTGAACGCAGGGATTTTTGACATGTTTCATATAGTAGCAGGGATTTGGGGAAAAGACTGGGTTTGGACTTTCATTTTCCCAGTTAGTACATGATCACCTGCTGCAGCTTTCAAAAGAGTTTGAGCATTACCTCCCAGTCACAAAAGACCCCAGGGTGGGGAAGGAATGGATCCGGAACCCATTTGTGAACAAGCCAAGCTAATCAACTTTCACCCTACAAGAAGAGGAACAACTAGTTGAGACTGCAAATGATGGTAGCCTTCAATCCATGTTTAAAACAACTTCAGACCTCTTTGCATTCTGGATTAAAGTCAAAGCAGAATATTCTGACATCACCACAAAAGCACTGAAAGTTCTGCTTTCATTGTCAAGGTCATGTCAAATCAAGTCAAGTCAATGTCTTTGTGAGGCAGGGTTTTAGTGACAGCAACCAAAACAAGACTACAGAGTAGACTGGATATAAGGAACACAATTCGAGTGTCGCTGTCTCCATCACCCCCAGATGGGACCATCTACTGTAGTTGCAGGAAAACAAGCCCCAGGCTCCCACTGATTCTGCATTATGGTGAGTTGATATTATAGTGTAATAATTAATGAAAGTGTCTAATATAAAATGTAACTGTTGCATTCAGATTACATACTATGTACTGATTAAGGTACAAAAAAGGTAACCTCCACGCCCCTACTCAATCTGTGGAAAAAAATTCCTGCATGAAACTGGTCCCCGGTACAAAAAAGCAAAAAAAAAAAAAAAACCTGAAAGCAGTTCACGATAGGAAGGATATTTTTGTTCTACCTCCAACATGTTTCAGCAAGAGTTTGTTCTATGAAGGGACTAACATTTTGTTCTTTACACCTCGGAAGTAGTGTCTGTCTACTATTTCTCTGCCCGTGTGGTGTATCTGAAGAGTTCACGAAAAGTGTTACCTTACTTGGTTAAAAGATTTAGACCAGACTTTAAATGTTTATATTGTTAACATTATTGTACTGTTTAGATATGTTCAATTTTGATGTTGAACAACACTAAGGGAATCTTTGTATTGCTCTTTGTCTTTGCGCATTGATGGGAGTCAAGCTATTTGTAACTTTGCCTCATTGAAATTGCTGTGTTTAACTGAGGGTAAATTTACTGGGTCTTTGTGGATTTTGATCAGACAAGAGGAAGACTGTGGAGCCTCACAGTTTTTTTACCTCTTTATTTATGTGTCTCTGTCTGTATTTTTGTTCTATTTGTGGAAAAGGAAAAAATATTCTGTTTAAATTTGTTTTTGTTTTTTTTGGTTAAGTAAACCTTTAAACTTAACATGAGTTCTTTGTGTGTTTTTTATGAACTATTATCAAGGGGGAGTTCAGAGTGTCAAGCTTTGGCTTCACACAGAGGAACCTACAATCTGATTGGAATGACTGTCCAATCACCTGCTAGATGTACTTCTGAAAGGTTCTGCCCATTTCCAAACCCTTTCTAATGGCTGTTTTCAAGGTGGAATACTGAGGTATATTTTGTGAAGTATATATTGAATGGTCTATCTGGTGTGTCAGGTTACAAATGAGTACTTTAATGAAAAGAATGAGGTTTGCTTTTGTCGAAACATACAGTACAATAAAAATGTCCTCAATGGAAGTTTTGAATCTGTTACATGGAAAATTAAGAGTTGTATTGACATTTCTGTTATTGCTGAAATAAACTTCCGCTGTCTATCCAATCATTGTAAGTAAGTCTTCCAGACTGCTGCTATCATTAGCCCCTTTTGTCTGTTTTCTCAGTTTTACAGATTTCATTGTGTGGTTCACTGTACACTGAGCCATTTAATGACACTTGATGAGCTGGAGCAGCCACTAGTCTCATGGCTCCTCTGTTCACACACATGGTTTGTCAGTGGTCCACATTCTCTTTTAATTAATACAACAAGAAGGAGAAAGAAGAGGACAGTGCAAGAGCGACAACACAGCAGAGTGAAAGAGAGAGAGAGAGGGAGAAACAAGTGTGAGTGCAGAAGATTGTGAGGTTAGCAAGGTCTTGCTGTACAAGCAAGACACCCTCATTACCACATAATCTCTGAAAGGGAGTAAAAAGAGAGAGAGAAAGAGAGGCGGGTACGATATGAGGGAGACGGAGGAGAGTTAGGGGAGATTCAATTTGCATTGACGAGGTGTCAGCGTGGCTCAAAGCTAGTTGTTTAAACCTGCGTCTAGAGCTGGGAAGCAGAGGGAGGAGGGAGGGATAGGTAGAGAGGAGGGAGAAAAAGGAGCCTGAGGTACACGATTAGAGGTGAGATGGGCAGGGGAAAAGAGACGGACATGAGAGGAGAGGGAAAGGGCAAGAGGTCCTCAAAACAGTGGTCATTAGTAGGCAGAACACAAGTCCCCCCCACCAGAAAGGCACATATGCAAACACACATACTCTTACATAGAGCTCCTCGGCAGGCTAAGCACATCGTCTTGATAATGCATTGTAATTAATATTTCATAGGCTGTCTACTGCAGGTGAGGGGAAATGAAAACAAGATGGAGAGATGCTCAGAGAAAAAGATGAGTGGATAAGAGAGAGACAAATAAGTAAAGATGTTTTTATCTGTGTTTTTGCAAATTTGTTTTTACTATCATGTATGCCAGGTGTTCATCTTTGTGTGAGTTTCTGTATGTGTGTGCACTAAAGAGAGGTGAGTGCGCTTAGCATTTCTGAAATTAAATTCATCCTTTAACGCCTGCTACATTTTTTATGAGGACAATTTGTGCCAAAGCTGTTGAGTTGAGTCAGTCAAAAAGTTAAGCACATTACTCAGAGAGAATCTGCCAGTGGGGCTGCAACTAATGATGATTTTAGTCATCGACAATTGAACAAGGTGTAGCATCGGGTAAGTTATTCATCTATCCATTCTTTTTCAAACATGGTAATTGATTTGTATAAAGCCTTATTTAGAGTTCATGTGTAAAGGTGGGTACACTAGCATGTATGTGTGTGAATATTTACACATGTGTGTGAATATTTACACGTGTGTGTGTATATATATATATATATATATATATATGTATATATATATATATATATATATATATATATATATATATATATATATATATATATATATATATATATATATATATATATATATATATATATGTATATATATATATATATATATATATATATATATATATATATATATATATATATATAGATAGATAGATAGATAGATAGATAGATAGATAGATAGATAGATATAGGTATATATATAGATATAGATATATATATAGATATAGATATATATATATATACACTGCCTGGCCAAAAAAAAAGCCAAATATTCCAAAATATTACAGGCTACGCACAACATGCTAACCTCAACCTGCAGTGGGACACAGCCATGACTTAGCCTACCTTCCAGGCTAACATTAGCAGAAATGGAGGGGTATTTGGGTGGGTAAAGGACCGATTATATTCAGCCAACTGTTAAACTTCTCTTGACTAATGTAAGAATGCTCATACATTGAAATTTATCCTTCAGACTTTCAACAAGTAACGTGAGCATTGACGAACGTGTTGTGCAGTTACCTCTGGTTCACTTCCCCCTGCTGTTAGCATTAGCTCGTAGCATTGGGCAAAATAAATACTACACAGCATTAAAATACCCACATTTCCATCATCAGGTATGGCGACAGATTGTTGGTACTAAACCCGAATTCAGGGAAAGTCTAGTTCCCAGTCCTGTGTTGAACTGACTGAAGTTGAAGAGGCAGTTGGATGTGAAGTGATTGACGCACAAGCACAGGTTTTAGTAGACTGTAGCTGGCTCAGTCCCTTCAAAAATAAAACTAATCTAATGGGCCCTTTGGTCCTCTGAGGCTGGTAGCCTATATGTGAAGATATATGTGGCTGTTTACAGCCAACAACTGAGCAGTGATAGGTTTTGGGTCTAGACATGGTGTACGCCGATCTCTCGCGAAGAGTGTAAACAATATGGCGGCATTTCGTACAGAAATTTCTCAAGCCAGGGAGGCAGGCTTATGCAAATGAATGCTTGTTATATAACAGTATATTCACAGACCCAGCAGCTCGGCAAATACCGAGTTTACATTCATGCAGCCTGCTAAATACAGGTTTTGTTGCCTACTCTCACATGTGGTGGGCTGGGAGGAAGGCCAAATACCCAAAAATGTGTTCAAAAGCCTTCAAAAAGTGATTTTTGCATAGTATGTCCCCTTTAAAAAAAAAGTTTAAGTTCAATCGCAATTTAAAATGTAAGTAAAATTAAAGTTTAAATTATGTAAATAAAGTTTTCATAACATAATAAAAGTTACATAAATCCCACCTTTCATATAGAAAATAGCCAATCACAGTACAGAATTTGGATTGGCACTTGGGTTGGTCAGTCAACACTCCAGAGTGCCCTGGCACCAATTCGGCCACGTACCTTTCCTCTATTTTTATCTTGCAGATGTGCTGTCCCCTCCATGGTAAATCAGCTGGTTGTCTGTTCATGTTTTGGTTGACATCATGTCGATTAAATCCATTGATCCAATTTATAAAAGATAGAAGAAAATATTAATGTTGCTAAAATCACAAACTCCAGCTGACTGAACTGTCTAAAAAACATAAAAGGCTCTTTGTGATGGCACGTGTCATGATAATCGCACAGCACAACACATTAAAAACCAAATTAGACAACAAGCCTTTTAAATATTGATAATTTCTTTTAACCAATTTGTTGTTGCAGCTCTTTCTGCCATCATAAAAATGTTAGAAAAAAAATGGATTGACAGCAGACACAGGCAACACGACCAAATCATTTTTCTCCTCAAAGTTTGTTCTGGAACATGTTAGACCTTGGTTGCTGGTTAAAATGAATGTGTGATAAAAACAAGTTCTACAGACATTATACCCAGGAGTCAGGCCATACCGATGGTGGCTCTGCTGTGCTTCCACTCCCTTTGTTTTTCAATGTATTGTCTGCTGCGGTTCCCCAGCGGTCGCTTTCCTGCAGCACCATTTATGAAAGACTGACACGGTAGAATATGGCTGAGTAGCACAGGGGTCTCTGGAGCAGCATAGATCAATGGGTGTCCTTTGAGCTCTATGTTTTCGCAAAGGAGAGGGGACAAAGGGAGGAAGGGAAACCGATTAGCATAGCATTAATAAAACAAACTGTAATCGGGAACAAGAGCAAGCGTGTTTTCCCCTAGGAAGGGTCACTGTCACACACAGGCATACACGTATACGAAGATGCATCCATGCTTGTAATGCATTGTTCCTTGGAAAAGTTCAACCCATCCCAGATCAGCAAAGTCTGGGGAAGAGAGGCAGAGTGGGAGATCACGAAGAGCCACAGAAAAAAAGGGGTAATGCCAGCGGGGTAAGAGCAGGAACTATATGAGGACGAGGAAAACAGAGGGAGAAAGAGCCCATAATAAGACAAAGGACATGATGAGAAATGACATGATCCTTATTTCCATAAATCAAGGAACACACCGACAGCAAACCCAACAGCACACAACAGCACACAGGGGACCCTGTTTCTGACATTTTCATAGCTGCTGCACATCTGGCCTGCAGCACCAATGAGTTAGATAAGGAGGAATATATTATCAGAGAATATCAAATCAAAATCTTTTCTTTTCCAACATTTAAAGCTTTTTACATTAAGATGTACTGACATTTCTATAATGGAGGAGGAGATCTGAATGTGTGAGTTTAGTGAAGCAGTAAAGTGAGAACAGTGAGAGAATGATTCTAATAACGAGTCTTGAGAGTAATTGACAAATATTATTATCCCCTACTGTTTTTCTAAGTCTAAGATTTGTGCAGACAGATCGCTTCATTATCCAAAAAGGCTACAACAGAATTCTCAAGAGTGCACTGGAGTTTGAAAAATATCCCAAAGTGCCTTTGGGGAAGATGGATCTCCTTTAATTCTTACAGTTCTTCAACTTCATCTCTTTTTTCTCAAGCATTTTAGCTGATAAACACCCTCTGTAGTGCAGGGGAATGTTGGTGCTTTACTGCTGAACACTAGAACAGACCTGTAGGCTATGAAGAAATCGAACAAATTGGGGTAATGTTAAGTATCACAGTAGCAATGTGTATTTCAAGTTAACTTAGCTTTCACTCACAGTTCCTATGTTTCCTGTTAAACATGTTTAGCACAACATCTGTGTTTGTAGCACATCCCTCCTGTACCTAATTTATATCCAAAAATCTGTCTTTTCCCACAACAAAATTGGCCTCCTTTCACCTGAGTGTAGCTGATAGCTGTCTTGAGATTTGTCTTACTGGGTTGCAAAAAAAGAAATTTATGGGAATAAACCTGGAAATTACGAAAGTGGAGATTGGCTCATAACAGGAGTTTTAAGCATAATGTTGACTAAAGCAACCAGATTTCATGCATGCATACCTAAGAATATCTATATTATCACATGCAAAGATGATTTCTGAAAACCTGGACTACTGAGGCCATATTTTAGAAACCAAAGCCCAAGATCACTAAAGCCACACATTGGGGGCCAATTCATACTGCCATTTCAAAGCACAGTATATTTACCTCTCCCCACTTTGAATATCCTGGCGGTGTAATGAGGGCAACAAATTGACCACCTCTCTGTTCCTTCTTAGTACAAGAGGCGTGATATTGGAGTGCGGAGCGTGGTTTCAGCAGGAGACGCTGTGAGTGAGCATCTCTGCCTTTGTGTGCATGTTCGGGCACATGTCGTGTGTTGCGTGCATCCAAGCGATTGTGTAGTGTGAACTGACACAGGTATTAAGACCTTGCAGAATTAATGTGAATGTCTCTAGATGTGATTATAACGGAACCTCGTTGTGGTGTTTTTGCCTAAAGGCACTGTGAATTGAGATTATGTCAGTAGTAGCTGGGCATGCCAAGCATAGACCACAGAAAGAGCCGTTGAAAAGATGCTGCTGAACCATGCTGCTGATCCGACCATATATAAGTCGAGTAGACCAGTCAACCATTCAGAACAGACTGTGCCCTTGTAAGAGTGATGTCCAGAGCATCTCAGACAGAGTCAGACTAAGGTGGAATATGGTAAATGGACTTGAGCTTATATAGCACTTTTATATAGCACTCTTCTCTTTGACTACTCTAAGTATCTTTACACTGCAGGTCACATCTACCCAATCACACCCATTCACTCTCACAATTACTCACTTATGGTTGAAGTTTCTCTATAAGGTTGTCAGTATTACCTAACACATTCATGCCCTTTCATACTCATTTGCATGCCACTAACGAAGCAGTAAAAGCAATTTGGGGTAAAGTGTGGGGCCCAAAGACACATTGCCATGTGACAGCTGGAGCTGGGCTTGACCCTGCAACCCTCTGATTTCTGACTGAGCGCACTATCAGACTGAGCCACCGACACCACAAAATGGGTTGTAAGTGAGTGGGGAAAAAAACAAGCAATCATCAAAATTCAGCAATCACCAAAATTCAGATTTATAAAACTTAGGGCAAACTATGACCTTTTTAAGATTATCTATGCAACCTCACCTAAACACTTCAGAGTTGTGCCATAAAATCTGGCATATATAAGACATGATTTATATTCAGATAATCACTGTATTCAATACATATAAGTGCTGAGTAATAACTTTGGTTTCAATTTCAATCAAGATCTGAGCAAAAAAAAAAACATATCTAGAATAAATGATTCTATACTTCATGCTTTCTGTGCCTGTTTTGTCAAATGGTGGAAATGGTGCACACCCTGTCTTTACAGGACAGTATATGTTCTGCTCTCTTTCACCTACACATCTTTCATCTTTCAAGTGAGAGGCGGGGCCACAGCAAACACCGCCATTAACTTGAAAAGTGAGTGAAGCTGAAGAGGACACATAAGCAGGCAAACTGACCTCAGCCATATGGAGCCGCTTATGTCCAGGGAGTTTGAGCTGAGACAAAGGAGAAAAAGATCGTGTATTATTTCAATAGACCAGAGGGTATGTGATGTGCCGCTGCCACCATCATTTGCCTCCCCTTCTTTGTGTACTGAAAGCTGGCAGCACCACTTTTTGACAGCTTTTCTTCCTCATTAGATAATTATTAATTTTGAGAAAACAGAGGTAAACTGTAAACTGGAGCACTGTTTTAACAAAAAAAGACTCCTAATTTAATAAAAAGTGTCCAGCAGAGGTGAGCAGCCCAACCTGAACCTGAGGTTCTGTATTTCACAACCATTTAAGCCGAAATAGGCAAAGAACTCATACAGTATGTTGTATTGATAAGTTCCAATCTCTTTAATAATCTGGGTTCTACAGCAATGATTTCTTCTCATGCAAAGTCATGTCTCCTAAGAAAAACTGAAACATATCAATGGAACAATCTTAACAAGAAATTATTTTACTCTATAACAACAGTATAAAACAAAAATGCACTCAGTCCTGTGTCATGTTGATCGGCCCCCTGCAGCAGCTCTTAAAAAAACATTTTTTCACCCTGACGTAAGATCATAGTGAGCCCCTGGCACACGTCCTACCGTGCTTCTTCCCCCAAATTGGTGCGCGGACGTAAAGTCACAAAAAATACAAAAACACACATGAAGGAAAAAATTTGGTAGCCTCAGGAAAACATAACTTTGTTGGCACAAACTACATCTTGTACAACATTAGAGCCCAAAAATAGAGGCTGTGTGCAGACGGTGAATAAGAGCATTCTTCATTGTGATTCAGGGCTGTTGTTTGGTTTTGGCTGTTTTTTTTTTTTTTTGATCCTCTGTTGTTACAGCAGCATATGGCTCAGCTTAATCAAGCAAACGATTCCCTCCGCCCTTCTCGTTAAACATCAACGGACGGAGTCTTACTCCACATAAACATACTTACAAATATGAACATATCAATATTCAGCTGATCATTCCACACACAAGCCAGTGGGTCTGTGGCATTTACTTAACTAACTTGGCTGGTATTTACCGGTATCACATGGGGGAGCGGAGGAAGAAGAGGCAGATGGTGCATCTAATTGTCTGTGCTGGATCCCATTCCTTAGCCATCTCTGACTTAATTTTTACTTAGGAGCAGCATGTGTAGCCCTCATAAGTGAGTTTTCCAGTAGAACAGGCATGTGACAGAAAGTCCCTGAAAACATGTAAATTACAGAAGCTGGAGCCACTGTGTAGCTACCATCCGTGTCTTTGTCTAGTGCTTTTTAATGGAAATGATGTGCAAATGGGTTTCTGCACAGCCAGAACAACCAAATGGTCCCCAAACAATCACTGCCTCCTTTCCAATCCCACTCTTTTTATTTCTGTCTCTATGGATGGGAAGCGTGTCCAGCAGCTACTGTTGGACTCCGGATACAGATATGTCTCAATAAGGCATGGCAACCCTCTTAGGGAGGTGTAAACGAACAAGAAAACTGACTGGAAAACTGGCTTTTCCTTGAATTGTTGACACAGAGGAAACTACAAAGTAGGAAAAACGGGAGGACAAATACCAGAGAAATGTGTTGGTCAGGGTGCTGATGGAAGGAGGGAGAGATTTTAGAGAGGGAGGCTGGAACGAGGGGGGAAATTAATTTGGCCAGGAGTGGGCTGTCAGAAGTGGTGATAATAGCAGGAGGTGAGATGATGATAGCTTTGACGTGGGAGTGCGTACTGTGAGCTGCTGAGGCATACTCCTATGCACACATGCATGCGCACAGAGACGGACGCACACACTCATGCAAACAAACCGAGGTTAAGATGAATATTATAAAGTACTCACTAAAGTCAGCCAGACAAACTCACATGAGCACATGAACACGCACGCCTAAATGCCTCTGCTGTATCGGTCCTCACAGATAAGTGAGCTCTTGCTGTGATGTCTTTTTGGAAATGGGATTTTCCGCCATTTAGTCTATTTCGCAGATGTTGCATCTAGTGGCAAAGTGGAGCGACATGAAAGTCAGATATATCAGGCAGAGGGGTGACTCTTTGGGGGGCTACCTGTGTGTGATGTACAATGATTGAAGAGATGTAAGATGTGATGAGAGAAATATGAGTTTAGAGCACATATACTGAGAAATGAAAATACTGACGACTGGATTATTTTTGGTCCAAAGTGCATCCTGATTTTCTTTTTTTCATTCTCTTAAAGTGTGTGATTTGAGGAACTGTGCAGAAAAGTTAATAAGCAGCATCCTGATCCTTTTGTTGTAGCTGAGATTATGCCAGGAATTGTTATTCTGCCCCCTGCCATCACAGACAGATACATTGTTTTTTATTTAATTGTAATTCGTTCAGGTGTCACTTAAGATAGTGGATATTTAGTGTAAAACGTTTGTTTTTTCTGCTTTTCCTGATGTCAAAGTGGCAAATTTCCATAAATTTCCAGTGCAGATAGGTCAGCCTGATTTTCCTTTTGTAATCAGGTTGATTCATCTTGTCAAGCTCCAATCTACAACGATTGAAAGCTGCCCAAAGCGGCACGGCTCAATCAGCATCCTTTAGAGCATAAATAGATGGGACCTATGAGCAAGACAACAGCAGATGTGATTGCTTGTCGAGAGATTAGCATCGATGCTAACAGCTTCAGTGGCAGTTATTTATTTATTAAATGACAAATATCAACACTACAAACTTGTCTATAGAAAGGATATTTTTGTTTCACCTCCGACATGTTTTGGAGAGTTTGTTCTATGACCTGGCTCATGTTCAATCCTAAACACCTGTAGCGCAGTAGCACACGCCCACTACACTATGTAACTGGCCCATAATGAATGTGATTGAATGACCTGCTGAATATGCTTTTGGAAGATTCTGCTCATTCCCAAACACTTTCTATGAGCTCTTGCCCCGATGGACTAGTGAAATATATTGAACTGTATGCACTATTGAGGTCACTTGGCCATACTGTAGTCCCATAGTAGCCTAAAATCAGCTTTAACTCATGGCAATTAAAGGGTTAGCTCGGGTTTTTTTAAGTCGGGTTGCTCAAATGACACTCATTAATATGATCACCAATAAGGACCTTGCGAGCTTTATCCCTAGGGGGAGATGTCGGGGTGGAGGCTAGCTGGTACAAAGCAGTACATGGTGCCACCAACAGACTTGTCATTAAAATTTTTAGTTCAGTTGTGAGTTAGTGTGTTTTGTTTCTCCCAACTACCTGATCAGCTGGGATCTGGGGATACATAGACCGTTCATCCTAACATACAAAAATTCTAAACACAGGGGCTTCGTCATGGAAAAGTTAAATGCTGTAGAGAATCTTACTGAAGCGTATTGTCGAGCCAACATAGTTTTTTGAGTAGTTTAACCTATACGTGGGTTACTTGAGGCTTTCAGTGGCACCATGTATTTACAGCCTACTCTCTACCCCCGGATATCTCCCACAGGAGCAAAGCTCACAAGTTCTTTTATTGGCAATCATATTTACTGGTGCCATGGGCTTCAAGCAACCCCACTTCAAAATCTCGAAATAACCCTTTAAGTTATAGGTACCTTCAAAACTAAGTTTAGCATAAAGTAAGCCCAGTTGTTGCACATTAAACATTCTGCACAGCAGCATGAGAAGCTGATACTCACGTAAGACTGTCTTGCACTTGCAGGGGTTTTAAATAAAGATATAATTTATTTGAAACTGCATTTTCATCATTTAGTTTGACAAACACACAAAACTAAAAACATGCATATAACCTCTCTTTTCTTGTTTATGTTCCCAGTTTTCCTCTTTTTTGTCTGCAGGACTCGGGGAGTGAAGAATGGCAAGAAGGAAAATGGTATCTAGTTTTCCAGAACATTAGCACCCTGTGTGGTTTGGTGTAATGTTGCGTCTCTAATGCCCACAGACAGTCATGTTCACTAATGATGTTGAATCACCACTACAGGGTGCTCTCTAGTCACTCTAGTGATGGTAGTGTCAGTGGTGATGATGTTTGTCATGGGCACAGTTAGGGAGAAACACTTAGATAGTAATTATTGAAGTGGTCCCATTGAGGGGATACACCAACCATCCTCAAGTCTAAAGGAACTGCTGTCCTCTAAGGTTAGGGCCTGTTCCCCTATGTTTCGTCTCTTCTTTGAGACGCTTTGGAATTTTTTTTCTACTGATACTTTGGTCTGGGCTTTTCCTTTATTCCTGTCTGTCCTTACTCACTGAAGCCTAACAGGTTGACTATTACCTTGTCAGCTCCTCTCGGTGTATCTGTTCACCTGCCTCATCTTCTTTGCTCTCATGTTTTCAGGTTGTCTTGCAAACATGAATATTTTCCTTTTAGACCTCATAGACCTCTGCACTTCAAGTCATCTATCTTCTATCATTAATCCCATTGTACTCTCCCCCTCTTACCCATTTTGTCTCTCTTTTCTTGCCTTGTAGTTTTAAGCCATTATCATCCCTGCTTCAAGCTTGATATCATCCCGTTTGTATTCCTACTTTACAAGAAACCATTTCCAAGGCTGAAGAGCGAAAGAGAAGCTCAGGCAGCTTTGAAGCCACAATGGTCTTGGTGCTGAAAGCAATCTATATTCCAAAATACTGTTTTCAAAGGCAGACTTTCATACTTGCTGAGTAGAGGGCACCTTTTAACTCAGAGCCATTAAAACTGCAATAAAGTTTTTACTTAAATCTTCCATTTCCTATAGAAGACAGCAAAATGAGATATTGTGCTTTGAGGAGGAAGTCCTTTTAACACAGACGATAGCGTTTAAAGGGTTAACTTTTACAAAATGCAGCAAACTCTGCAATTAATAACAACAGTGCACATTACAACATACAGCAGGTTGACTTTATATGATTGAAATATTTAAGAGCAGGGGGTAAGGGAACACAGAGGGGAGTAAAAATGTGCAGTTTTCACTTTAATTCCATTTTAAGAGCCATTTCCCAGTTTCTTGCTCCATGTTTTTTATTGAGAAACATACCTTTATCGTTTGAAGTTATTGTTTCCAGTAAAATGGCTCTGGCTTCCTTTCAGCCTCTCAGAGTCTTTATTAGTTTTTAAAAGTGGCAATTACCCTTTAAAAGTCAAACAGCCAATCAGGGCACTTCCCTTCACTGGTGCTTCTTAATGACCTCGCTGTGGTACACGTTAATGAAGTTGGTGACTGTGGGAACCCCGTTAGATATAATTCATTCTGCATTTACATTCAGTCTTTGAACTTCTGTCTGCTAAACATGCTGTACATTAATGTTCTTTTATTTCTTCATCAAAATATGATACCTACCCAGCTTTAACCGTGACCTCTTGAGGCACCTCCCTTTAGGTGCAAAAGTAGCTCCGTTCATATTAAAAAGTATAACTATAACTGCTTAGAGCATACATGCTCTCACTGAATGTATATGCTTTTAACATCTAATTTTTTAACATTAAAGAATGACAGTGTCATAGAAATATACTCTAATAATTCCAAGTACCTCAAAATGATGCTAATGATAATGAAAAAATGTTCAACATGTCATGTGGCACAGCAATCTTTTTACCTTGATTGGTCACTTTTCAAAATTTTCTAATTATTTCCCAGCTCTTCTGATTGAAGAATGATTTGAGGTTACATGCAGACTCCATGTTAAAATGCTCATCCTTACAGATGAAATAAACATGTTTAGAGCTTGGTTTCTAAAAATTGTTCATGAAAAAATCATGTTTTCTATGGGCACATGCTTGAGACTGGATGTGTTTTAAAATCTGTATGTCTTAGTTTTAAATAAAGGACAAGTTGTGCATATTTATAGGCATGATAAGCTTCGTTTGCCAAGTGTTAGTTGTTTTTGTTCATTTTGTGTTAACAGCAACAGACACATGCCACTCCCAATATTAAATGATGCACTTTACAGACAGAAGTTCCAACATTTTGCTGGTGCTTCAACTCTTTCTTGAATTAACACCGGTACAGATTAGCACCATATTTTGTATATTTCACCACTGAAGACCAATTCTGTCCCTTGTCTGCCATGACTACTTCCTCAGCTCCCTTGTACAAGCCTACCGCCTCTCAGGAAAACGTGAAATCATTATTTAGCAAGGCAAGAAAAATAGACTAATTGTTAACTATTCAGGCCAACAAAGTAGATTAATCAAATAAGACTGAACCAGTTGTCGACTGGAATGGGTCCAGTTTTAAATGATTCCTATGACATTATTCATGAAATATAATGAAATAAGAAACCCCAAATGATTTTACTATCACTCTCTATGTGCCGTTGTCTACATGTGCTAGTGTCTTTTAGTAACTTAGGAAATTATAGACTTATAGGTTTAATCTAGATTTAGGATGCAAATCATGTTTGTGTCATGTTTTGATTGTGTATATTGCTTGATGTCTTGGCCCCTACTTATAAGCTCTGGCTGGCTTTTGGGGAGTCACATTTCTCAAATGACTATATCATGAGAGATTATAAATTTACACACCTGTTTTCAATTTAATTTTGAGAATAAATTGGTGGATTAATTGATTGATTGAGTTACCACCCCTACAAGAAATGGCTGCTGCAACTCAATGAGTGAAATCACAAACCCCCAATTACCGCATAGTCGATCTGCGTAGTGTTCTGTACTTGCCACAAACTCTGCAGCAAATAGCCCCCAGTCTCATCAATCAGTCAGTTTCCACAGCCTGCACCCAACTCTGTCTCTTGCATGTGCCAGCATTGCAGCTCTGGAGATAAACCACAAGTCTATTTTCAGCAGGAGGCACTTCAACCATGTGTCAATATCATCCAAGCAAATCAACCCAACACAGGAAAACAAGTGCTCAGAGTTTCCAGGTCATTTCATGATGCAGTAAAAAAAGTGGAAATGATATCAATACAGACAACAAATCAACATCAGGCAGGAGATTTAACGTGTTGTTTACATGTTTCTCTTCCTGTTATCTTGTAAACTTACAATTACTCCCTGAAGTTGTGGTTCTCATGATCTTTAGTTTACGCGTTTGAAGCCTCCAGGGTTGCGCAGCACCTTAAATACACATCCTTCAGGTCAGGGTACACGTTGTCGGTCTGGAAAAAGTCAAAACATGGACTTGGCACCCCACAGGCAGACTTTGTGGATATCTGGGGTAAGATGTTTTTTGACTAGCCCATGATCCTCACACCCCCACTCAACATCAGAGAATCATTTCCTTATGTCTAGCCCATGTTGCAAGTGTAACTGACACAACTAACTGCTGGTAATCTGTCAAAATCAGCAGGCTTCATGCGGCATGAACAACACATGTTCTGTAATTAAACAGCAAAGCAGACCATTCATAATTCAGGACGTGATACTGATATGAAACACTTGTATAAACAGAAAAAAACAGACATCACAGCCCAAGTATTCTGTTGCAGTTCAGTTCCCAGAGGACTCTCTTCTTAGAACCAACACTCCACTTCACTTGTTCTCCAGCATGCACCAGTTCTCCTCTGTGGTGTAATCACAATCAGAGGAAGGAGCAGGTACAGGAATATACCTCAACGCACAGCACAGGTGCCCACACAGATGGGTAAATACACTTGAATTAGACTCAAGAAAGCACACATGCAAAAAGGACAGCACAAATGGGCAGGAGCATACACACTGGCACACACACATACACGTACTACACACACCTACACATTGCCAATCAGCAAGCTTGTCAGATGTTAGGATTGGCAGCTCTGTAATCAGCAGGTAATGATGGAACCCCCACAGAGGGGTGGAGTGGAAGAGAAGAGGGGAGAAGAAGAGGAGAGGAGGAATTAGCTGTCACACGAGGCCCTTCACAGCAACATGGGGGGAGGGGGGCTGAATCTGAATTGGGTCTCAGAGTTTCAGTGAGAGGCTGTCAGCACCAGGTGCCTGCTGAATGCTGCCCCCACCCCACCTCACAGATGTACGCACACACACTCACATGCACGATCTTTCCACTCCTCTCACTTTGCACTCACACCACCTGGCCCATGCCATTGAGGCGCAGTGGGGTCTCTCCCTCTCTATTTCTCTCTTCCTGAGGATGAGGCGGATTTAGGGCTCATCAGGATCTTTTTCACTCTTGTGTGATGAAGAGCTGTCTACAGTTTGATCTCCGACTGATTGGAGTGAGAGGGCCCATGCTGAGCGCACTTACAAATATAGATATGCAAAGACATAATCTACAATTACGGAAAGGAAACATGAAATGCAGTAATCATAAAATCAGAGGCGAGATGCTGCAGCTGCTCCGCTGCATACACACGTACTCACAAGAACAAACACTAAAATCAGACATCAACTTTTTGGACTCTTGACTGTATGCTGAATCTTGACTGTGTGTCTAACCTCTCATTGAAAACTTAACTGAACTAATCCTGATTCTGTGAAAATGCCACATTAAAGCAAAAAATAAATCTAAGACTGTTATAATTTTTCTCCCTGTCACAGATTTTCATTTACATATATATTAGGGAAGAACCAATCAGGCTTCTTTGGCCAATATACTGATCACTGATTATTTGTTTGTGAGAACTGCACCAAAACAGATCATGTTTTGTATTTTGTTTTAACAAATGGTTGAGTGCTTACTTAACAAGGCAGTACAATAAGATCCCAAGGAGCAATGCAACAGGGTATCCCATGCTAAGGACCTCTGAATTACACAGTAAAGTGGCTCATTTATTACTTGTTTCTATTCACATGAATTAACAAAATTATTTACAGACTGAATAAAACTATTGATTTATCTTGACGGAGGTCTCTCTCTGAGTGCTTTTCTAGTATTATATATATTATCCTGTAAATTTTGAAGCGAATCCACCAAGTGATGTCAGAGATATGTTTTTTTTTTTTAAATACTGCCCAATGTGAAGTTATGGGATTTTCAGAAAATTCGGGAATTTTTTGCATCCAGACAAATATGCGGATCATCACCAAAATGTAATGGCTTCTTTCTTGGACCAAACCACACCTCTGGTAAAAAATTTTTGCGTAATCTTGCTAACACACAAACAAACAAACAAACAGACAGACCCTGGCGAAAACATAACCTCCTTGGTAATAAAGATAGCATGCCTGGTTGGAGCAATTAAAGCAGAAAAAAAGAAAGAAAGGAAAAAAAAAGTATAGCACACTTTTCATGACCTGGTCTCTTGGCATCATTTGGTACCTCCAGTAATGGGGGATAGACAAGACAATTGACTCTACCAGTGTCACTTACAGGTTCAGAGTTAAAAGTTGAAGAGCTTGCAGTGACACCAATGGATATGATTTACATCTGAACATAGTTTTTACACTTGTTATTCACACCAACTCCTCACAGCTGGGTATACATTTTCAGAGATTTGGCTCCATCCTCTGAATTTTCCCAACACCAACTTCAACTCTTTAAATCTGGATTAACATTTTTGACTAAAAGTTCTGAAAACAGTTTTAAGGATTTAACCCCAGTTAGATTAAGAGGATAACTGAGCAACAGGGGCATCGGACAAGCAAAGTAAATACCCTGATAATCAAGAGTATAATAATAATGATCAAAATAATAATAAATATTAATATTATTGTTATAAAAGGTAAACTGGGCAAAAACCGCATGGACTTGAAATAACGGTAAGTTATTTAATTTTCTTGGGGATGAAAAGCATTTTCTGATTAATAATTGCATATTTTGCATAGAAAGAGTACCTTGAATTCCACAAGATTAAATCTCATCATGGCCTTGATGACACAAAGTCACAGACAGTTGCAATAAATGAAATCAATTCACTTTAATGAGAGAATTTCATGGTTGCAGCACTGATTTAATCCAAGTATTAGCAGCCAGGAGGAGATCTCTGTCGATTCTAATAACATTCTATTCCACACATCAGATTAAAAACTGAGCAGATGTGTTTGTTGTTGAGGTGTTAAATGTCAGCCCCAGTGTTTTCTTCATGTGTTGTTTAAACTGAATTCCTGCAAAACAATCTTTTATCTGTTTAAGTGAACAAGCTTTGTATGTGTGTGTGTGTGTGTGTGTGTGTGTGTGTGTGTGTGTGGCTTGTGGATATGTGTGTGTTTGGGACTGTGAAATTGATTGTGGCTGGACAGGAGGCAGGCAGGCAGGCGTGTGGTGGTGCCCAAGGGGCTGGGCAGTGCTGAGTGAGCAATACTTCACCTGCACCAGAGACACACACACTTATACAACCTCACACGCAGAAACATCTAAACTTTGTCACACACACTACGACCATTACGATTTACTCAAGTCATCCAGCTCATTGATCTGAGGCAGGAACGGAGAGAATGAGAGAGGAGGGAGAGAGCAAGACAAGGAAACAGAAAGGAAGGGACAAACAGAGATGTCTTGACACAAAGACTGACCTTGAGGCAACAGTGTGAATGTGAGATGGAGAGAGTGAAGCTTCAGGCTGTGTAGGAACATCTCCCTAAAACAAGCACTGAGTTTAGATCAAACCCTGTGCAAAAATGAGCTATTATCGTCATTTACAAGTCAGACATATCTCAGGTGAAAATTATGTTCCTTTTGATCCAAATCAACAATTGAACCACATTCTTACCTCATTGATTTAATACGTGCAAAAAAAAAAGGTGGAAGGACAGACAACTCCAACAGTTTCAAACTAACACAGCTAAAGAGACCGAATAACAGAAAACATTAAATACATAATATTTTTGTTTGCTAGAATATGAAGCCACAAGCTTTAAAGAATTCCCATCATCTCCAAATTAGCCATGCAGAGAATGTCCTGTGCAACTTCCTGACATTTCCCAGGATGGTTTATTTATGACTGTGAGTGTGTCTGGGATGATTGATTCTTTGAGCTAATTCAGTTCTTTTCCATTGTCCAGTCATGTTGGATTAGTTTGGGTCCTTTGAGTCACATAATCAAAAAATGTCAAATATGTAGCTGCAATAAAGGCAAGAAAGTCTGCAAAAAACAAAAATAAAAGAGCTGAAGCATTAATAAAGTAAAAAGAATTTGATGAATTCATATGCAAAGCAGGTGTATTATTTGCCTTAATTATACATGGGTGTGTTTATGCAGAACATAAAACAATCCAATCAAAATGTCTGCTCTCATTCCCTTAAAAGTGTTTGCATTTTGCTTTTTCCACAACAGATTTAATTGTTTGGTCTTCTTACCTAATCAACTGCATGGCCCTTTTGTAGCCACAGCATTACCACCTTCAACTGGCCCATGCTCCATACATGCAAGATCCAGGTAGAAGCAATGCCAGTGCTACCTTCTCTACCACATGGCCTCTTACTGGCCCTCCAACTCTACTACATGGACTGATGAGCAGCAAGAGCCAGAGCATCACTGGGGTTATCCAGTGGGGACCTCCCATCATAACTGACTCATTCAATTAGCCCTTATGACAACTCAGAGAGGCTGGTCACTGAATTCTAGCACCCCAGAGCCAACCCCCTCTGTGCTAACTCTCAACGCCTGCCATGCTACTAATTGCTTATTTTTTCTTACCTACCCTACCAAATGACCATGAAAGCCTAAACAGCAAATCACCTTCAGCAGACCCAGGCTCCACATGTGCATGTGGAGCCTGGTGGCATGCTGGTACTACCCCCCCTATTAATAAAATCTCCAAGTAAAACTGACAGGATCACACTTCTAGGTATTTGATTGACCAGTTTACTGAACGCCAAATAACTGTGTGCTTTAAGCAATTTATTTTCTCATTTTATCTGCAGAAATCCTTCACTCTATTTCCTGTTGCATGCATAAAACACACTGGACAGCCTGTATCATACCTGCGAGTGTGATTATGGGTGGCACTGATTAGTGTGTATACAAATATTATAAATGTAGTTGTGGTGTAAGAAACTTGACCTGTATGCATTTTCCTTGCTTCCAAGAGCATTATGCACACCAGAGCATGCATACGAATACCAAACTGAGGAGTACTTCAAATAAAAAGTTACACTGTCTCTTGGCTCTCTGTCCCATTGTAAAAGTAAGCAGAATTCATCGACAGATGATCCGGTGCAAAAATGTGGAGTGTGAGTGTGCTGTTGTGCATCATGTGTGGATGAAATAAGCTCAATAAAATGTGTCCTCCAACATCGAAATCAGTCTGCAGAGTAGTCTCCTGCCTGGCTTTACTACGCATGTGCAATCCTGAACTCAGTGTTCAATCACCGTGATAAAGAGTTTCAAGTCCAGCTTATACACAGGAATTAAGTTGTATAATTTTCTCAAGCTAAATGGGTTCCTTGCTCATATTGATTGAGTTGAATCAACAGGTTATTAAGATTTAAGTAAAGTGCACAGTTGTATTTTAAGTAAGAATAGTTATTACATTTTAGAGTGCAGTGAAAGGAACATGTCAAGACATGTCTGTGCAGCCACAGCAAACATTAAAGCACAGCTAGAGAAATCTAAAGACACGTCCACTTCTTAAGCGGGGTGTGGTCAGAAAGGGCTCAGTGGTTTTAGCCAGGGCAAAAACAGGGGGTTTATAGGCCTACCAAAATCCAATATCTGTGTGGATTATTGCACAAGAAACTGCAATTTTAAAGTCTGGTAACATGCATGACCAGCGCAAATTTGTTAAAAGACATAATACATCACTTTTCCAAGCATGCACCATAACTCTAATTTTGGCGAGCTACCTCAACCTTTTTTGCCAAGGATCTGCACTACACACTATTTGCATAACTTTAAAAAAGTCTGTTATCATGTAGAATTTTAAAAAGGTGTCCTTACCAGAGCATCATTTCAATGTCAGACTGTAACCTCTGCATAAATATGCCTCTTTTCTGTAACACTTTCATGAGGAATAAAATGAATTTTCACACGTTTAGTGCATTGGGTTTATATTTGCATTTGAGGACATTGTGTTGTCTCACAAAGTCTCAGGAGACTGAGCTGTAATGTAGAGTGACAGATTGTCCTGCTCTGCTTCTTGGATTGGTTTGGCAGAGGTAGCCTGCTGACAAGAACACTCAGTGCAATAATAATTCCAATGAACAGGAGTATTGATAGTTATTTATGAGACAAGTCTTACATTACACAGTCTCATAGATTACGTGTAAATGTTTCAAGACTAAATGGTGTAATATGCATTTCTGCTATATTGCCTTTTCAAAGACTTACCTCAACCCATGAGGGATAATAATTCAAAGGGAGGGAGAGAGAGAGTCTGAGTACTGCTGCGTGTTAAAAAGGGTAAGAAAAGTAAGATACAGGGCACATTTAACTAACACACTAGCATGTTAACACTAATCTACCCAGTTCATATATATCACTCTTGACAACAATAAAGGTAAAGTTTGAGCTTTGAACAAGCAAATGACTCAACAAGTGCTGCTTTTGTTTGCTTCCAGAGAGGCTTAACAAGAGAGTATAATGATCGTCTATTGTAACATCCACTACCACACAGCATGATAAACTTTGAGGCACTTAGCTCCTGCTCAGTCTCACATCAGCATACAGCCCACACACTGTAGGCTGATGTTTGACAAAGACACAGAGAAAACTGATTTAATATTAGGAACAACTAAAACAAAAATAGAAGACTCTATAAATAAGGAACTGACTGATCAATCAATATACCAAAGGTTTTCTGAGTCACAGTCTCCAAGCAAAACCATAATGCAGAACCGGGTATTGTACTCAGTGTATGAAAGTCATTGTAAAGCAACACTAGATACTGAACCTACCATGGTTAAATGATTCATTTTACCATTGGTATATGTTTATTGATTTTTCTGTGTAATAAGGTAAAGATGAATGTAGATTTGATTTTTTTTATATACATTAAACGCAATGTGTAAAAATCTGCTGTCAGGTGGCTCTTAACCAAAACAAAACAGGTGATGGTGAGTAGGTACTAAAGATAGGCATAAAGAAAATAACCTGCTGTCATCTCATCCCACCATTTCTTTTGTTTTAGGACTCAATCCAATAAAAAAAACTTCATGCCATTACAAAGTGGCAAAACAATTTTTCCATTTTGTGGATGTATTTCATATGATTTGTGAATATTTTTAAAGCAGTTCCTAATCCATACTGTGAGCTTTTCCCAGAGCATTCTGAGATTCCTCTCAGTTTGAATCAAGAAGTCCTTTTTTTATAGGTGATTTCTATCCGTCATCATGTGAAATTTATCTTGGAATCAGAAATGTTGGTTTGTTATTTAGTAAATACAACTCATGGAAAACAGAATTATGGCTAGACTATACACATAATCCATTGGAAGGTTTTCATCATTTTGGACCCTATTGTATGCCCAGCACAAAATATTAAGCATGAAGTGCAGGTGTCTTCTCTAACATCTGCCTGACACAGGTGTCATTTTTACACCCAACACAGCCTTAAGGCACAAAGCTGGTGTGTTCCTATCTTCAGGACAGAAAAGAACTTTGCTTCAAACCTAGTACTACTGCCAATAATAATAATAATAACAAAAATTTTAATAGTCTTAAGTCTGTGGGGCCGAACGGTCTGCTATTTTGAATAGCACAGCAGCACATTTGTTGATTAATTCATTTAAGTTTATCACTGTATGGAGAGTTGGGAGACAGCCTGGCTTTTTTTCAGCACTCCTCAATGCTCTATTCCTGTGCACTCCAGCATGAGTAATACTCCAAGAGGAAAAAGAGTCGTACACATACAATAAAAGATTTCCTTGCATATTTATGATATTTGCATACATACAAATTAATCTCATTGATAAGCATGCACACAGATAATTAAACAGGTTGGCCAGTGTCTTTTACAGATGCAAAAGAGAACAGAGCCAAAGATTTCTGCAAAGAAAATGAGAAAATAAATAGCTTTAAACAAGCAGTTATTTGATGTACAGCAAAATGGTCTATCATAAACAAAAATCTGCCCGATCTTGTAGGTTTTAATTTGAGATTTGGCAGGTTCAATGACACATCTGTACATTTTTAAGGATAATCTTGAGCTTCAATGACAAAAAATAAACTAGGTACTGAAGTGCACAACATGCAATCTTTCTGCAAGCTTCTGTCTCTTTTTGACCAATCAGATTTTTAAAGGTGGAGATTGCAACTCCTGTTAGGTTACAAGTGCAGAAGTTGAACTATCAGCCAACAGTCCCAACTATGAAATCTGAGCCCACAGACTGTGAGTGGTGCTGGTCACCTCTGCTGGTCACTGTTTTCTCAAAAATGCAGGTTTATGACCCAAACCGGCGGAGAGTTACAGAAAGTGTGCTAAAATATAGTTTTATAAAGTTCCCTCATGTGATGCCTTAAATATACCACCTCCCCAAGATGAGAAACACTCCCTGAGGTAGGTTTTCCATTCAGCCCACAGCTGGCTCCAGTGCAAGGAAAATGTCAAGGCATGTATGTGCAGCCACAGTAAACCTAAGAGCACAGCAGCAAAAAAGTCAGATCTACTTCTTAATAGGAGCACACTTGGATACAGCTAATGAGGATTTATGCTAAAACTGACTGAAACAAAGGGGTCTAAGGGTATGCTAAATTCCTTCTGTCAGATCAGTTGGGTTGGCACTTTGCCATTTCCCATTCCTGACGACTCGTCTGCACCACCAGCAATGTTAACCCTGTTTTGTTTGTATAGGTGTTTATATGCAATGAATTTTAAGGGTGCAAGGGTGCAAATCCTAAATGCCACAAGGCTTCCGAAGGCAAGGGATGCAAACCCCTTTCAGCTGAGATAAAACTGTAGTGCCCCAGGATGTCAGCTGCATATCTTCAACTACCAAATCAACTTCCAAGTATGTCCAGTTCCCAGCCCAAGTCCTTGTGGACTGAGCTACTCTGCTACATCTGTGTGAGGTTTTAAATAAGAAATTGCACAAATATGTCCTGGAACATAAAAAAATGAGTGTAAACTTTTTGAAAGACAGTAAAATATGTGACCTCCTCCTAGTGGAGTTGCTGGCCACCATCATCACATATCCTTGCATGTTTGGGGCAGTAATACAGGGTTGCAATGCACAGTGACTAAGGCCAAATCTTTAATAGAGTCAGGTAAGGTGAGCTAAATGATGGTGGCAGCTGTACTGGTGTATCAGCATTTTTTCCACAAAATATTTTATTTTAGTTCTGAATGTCTGCCTAGTGCATAAGAACAGAGTTTCCTTTTGTATAATAAACTTGAAAAAACATCTTTTTTTATCCCTTTCCACAAACTTTGAGGAGATTAAGGCTCCCATGGCCTTGACCACTCCTTGTGAATATTGATAAATCTGCAGTATGAAGAAAAGCAGAGTGAAAAGCAGAGTGAAAATATGATGCAATGAGGCAATAAAGAAGAAAAAATCCAAGGACACGATATGCCTCCGAAACCTGGAAGAGGAGTCAGGAGAGACAAATGGGACATGAATGGATGCAGATGAGATGCAAAGAAGCATGACATCAGAGGAGGCGATGCAACCCAGAGATGGAGAGGCAGAGGCATCAAAGGATGAGTAATGCTAAATTTATTCCTCTCCTCCGTCAACTCCATCTAACTTCACTCCATTCTCACAGAGTGCAAACAGCTTTCCATCAACAGGAGATGAGATTTTTGCATTTCCCCATGTCACTTAAAACAGATATACTGTTATAGCTTTGTCAATAACAGAATGAATTTAGATCAAACAAAACCACAACTCATTTTAACCACCGAAACACATACACATATACACACAAAACCTTGTTTGGTAAGATCGCTCAGTCATCTCACTTTTCAGTGCTATATCTGCAGTTTTTTCAGCTTGAGGGCCCCTGACACTGATATTCTTTTTCTGCCATTTCTGCTATCAGTCCAAGCAGGAGAACACCATGTAGGATTAATGTAGCAACTCTCTCAAGCAGAAAGAACACACAATACAGTTATTACACACATCTCTAAGGAAAAAGAAACTCATTGTTACCAGTTAAATCTTTTCAATTATTTTTTTTGTCAAACAATCTGCTGCCTAACTCCCCCCACCAACATATCCCGACATCATGTGTGTCAGACAGCACTGCAGAGCTTTGTGCATGAATGAGCTTTAGACTACTTTAGCTCAAGCATTATTCTTTTTTTTAAAGCACACAATGACATGTCAGTTGTGTTACTGAGCTGCAGTGGCATTCATCAAACCAGCCTACACCACACAAATGTGACTATTATGGTGATGAAAGGGTTTGGTTTTAAATCCTGCCTCTCTCTGCCTCAGCTGTTTCCCCTCTGCTCCACATACTGTTCAGCACTGTACCCATCATTCTTTCTGTCAGATAAAACAATGATTATACTGTCCCCATGTTTCTGCCAAAAACAGCCCTCCACACACAGGAGAAGAGAAAAAGTGGTAGAAGAAGATTTGAGAAGTAGGTGAAAAGACAAAAATGTGCAGAAGTGTGGGGACAAGAAAAAAGAACAAGGGGAGATGAGTGAAGTGTAAAACAACGAGCAAAGAATAAAGGAAAGAAATGTTTGTCTATTTCATGTAAAATGTTTCTTGATCGTTCAGTTTAAAGAATTACCAAATCATTAAATACAGATACAAAAGATTAAATCCCAGATGTAGATCTAGGATTTTTTTTTCAAGGATTTCTTGACAGTGCCAGATAGGCCAGTTTTCCAATTCTTGACATTAACTCCTCCAACAATGTCAGTGCCTTTTTTTGTGCTCTCGGAGCACTTCTTTTTTAAAGCTATATATACAACAATGAGGACAATTGAATTTCACATATGATCAATATGAAATTTCATTGCTTAATTTATGTGACTTTATAGTTGTTGTAACTGACAGACAGTTTGTCTCAGAATATTAACTTAGTTACAAAATGCCACAGTAGCATATTGGTTACAGAAAACTAATACATTTCTACTTTGAACACCAACTTTTATTTAGGGTTCTTGTCAAAAATATTCTATTCTCTTCTTTAGGTTACATTAAAACACATTGTGAAGTCATTTTATGTCATTTTGCTTAATTAGCCACAACACACTCAGCACACTTTGTTTTTGTATTTTATCATATTTTCTCCAGATTATTGTTTTTATTTTTTTTTTTAAATACAAATTTTTATTAAAATGCTTTGGTTTCCCAGTCAAGAGTTTTCCATTCACTGACTCCTTTCACAGTGATGTAGTGTTCAGTTTGTTTCTAAATGTCTCCTTTTTTAAAATATCGATGTTGTCTTTAAGTTATAGTTACTTTTTTCAAATCCTGTCTTTCTGTTGGTTGAAATAGGTCAGAAATGATCATTTTATGCCTAAAAAATCCTTCCTGTAATTTATCATAGTAATGATACAAATTCTACAGTGTTGCCAATACTTACTGCTTCAGGGTGAATAAGAGTAACGTAAAGGAAAAAAAAGTTGGCATAAGTATAAAACAGAAAGATAATGTTGAGAAGAGGTGAAAAAGCACAGACAGAATATAAATATGAATTAGACACCATGAATAAACATACCCTGCTTTTCAGCTTTTCAGGGGCATTTTGTAATAGTCAGTAATCATAAATTGTGATTTATTATTTTATAAATATTACAATTGAAAAGTTATCTTAGTGCTACTGTCCTTTTATATATTTACATCAACCATGTATTATACATGGAAACTAATGCATCTTGTTTTATCCTGTATCAAATCTTATGTGTGGCGTTGCCTATCAATCTGTATAGCATGCTTGTTTTTTGAGTTACCCTTCAATTCTTGCTGAAATTTTGCTGCTTGGTAGCTGAGAAAATGTTGAAGCTGGTTTTACTTTGAACTGGAAGTGCTCTGAGAGCACAGAAAAATGAACCAGCAGAAATTCATTAAAAATAAAATTTGCATATTGAAAATAAAATAATAATATCCATCCAGGTAACATAATGTCACATGAACCTATTTTGACACATTGCTTTAGAGCCACCATTGACATGCTGTTAAATTGTATTTATCATGTCTGATGCTTGTAGGACTAGTTTTCATCAGTCCCTGACACCTTAGCGCAACATTGGAGAGATGTCTTGAGTGGGGTTGGAGATGTCCCTCTTGGGTGGGGTTGTGATTGGCAATGACCACTAGGAGTCACCAGACATCACATCATCAGTTGTGTACCTCAGAATTACTGGGTGAATTACTGTACCTCAGAATTACTGGGCCTTTTATCACAATACACCCTCATCCAAGGCTGGCCCACCACAGGCTGATCAGACCTGGGTTGGTGCAGCATGGTGGCACCTTGTGTTTATTTTGCAGGCCAACCTGTCTTTTTTCGTTTCAGCCACAGCCAGTGACTGCTCCCTCAGTGACAGTGGCAAGTTCTTTAATTGCCTTCTTTTGGGCCTGCCCTCTGATCCCCAACTTCCTTTTGGTGCCTTGTGGTGGAGCTGGCTACAAAGCCTCTGCAGGTCACTTAGTAACTTAGTAACTTCAGTACTGTCTCCTTAAGGGAGATTAAAATGGTTGAAATATTATGACAGGAATAGCACTTTGGCCATAGAGTGGCATTATTCATCTGGTCTTTAATGAAGTGTAGACTTGGATCTGATCCTTTTCTTTTTTATTTATTACCATATCTTTCTTATCTAATTGGCAGCAAAAAATCAATTATTTAATTTTTTAATGACTCTGGACTCTAATTTCCTGGCGCAGCGCAGGGTGGCGCACCCTGCGCAGTGGTAATTTCGTCCAGCGCACCACCATGCGCAGCCAATTTGGCACATTTGGTAGACCAGCTGCGCCAAGATGGGTGTGGCGGCGCACCAGGGGGAGGTGTTGACAGATTCAGCTTGGCGCAGTGACAGTGTCGTGCCAAAACACTGCGTGGAAGGTGCGCTGAAAGCTCACCAGCTCCAACCTGGTCTATTCTCGGCGCCAGCAAAGGGCGCCTGGTGCAGTGGTAATTTGGCTGACAGGCGCACAGTGCGCACACGTCATCAAAACCTCACAGGCAGGTATCCAGAGTGTCAGTGTATTCTTAATCACATGTTGCGTGCTACACAACATAGCCTTACACCATGGATGCCACTTTGACCTCACGGAGGAGCATAGTGCACGGGAGAGGAGAGACCACCTGGCTGCACAGCTTTGTCCTTAAATGCGAGGATATGCCTAAAGTTTATACATGTTTTGGCCACAATTTACTCAGTCACATTAAAGATACTCAAAATCGTTCATGAGAAAAATAAATTTTATTTAAATGCATCTCCTTCCTCTTCCTTGCTGCGCGCTTGGACTGCTGGTTGGAAAAGGAAGGACAGAGCCTGAGGAGAGCCATCCTCCCCTGGTCCGGGGTCTCAACGGCCTCGGTCGGCTGCATCTGCCAGCCTACCGAGGCTGGAGTCAATGGAGGAGAGATTGAAATTGGCACTGCGCCTTGCCCACAGCGCCTTTAAAGGCAAGGAGAGGCGTTCGTTTGATTGGTGAAAATTACACTCAGCTGTGCTAAACCCACTCACGCATTCTCTCCTCCCTCTCTGCCATTCGCGCCGGTGGGAGGGGCGGAGGCGTAGGTGTGCCTCGCTGCGCAGGACTGCGCCATGCACGAAAATTGCAAAATGCCCTGGACACACCCTGTTGGCCCGACGCACCTGCCCTGCACCGCACCTGCGCCTGGTCTACGAAATTAGAGCCCTCTATGTGATTTTTGATGGACGTAACACTTTCACAATATTGCAGGCTGGGGGACAGGATTGTTTCTCTGCCCCCAACTACGACGCAGTGCCGACTGTTGCTGTATTAAGCAGACCAACAACCATTGAACCAATGGCCATATTAAAACACAAATTTGAACACAAATTTGATTGGTATCAGTAACAAGGAAGAAAAAAAAGCAGTTCTTATAGTTGTAATGCATTTATTGATTAAATTAAAAAGAACTAAATGTAAAACGGTGCTGGAGGGAATCACATGAGTCACTGGATTCATACCATAAGTTACTGAAGCGATTAATTGTTGAGATGTTTTATTCCGTAACAAACAGCTGTAGTAATTGACAGAAGTATTATTCTTGCATCATGCTGCAATAGAGAAAACATACATTGCATGTGCAGCCAGTCACAAGAATGCATTTAAAGTGTGACTATGATGGCAAGCTGCATGACCTCCTCACTCTCTCTTGAGCTGAATACGTTAGACATGTATCCTAAGAAGCACACTGCCAGTGGCTTTAACATTACACTGACTCAAGGTCCTTTTCAAACTTGACATCAGTATGTTAAATTGACAGAGCATTTGTGAATCACATCCAGTGCATATCTAACAGAAGCTTAAGATAGAAGGACAGACAAATGTATAGAGAAGGGGGGACTCACAGAGAGAGAGAGAGCACTGTGCTCTTACAGTAAATCAGGCCTGACGGTGTGACCTTTGATAGCCCCAGACAGAAAAGGTTACATGAACGCTGGAGAAAATGGGTCTGTCTGTCACTTACCAGCCAGCTATAAATGATGTTGTGTGCCTGTGTGCAAATGTGTGTGTGTGTGTGTGTCTGTGTGTTTGTTGTTTGAGGTCGAGAGAAACAAAGAACAACAAAGAAAACTGAATGTATCTGCCTTTCATCAAAAGAGTATTAACAGTAAGTGTTAATAGTGTTCCCAGTTATGAAAAAAAAGAACTTTTTATTCTTTCTTTTTTAATCCGAAGGATGCTGAAAGTGATTTTGTGCTTTTTCACATCAGTAGTATTCAAGGTGCAATGCAGAAGTCACTGGGTAAAACAGTTTTTCTTTGACTGAGCAAAGTGAAATAAAGTTACAGAGGATAGTGGAAGCGGGTGCACAGCACTGACAATGGAAATATTTACATCGTACCTCCTGCAGTTTTTGATTTTGTTCTCTGTACCAGAGCTGTGCATCCTCACGGAAATCAAAATTTGATTTGATTTGATTTATTTTGATTGGATTTGATTCAAGTACAATTATTAAGTTAAAATTCAATTCAATTCAATATCACGATGCATTACAAAGCAAGCAGTGAGTAGTATCCTTGATTTTCCACATTTCTGGAACAGGCTACTTTTTAAATTAAATAAAATAAAATACAAGCAGTCAGATAAATATGAACTTTTATTAATTAAAATGTTTTTGAGATCATCTACAGCAAAAATGTCTCTTTATTGTTAGGTAAAATTAATACATTTTTCGGGTCTCATCTACCTATTCTTGGTTTTTCTTCCTCAGACACAAAACTGATGCCTCAGCCTCTGCAAGATTAAAGTATTAATGACACTCTCTACATCAATATATCTTCATCTATCTCAGCACAATGCATCAATTAAAAGATTATTTTTGATACCCCTGCTGTATACAATTTACTATGTATATATATATATATATATATATATATATAGATAGATAGATAGATAGATAGATAGATATAGATATAGATATATATATATTTATATATATATATATATATATATATATATATATATATATATATATATATATATATATATATATATATATATATATATACAAAGCATAAGTAAATGTTTTGTTGAAAGGCCTGAAGACTTTCTCAACAGCTCACCTATTATAGAGAGGAGCTCTAATTTATATGCAAAGCTACACAGTAGTCCATGCCCTTGATATCCCCTCAAGTCCCCTATGCCCCTGTTGTGCCAAATGTGCTAAATTAAGCTTACTGTATTTTACAAAGCTCAGCGACCCAGGCTATCTAATAAACTACTAATGGATGGAAACACAGGCATCTCATTAGGAGGCTGCCAGCAGACACACACTTACACATAAACACTCACTTGAAGCAACTTTCCTCTGGCTGGGAACCGGACATTAATGATGCTCCAGCTGGTTTTAACAACTATTTATTTATTGAGGGAGTAATTCTGCAGCGTTGGGAATCTGATGAAGGTGTTTGGGGGATTTTCTTTGTAGTAATCAACCTGCAGTGTTTGGAGAGCCGATAGGGGAAAGGAGAGGAGTAAGGGCAGGGCTTACATTTCTCTCATGTACACACAATCACACACACATATTTCCTTAGCAAACAGAGGGAAAGGGGGCAATTTAAATGGCTACTCTGTGACAATGTGCTGTGATTGACAGCAGGAGGAGGGGGGCTGATGGGAGAATTCTGTCAGCGACTGATAACAGCTGTCTGCTTCACTCATGAGGGAAGAGAGACAGGGGTGAGAGAAACAGAGGGTAACAGAGATTCACACTCGCACAAACACACACCTAAACAGATGCACAGTATTGCACCCTTGCATATATTTCCAATTAAAGTTGTTGCTTGCATCATCGGGAAGTTACGTAATGCATAAGCAAAAATAAGGCAGATTACACAGTCCATCATGTGAATTTCCATCAGCACAAACAATCCATCCTAGCCTGACACCGCTGTGTGCCTCAGACGATAAAAAGAGATGCTAAGTCATACACACACACACCAGCACAGACTTACTTAACATTCATCAGAGTGAGTTTTGGGTAATGAACGGGAATCAACAATGAATTATGGATCATATTCTAATGGTTGACTTACCCTTCTCATTACTGGCATGCTAATATGATTGGGAAACTCATGATTATCAGTGTTATTAGGAAGGAGGAAAGAGCCAGAGAGGCCCAAACTCCCAGGACTCTCCCTGTTTAACCTAGGGGGGTGGACCATGAAACAACATCAGAGGATAGGCCTGTTCTGTTAAGTTTAAACTCAAGTCTTTCTGTGTTATTAAGCTTGTTCTCTTTTTCCTTGGCTGGAGCACAGGGGTATCCAACTCTAAACTAGGGATGATCCCAGGCAGATCATTAAAAATCCATCTAAATGCAAGTGAAAACCAGATTGATCTGATTCATGTTCAGTCAATCAAGCAATCAACACTCAAAATTGAGCACTCTTACTTAATCACAGGAGTAGAGTGTCAGTGGGCTGATGATGCAAGGTTGTCTTGGGGGGTGGCTAATGGTTATGTTAGCAGCATGGAGGCATAATATTATCAGAACAATATCATTACTGCAGATAACTGCCTATAAATTTGGATATTTGTATAAGTGGATATGAAATTTTTTGTTGATATGTACAGCCAGTATTTTGGTCAAACAAATAGGCATAGATATCAATAATACTGGCAGAATGAACAAGTGTACCATAATGGTTTACCTCATCGTCACTGAATGTCCACTTTTGTAAATCAAAAGTATAATTTGTTAAAGATTAAAATGTTGTTTTTCTTGATTCACATCCATCTTCACAGAAGACAGAAGACAAGAAACATGTCAATTTTAGTAAAGTGAAGGCTTTGTGCTCTTGACAGTAGATGTTGTTATTGATAGAAGTGAGCTGGAAATAATAGATATTGGCAAAAATCCGATATAGCGCATCCCTAATTGGCAGTGATATAAGTGCTTGCCATTTGTCCACCCTTTGATCTAAAATTAATATTTATTTGCAGAATGTGTTCACTTACTGCCAAAGAACAGACAGTTATTATTTAACACCACATACCCCCAAAGTTACTTGGGCTCAAGTTTTAAGATCAAATACTGCTAAACTATGGGGTTTTCTCTGCAATGCCAACAATGCTACAGAAAATGTTAATGTCAAAGAGGTCATTCAATGTCCTTTGTTTACATCCAAGTTTACACCCTTGGCGTGCCCTCTTTGAGACTTTCTGACATCTCATGGGGCCAGGAACAAAGCTCAGGAGAACACTGACTGAAACAAGACCTGGTTTAATTTTTATCGATAACCCCTGTCTAGAGCTTTGTTGAGCGCACTGACTCAGGTGGCTTTCACACCTAAGGCTTGGTTGCTTTGTTCATATTCATTTGAAAAAATGTTACAAATTTCCATATTTCCTTTGGATTGTTTCACGTTTACACAGCAGTTTTTTAAAGGTGGCCAGGTCACACAAAAAGGCAGGGCTGGCCTTGTATTATTTTGTCACAGCCAGCCAGCCTATGACTACAAATCATGCCCTGAATCATGGAAAGGAAACTAGCATGTAAGATATCTATATACAAAATGTTGTTTAAAAGAGGAGGTCAAATGTATGTTGTGCCTGTGCACAGAAAATGACTGTGGGTTCCAAAATGTAAAAGTTTGCAGTCATCCTGTTGCGTTGTAGTCATATTGCAATTATTGTTACTATTACTACTGCTGATACTGCTACAGCAGCATGATGAGTTAATAAGTCATTCTGTTTTTGTTGGATGCTGGGTCAATTGTGTCCTCAATTGCAGGAGGACTGCACAAGGGACCGGTTGGAAGTGAGCAGGGACCACCTCTCCCAGGTGAGCTTGGTATGGCTGTTTGTACCAAAACAGGGATCAATTGCTGGGTTGTAATATAGAACCAAACAGGTAACAGACACTTTTATCAGAACAACTCTCCCAATTGATCTAGCTGTGAAAAGCACCTCAAAGACAATATGAGTATGTCAAGCTTACTATGTGGTGCACCTTTCTTGGCTGCTAATGAAGGAGAAGTGAGAAATATTTAGAAACGTGAGGGAAGAGATAATTTAAAATTTGGAAAATATCCAAGGTCTGAAAATCCAAACTAATTAAAGACTCTGGACACCATCCAAGGTCCTAGAATTCCTATAATCTGTTTTTCATTATTTGGTTGGTTAGCATTATTCACACACATTTCTGAAACCAGATCACAATGTAACATCTCAACAGGTTATCATTAATTAACATGTTTTCCCCATTTTGGTCTGTAATAAGGAAACCTGCACCAAAAATTGTAAGCATTTCCCAATCAATTTCTCTTTGCAACACACAGAAAAAAAGCATTTAATAGCAGTAGTTCTGCACCAATCTGCACACAGCAAAAGCTCCCAACTGATGTAATACATTGGAGTGCATGTATACGTAGCTGCAGGCATTTATCACAGCACTGGTCAAGGTGGAGACATCAAACACCATCCATCTCTCAGCTTATTGGCACCAAAAGACCTGCTTTTATGCTTTGCCCAGAGATTTATGAGCAACTAAAGGTGTGTGTGGTTTGTGTGTGTGTGTTTGTGTATGCATGCATTAGCAACATATGTACACCTCGCAGTCTGAAAGGGATCATGTTGATGTGCTTATTGACACTTCACCTCCTTCTCACTTCTTCCCCTCCCTGAATCCCTTCACCCCACCCTCCATCCATCCATCCCTCAATCCATCACCTTCCTTTAAAAGCCTGTTAGGAAACCCAATACCTTTCATTAGTGCAAAAAGATTAGCTTTTTAGCAGGAGGCTTGTGTTTGTGTGTGTATGTGCATGTGTGAGCAGCAAAACGGTAGGAGGGAGGGATAAATAAAGATAATCAAGAATACTCGTGCCAGACAGCCACTTAGCTTAACATACAGTCAGCTGAGCATATTCATAAACAAGAACACAATTACAGAAAATACATTACACACATCACAACACTGATTTTGGATGGTTTTACACAGTTTGAAGAGTTTATTCAGGAAAATACATACCCAACATTAGGTAGATCCTAAATTGACTCCAAAAAAATTATCACTGGATAAAAATAAAGCAGATTTTAGATTATTATAAAAGTAAGAATTTATCTTAATCCCTTTGCTCTTAAAATAATCATAGTTTTGATGATACAATCACTTGGAAGGGCAGAACTGTTACAGATTGATTTTGATAGCAAAGTTTTTGGATAAAATAGCTGCAAAGTGATAAAGGAATTAGACTATTTAAATATTCAGGCGTTGTATTTAGCAATATTACATAACTTTTTAATTAATCAATAGCACTACAAAATAATCAATATTTTGTATTCAAAGTTCAAAATCATTGTCACAATACCATTTGTTTGAGGAGACATCTTTCAGTTAATGGGTTGATTAAGCTGCCAGCTATTAGCATTCAGTTTTGAATGAAGGGGAATTAAAAGACTTTCTTGAAACCAGTTTCATTATCGATTCTGAGCATGGTTCTGATTTTTTTTATCAAGTCTCTTACCAATTCTATGGATCTTTGGATTTTCTTTGTGGGAAAAATGTCCTGCACTGGTTTTCAATGGCAACAATATCCAACATGGCATCCCTGATATTTAATGCTGTGCTGCATAGATGCTTCTGCAAGTTGTTCCTGGTGAGATTCTACAAAGTGCTTATAAAATAAATATAGGACTATAATGTTGGGTGGAAATCACAATTTATGGGTGGAACTGAGCTGCTTGGCGGAGGTCTGCGCTCTCAGAGTGCTTTTCTAGTTGACTTTGTTGTTATCATTGCTGCCACTGCTAAACATAAAGACAAATTATATCAACTATCAAAGTTAACAGATAAGAGGGACTTTTAACCCTTTGACTTCCACACTGAAAAATACATTGGCAAAACATCATTTGTTGGTAAAATTGTGTTCCTGCATCTTCATTTAGCAACATTTCAGGTTTATTTCTCAGATGACCTAATCAGGAAGCAGATATGCAGGTCAGTCAGCTGCTGGTTGATACAATGAGAAAATGATATTTATGTACAGCAGCACCAACCGGTGATACATACATTATTCAAAGAGATTAATTGTAGTGCTCTGTAGGTGAATAGAGTACAAACAGCCCAAGAAAGGTTTTCAGAGTTTAAAACACAACAATATGGCAGCAAAAAAGTCAACCCCTTGGTTACAATGCTGGTGAAAGGGAATTTTTGCTGGTGTCAGCAGTGGACCACAGAGTACACCAGATAACTTGTTACACAGTTAGGCCTGTAGAAGTGTCAGCAGAGAAACTGTCAGAGCTAAAGATGTGGGAAAGCTGAGAGTATACGCTTTGTAAAAGTGGAGGTTCAAGTTAAAAGGGTACATCCTATTGTTTCAATAAGCTCAATTATGTTCTGGGAAGGTTTTGTACAGGTGATGCTTTGAGATGAGACGGTGAGTTATGTTAGTCTGTTGCTAAGTTTATGGTGTGTAGTGCCTGAGCATGGTTAGTAATCCTATTGAATCCAAATTATCAACATAACTGACACCTTATATAGTACAGTATGTGCCAAAAATGTAAAAACTAATGTTTGTTTAGCACAGCTCTAATTTATAGATGAACGTATTGTGCCTGTTTTAATGACAGTGTTTATAATGCATCACCAAAAATGCATTTTTGTGGGCCCAAGGTTTTTTTCTCAACTTCATTTTATTGAAAAAAAAATTATGCATCACCATTTATACAGTTCTGGGTGATTTATTCTACAGAAGCTTGGCTGTGGCCATATAGGTCTGTATTGACACAGAGGGCAATGTGGGTAGCCTGACATGCACATCCCCAAAATTGAAAATACATGCTAAAGCAATGCAGAGAGCAAGCCCTTTGACTGTTCCACACTGAAGGACTGCCACTCCCTGAGTACATCTCAGATGTTTTTGTGTGTTATAATAGATAACCTGGGGCGGCACGGTGGCACAGCAGGTAGTGCACGTGCCTCACAGCAAGAAGGTCGCCGGTTCGATTCCCGGGTCGGGCAGGGCCTTTCTGTGTGAAGTTTGCATGTTCTTCCCATGCATGCGTGGGTTCTTTCCGGGCACTCCGGCTTCCTCCCACAGACCAAAAACATGCTCATTAGGTTACTTTGTCACTCTGAAATTGCCCTTAGATATGAGTGTGAGCGTGAATGATTGTCTGTCTCTATATGTTGCCCTGCAATCGACTGGCGACCCGTTCAGGGTGTACCTTGCCTCTCGCCCAATGACAGCTGTGATAGGCTCCAGCCCCCCGCAACCCCAAAAGGGATAGTCGGTATAGAAAATGAATGAATGAATGAATAATAGATAACCTGATTGTAAAGGTGGACACAACTTATTGCATTAACTTATTCATATATCAGAGGTGTATTTCCTCTTTCATGTCTCATTCAGTGGCCAAGCAGCTCTAAATATTCTCAGTCTTTAAACTCAACTGATTCAGCAGTCATACATTTGAACTCCTAGGTGTCATCGCTTTCCTTTTTTGCAATAACTGCACTGAAGTCAACTGCTTGTTTAATGTTGGCTCATTATCACTTTGTCTCTGGCACCATGTCTGTGTAGGTTCTGAGTCACACAGGTCATTGTTATCCAACATTTCCACTTCAGAACACAAATCAGCTAACCTTACACATTTACAGTTTAAGAGGCACCCACTGTTGAAAATGTCTTTTTAAAACTTAATTTACATATGAATAAATGCAGTGTATGGATGACATTTTGAAGAGCAAACTTCATTCTTGATACAGTGTATCGTGAAGCACGCCAACAAACACACACATGCCAATTGGGCACATTTCCAGTAATCTTGGAGGGCCTTTAATCAGTGAAACAATACCAGTGCATTTCCCCTGGGATATGATGGCAAGCCTATTAATTTGTCAAACAAACACACCTAAGAGCGCACACACACAAGCAGAAAACACAAAGTTATTTAACACACAGTTCCCCTGGAGAGAGGGTCTTTAACAGAAACAAAGCAGTGTCCAATCACTTACATGCTTCTCCCTGGTGCCTCCTCTTTCCATAGAAACAATCTGGAGAACAGGATTACCAATACACACACACAAACACATATTTCCCTCACACACACATGCATGCCTTCACCTAATACCCATCAGCTTTTGGAACAGAGGAAAATCTATATTTCATCTGAGAAGCAGAGGTGTTTGTGCACACGCTGAGTTTGTTTGTCATTAGGCCTAACCCCTGTGGCTCACCTAATCAGGTTGTGTGTGTATGTGTGTGTGTGTTTAATTCTGTCCACAATGGGTTTACAAAAGGTAGAATAGAAAAAAAGTGAAAAGTGTAAAGGAGTGACAGGTGTGGGAGACAGAATCGTGCAAACCCACGTTGGAGGCTGAATTAAAGTTATCGATCTGTCATGGCATGCTTTCACACACAGATCAAAGCTTAACCCTGATCAATGCTATTCGTGCGTTTGTTTGTGAGTGCATGTGTGTGTTTTTATGTATCATATCAATTCCCATCATTTCATAGAACTGCAGTTATATTAGTAAGCTTCATTTGTTTTAAAGCCAGGCTCCATCTTCATTTTTCAGTTTTGACAAGAGTCAAAGGCCACTCTCAAGTAGAAGTGCCACAGGTTAGTGTCAAAGCTGTAGCTCCTCCAGTGTCCACTTATGGCTTGCTGCAGGAAACCCTGGAGGCGTCATGATTGTGTGTATGAAAAGGTCGTTTTTAACAGCTCATGAAAACATTGTTACAGCCTGGTTCAAAAAATTGATTTTGTCTAAATATATACTACATGTTTGTGCTTTCACTGTACAATACAATGTGCTTTTTTTAATATTACAAACTTGTTTTTAAATTTTATTTAAGATTTCCAGTGATGGGCAAGCTACTTTAAAATGCAATAAGTTAAATTACTAGTTACTTGTGAAAACATTCAGCTTCAATACACTAAAGCTGCACCATGGTGAAAAGAAGCAAGCTAAGTAGCAGCAACATGACACATAGCTCCAAGCTATTTTCATTTATTGTGCAAATATTATCATCATTTTTATATTTATTTTGATTGTTTTAATTTGCCTTTTCACATATTTTTGTTACTTTGCAGTTCTGTTTCTGTAAGGTTCTGTATTTATAATCCTCATTTACTTAATTAATTACTTACATACATTTCTTAAAATTGTTTTAATCAAAAACAAAAATCAACCATATGATGGAGGTAATAAACAATCGCTTGATCGTTATTTATTTGAAAGACAATCAAGCAATTTAACATGTTTCTCACATAATAAAGTCAGGTGTGGGATCATGCTGGTTCGGTACTTCACCTCATCAAAATGTTTTTACTTCTCTGGCCTCCCACTAGCTTTTGTCTAGGCCTTTGCCAGTCCCATGTTCCAACTCTTCAGGTATCGTTTGAGCTGACCGCTCCACAACACCAAAGTTTAATAGAAAAACATTTACCTTTATCAACATCTTTTGAAGGGAAGTGGAGGGGTCTTAATGCCAGTTTAGCAGTTTGACTGGTCAGCTCGCTTCTTTGCATAACTTGGCTCACATCACCAGCACAATATGGCGGCTCCCATATGAGGACTGTACTGAATTGATCAATTTCAATTCAGCTCAAGAAGCATTGTCTACTATAATGTAATGGTAGTGTGATATAGTCTATAGTCTGGACCAAAGAGATTGACTGAGAGTTCTAACACCACACCAGTGTGCAATAGATAGCTTTATGCTGCTAGCCAGCATGGTTGAACATTTGAGAAGAAGTGTTTTCTGGTGAGCAACATGAGCTCTCTTAATTGATAACAGCGATCCAAGCAGCTGAATTTTCTTTAAGAAAGACATTTAATTTCAGTCACTTTTTTGAGTATTGTGGAGAATTCCCTCACCAGCACTCAAGTAAAAAAAGACAGTACCATCTAAGTGGACCCTGCAGCGGACCTTACACACTACATGATTACTGTGTGGAGGGCAACTTGAAGCCCAGCTCTACTGATCAGCCAACCCTGCCTGTGGCCTAAAGTCTCCTCTCAGTTAACGACTGCTCAGAGTTTTTCCAGAGAATTATAAAGCAAAAGTGTCTACCTTCTATCCAACAGACTAGAAGAAGCAGTGTCTTTTTGCTAATAAGGACATCAGGGGGCACCACTATTAATCTATATGCAACATTAAACTAATTGATTGCAACAGCAGTAAGTGTAAATGAACAGAACATAAATGACAGAGGATCAGACTCTGTGCCTTACAACCACATTCAGCTAAGTGCACCCTCAGTCTATCATTTCTCTGCTGTCCACCTTCATTAACACATTTTCCCATTAGATGACCAAGCACTGTGGAGCCTTTCAAACAGAAGGAGGGGAGTGGTGTTGCAGTCTGTGTCAGTGTATTTGATTCCCTCCTTTGTTTTCAAATATCTCAAAGCAAAGATGGAAAATAGGGATTCAACAATCCTCAATATAGTATTGAACTACTGGGTGAAGCATATACAGTTCAATAACATTCGCTTGTGAACTGTGGTGTTTCTGGTTTTATGTGTAACTAGCCTGCTGTCATTTTATGAATTTCTCTGTTTTGACTCTACTTTGTGTTTGCCTGTGAGTAAACATGCTGGGATGAGGGGCCCCTGTCTGAGAGTAAATATTTCATTGCAATGAGCTTAAGTTGAAGCTTCAAAATACTGCCAATAGTCCTGTGACATAGGATCAGATCTTAAACCACTGGTGCACTTACATACATCAGTCCAGAAGGTACCATAAGCTCTAAGCAGACCAGAAAAAAAATAAAGAAATCGAAAAAAAAATCAAATTAAAATCTAGCTACCATATCTTCTAACAGTGAATTAAAACAACAAAACAAAGCTTTGTTGGTGTTTTTTGTTTAAATGGTAACAAAATCTGGCTTCTGGTTAAACCGGCCATTATAAGCACACCCAAACTTTGTCCTCACTCTTGCAAGTTAAGAATGACCCAACCTCCGCATAAAAGAGTACTTCCATGTGTAGCCCTGCTGAAAATTCTTTTATATAACAGTGCCTATTTCTCTTTAAATACAAATAAAATATAGAGTTCATGATAAAAGAAAAGAGTTCATAGAATTTCATAAATATGAAAAGTGGTTATGTACAGTTTAAAAAGGTAGACTGTTTACAGTTAAAAGATAAATATACATAAAGTTTGTTTAAGTTCATAAAATATTCCTGATTCTGGAGGGAAAAGCCGTTTTTACGTGTGCAACTTAACCTGTTACCTGTTCTTCTGTCAATCATTGCATTCCTGTGATTTAGTTGGTTGCCATCGAACTCATGAGCCAATCAGAGTGGAAGGGGCGGGACTAGTGGCGCAGGTTAGTGGGTGGAGTAGTGTGCATACACGAGGAGAGACAGATGCTATCGATCTGAGAGCCGAGGAGGAAGTCTCGTGGTGTCGGGAGCATCTAAGTTTATGCTGTGGAGGTCGACTAATCGTTGGTTTTCTATAAACTTCTGTGTGAACGACAAGAAGGTGAATATGATGTGTGTGCTATATCTAACTGTTGTAGTGTGAAAAGACTGAATAGATAAGGCAGTTAGCGACATGCTAGCTAGCGGGAGCATACGGAGCTAATGCTAATTCAGCCAGAGATAGCATGTGGTACTGTGGCTCAGTTTTGTTTTATACTTTAAGGAGACGGACGTTGGAGAAGGAGAGAGGTTGAGACGGGTTTCTATCGGACGGCCCTGCTGTTTTTCTTCCTTGAGGACATCGCTGCTGTGTGTCATTGCCTGCCTGCGTGTGTGATAAGACTGACTGCCCCTGCCATTTGCCATCCCCTGGTTGCTATCATCCCTTGCCCTTACCCCTACTAACCAAACCCTGGATTTGTGAGTACTAAAAAGTTGAACGTGCGTTTATTTTCTGCTCCTCTTGGAGTGAAGCGGCCATTTTTAAGTTTCTAGGCCTCAACGCACCCCAGCATTATCAGGCCAGCAACGGGATTACTTTCATTCAGTGACTGTGACATTTAGATGTGTGTGGGCCCACATGTATAATCCAAGGTGAATTTAGAGTGTATGAATGGGAAAGACAATTGTGTTTTCAAGTAACAACAGTGTAAAAAAAAGTGTTGAGAGCCTATTATTTTTTGTTTGTGGAAAGAAAGTGTGAAACCACAAGCGGTTTAAGTTGGAACACCGTCTTTATTTTTGGACAAATTTATGTGTTTCTGTTAAATTGGGAAAATTAATTGCCTTTAAGTTTAATTTTTGTTTTTGTAAATAAATGCCTGTGAGGATCATTGCATTTAAAGGACAGTTGTGGTGGTCATCATTAAAAATTAATAGACATTTTTAGATTAACATATAAAAATACACTTGTATTTATCTTACAACGAGCCCAGGCCCAGTCTCATTGTATTAACTATTCTAGATTAACTTAACTACATGGGACCTGGGTTAAACATGCACATGACAAGAAGTCAGCAGCATCAGGACTTCCTTCTTTCCTTGTTTACAGGGGCAGTAGCTGCCTGAAACATCTTGTTGCCCAAACGCCTCAAGAAGAGCCACTAGTGTGACATACTTATATTGTTTCATCCATAAAGAGATACTGCAGAGAGAATGCAGAGTTGTTGAAAACATGGCACTGAGAAGCACAGAACTGACCAATTACTGAAAAGCAGACTAGTCAACTAATCAATGCAAACTGGGCCTTGATCTGACAATAGCTCCAACAAAGTGTCTAAGATAGCGTGAGAGTAAAGGTGGATCAAGGGTACTCAGTCTATGAAAACTATGAGGTGTTTTGAGCATGAGCGATAAGGAACAACAACAACAAATCAATGTAGACAATCACAGGGCTGATACAGAGACAGACGACTAGTTACACGCTCACACCTAAAGTCAATTTCGAGTCACCAACAAAAAAACATGTTTTTGGTAAATAGATGGAAACCAGTAGTGAAAAAGAAAAAAAAACATGCAAAAAGAAAACCTGCACACACTACACAGAGAGGCCCTGCCCACCCAGGGAATCAAACCATCAACCTTTGTCTGTGAGGCACCAGCACTTCCTTTTCATACATTTCACCCCAATAATGAGTTTCTATAGAAAGTTAAGAGAGAACCACAATAAATTACCTCATTATCTGATTCATTGAGTAACAGCCCTTGAAAGCCTGCAGAGTGAAAGCATTCTGTGTGAACAATGTCAAGTTACTTTCTCCACCGAGGTGGCAAACTGAGCTTCAACACAGACAGAAAACGTAATTTAACAATTTATATATTTTCAGTGACATATTCTACTGTGGATTGAGGAGAATATTGCTCACTATTTACCTATCTGTTTAGGCCGAGACACATGCAAATCTCAGGGCAGGCTTCCTGTTCTAGAGATTTTCTGCACGGGAGACGTGCAGGGAGACATGTGGCTCACATTGGCAGTCTGAAAGCTCTGACTTGAAATCAAGCTTGCTGCAATGGGAACATGCATGAGACGCTGCAGTCACCCAGGCAAAATGCATCCAGTGTGTAAAAGGTCTTAATACAGTTACATTACGTTGTGTTTGGCTTAGGAAAATGGCTATTAGGTAAAAAAAAAAAAAAAAATGTCATAATGATGTGTTTGAATGTGACCTCAGAAAAAGTAAAATTAAGTTTCTGGTGAGAGACTTAAAAAATTAAATTAGGTTCAAGGTGAAATTTGTTTGTTTTTCTAGGTGTATAAAATAGATATAACTGTTGTGAACTGCCAGGGTAAGAAAAACCTATCTTTCAGATTTCTTTTAAATATGCTCTTTTTTACATCCACAATATAATTGATTAACTTTTTTGTGCTTAAAAGTATGCACAAATGAATATAAAGTTATATGTGATTGATCGGTCCACAGGATGTTCAAGTGGGAGAAACATGCCAAGAAATTTTTTTGGACCACAGTAAACATTAGAGCACATCACTGGAAAGTGGCAGACACATCATGAGAGGGGCATTATCAGGCACAACACAGATATACACTAGAACAGGCTTTTGCTGGCAAGTCGTGTTTAAGTATGCCAAAATTTAATTTTTGAGCAGATTTTTTTTTTTTTGCAAGATTCTTATAAAATATCTTCTGGGGACATCTGGAATCAGTGTAGCCTTGCACAGCAGCTATACCCGTCTAATTCAATGTCTGTAATCTGGCAGATCCATCTTGCCAAGCTCCAATCTGCAATCAGTGTCCTTTAGAGCAGGAAGAGGTGGGAGCTACGAGCGATACAATAGCAGGAAGTTACTGCTTGTGCAGAGATTAGCATAGATGCTAACAGCTCCATTAGCAATTTGATCAGATCTTGACCACATTTCTTTACTAAATGAAAAACAAATTGCAACACTAAAAGCACTTCACGAAAGAAAAGACATTTTTGCTCCACTTTGACATGTTTTTGCAATATTTGCTATTCGAAATGGCTCACGTTTTGTATTTTACATTGCTGCAGTAGGGCCCGCCTGCTACATTATCTGACAGGCTTGTAATGAATGTGATTGATGGAACAATTGTCCAGTCACCTGCAGGATATGCTTAGGTTGTTTCCATTCTCAAACACTTTCTATGGGCTGTTGCACAGATGGACAAGTGAAATATGTTAAATCTGGTGTGTTAAGTGAGGACCAGTGGAAACCTGTTGAAAAGGTATAAAATAGTGACCTTTAAGCTTCTATTATCTTAGTTAACATGAGATTTGTAACAAACGAAAAGATATTTCCACATTAACTTAGGGTGACTTCAGTAGGAAGGGTATGTAATTCTGAGGTCAGTATGTGTGCAAAGGATTCCCTTTAAACAAAGTGAGATATAGATATTTTAATTCCCCTCAGCTCCACCGCTCTAAAAATGTCATCCACCAACAGACATGAGCAGATATGTGTAATTTATATTTGTCCAGAGTTTACCCAGGCGTATTTCACTTCTTTTTATTGTTTTATGGTCTTAATATCTCTGAGGTGGGCACATGATGATAAATCAATAGAAACAATACTTTCTTTGACAGAGACCAAGGGAACATTCAGAGTCTGAGCCTCCATCTGCAAACTCATACTGCTTTGTCTTCACTTATTACCAGTTAAAAACCTATGGCAATATGTTATCTGTATCCACACAGAAGAGTTGAGCCAAATCTAACTCAGCTGTTGACAAGGAGCACACATAATACACGACTCCCCTGAGTTTTATGGGTATTTATATGCAAAAAAGTGGATGAGACGGGGGAGAAATATTAAACAAGATGATCAAGGGGACATTCACTGAAGCCTGATGGAGAAACAGCCCCATCTACAGGATTTAAGCGTAACTTAGAAAAAAAAAATCAAGCCTATAGAGGAGATTTTGTACCTTACTTTAAATTCCAGTGAATCTCTTTGTCTCAGCATAGCTTAATGAGCCTCCAGAGAGCTTCACGCCCAGGTGAACTTGCTGTAAGAGGAAACTACCTGCGTCTACCACAGCACAAAACAATGCCATCCTTTTTTTTCTAACCAAAATACACTGATTCTGCACATTTTGGAAGGGACACTGCAGTACTTTGCCAGTGAAATAAGAGTGTTGTCTTACGCGGAGTGAACAACATCCTGGAAGTGGTCAGCAAGGACTCAGCATTTCTGAACAAGTTGCCGAGGTCCCCTCATGACCAAGCACACACTTGATACACACAGAGGAGAGGCTCAGGTCTTTACACACCCACAACTACACACACACAATGCTGCAAGATTGGCCATGCTCTCTAACCTCTTCCTGTGCACATGGACCTGCCTCTCAAATATCACTGAGTCCAGTCAGAGGAGAAAGACCTTTCCAGAACAAAGGAGAGGTCTGATAAGGAATAGCTCACCAGTGACACTCTGCCTTTATCTCCAAACTACAAAGACAACCTGTGCACCCTGTGGCTCCTCCACATTGTGCCCCTCTCTTCACTCATTTCTGGTTGGACAAAAATACCGAGGACACAGAGGAAACATTGAGGGGGGTACGATTTTGAAGTGGGTCAGACTGGGGCAATGAAAAGGAGAAGAGGAAAGTTTTAGAGTTGACCAGACATAAAAAGAGGAAAAGGAATGGTCTCGAGAGGTTTAAGTATGACAAAGTAAAAGGGATTAAGCAGAGTAACCTTGAGAAGAAGGTTACATTTTAACCAAACTTGTTCTCTTACTAAGCCAGTGGCTGCTTAGTTTAGGCAAAAATCAGAACCAAATAATTTTGACTGAGATCACAATAATAAGATACTTACTGATTTAACATCTTCGAAGTATGTATTCTTTTTACTACAACATCCTAAACACTTTTTGAATTAAAATAAAAATGTAGAATCTATAATGCAAGTATACAAAAATGATAATAATACATACAAAAAATTAACTGTGTTTAGGTAGAGACTAGTGTTGGACAAATTTTACAACTTTATACCTTGAGTCAACATTTTAGTACAAGGTTGGGCAACTAGCAGCCCAGGGGCCACATGTAGCCACCCTGCACCCTCATCAGTCAATATCCAATATGAAAAAAAAAACCCACACATACAGTATATACAAGGAAAACTGGCAACATCTGCCTGGAAAAAATTAAAATGACAATATTTTTAAGACAGTAGTGCTTCATTGACTTAAATTGCTCCTGTAACATGTATTTATGCATTACAAAATATATTGGTATGGCATAGTACACATAAAGAACCAGTAGAAACTGTGTTGCAAATAGTCAAAGTTATTAAAGGTACCATGTCCTACAAACTCAATTTTCCTTACTTTGTTGTTAGAAGAGGCTTATTACTAAACCCTCAGTTCATGGAAATGCACCATGTACTTTCAAAGAAAATGCCACTGAAAATGCTCCATTTTTTTTTTTTTTTTTTTTTTTACCTTCTGGGGTTTATTATGTAAAACAGCTTCTGCCTACATGTGTTTTCTGCTCGTCACAGGCAGATGCCATGACTGTTTTGAAAGTCCAGTATGTGGCTGGGCAGTCACCCAGTGCAGAGATCATTATGATGCACTCCACACCCTCTCAGATCTGGGCATTTCCAAAGAGGAGGAAAATAGAGCTGCATATGATCTTCTAAAAGATTGGCGAAAGTGTTATGCAAATGTTATTTTATTTCAGAAAATGTGAATTTGTTTCAAGACTTGTAAAAGTGCTACACATTTTGTTATTTTGTACTGCACTTCCCATCCACTTCACTTACATCCCTTCCTTGTTTAAAATTTAAAATAAGTCAGCACAATGGATTTAAAGGCCGATGATTCACTCCTTTTGTCTCTCTGCTGTTGGGCCATGAATCAGTATACCATGGCCACACCAAATATCATGGTAATGTGGTGTGTCAATCCCCCGCACCCCCAACTACTACAGGTGCCCAAAACAGTACTCTGGTGCACTAATCCTTACTTTCACATTTTTATGCCCTACACTGTAACAAACTGCAAAGCTGCACATTGCATTAGCAGGTAAAATGCCTAGTAAATGTGGACTGTTTGCTGGAGCAAACTTCAAGGATTACAGCCAACTGTTTTCTCGAGGTGTGTGTTTGTGCCTGCATGTGTGTTTCCTAAAGAGCTGGCAGCCATGCAAAGGTATGAAACAGATGTGTGTGTCGGTCATTACTGTAATCGCTCCATTTACTTCATCTACCCTGGGAGGGACGGGTGGTCAGCGCCATCTGGACACGTGCACACAGGCACATACATGGCAATCACCAGCCATGGTAGAATCTCCCGGGTAGTCAGCCAGCAACAGGAGGGATGCTTTGAAATGATCATTACATTTTTGTGTGTCTGTGAAAGTGTATATGTGCTGTCTTTGTCAATGTCTCAATTTCTCTCTTTTTTTCCCTTGGTGACATTTTCTTTCTGCTCTTCTGGCGATTTTCTTCCTGTTCTTTTTCATCCCTTTCTCTGCCTCCCCTGAGTCCAACTGCCTCAGAAATACAGTCGTTATCCCAGGAGACCATGAGACAAAATGAAAAAAGGCCACAGTGAGTGGTGCCAAAGTGGGAACTCGTTCGAAACACCTAGTGCCTGAAGAAATGACATCATGGTGTGTTTGTGTGCGTGGAAGTGTGCAGCTGAGACCTCAAACTCATCTACATGTAATTTCCGCCACAGACTGAGGACAGGGAAAGGGTGATGAGGAAAGGAGAAGAGGAGCGGTTGAGGGGAGATACAGAGCGAGAGAGCTGGGCTGGAGCTTCGGACTCAAGAGCAGCAGACTCATCTTCAAGCAACACGTAGTCATAGCAACGGCAAATGGAAAGAGAGTGAGGAGGAGAGACAGAGGAGGGGAGATGAGGAAGACGCTTCAGGTTAAAACTACATAGCTGGGAGATTAAAAAGAATGAGTCCAGCTGTTGCTTTGCTCTGCTACACTGGAGCAGAATATTAGAGCCACCTACAGGTGATGTTTCAGTTACAGCCAAGAGCCGTGAGTTTAAACATTGCCTGAGGATACCTTTTTCCATTTGCCCTCTTACTCCTCCTGTTTACATTACTCAGCAATGACTGTTCAGCACTTACTTGAATATTTATCACTGAAAGCAGGCCAAGTGTAATATCTCAATTCTGCCCCTTCATCACTCTATCCTCTGACTTGTTTGTATTCTGGGCTCTCCTGCCCCTCCTCATTCTCCACCCCAGCATACACCCCGTCTTTTTTCCCTCCTCCTCTCCCTCTGTTGGCTCCCTCTCTTCCTCCTTGCGTCCCCCCGTTGTCCAAAGATCTCTTTTTCTGGCCTCCATCCCTCTATCCCTGCAGAGCAGAGCTGACATTGGGCATGAGGTCAGAGAGATGGGCAGTCATGCTCCTGCTGTCAGCAGGCTCAAATGGGCTTAGATTCAGTGTGTCTGCAGAGAGGCACCCAAGGGACACCCCGACTTGCCTTGGGCTCTGGACAGTCAAGCACACAAAAGCCCTGCACATCCAATCGCACACTTTTGTGGATATATAATGGCACAAACAAGCGCTCATTTATACAAACCACCCTGTACCTTTCCCTGTTATATAAAGGACAAGTTCTTAAGCTAAGGGGCATACATATACACAAATACAAATACACACAAACTATTCAAAAACCACACTCATGAGCAAGCAGAGAGAGGCATGGTATTACAGATTTCAAAAATTCCCTTGGAGAACTGCCATGGATTACTGGCTCATATAGCCAATGTTTTGAAACAATGGAAAACATTCACTGCTCAACAATGCTGAGCATTAACATCAGCATCAAAACATACATCTGTAAAGCTCATTCCATTAAGTATTAATATGACAGAAGAAGAGGAAAAATCATTTCCATCCACAGTCAGATGTTCCAAGCTAACAATGTACTGATATTTATATCACAGGGTGGTTTATAGATAAAGAAATATCACAAAATGTAATTAGGAATGGTGAAGGTGCATTTATAGTCTTTACTGAAATACTAGAGATGAGCAAATTCATTCTGTTAAAGCAATGTTAAACCATCTATTTGCACTGTAAGAACTGTATAACCTAATAATACACATGCTTGGTTAATTTTAATGACAGCAATGAATTAGGGTTAAACTCAGAAACATAAGGGTCTTTAAAAGGGTAATCATTGCTGTGGTATTTTAAGTAACACAGTTAGAGAAATGTCCCATTTTCAATGTGTTTTAATATAAATGGCATAACATGCATAATAGGATGTCATGGCTAGGGTCACTTTGGATTACAGTTGGAAGGCACACTCAGAAAGGCTGTACCACACTGCCCCCATGTGACAATGATTTACACTGCATAGTTATGTGCAGGACTGCCAACAGGACCAGGATTTACTCACAGGTCTCACTGACAATCTCAACAGAAGCAGGTAAAACACATCATTTGAAAACAAAGAGACAAAACAATTGATTCCAATCCTCTGGTATCTGACACACCCACACAAGCACACACAGACGAACTTTACTTTTTTATTGATTTAACTTTTGCTTAACCACGATTATTCCAACAAAGATAAAAGGTCTATTTTGGTCCTTTCACAGATAGCAGTACTAGAAATTCTGCACAAATGACAAAAACCGAGTGAATTAAAGACAGATTGCATCAGTCAACACTGCAGCATTCAGTAAGAATGCATGTGCATACAGAACAAGTGAAACTAAGTCAACTCTGTCAAGTATATGTTTTTGCCTGTGTTTGTCCAGATGTCTGTTTGTCCATTAGTCTGAGCGTGATGTGTCTCAAAAAGTTCTCAACAGACTTTGATGAAATTTGCATGGAATGTTGGCAATTGTACAAGGAATAGGCAATAAGATTATGGTTGTGCTCCAAATACAAGAATTTTTCAAGGGAAACTTGAACATTGTGCAGTGGGGCAGTTTCCACATTGTTGTCATAGGGATGGGAATTTTATTGATATCAAAGCCATTATCGAGTCTGCTTATCGATCTGATTCTTTAGTAAATCCCTTATAGATTCCTGCTGACTCTCTGTGTTTGCAAAAGTTAGCCATCACAGGTTTTCAGTGGCAACAATGACAGACACATGGTGTTCATGATATTGAATGCAATGCTGCATAGATAAATGCTTCTGCAAGCTGCAGTTTTTTTCCACCCTCAAAATGTTCAGTAAGCGTCTTTTTGTTGAAAATTAAGCCACAGCTTATGTCTACTGTCTGCATGATTACATTTTTACTTCTTTGTTATCCTTTCTGTTGACTGCCTCTGATGAGAGTGTGATGTCCTTGATTTACACGGCATGCAGAACAATGTGGAAGAATTAATTGAGGAGTTGCTCAGCAAAAAGACTAATGATATTGATTCCTTGAGTGGGTTATCAATTCTCAACTGGAATTGGTTTTAGATTCCTACCTTTTGTTTTGTCTGCATTTTAAGCTCATTAAGCCCATTGCTGTCAAGTCCAGTGTAGCCCATAGACCATAGAATGTTGAGTTGTTGAAAACATGGCACTGAGCCGCGCTCAACCAACCAATTCAGCAGAGTAAACTGGTAAGCCAATCAGACTGGACTGGGCCCACAAGGGGAAGGGAGCTTTGAGGTAGCAGGCTCTAATGGAGCATCTCCGGAGAGAGATTACAGGTGGATCAGGGGTTGTTTATAAAAAGTAGAAGGTTTTTTGAGCAGTTGCAACTGTGACTATACTCTTGCAGTCATTGAAATTGAATATATGAACATGAGTTAAGGCAAAATATGGGTTGTAACGGATCAGTCAATAAAAGCTTATTTGTACAGAGCCACTTCTTAACAAATGTCACCTCAAGACACTTTACAAAGAATTGTTAAAGACCACACTTTTCATTTATTGAATTATTTTTGTTATTCTTTTATCAATAAAGACCAAACGTGAATCCATTCTTAGTACCACACTATGCAATACTGGGATTTCTGATTTCCCACTGATAGGGTAAAATCTTAAGCAGAATCAGACTCATGATGAACAGTCATATTGAGGGTGTGAGATGATAAAGAGAAATGAAGAAAGACAGGCAGAAACAAGAGTACTGAAATGTTACACTCATAATCACAATTAATATATAGCTGCCCCAGATCATATATTTGTCCTTGTCATATTTCTTCCACCAAGTTCTAAGGGTAATTATTACTAAAGAATTAGCAACAACAGACATTTAGAAATTGTTCTTTTATTAACATCAACCACTTAAGGAATGATGTTGGTTATTAGAGTGGCCATACTTGAGGTTCTATTCGATAAATAGTTTTATTAAAGAGAATCAATGTAAAATTCTATTGTTGCTGATACTGGTTGATGAGCAGGAGCCTCAGACAAAACTGGCAGAAGGAATAACATTGATGTCTCCCTTTCTTGCACATGAAATTAGTCCATCATTGATGTGATATCCTCACCTGTCCTGGAGGTGTCCCTGTAGTCAGGTCTCCTCTGAACGCTCAGGTTACAGGATTGGGTTGCAGGCCTTTCAGGCAAGACAAACAGCCTCCAGCATGCCTGTGCCGTATTGTCACAGTGACAAGTGAACCTCTCCATCAAGGTGTGTATCACTTTTCTAGCTTACACTCCTCAGAGCTGGAGAGCACAATACACATGGTTGGGGCAGAGGAAAAGTGCCTCATGGTGATGAGAAACATTATTTTGGAGCTCCTGATCTAAAGTAGGACCGAGGTGAGTTTTCACCCTTGATCCCATTATAAAGGTCTTGCTGTAAATCTACTATGTGTTAAATAAGGCATTTGCTCCTTGTCCAGCAAGTTAAGCCTTCATGGCTGAGGCCAGTAGCACGGGCAGTAATCGAGGAGGTTTAGGCAGTGGAGGAGTGAGTGTCCCCCAGGAGCCTTCTCTCAAAGTTGGGGTGGTGTTGTCAGATGAAAGGGTTGACTTCCTTCGAGAGCAGGTCTTCTGTGTGCTCAGAGTAAAGACGGATAAATGGAACCGCTTTATTGGAGCGGAGGAGAACCAGAAGATTATACTGGATTTCCTGGATCACATCTGGACCAACAGACTGCTGCTCTTCACTGGACCTGGAGGGACATTACATGCAGGGGATGCTCAAGTAAGAAATACAAATTAAACTGTGATACATACAAGCATACATTTAACCATAAAGAGCTTTTATAAATGTGTGTCGCTTGTTTTCTACTTCCCCATCTTAGCTAGAGTAAATTACTTTGGGGCAATACGGTTATGGTTAAAGTATAGAGAAATGGTAATGTTAAGCTGTGTGCTAGAATGTTTATATCCTTAACAAAACTGTGAAACAACAGCATTCACCATGTTTACTTTGCTGACATTAGGACATAATCTATTTCAAGAAAATACATCAGCGACACTTGTCACATCTGGGTAATTTTACATCAATACCATCATGTATCCAAGGTGATCTCAGCCGTTTATCAGGAACCATAGCAGTCATATACATCTTTTACCTTTCTCTGCTTCTTCACATCTATACATCTACACTCAATCTAACAAGCATTTTCTTTGAAATAAGTCGCTACTTATTTCTAGTGCTTTCAATGTTGTTGAAAGCATTCCTACTGTTTTTGCCTCTGCGAAGACGTCTCCACCATGGAGGACCAAGCTGCTGTGTGTGCTGAAAAGAGGTGTAAAGAGAGTCTCACGCCAAGACTTCAGACATCAACTCTGGCTGGGAGAGGTGCCAGGATATCCCATGGAGCACCTACCTATAGTCATATCTGAGGTGGGATAATGTGTGTTTACAACCAGAAAGTCTACAGGGTACACAGCCAAATAAGGAAATTATTGTAGAGTTGTTAAAGTCAAGGATGGAAAGTAACAAATTACATTACTCAAGTAACTATGCAGGGTAAATAAAGAATTCCACAGTTTAACTTAATACTACTTTTAGGATTTTTAAAATATCGATATTCAATGAGTACTCTCACAAAATGTTTATCTGTGAATGTCTATGGACTGTTTTTATTATCTCTTTTCATGCCAAGACAATACTCAGCTGCACTCACACTGCAACTTAGACACAGAAACATGACAGTTTTGTGCCAAACTAATGTAGCAATGACAGAAAAAAAACACTAATTTATGGATTGCCATGCCAAACAATATCTTAAATATTGAGTCATCCCAAAAAACAAATGTCACTCAACAATGGTGGAATGTCTGCTAAATGTATTTTCTTTGGGCTAAGACTTACAGCTAAACTCCCTTTAAGATCTGATGGTCTAGAGTGTAGACTATATGTTTTCCTAATGTTCTTTTGGTCAATGAAAACCTTTAATAAATCATTAACATTATGTATGCATAGCGGGAGATGATTGGTACTGTATCGGTATCAGTATCAGTATTGGAAAAATCCGTAAAAAGTATCTGTATCATATCGATCTGAAAGTCTGGTATTGCCCATCACTAAATTATGACAAATGTAACCAAGTACAATACATCTCAAAAAATATAAGCACAATAACTACTCAAATAAGCACAAACACACAAAAAGCCACCTAACTTCAGTGAATAAGCTGTTGCTTTCTCTGGCCTTGGCAACATTCTTTTTATGACCCTTTTGTCTAGGGTTCGAGTATAAGCCAGGATTGTTTTAGTACAGATCATTGTCTATTGAACTGGTGTAAAGAAAAAAAAAGTATTATGAAAACACTTGTTGGCCGGTTAAGATTTTATTTACTCAGTAATCAGATGTTCTGAAAAATGTACTGCAATTAAGTACAACACCTCCCAAAAATAACTCGGGTAGAAGTTTTGTTTGAACGGTGTAAATTATAACTCAAAGACTAAACAATTAGCTACAGGCACTTCAGTAGCCTAAATATAATCCATTACTTTACAGTCTTGCTTTTTAATTCAGAATTCCTGAGTGCAAACCAGTATTTTTCTAACTTCTACTCAAGCCTATTCAGTTAGAACTTTGACATTTCTGTAGTTTTTCCACCATATCACACAGTCCCTCTCAGACTATCCGTGTGCTGTCCCGCACAGATCCTTGTGTGTGGACTGTCAAACGGTCTGAACCGTGAGGACTGGCCTCGGGTGGTGTCAGACGACATCCACCGGCACCTGGAGAAGCTCAGGAGCCGGGTGGTGACCCTAAGAGGCCGGGCTGAGGGACGAACACTGCTACCTTTACCTCTGATAGTGGAGAGGGTCCGACCAGAGGACATTGCGCTCAGGTCAGTGTGAAAACAGCGCTTCTGTGTGCCCAGAGTAGCATCCGAGCTAACAGGAGGTGAGGCGTTCAAGTGACCGCGAGTCAAGCTAACATTAGCACCACTCTGAGCCAGTCTGCTCACATAATGATTATATTTAATGAACGACTGTTTGTAAACACTCTGCTTTGAGATTTTGTAAATGTTCTGATAATTCACTTGAATAAATTATCATAAGGCTGCAGCTCAATAGTTCAGTTCACAACTCGTCTGCTGCTTTAACTCTTTTATTGGTTCTTTCAAACAATCTGAACATGTTCGTATTAAATGATGCAGTCGCAAAATAAAGAAAAGCTCGATAAAACATTAGAGAACTGGTACTTTTTATTATTATTTTTCTTGTTTGAGATCTGAATAACTATGTAAGAGGATTGAGGCCACTGGAAAAAATAAAACTTTTAGAAGTTGGATTTTTTTACGTCAATGAAAAAGTTAAAATTCTGAGGGAAAAGTTAGAAGTATGTGATTTTCATCGTCAAAATTGTAGATTAAAGTCAGAATTACTAGATTAAAGTCAGAATTCTGAGGAAAAAGAGTCAGATTTATGAGATTGAAGTCAGAATATTGAAAATAAATGTAGTATTAAGAAACTAAAGTCAGAGTTCTGAGGAAGAAGTCCCAAGTATGATATTAAATTAAGAATTGTGAAATTACAGTCAGAATTAAGAGATTTAAGTCAATTACAAGATTTAATTCAGAATTTTGAGAGGAAAGGTAAGAATTCTGAGAAGAGTCAGAAGTCTTCCTTTTACCTAACAAAAATGTCCTTTTATTACTAGAATAGTGACTTTTATCTCAGAAAACTGACTTTATCCTCAGATTTCAGATTTTTTTCATATTTTTGACTTTTTTCACAGACTTAAAGAGAAGATCTCAACCTCTAAAAATGTTTGTTTTCCAGCCCTTATCCTCTTATTCATGGAAATGCGAGGTTAGAACAACAAAACCTGCCAATACTTTTAAATAGCTCAAGTTCAAAAATTTGATCAAGTGACATTTTGACGCCATCATTGTTTCTCGAGTTAAAAGATTAAACAAGGCATAGGAACTGTTTTTTTTTTATCCCACAAGGGCCTCGTTAATTATGTTTTTGCTTTTGAAGGATCAAATTGTTACAAATTAAAGGATGCTATCCATAAGACAATCACAATACCTGTAATTTAAGAAAACAATGAATGTTTAACTTTTATCAGTTTATATTTATGTGTTGTAATCTAAAACCGCACAATCAAGCTCAATTCTATGAGACAAAAATAAAAAGTAAAGTTTGTACTGTTTCTTTATAATTTAGATTTATTTATGATTTATTTTACATTTATTTTACCAATAATTCCCATTGATAATAAAACCACCTTATATAAGTGGACCTGGCTGAGGTGATGGACGTAAAAATCTTCCTTATTGATGGTTGTTTAAGTTCATTGGACTGTTTTGATTTTTTTAAAATTTTATTTTACATATTGCAGTGCATATTGTCTGTGTACTTGGTGTTGTACTGGCAAATTAGACAAAAGTACTTAATGGCAGATTTTTTTCATCTTTATGGCTTTAATTTTTGGAAATTGAAAATCGACTGGTGGACTGCAGTGAGTGAGGTAGAGGGCTACGAGTGCAACTTCTAATGAAGAGCAAATCAAGTATTATTTTAATGCAGCAGATGAATATTAATTTTACTGTTGTTAGCTAGCTTACACAAAAAGGTAGCAGCATGTAATACCTATTTTCACAGCAATGTTAAACCTTTAAAAACAACATTTATTTGGTGTTATTGTAATAACCAGCCAAATATTAAAGACTGTTGCATTAGGAGACATTAAAATGTGGTGTAATGTAATAGTTCAGATTTCTAATTTATGTTTTACAATGTCATTTATGCTAACAAATATTAAACTGCACAAACCAAAAAAAATCATTTGTGGTTTTTGGCCATAGACTTTTTTTTAACTAATCTAATTAGTGTATCGGATGAATCTGACCATAATGTACATAGAATTTATGAACAGTCTCTTTTTAGGGCCACTCAATTATGTCAAAAATCAAAACTGTGATTACAATGATAGATTTTGAGACTCTGATTGTAAAACATGATTACTTAATGATTTTACAACATGCTCCACATGCAGTCACTGAATTTAAATCCCTATATCCTCATTTTGAACATTAAAGAACAGGAGACACATGCAGAAATATAAATGAAAAAATACAAATACCTAAAGATAATAATAATGATGAAAATGGAAAAAAAAAGTCCAACGTGTTCGGTGACACAGTAAACTATTAATTTTGATTGCAGAATTGTCATAATTGTGGAACAGTAATTGTGACTGAAAGTCGATTAATTGCCCAGCTCTAGTATATTGCTTCTAAATGGAGTTTCTAAGCTTGACTTCTTTATCTTTTTTAGGCCTTTATCATTTTCTCATCCCATGCTGATTGTCTCATTCTCTGTTCCTTCAGCCTCACTGGTTGGCCACTGGACCATGGCTTGTTATACTCTATAGAAACTTTGATAGTTCAGTGGTCTGGACAGATATGGGACGTCCTGAAAAAAGACTCTGGTGCAGTGCTGCTACAAGGAGATCATCAAGGCCCCGGTGTGGAGCTCCAGTTTTGGAGCACTCAGAGGGAAAACCTGCTGGGCATCCAGTCACAAGTATGTCAGAGTTTCTGTGGAGGTTGTTGGGTTGTCAAGGTTTTCAGTTTGTAAATGATTCAAATCTCAAAGAACCAGCAGTAGAGGTTGTTTTTAACTTCGTATAAGACATTTTTATCTTATAAACAACATCTTAGTTCATATTTTGAAGTGGATTAATTAATTTACTATAATAGAGCCATAATGAAATTTCATTTTTTAGTTTCTGTTGATGATGGTGTGATTATACTCAAATGTTTGTAATATTCTACTCACTCTCATGTTTAATTGTGTGTAAGAAATCAGAGACATTTAAAATAGAGTTGTCTTATGCCTTACAAACCTGAACTCACGCCCCACTCATAGTTTTTTTTTCAGACAATTGAGATATCAAATAACTGTAAGGCCTTTAGTAAATATATAATGTTAAAAGTTTGCATTTTACTAACCCTGCTGTGCAGATGGATCAGCAGATACATCTTGCCAAGCTCCAATTTACAACAACTGTGTGCGTCCCAAAGTGGGACGGCCCAATCAAAGTCCTTTAGAGCAGGAAAAGGTAGAAGCTGTCATCTGAGCCAGATGACAGCAAGAAGTGACTGTTTGTACAGAGATTATTATAGATGCTAACAGCTTCAGTAGCAGTTTTATCAGATCTGCGCCACATCGTTATGAGATGAAAAAAAAACAATAACACTACTAGCTTCTGTATAGAAAGGATATTTTTACTCCACTTCTGTCATGTTTTTGCTGAGAGTTTGTTTACCAAGTGCCTCAAGTTCTGTCCTTTTCGCCGTGGCATTTGGGCTCTTTCCCAGATGGACTGGTGAAATATACTGAACTGTCAATCTGGTGTGTCAGGTTAAGATCTCATAGGTTTGCCTTAGAATATGGTTACTTATTGTTTGTCATGCTATGTTATCCGTGGTTTAAGATCCGGAGTCCCAAAGTGAAACACGTCATGGATATCCTGAGAACAGTCAATAGCAGTTACTACTTCTCCTTTAAAGATGTCTGCGCCCAAGTTGATGAAGGTAGGTCGGCGCAACTCTTCATCCCATCATTAAGTCTCTCACAGGCCATCTACTCAAATAGTTTCAGCTAAAAACAGATTACAAGAACTTGTCTGAAAATGTTTTGTACAATTGCAAATCCAGGCTTCACAGCTACTACTTAACCCAGGGATGGGCAACTCCTGTTACCACGAGGGCCACATAAATTTTATTCTCAGTAGCTGAGGGCTAAATTGTGTCAAATCATTGTATGCTTTCAATTAAGTTAATAATTATTAAGGTAATAAATTGTCAAAAGAAGTCAATGTTGAATTTCTGTCCATATTATTCTGTTGCGACATACTGAAAAGGCCCCAAAAAAGTATTAAAAAAGAGATCATTTGAAACCTGATTAAAATTAGTATATTACCATAATAATCCCAACATTGTTATGTCATATCTCACAAGCAACATATAAACTTGTAGATAATTTAATGAGCTTGACACTGAATTAAAGCAGAGTCATGCTGCTTTTTAATGCAACTTAATATTTACTGGTCATTGATTGTGTTATTCTAACATTTATTTTTGTCTATATATTTACAAATGCTAAAAGTGCTTTGTAGAAATAACTACACCCTATTAGATACACTATTTTTAACACAACATGAAGTGCCAAAAAGACTTAATAGAAATATCTTGAAATGTTTGTATTTTAACTGGTGTTGTATTGGCAGCTCAAATTTTCTTTTCTTTCGTTTTCTTTATATCTGCAATTTGTTAACTTTTAGAATTGGCTCCTGGGCCACAATGAGCAAGGAAGGGGCGAACGTTGTCCCCGGCCTGCCAGTTTTGCACCCCTGATTTAAACAGTGTTACGTATTTATTTTTGTATAATTGTGTGATGTGCCTCTGCCTCAGTGTATAATTGTATTCACACCTGGATCATTTATTTCATCTCCTCTCTTATTTAGCTTTTCCCTGCCTTTTGTGTACCACACGACATATTTTTTGCACCAACCAACTGCTTCAGGATTTTTTTTTTCTGTTTGATATTACCTCGAACAAGAACATTTGATCAACTTACCTGGATATTTCTGATCTTTTTACAGCTGTGTTGGAAGCCTCCGACATAGATCTCTATCTGAGACCTTTGAGGAGACTGATCAGCAGCTTGGAGGAGAAAAGTTTTCCTATGGTGGACACTGTTCTGCCTCCTCTTTTCCACACGCTCTGTCTCATCTGGAGCCATTCCAAGTACTACTGCACCCCAAAACATATGGTGGTCCTTCTGCAGGAGTTCTGCAACCTGATCATTGAAAAGGTACAATTATGCATTCTCTGTTTAAAGTACAAAAAAACAGGAAATAACTGACGTCGTAACCTGGTCCTTTTTAATAACTGCACATCTGTATCCAGGCCATTGCCTACCTTCTCCCTGAAGAACTGTTCAAGATGGAGCTAGAGGAAGGAGTGGAAAGAGTCCAGATTACAATCTCAGTCCTGCACACCTTCAAGCAATTATTTCACACTTACAGCCAGCGAATTCCTACATACTACAAACACGACCACGACATAAAGCTTTGGGATTTTCCTGCAGACCTCGTGTTCCAGCGCTCAGACCGCATCATGGAGAGACTATATATGATTGAGGTGCATACAATAACAAGAACATAAATCTGTGTCTTAGTTTCAAAGGAAGATTAGAATTGTATTTACCTGGCAGTAACTCTTTAAAAGGATGAAATAAGGGGCACCTGTCGCGTAGTGGGTATGTCTGAGCGCCCCATGTCAGGAGCTGTCTTTCTTTGTAGCAGGTGGCTACAGCCCGTAGCTCTTCTCCCCCACATGCCTGTCCCCATTCTCTCCCTCACTTTTTTCCAACTCTTTGCAACATACTTTCATATTTAGGCATAAAAGCTCCAAAATAAATAATAGTTATTTAACAAAATGTATGAAACAAGAAAGATGAAATATTTGTCTTCTGTTCTCTCACCCACAGGACATATTTTCCACAGCACTGGACTTTCTGAAACTGGAGAAGGTTGAACTGGGTGGATCCAGAGGAAAAGTCCTCAGTGAGATGGTCTTCAGCATGAGTGAGGAGTTTCATGACCGCTGGCGGTCCCTAAGAGAGAGCAAATATGACCCTTTGGACTACACTGACAGAGTAAGGATGAATAAGATTGATGCAGTTATTCATTACTTTACTATGTGACTCAGTGGGCTTAGATTCACAGCAATTTACAATTGGCATACACATGCACTTCAGGATCACAAAAGAAAACAAGTAGGTGTCATTTTTCAGTCCAGCCCCACTGCAAGTGAAACTTAGCAAAGCCAGGTAGTTGCTAAGCAACATGAAGAATCAGTTACAGCAGTCATTATGAGTCACTGTGGCATTAATATATTAGATATTCAAAGATATTTCTGCAACAGTTTCTAATGGGGCTCAGCGAATGTAAATGAATAATTGAACAAGCTGAAGACTGGTCCAGGTTAGACTTGCAAATACTCACTAGCTCAAGCAAGAAAACTTGAAATAAAGAACAGGAAATTAAATCAGGATTTTTCCCCATTATGAAAGTAATATCAAGGTTTAATGGGGAAAGAAAATAAAAAGATACATTTTCATGTTATTTTGCTTTTAGGATTTTGTGCATTACTACTGGCGTTTCATGGATCAGAACAAAGATTTTGACCAGAGGCTGGGAACTGTGCTCAATCTAGCCTTCCAGCACTCCAAAAACCTGAAGTCAGCCTTCAAGGTGAGGATGAAGATGCAGTGTCCTTGCCATCAAATCATGTTTCAATTAAAGGACATTGCACCACATTGGTGGCTTGGATTAAGAACAGAGATTTTATTCTCCCATGTAGTTATTAAAGGTTTTCAGCACCTTGCTTGAGAGACCCAGGATCCACCAACTGTTTTCTCCAAACTACACTGTGTTGTTGGCCATGTTCAGTGAGGAAGTGGACCACTGTCACTTTATACTGGATCAACACAAAGAGAGGGTAAGTGGGGCTAATCAGAAAGAAGTAACCTACTTTAAATTTAATAGTTTTTACAATTCTTTAACAAGACTGTCCATAAGTACAAGAGAAGTTAAAATAGAAGTATCTTCAAAATAGTTGATAACACTCACTCATTGTCCAAAACTTTGTTTTTGTTCTTCAGCTGCAGTCAGGCTGTGCTGTCTTGGGGAAGAACATGCCAACTGTGGCAGGCAACCTCAAATGGTCCCAGGAGCTTCGTAATCGCATCCTCATCAACAGGAGCAACCTCTGCCAACTGGCACATATGTAAGTACAAACCATATTCATGCAAAAACTACGTTTTCTCCCTTCATTGCTGTCATCGAACTGATCCGTCGTTGAATTTCGACAACAGATGAGAAGACAATACTTGTAGAACTTCAGTGTCATTTTTTAAAATTATTATAGGCCTTACTTGTATATGTTCTTTAGATCACTGGCCCAGATTATTTTAATTGTCTCTTTTATTTTTGGGGAATGCGTCCCCATAAAGACTATTTTGCACCATCTTGTCGTTCATTTGTCTCCTGTAGTATCCAACAGGGATGCCAAACACTGTGAATAGGATAGCTGACAACAAACTATTAAAGCTGAGCCCTGGTTTGAAGTTGCTGGAATATCCCTCAGTGAAACTTTGCGATTTTAAGAGCATCACATCAGATCAAAGCTATTAGTTGAGTGTCCTACAGTGTAGGTTATTATGTCCATGTTTAGAGTTTGGTTTAAATGTGCCCTATTAAAAATATGAGACTCATAATTGAGTTTAGAAACCGGCTCTAGTTACCACATCTGAAGTAAATATCTGTGAGAAATTTTAGTTCTCCTCATATGAAGAAGTCATTTAGGTATTTTAAATTATATTTAATGACCATGCTGACTTTTTCTTCTTTGATATCCTTTCCCTCCAGGCCTCTGGGGTGTGTTGAAGCAGATAATGTCCTCCATAGGTGTGAGCGTGTTCTGGAGATTCTGCATCAGCATGATGAGGAGATGTTCTCAGAGTGGACTGAGGGTCTGGAGGAGATCTGTGAAACTCACCAGAATGAACCACTGCTCAAACTGGATCCCGACACGGGACTGTTCCAAGTTAACTTCAGTCCTGCTGTAAGTGCTAAAAAGACAGAACAAAATGTTTACTAATTTTATTCTTTATCTAAGAGATTGTGGGAAATCATTTATGAACAAATAGCTGTACATTTACAGGGATTCTGAAAAGTGTACCATGAGTAATGTTTACATCCAATGTGACTTTAACTTGCCACACAGATTTTTTCTTTTTTACATAGTGCGTTTCTTCTAGTAACAATGTACATTCTTTACAGATCCATGCATCATTCTCGTAATATACTGTTACAGGGAAACAGTTCATTATTATATTCAATAGAAATCAATATGTTGTTCTAATGAATACTCATTTGCATCCAGAGACAGGTCATTATCATTTTCTAAGAGGAAGATGAAAGAGCAGAGAAGGAACATAGAAACACGAAAAAGCCAAAAATAATAATTAATAGAAATTCTTCAGATCAATAATTATCATGTACACTCTTATTTTTGTAACACTATAGCAGTATACTACCTGTTAATCTGATTATAGTAAGCAGTTGTGACTGTCGTTCATATGAAATCTATCTTAACCATAACTGAGATCAGTTTTTAAACAGAGGGGATACGGTAACATAGTTTTCATAACCATATGGGTAGAATGTCACCAATATCAGGTTAGGTCTTTCTTTCCAGCAATAAGTAATAAATAATAATAACAAGAAATATGACTTAAGTGTTCTTTGATCACCTTTTTCTCTTTCACTAAAAAGAGACAGCTAGGTTAATAATTTTATACAATAGAACAATTCTAATGAAATACATGTTTACTTTCCATTAATTGGACATGGTAGGACTAAAATATTAGGGGTGGGATGTTGGAGGGATGTTGGACAACAAGTAGGGATGGGAATTGATAAGATTTTTATCTATACCAATGCTATTAATCATCCTGCTAATCGATCCAATTCTTTAAAGATTCCCTTATTGATTCCTGCAGATTTTCCGTGTGGTCAAATGTTGGCCTGTAGATTTTCAGTGGCAACAATGTCAAACACACGTCACAGCATAGTTAACTGCTTCTGCAAGTTGCTGGTGTTTCCACTCACTTAAGGTTGTGCAGTAGACGCCTTTAGTAAAAAAATTAAGCCACAATTCTGTCCGCTTCCAAACCCTGTCAGTGGAAGGAATTGATAAGGGAATTGATTAGCAAAAGGACTCATGATATCGATACTTTAATGGGGCTGTTAACGATTCTCAACAGGAATTGGTTTCCGATTCCCATCCCTAACAACAAGTTCTGTCATTGATGAATTTTCATATTTTCTAATTAAAAAAATTATTGATAGTAATATCAATAAAGACTTGATCTTAAGGAGAATCACTTCAGATGACGATATTTATAAAAAAATAACCTATGGGTAAGTGGTCCACTAAAAGTTTTGCATTCTTGTTACATTATTATTTTAATCAGTTTATTAGAGATACTGATAGTGTGTGAACATGGGTGAAATAAAACTATATTAATTTTATAATTTGTCTAATTAAGTTGATTTGAATAGTAAGTTTTCTAAGTAAAGGAAATGACAAAATATACGCTTGCTCCTGATAAAAAATGCTTAAGTTTTTGCTGTCTAAAGAACTAGACTAAAACTTTAGAAGGTAAACCTTAAAAAATGAATGACTCAAATGAATTTGTGTTTTTTTTTCACAAGACTAAGACTAAATCTAAAATAGTTTCAAAAGATTCTCTTCACTTATACAGGCCTTATGTGCTCTTGAGTTGGAATGCTACATCAAACTTGCTCGCAAAAGTTATGTCACAAGTCAATGAAAATGTAGATTTAAATAATGTTTCTCTTGCATGAAAAGTTTAATACCTTGATACAATACTAATGTGTTTTGTAGTTAATGCCTGGAAGATTTCCTTTTTTTTTCAATCTTCATTCTTAACATCTAGTCTCTGGTTTATCTAAGATTATCAAAGGAGCAGCAGCATTGATTAGTTTTATAATGAAAGGATAGCATTCACTGTAAAAGCACTAATGTTTGTATTTCTAAACATTTATACAACTCAGTCATTGTAGCCCAAGCACAAGCCACTTATCCCATTTACTGTGAAGACTTTTCTCCAGTGTACCCCATAAAAATGACAGACCTTCTTTTGTCTATTTTTATATGTTGTATCTCAATGACTTCTCCACTTTAAAATTCTCCAATTGTAACTCAGTTCAGATCATTTTTGTTGAAGGTATAGTATTAAAAAAGACACTTTGTATTCATCAAATTGTCAGATACATTTCCTCCCTCTTCCCTTTCCTCTGCAGTTGACATCAGTGCTAAGAGAGGTCAAGTACCTGAGCATGTTGAAGAGCCAAAACATCCCTGAAGCAGCTCTTCATCTCTATTCCAAGAGAGACAGACTCTACATGGTGTGTAACAAAGCTTTTGGTTTTAAAGAGGACAATACCTTACCAGTGAACAGTATGGCTCTGCACAAGATAAAATGATCAGTGTTACAACACTACTGCCCTCTGTCCTCTAGTACACACAGACTTTGGCGTTGGTGACCCAGTGGTACAACCAGCTCCACAGCACCATCCTTGCTGTAGAACTTGGTTTGGTGAAAGATGAGATGGATGGGACAAGACGACAGCTGAATCCTGCACTTAAAGAGCTGACATGGGCTCAGGATCACTTATGGGACTACATTAAAAACACAAGGGACCTGGTGAAGGTAACAATATATCCACAAGAAAAATATTTATAAAGGAAAATTCCCTACTGCAGTGCTGACATGCAACGAGTTGTACTATAAAGTACCACAAGTCTGAAGTTAGATCTTTCACATTTTAGTTCATAAAATGGCTTAAAAGGTATTATTATATATGTATATCTATATGTGTGTTTCTTTATCAGAGCAGTGTGAGGCCGTTCACTGCCTGTCAGTCATTAAAACTTTTCCGCACCATCTTGTGAAAGCCAGCTCTCCTTAATCAGAGCGCTCACTCATTTAATAAATCATCATTCAGCTGTTAATTAGAGTTAAATGAATTTCTGGTTGTAATAGTTGTCCTGATTTCCATCACCAGAGTATTTCTAGTCGTGTCCAGAAGGGTAAAGCTAACGTGGGGGCCATCCAGGAGCTCATTGGGAAATTTAGCCACCGTGCCTTTATCACCAGGAAGAACAAAGGGTCCACTCTCCTCATATTCTCTGACATTGAAGAAAGTGTTTCCAAGCAGCACTCATTAATCTCCAACACAGGGGAGCAAATACACAATCTGCTGCAGGTACATTACACTGCCCTTCTGCAAAAACTGCACAGCTCACACTTATTAATAAGGATTACGATAAATATTTCCTTACTCCTCTAACTCTTACGGTACTTTTTGTAATTTAGGAGAACCAGTCTCTGCTGGGGGTCACAGATCTGAGCAGCAATGAGTGGCAGGCCTACATGGACTACGTGGACCGCATAATCCTGACAGGTTTCTGCAATGCTGTGCGCTGCTCCCTGCAGTACCTCATGGACAACACAGATGCAGCCCAGCGCATTTCACCACTGTTTGAGGTGCAGCTGGTCCTCAACGGCAGTGAAATGACCTTTGAGCCCCCATTAGACTTCAGCCAAGACGGTAACTTCTATGATATTGTGGATAAGATGGTGACAAACATCACCAAGCAGGCATCCTTCATTCCCAGAGCGGCAAAGCACAAACAGCTGGACAACTATCAGGTGCAGTACAAAGTATGGTTGTTTACAGTGTGCATACTTATTTTCTCATATACACACACAGCTGGGTCATATATTGTCCTGTTTTTCATCTGGTAGACTGACATAAATGAATTTGAAGATTTGTCAGAGATGTGCCATGTGATCCGTTCACGAGCACGGGCAGCTATCTCGAAGGTAAACATTTGTTTTGTCATTACACATAGCTTCTTGCTTGTAATGCTAAAAGTTGAATAAGTTGTGTTTACTCTTTCAGGTCAGAGAATATCAGGGATCTTTTGCAAGTTACCGCTACCTCTGGACCGATGACAGGTTAGATTACCATGATGAATTGGTTGATTTAGTTATAGCTAAAATATTAAAAAACGTCACATTTTGTTTATCTATTAGAGACAAGGCACATTAATGAACATCTATTCAGAAAACAATACATGTAAATATGCCGGATTATAGCATCAACGCTAATTTACATCCCAGTCCCAAGGCAGGTAACACAAGAACATGATCCCAAAGACACCACACACACAAAAAGCAGGACACAGAACAGGACAATAGATCACAATAAGAGCACATCACAAGACAGTACAATTCTAATATCCTAGAAGTCAGTGGTTACAGGACTGGTTTGCTTTCAGCCACTGCCTGACGTGCGTTTTGAAAATTTGTAATGTGGGGCACTCCCTTATTGTTTGATTCTTATAAGCAAATTATTAACTTTCTGTCGTATTTTGATTTTTCTTTTTGGAAACAGTACACCCCTTGATTAAGAAGTTAATTCAGATTCTGGTTTAGACACTTTTATTCATCCCAAACAGGCAATTCAGTTTACAGCTACCAATGTTTATAGTCTACAATAAAAGAAAAACGTGAAACAAACACAATGAAACCATAAATAAAAAACCATCATCTAACAGTCCAACAGCCGAAGGAATAAAGGAGTGAGAGTATTGATTTGTTTTTGTGGGGCAGATAGTGTTAATGAAAGGGAGTTAATGGAAAGTATCCAGAAAGCATGTGGTCTGGTCGGTCCATTATTATTTTTCTTTCTGAAACACCTGTTACTTCCACAGAGACCCCAAGTTTTTCAGCTGAACTCCAATGATCTTGGAGCAGACGTTCACGATAGAATTCAGACTGTTCTTGTCCCTCACAGACAGTTCATTAAACTTACAGATAAAAGATAAAGATAATATAATTTCAATAAAAGAACGAAAAAACTACATAAAATGGTCTTGAAGACATTAAAGGAGTACAGCCTCTACGATAAGTACTCTAACTAAATACACTCCGGTGACTACATTTAGTTATTGACTCTCAATAACTCTCTAAACAAATTTACAATCAAACACAGTTCTGAGATATTTGTACGAGTGATCAATTTCCCCGTTATCTCCATGGATGGTGCTGGCTCTTGGCTCTTGACAGTTATTCCTGAAATCAATGATCAGCTCCTTTGTTTTTTGTGACATTAAGATCCGAGTAATTGTCATCACACCAACTGCCAAAGCTGATAAAGCATGGCCAGTGTCTGATCCATGGAGGAGGGACAGCAGAGCAGTGTCTTCAGAGAACTTAATCAGAAAGTTGCCCTGCTGGATGGGTCTGCAGCTGTCTGTGGATAAGATTAAAAAGCAGGGGAGAAAGGACACAGCCCTGAGGAGCTGTTGAAGTTAAAAAGTCAGAAAGCCGTTCACCTCTGATATTAACACAGCCCAAAAGATAGCTTATAAGGCCAGTACGTGTTGTAAATTAATTGTTGCACATGGTTTTGGCTTACCTCTTGTATTGTTACATTATGTTAGTTGGTAAAACAGGCTTGGCCCAAGTATTCTCTATCAAAGAATTGCATATTTTCTATAAAATTTTCAAGGCCCATGTTTTGGAAAGCTCAGTTTTTCAAGGCTGAGATGGTGCCATGCATCCTTTAGTCATTAAATCTTAATCTTGAGATTTGTGAATTCGAGGTTTGCAGCAGTGATGGATTGACCTCTTTATTACAGATTTTCAGATATTGCTTTTTGAATTTGGTTCTTTAAAGACTTTTATTTATTCACAATAATGTCTAAAAATTTATTAAAAACATTTCTAATCAACAACAATACAGAATAAGTAAAAATCTGTTCTGACTTACTTCAATTTTCACAGATCTGAATTCATGAGGCAGTTCTTGCTGTATGGCCACGTGTTGAGCACAGAGGAGGCTGAACTGTACGCTGACTATGAACTCAAAAAGAACCCACCCACTCTGGACAATTTTAAAGAACAGGTCTGCTTTTCACTTTATTTACTTCGCCAGGATTAGATTAATAAGAGGGCGCTGTTTTTTCTGCTCAATTTTAACTTGATATATGCAATTCCTCATTTCAGATCAACCTATTTGAGTCTCTTTATGTTCGGGTCAGCAAGATGGAGGACAAGAGGGTGTTTTATGGCTGGCTTCAGCTCGATATCAGACCCTTTAAGCACACATTGATGAATGTCATCAAGAGGTGGAGCTGGATGTTCAAGGAGCACCTGCTAAACCACGTGAATCAGAGGTCCAAAACACGCCCACGTCCAACAAATATTATGTAAAAAATGTATCATTCTGAATGTAATAGTCACAGCAACAAACTAAAACCTGCTATCTTCTTTAATTAGACAAGAGTAACAAACACACAAGAATAAACTTAACATAATGTCTAGGACCAAAATAGCACAAGGACAGTTTTTAAAATTACCCTCCATTTGCAAATGTTCATAAAAGGGGGCATCATTATGATTTTAGAGATTCTTTCATGTACAAACCCCAATTACAATCAAGTTGGGACATTATTTAGAACATAAATTAAAACATAATACAATAATTTGTAAATCCTTTCAAATGCGTGAGCAAACACTCCAACAGTTTAAGAACAACACTTCTCAACGTACAATTGCAAGAGAGTCACGGATTTTGTCATCTACAGTCTATAATAGCAAAAAAAAGGTATTACTACGTGGACTCAGGAACACTTCATAAAATCATTGTCAGTTAACACAGTTGGTTGCTATATCTACAAGTACGAGTTAAAACTTATGCCATATAAGCGAAAGCCATATATCAACACCAGCCAGAAATGCAGCCGGCTTTTCTTTGCCTGAAGCTCATCCGAGATGGACTAACACAAGTGAAAAAGTGCGCTGTGGTCTGATGATTTCACATTTCGATTTGGTTTTGGAAATCATGGCCATCTTGTCCATCCAGACCTTAATCACTGAAATGTTCAAAAGCCAGCATCTATGATGGTATGGGCTTGTGTAAGTACCCATGGCATGGTTAACTAATGCTGAAAGGTCCATACAGATTCAGAGACCCCAAACTGCTGAGCAACTGAAGTCATACATCAAGCAAGAATTGGAAAGAATTCCACCTTCAAAGCTTTAACAATTATTGTCCTCAGTTTCCAAACACTTATTTATTGTTTTTAAAAGGAAAGTTGATGTAAGATAGTGGTAAACATGCCCTTGTCACAGCTTTTTTGTAATATTTTCAGGCATCAAATTCAAATGAGTGAATATTTGCAGAAAACAAAGAAATTTATCAGTTTGAACATTAGATATCTTGTCTTTGTTGTGAACTCAATCGAATATAGGTTGAAAATCAATGCATTCTGTTTTTATTTATGTTTTAAACAATGTCCCAGTTTCAGTGGAACTGGGTTTTTAATCCAGTCATGAATTACATTAATGTACTCCACCTTATTTAAAAACCTCTCATCATTGTCTTTTGTTTTTATCCAACAGTGTAAGAGAGTTATCCACTTTCCTCCAGGACACAGCCCAGGGTCTGTCTAAAAAAGTGTCTGATGGTGACTATGCAGGTCTTGTAGACATAATGGGCCACCTCATGGCCATAAGAGACCGACAAATCAGCAATGAACAACACTTCAAACCTCTAAAGTCTACAGCTGAGCTCCTCAAAACCTACGGACAGCAGCTTCCAGAGAGTGTCTATGACCAGATGGAAGTGTGTGCCACAGCATACATACTGATCATGCTGATCTGCATTCATTTATAATCATGTTCTTAATTTTTTTTACCTGTTTATGACCCACAGGAGTTACCAGAGAGGTGGAAGAGTCTGAAGAAAATTGCGTTCACAGTTAAACATGAAGTGGCTCCACTACAGTCAAATGAAGTCTCAGTGATCCGCAGGAAATGCGTTCGCTTTGAGGTGAGGCTGTGTGTGAGCTGGATTAGATGTCAGTGAGGGGACCTCATACAAAGAGCTCAGTATATAAACTGTCTCTGTTACTTCCTGCATTATAAATGACCAACATCACACCCTCTTTGCCTCCAGAGACAAGTTGGTATTCTTGAACTTTTAGTTTAAACAATACTGAACGGGCAATTATTTATTTATTTATTTATTTTTTCATTGAAGGTGAAGCAGCATGAGTTCAGAGAACAGTTCCGCACAGAACCGCTCTTTAAGATCAATGTGGAGGAGCCATATAAACTTGTTGATAAGGTAAGCAGTAGAAGACTAAAGTACTTTATTAACCTTTGAATAAAAAGGTTGAAAGTCCTTGTAATACAATAAAAATATGAATAACAAATATGACATTATTTTTAAGGGGCCAGATTCTAGAAATACTGTAGTGGTGATACTAAGTTTCAAAATCAGCAATAAGTAATGTGCCATAATTTTTGAGTAGTACACCCATCACTGGCTTTAACCATGCACACTTAATGAAAAATTTGCATTTTTCAGCTGTTAAAACCAATTTTGGCACCCAGGGAAGGTGCGCTTCCTGAATGAAGGCAAAGCTAGGAAGCAAAGTAGTAGACTGTTAAGTTAAAACTTGTAGATCGAGTGGGAAAACCAAAGATGGTAAGTGTTTTTATGTCATTCAAATGTTAGAGTGTACAGTGCAATATTATGCAGAGGTCCTGCTGCACCTTCAAGTCATCATTTTGCCTCGCCAAAAACAAGTAACCTTAAGGTGTCAAAAACTTGAAGAGTCTGGATCGATAGTTCAGCTTAATATAGATTTCAGTCTTCTATGTTTACAACAACTTCCCTCTGATGTTGACAGAGTGTTTGAAGACTGGTATCTGATTTTGTTCTACACAGTTTCTATGCAGAAGCCTGTCTTATTGTGCTATAGTATCTTTTAGAAAAATACAGTGTTAAGTCATGGCATCTCCAAAATGTGTCTGTCTCTAGACTAACCGGGCTGTAGCAGTGATGGAAGCAGAAATGAAAAAACTGCAGGACACAGCTGATCTGTTCGAGGTCAGCTTCCCAGACTACAAGCAACTGCGCCAGTGTCGCTCTGACATCATACTGGTGAAAGCAGTGTGGGACATGGTCATTTTTGTGAAGGTAAACTCTTTGTTGCTCAAAAGAAACTATATGCACTCTGGCGATTTTACATTTTTGTTTAACCCCCTAAGCTTTGTATCATGAGCCTTTGGGTCCACATTCATTAAAACAAAGCACTTCACATCTATTACTCCACCTTTATGTGCTTGATGGACTTTTTTACAAAGGGAAATATAAGGTATAGCATTAAACATTTGTTGATGCATTGTAGACAGTATGCTTGCGCTGCTGTGGGATGCAACATTTGATGCTCACATTCAGTTAGGACACAGTGTATCTCAACTCTATATCTAACATTATTTAGTCAAATAAGCAAAAAATGTGTGCTCAAAGAGATTGTTTTACAAGCTTTATTACTGATATTATTAGTGGAGATGCCATTTACCCCATATGAGAGACACTCCCTGAGCCAGGTGTTTTTTTAGATCACAGGCAGCCAAGAATATAAGGTCAGAGTGCTGGATAGCTCAGACCACATCCAAATTTTAAGAGGGATTTTGTCAGACCCAGCTCTTTAGGATTCACACAGAAACAGCCTGTTTTGAGCAGAGATGGAACAGAACAGTCTATATGCATGCCAGAAAACAATAACTGAGTTTTAAGGGTAGATTGTCATTTTTCTTACAGATCTGTTGACATGTAAACTTTTTAAACTGGAGGAAAACAAATTGAGTTATTTTTTGTTAAAGTTCCTTATATAATCACAGATTAAAAGTTGATAACCTCCTCTTTATGTCAGACTAGTATTGAGGATTGGACCAGAACTCCCTGGAAAGAGATCAATGTTGAGCAGATGGACATGGAGCTCAGACGATTTGCCAAAGTATGACAACCTTCCACAAGCATTAAAATTAATTTTTGCTGGAGAAAATATCCTCAAATTAATTTGTAATATATGACTATTTGTTTCAAAAGGAGATGAAGATGCTGGATAAGGAGGTGAGGGTGTGGGATGTCTACATGGGTCTGGAGTCGACTGTGAAGAACCTGTTGACCTCTCTGAGAGCCGTCAACGAGCTACAGAACTCTGCAGTCAGAGAGAGACACTGGCAGCAGCTCATGAACACCACTGGGGTAAGAGACTACCTCTGCCTCTACTTCATACTGTCTCCTTCTATCTGATTTAATAATGTTTCGTCCATCACCATGTCCTTCTCTATATTTGATTCCAGACAATATATTGAGCTTCTTTAATCCTGTCTACATGTTCCTGCCTTCATTCAACAATCCTGTCAGCTCATGTCCATGCCTGAAATGACCAGCACAGCTCACTGAACCCAATCATCCTGATCTGAAATCTAATCTCACTCGTGGTTCTTGTGTATTGGTCCTCAGGTCAGGTTTGTGATGGGAGAAGGCACCACCCTGGGGGATCTCCTGGAATTACAGCTTCACCGTGTCGAGGATGAGGTCAAAAACATTGTGGACAAGGCTGTAAAAGAAATGGCCATAGAGAAAGTAAGGCTCAAAGGGTTTTCAATGATAGTTTATTTTTCTGTTTATTTGTGTTCCTCCTTATGCATATTTTTCATGATTTTTTAACCTCAAGATGTACAGATTTCAGTGGATGTGTACAAAAATCCTATCATTTTTAAAACAAGATGTACTCTCGTCTGGGATGCACAAAAAATAGCACAAAACTGAATAACACCCAACGTTCTGCTTTTACACCTGTTACCTATGCATGTTTGCATGTGTCAGTAAATATGTAAGTTAAAGACACAGTATTAATATTTGCAAAGACAATAAACAAAAAGATGATGGACAAATAGACATAGGAAGAAGGATCTTTGGAAAAAATGTATATATAAAACACAACAGCCAATCAGTTCCTAATTCAAACTACTATATAAGTACAAACCAAGATACTTAAGTATCAAAGCCCCCCTCTGCCGTGCATTTTTGACCAATTTATCAACCAGTCAATTACATATTTCAATACTTACTTATATTACTTTGGCAGGTTTTGGCAGAAATAACCCAGACATGGAGTGTAATGTCATTGTCATATGAGACTCACACCAGCACAGGGATCCCTCTGCTTAAGGCAGATGAAAACCTAATTGAAACACTGGAGGACAACCAGGTAAGGGTCATAACTGCATTCATGCCTCTAAACATTGAACTATTTGTTACTGATCAGCAGATTTATGCTGAATGCTTTCTTATATATAAAACCTCAGGATGGAGTTTCTGCTTTTTTGTTTCTTATGATGCTTCATGGCCTGCACAGTGCTGCAGCAGGTAGTACTGATGCCTAACAGCAAGAGGGTTGCTGGTTCAACTCCCTGGTTGGGCAGGGCCTGCATGGAGTTTGTTCTCCCATGTAATGCTTGGGTATTCTCTTGGTGCTCTGATTCCCTTCCACAGACCAAAAACAGGAATGTTAGGTTAATTGGTTGCTTTAACTTGCCCATCAGCCCTGTGATTGACTGGTGTCAAGTCTAGGATGTACCTTGCCTCTTGTCCATTGTCACCTGGTATAGGCACCAGCCCCCAGCAATCCTGAAAGGGATAAGGGCTATATATATTGGAATCATATACCTCAGTATGGTGTTGACAACAAAAACAAACACAAAAGGAAAATCTTAAGGCACTGAATATTTGGTAACTGTCTATGGAGCCTGCCTCTATTGTAAGTAATGAACTGTATACTCTGTTATTACCTCCGCCAAGGAAGTTATGTTTTTGCCGGCATTGGTTTGTTTGTATGTCTGTTTGTGTTCAAAATAACATGAAAAGTTAAGGACGGATTTGGATGATTTTTTGTAGGAAATGTGTGGAATGGGATAAGGAACAAATGTTTAGATTTTGGGACTGATCTGGACCACCATCCAGATCCAGGAATTTTTTAAAGGATTCTTTAACATTGCAAGATAGGACCAGGGTGGAATAAAGCTGCTTGGCGGAGGTCTGTGCTCTCTGAGTGCTTTTATAGTATAGTGTATCTGCATTGCTGTAAGTCATAGTCAAAAGCACTCACAGTTCATTATGGGTTTTGGGCCCTTATAAAAGTCATCGCAGCTCATCAAGCAAATGCATTATGTGATTACAAGACTGTGATTATAATTAAGTGGTCAGTGGTTAATATCTAATGCAGACAGTGGCATTGCAATGAGTAATGATAACTGTTAAAGCTTCTCATAAAATGCCATAACTATATTGATAAAGCAATATACTGTAGGTGCATTACAAAGTACTTAAAATATCTTTATCATGCATCACACTGTATTGTAGAGACAGCCCTTTTATAGGGTGTTACCTGATGTTTTAGTTGGTGTAAATTAAAGAGGGTCCTTGTAGAAAATCATGTAGATTTCTCACTTTTTATCTACAGGTGCAGCTCCAGAACATCCTCATGAGTAAGTACGTGGAATATTTCCAGGCTGAAGTTAGTGGATGGCAGCGGAAACTAATGGTGGCTGATCTGGTCATCTCATCCTGGATGTCTGTACAGAGGACCTGGGCTCATCTTAACAGTATCTTCACAAACAGTCAAGACATCCGCTGCCAGCTGGCCAACGATGCGGAGCGCTTTCAGGGAATACACACTGACTTCCAGGTATTGCAGAGCATGGGAGCAGCCATCAATCTGACCATGTAATTATATTATGTTTCTTGAGCTTTTATTTATCCTGCCCCCACTAGAGCTTGATGACTGAGGTGGTGCAGAACAATAATGTGGTAGAGGTGACCAACAAGACTGGCTTTCTGGAGAACCTGGAGACCCTTCAGCAGAGGCTGTCTGTATGTGAAAAGGCATTGGCTGAATACTTGGAGACTAAAAGACTCACATTTCCAAGATTCTACTTTGTCTCTGCATCAGACCTGCTGGAAATTGTCTCCAAGGGGACACAGCCGAAACAGGTAACAGAATACAGTTTTAATGAAACTCCAAGTGAGAAAATAAAAAAGATAATAGTTTATTATTTTCTTCAACTTGTGTCTCGGTGTTATGTAGCAGAGAAAATAATCAGATAAAGATAAGAGTGAGAAGTAAAGTGAAAACTTCATATCAAGTCTTTTCAACCTGACCTTTGAAGTAAAATCTGATCTGGTGTCTATTCGTTTGTATATATCCAGGTGACCAGACACTTGCTAAAGTTGTTTGATAACGTAGCAGATCTTCGCTTCAAGGACTCAGACAGAGAGGGAGGAGAGAAGGAGGATGGGGAAGTGATTGCTATTGGGATGTACAGCAAAGAGGGCGAATATGTACCTTTCTCTGAGCCATGCATCTGCAAAGGACAGGTAATGAAAAAGCTAATTTGGGGATAATATAGTGCAGGTGAGTAAGACTTGAAGCTGAACAATGGAGTGTCTGTAGTTATTACAGTAAAGACCATCTTTGAATGGGGACCCCACAAATTGTTGCTTAGATGTTCACTGAATACATATACTTGTTGAATGAGTATTTTTGTAACTAGAATAAATAGAAGGCTAAAAGAAAATCTTCTGAAAGTCTCCTTTTTATACTGTCAATCTCAACTGTCAGACAAGTATATGTCTAACAAGTGTTGTCTGTAGCTGTAGTTGTCTGTAGCTTATACATTCTACATGAAGGAAATTTGCAAACTCTATATTCATTCAACTATACTTGTTGAATGAGTATTTTTGTAACTAGAATAAATAGAAGGCTAAAAGAAAATCTTCTGAAAGTCTCCTTTTTATACTGTCAATCTCAACTGTCAGACAAGTATATGTCTAACAAGTGTTGTCTGTAGCTGTAGTTGTCTGTAGCTTATACATTCTACATGAAGGAAATTTGCAAACTCTGCATACACTTTGGTCCCTTTTCTATGAAAGCCTTGCTGGTTTTGGTTCCAATCAAATAGCAAAACTGGCAGTATGACATGCTTTAGGTCACATGACTGACATGTCCTGCAATCTGACTGCTGTGCATGTGCACATTGTCATTGTAATGTTAAAACGATATATCGCACAACTCTAGCAAGACTCATTTATTTCTGTATTTTCCAGTCATATTACCAGGACACAGCAATAACCAATTATTTCCTCTTAAAAAATTAACTAGATTTGTTGATATTCAGCTGCCATATTGAAAAAATGTCCAAGTACTTTAAAAATATTGTAATTTGATACTATATAATACAACATATACTGCAATAAATGAAAGGAAATGTTTAAAAATGAAAAACTCAATGCAAACCGCAAGCCTAATGTGAAAAGAGAGGCAGGTACCAGTTAAAACTGAGGGAACCATACTTAAAAATTTTGAGCATTACACATTTTGTCCGTTGCTTGCATAAAACAGGACATAAAGAAATGAAAAATATAAAAAACACACCTTCTTCCTGTACACTTCTTCTTTACTCAGTTCAGAATCTTTAAGGGGCAGGAGCTCCAACAAAGCTTCTCAGACAGAGAAAGAAAACAGGGCTATCAGGGGTACTCAGTATGTGAACACAGTAAGGGTTTTTTTGAACACTAGTGATTGTGAACATACCCTAGCAGTCATCAAAAATGAGTAAATGAACCAGATTAATAGCAGAATATGACCTCTTTGAAAGTTAAAGATAGATACAGACACATGCAGACAAAAAATCACACACATTTGAAAATCAAAAACAATACAATATCCCCCGAAGAAATTTGTCAAAAATTAGCTGCTGTAGCATTCGCATTAAAAAAATGATAAAAGCCATCCAACAAAATTCACTTTTAAACAGATAATAATGGAACGCAAATAAAAACACTATCAACAAACATAGCATTGACAGTTTCTTACATTGTACATGATAAGCATTAAAACCCGATAAATTAGTAAATAATACGATGGCTCTTCCCTTTTTTATATATTTCATATAACATTTGTGTCTCTCTACAGGCTGAGTGTTGGTTAAGTGCCCTGGAGAGCACCATGCGCTGCACAGTTCAAAAAGAAATCCAGGAAGCTGTAGCTGCTTATGAGGACAAACCACGAGACCAGTGGCTGTTCGATTATCCTGCTCAGGTCTGAGGATGTAGGGTCTGTCAATTTCCTGATTAAATCTGTGATATCACTAATAATCATCTGTTTGCCTCTGCTTCTGCTCCACTAATAGGTTGGGTTGACTGGTAGTCAGGTGTGGTGGGCCACAGATGTAGGTATTGCCTTTGAGAGGGTGGAGGAGGGATTTGAGACAGCACTCAAAGACTACAACAAAAAACAGGTAGTGCCCCCAGTCCAAATGAATGTGTTGTTGAATGGTGGATGAATTGTGCTTGATTGCCAAAGTACATTGCTATAACTCCTGTTTCCTAGATCACCCAGCTGAACTCACTCATCCACATGCTCCTTGGTGATTTAACTCCTGGAGACAGACAGAAAATTATGACTATCTGCACCATTGATGTACACGCTCGAGATGTGGTCGCTAATCTCATTAGTCAGAAGGTAATGCTTAGGTGAGACATACTTTTGTTTAATGAGACATTTAACAAGCCAGCAGAGCCTCATGTTTATGATACTGTATGTGTCTCTTAGGTTACAACAGGCCAGGCATTCGCATGGCTGTCACAGCTACGCCATCGCTGGGATGACAGAACCAGGCACTGTTATGTCAACATCTGTGATGCCCAGTTCCAGTTTAGCTATGAATATCTGGGGAACACAAACAGACTCGTCATTACTCCTCTCACTGACAGGTTTTCATTTGTCAATCCTGACTTTTTTTTTTACACTGATTACACCTTTTCTTGTCCATAGATATTGAATAAGCTGTGTAGTTGTTAAAAACACCACTGGTAACTCCCATGCAAAGTGTTCTAAGAGGACATAATTTATTTTTCCATTTTCTGTAATCATATAAGTGCAAAGTCTGAGATATAATATTGTTAAGATTTCCCTGTCTGCCAGAGCTATAGCAGTATTGAGCTCATGAGACAAGGATTTAAATTCAGGCAAACCAACTGGTTTAGAGGTAAGACATCCTGCAATAAACAGTCAGTAAAGATAATAAATATTACTTTATTTGTGGGTGGCACAGTGGCGCAGCAGGTAGTGAGCATGCCTCACAGCAAGAAGGGTGCGGGTTTGGACCCCATGTCATTCAGGGCCCTTCTGTGTGAAATTTGCATGTTCTCCCATGCATTTGTGGGTTCTCTTCTGGCACTCCGGCCTCTTTCCACAGACCAAAAAACATGCTGGTTAGGTTAATTGTTGATTCTAAATTGCCCTTAGGTGTGGATGAGTGTGTAAATCATGTCTGTGTCTCTATGTGGCCCTTGATCTGCTTGTGACCAGTCCAGGTTGTACCTTGCCTCACCCCCAATGTCAGCTGGGATAGGCTCCAGCCCCCAGGACCCCAAAAGGAAAAAGGGGTATAGATGAAGGATGGATGGATAGATGGATGGACTTTACTTGTATGCCAAGGGCTTTAGGTTACATTCAGAAACATAGATAAGAACAAAACACAGAACCCAAATACGAAAGAAACTGGAAGTGCTTCTAGAGCTCACTTGTCCCTTGTGCCATGACCAACCTTTCCTGAAAATGTCATCAGAATCTATTGAATACTTCACCATCAACTTAAGTTTTGAGCCTTTACTTTTGAAAACACCTCACACCCACAGAGCTAAGACTGTGGATATATGGGGTCAACAATTCAAATAGAAATACTTGGGGTAAGACCCATGCCTCTTCAAAGTGAGGCCAATGAAGGGTAGCTAAAATGTGGGAGGTGTGATGTTGTCTATTAAAACCAGTTAAAGTCCAGCTGCTACATTCTGAACTAGTTGAAAGTGAAGATGTCGTTTTTTTTATAGTTGAGTCTTAAAAAAAAAAGGAATGCATTGGTGACACTGTCAAATTAAAGACAAATTTGATCACTTTTTTAGAATAAAAAAACAGCGTAACATGGTTTTTGGTTTATCCCTACACAGCTTGAAAACATTTTTTTCTAATTCTGCCCGGCCCAAATACAGCCAGACCACCTGTCTGCTGTGTTTAAGTTTAGCTAACAATGAATTGACATTGAATATTATCACATAAAAACATTCATAATTAGTTTAGCCATCTTGCAATTCTGGAGCACAACAGCCAGGTCAACTAGAAAGCTCCAGGAGCATAAGCCTTCACCAAGGCATTTCTGACATTGTTAACCAAGTTTTTAGTGAAAATGTGGAAAACTGCCCTGTCGTACAGTGTAAACAAATATTTCAGTTATTCCTGCATCGGCATCTGGATTCAGATCACCACTAAAATCTATGCTCCTCTTTCTTGTGCCATGACCTTCAGTCTCTGGAAATATTATCAAAGTCTGTTGAGAACTTTTTTGAGTTATCTTGCTCACAGACAAACTAACAAACCAGTAAACAGGCAAATACTAGCAAAAACATTACCTCCTTGGCAAAGGTAATAACGGCAAACCATTCAGTGACTATATAAGCAAATTCGTTATCAGGACACCCGCTGGCAAACAAGATAAGCAATGCCATTCACTTCTCCTTTCTTTGGTTTTATGTTTTTGTTGATAAAGGTATTCACATGTCCATTGTATCCACCTAAACACCTAAACATCAGATTGCTTTTTTAATAATATAAATATTTTAACTCTTCTCTGTCAGGTGTTACATTACTCTAACCCAGTCTCTTCATCTGACCATGAGTGGAGCGCCCTCTGGCCCTGCCGGCACTGGTAAGACAGAGACAACCAAAGACCTTGGACGCTCCCTGGGTATCATGGTGTATGTGTTTAACTGTTCAGAGCAGATGGACTACAAGGTATTACAGGCTGTACTTAAGACTGTTGACAGCATTTATAACATTTCTTTTTCACACTTTAGTATCTCTCCCTGTCTTCAGTCCATAGGAAACATTTATAAGGGTCTGGCTCAGACTGGGGTGTGGGGCTGCTTTGACGAGTTTAACAGGATCTCAGTGGAAGTGCTGTCTGTTGTAGCTGTGCAAGTGAAGACTATACAGGACGCTGTACGCAACAAGAAGCAAAGGTTAATGTAGATGAGTGAATGTAGTAACACATTATTCACTATCCCTATACAATCTCTTAATCTGGTCCAAAGTATTTGTACTCATATGCTCTTATGTTTAGCCATCAGCATTTGTTTTGTGTTAATAGGTTTCATTTCCTCGGTGAGGAGATTGAGCTAAAACAGACAGTGGGGATCTTCATCACTCTGAACCCAGGCTATGCTGGAAGGGCAGAGCTCCCAGAGAACCTAAAAGCTTTATTCAGGTTTGAAACAGAGTGAGGGTGGACTGAAAGTGCAAGATTTTACTATTATCAGTGTGATTAAGTTATTCCTTGTTTGCTCACTTTTTAGACCCTGTGCCATGGTGATCCCAGATTTTGAACTGATCTGTGAGATCATGTTGGTTGCTGAAGGTTTTATTGATGCTCGTGTGCTGGCACGGAAATTCATTAGTCTCTACACTCTTTGTAAGGAGCTGCTGTCCAAACAGGTACATTGAAACACTTAAACTTACAGCACACAACTGTAATTATCCATTTTATTGTTTGAGAAAGCAAAATGACACTGTGAAAAAACAAGATCTGTTGGTACACTTCGACTTAAATACCTAACAAATTCAGTAATACATCATTCATGGTTCCTTTTACTTTTAAGGACCACTATGATTGGGGATTAAGAGCTATTAAGTCAGTTCTTGTTGTAGCTGGATCACTGAAGAGAGAGGAGCGCAGCAGACCTGAAGAACAGGTATAGCTCACTCTGATGTCAATCGAATAATGAGGTTTTATACTTAGTACATAAGGGGAAAACATGTTTAGTGTAGTTTCAACAGTCCTTAGTTTAGTGCTGCATAAACATCACTATTTCTAACTGTGGTTTTATGCTCAGGTGCTGATGCGGGCCCTGAGGGACTTCAATCTGCCGAAAATAGTGACGAGTGATGTGCCAATTTTCCTGGGGCTGATCAGTGACCTGTTTCCTCAGCTGGATGTGCCCAGGAAGAGAGACCCTGAGCTGGAAAATGCTGTTCGCCAATCAGTCAGTGAACTGAGGCTGCAGCCTGAGGAGAACTTCATACTGAAGGTTCCTTTTTTCTGTTTGGCTTTTAGTGTCCATTTTTGCTTTTTATTTAATCATCACATTTTTCTTCTTTTAGTTATTTCTCTGCCCTGTCTCTTGCAGCTTTATCTGTATTCTTTAACCTCTGTAAAGAACTATGAAAAATAGCGAGGATAAAGATACACAAATCCCTCTGTCCAATTTATAATTGAATTTGGAAATGATCAAATAAATACAACAACTGTTATGGAAAAAATAAAAATATGTAAAACATCTAGCACAATTTCAAAAATTGTGGTCATGTCTCCCTCTGTGAGAAATCCTCTTGGCTGTGATACCAAATGCTTTCAGTGGAAAATAAAGTTCAGTTTCATTATTTTTTTTTTGCAGTTGCTTTGGGTTGCTGCTTTTTTAAGAAGAGGGAAACATTTATTTGCTTTTAGTTTTCTAACTGTTGATTTTAATGAAGGGTTTAAAATATGAATACATGAGTATACTTGCATGATAAATAATTTGGTAGTACAAAACATATGTCTCTACAGGTGACCCAACTGGAGGAGCTACTTGCTGTCAGGCACTCTGTGTTTGTTGTAGGAGGACCAGGAACTGGAAAGAGCCAGGTTAACCTTTTCTGTTGCTATTAAATGATTTGATTCATTGAATTACATATAAGTATCACACATTAATTGGAAACTGAAATTTCTAAATCAATTTTGAAATTAAATAAACCTATAATACACTTTCTGTTGAGTTCTCACATTAAATATATAAATATAGATATTTCAAAAAATTTACAAATCCAAAGTATAAAGAGTAAGAGTGCAAGAAAATATTGATACATGAATACATCACAATACCTTGCAGTGCAATGCTGTATCAATTTTGTACTGCAGTATTGTAGTTTTATATTATTCAATAACTTATTGAAATTCAGGACATTGGTGTTGTGTTTTGAGCAGCTTCCAGCCACGTTCAGCTGCAGACGTTCAGCCACGTGACTCTACGTGTCCTGTTATACTTATTGCCATTGTTTTTAAATGTTGGAGGGACAAAGCTTTATTTAAACTACACTGATTTGCAACTGCTTTTATGCATACAATATTGTGAGCACTTAGTGCTATGAAAAAATAAAGACTTTTTTGTGAAAAAATTCAAGCATTGCGATGTTTATAGTATAGCAGTATTTTATGATATGCATTGTATTGCCATCTAAAGATTGTAATATCTATTGATTCTTGTCCATACACCCATACCCCAGCATGAGGTATGCTCCTATTTTTCAGCATTTTCTGATAATTAAACATTTTTCACTTCATTTTTCTAAATGATTAGATTAGTGTTTAGGGCCCAACTCTGGCCATGCTGTACTTAAAGGTGTCTTTTGTTTTTGTGTTTAAGAGCACACTGGTCGCAAAACTTACATATTCTGCATAATGTTATTTAGAATCAGGTTACTTGTAGTATCCCATTAAACATTTTCATACATTTCTGAGTAGCACCTGTTCTGCTAAGGTTTAGAGTTTGCATTAGTGACAATTTTTAAGTTTTCTAATAAATTCCAGTTGCCATGGAGTTAACTCTGCTTGGTTGCATAGCCGTGTTTCCCACTGCTTTTGTCAAGAAGCAATAAAATCTCTCAGGAGTCTTATTTGAAGGGGTTCTCACAGTGGGGAATTTTTACAGAAAATGTAAACAGTGAGTCATCATTTTGTGTTGTTTGTTCATTAGATCTTGAAGACTCTCCATAGAACCTACGCCAATATGAAAATTAAGCCTGTATGGAACGATATCAACCCTAAAGCTGTGACCACAGATGAGCTGTTTGGATACCTGCACCCTGCAACTAGAGAGTGGAAAGATGGTGAGAGGCTGGAGAATTATAGGACGGATTTAATAAACTGCAAATAAGAATCAAGGGAACAAACGTTTTCCCAGATTTCAACTCACTGTCATAACAGAGTTATTTTGGTGCCAACAGAATTTTTTATTCCCAAGCCTCTGCTCAGAATTAATTAGATTTTGTCAAAGAACTTTTTTTGGCTGAGAGTGAACGCTTGTCTAAACAGTTTCGACATCCAATAATCTGACTATGGCTCCATTTAATTGCTGGTGAAAAACAAAAGCCAGCAGTAAGTGAAATTCTCAGTGATGGATTTGACATTGGGAAGGAAATATTAATATTGGTCCTTTTCTTTGTTGCTCTGTTCTTAAGGTTTGTTCTCCTCTACCATGAGGGAACTGACCTCAGTGGGCCATGATGGACCCAAATGGATTGTTCTGGATGGAGATATTGACCCAATGTGGATCGAGTCGCTCAATACTGTTATGGATGACAATAAGGTCAGAGTAGATCAGTCCTCCTGTGTGTTCCTCTGTGGTTACATTTTACTGGTTCTGGCATTAACTTTTTACAAAACAATGAAACACACCAGGACATGAGACCTTTAAATCTAAATTTCCTCACCAGGGGGCTCTCAGTCAAAATAACAACAAAAGATGACGTTGAGATCATTGTGTATTTAACATCTGATTAACGCTAAGTGGCATTAGCTGTTTGTTCAGAGCAAGCCATGCTGGCTTGCACAAGTGAAAGCTATGACCCTCAATATTTCGACTAACCACAAATGTTGTTGCTATGTGGAGATGCACTGCTCAGCTAAAAGCTTGAACAAGTTCTTACTAAAATCCTTATGCAACCATGTAATGAGACACAAATGAATAATACCACATAAATATTGTTGTCACCATTATTGCTTGACAACAGGGGTTATCAGGAGCAGCAAACTCATGACTTGTTATTTAAAATTGTATGTTATACTATAATTACTATACTAGTTACTATAATTAACAGAAAGAAATTTCCAATTTCATACTGACATGACAGGAATAAAACTAATCATGTAAATATCAAGACAACCATGAAATTGTTAATTTCAAGATTTCTTTACTATTCAGTAACACCTTTCATCATGGCAAGGTCTATTGTCAAAATTACCATGTGACATTTTTTGGCAGATAAAAAAAATGAGTTGAAGGTAAGAAAATCCTCATCATTTTCTGTTTGATCACTCACACAAAGTGTAACACAATAAACAAGAATATAAAACACATGTTGACATATCAAAGTTTTTATTCATTCTTTATATTATTTTGATTTTTGACATACACCACGCCTCTGCCACACTTAGGGAAGCAGTGAAGAAGACTTTTCATTGTAAAATACTTCATATTGTGGCTTTAAACCAAAGTTTTTCTGTTTATGTGCAGGTTCTGACTCTTGCCAGTAATGAACGGATCAGCTTGTCCTCCTCTATGCGTCTGCTTTTTGAGATCTCTCATCTAAAGGCTGCAACTCCAGCCACTGTTTCCAGAGCCGGAATACTCTGCGTCAACCCTCAAGACCTGGGCTGGAGCTCGTAAGACACTCGAAAACACACAGAGAAATGAGGGACTTATTACCCTGCTAAATTGTTTAAGTTTCTTTGCTTTGCTGTTTTTCCAGGTATGTGACCAGTTGGATAGACACTCGACAGGCTCAGTCAGAAAGAGCAAATCTTACTATTCTGTTTGATAAGTATGTACCGTACTGTCTGGAACAAGTTCGCTGCAACTTGAAAACCATCACGCCTATACCAGAAAACAGCATGGTGCAGGTGAAACCACAGGGTCACGACCTTCTAGACTCTCTTTTGTCACTGTTTCTAAGGGTTTATTTTTATATTGTTTAACAGAGAGCAAATTTTGTCCAATCAGACATTACCGATTGTAATCGACTTTTTCCAATCAGACGCTGTGTTCCTTGCTGGACTGTCTGCTGACAGAGGAAAACACTCCCGCTGACTCTCCCAGAGAACTTTATGAGGTCTACTTTGTCTTTGCCTGTGTCTGGGCCTTTGGAGGTGCTCTCTTCCAGGATCATGTGTGTGGTGGCTACTTTATGTTTTTGCTTTAGGAGCTATGTACTTGTTTTCAGTATTTACACAAAGATGTTTGTAATTTTGGAATTTGATGTTCATGTTTTCACAGCTGAATGATTATCGTGCTGAATTCAGCCGCTGGTGGTCAAAAGAAATGAGAGCAGTAAAGTTTCCTTCCCAGGGAACCGTTTTTGACTATTTCATTGACCCTGAAACCAAAAAGTTTACTCCCTGGAGCGAGAAAATGGTGCAGTTTGAGCTGGAGCCTGATATACCTTTACAAGTAAGTACCAATGATGTGAGTGAACTAAGTGCAGCTGTAATCAGTGCACTGTTAATCCAGTGTATGTTGTCAATCATCATTGCCTACATTTGAGCAAGCGCTTCCAATTAAATATTGTTTTGTGTGTTTTTCAGACTGTGCTGGTACACACTCCAGAAACCATTTGCCTGACCTACTTCATTGACCTGCTGCTCCAGAGAGGCAAGCCAGTCATGTTAGTGGGCAATGCAGGAGTGGGCAAGACCATCCTGGTATCTGATAAAGTGGCCAAACTAAAGGAGGACTACATGGTGGCTAAAGTTCCTTTTAACTACTATACCACATCAGCCATGCTGCAACGTAAGAGCCAGCGCTGAAAATATATATGTATTGGTAAAAATGCACCAATATGTTAGCAAGTCAACATTTTGTCTTCAAAGTTGATGTGTTAGAAGCAGGAAAAACGGACAAGAACTTGAGGATTTGAGTGAGTCTGACAAGAGCATAAATCTGATGGCTAGACCATTGAGTCAGAGCATCTCCAAAACTGCAGCTCCTGTGGGGTGTACCCGGTCTGCAGTGGTCATTATCTTTCAAAAGTGGTCCAAGGAAGGAACAGTGGTGAACAGGGGACAGGGTCATATGCATCTAAGGCTCACTGATGCACGTGGGGAACATAGGCTGGCCCCTGCAGTTCGATCCAACAGACAAGCTACTGTTGCCGGATATGCTGAAGAAGTTAATGCTGGTTCTGATAGAAAGGTGTCAGAGTACACAGTGCATTGCCGTTTGTTGAGTATGAGGCTGCAGAGCTGCAGATTGGTCAGGGTGGCAGGTGGTCATGATATTATGTCTGATTGGTGTGTATTTCAAGATTCTTCTGTTTATTTAACTCAAATTCATTGAACCTACGTTAAAGTTTTGATCACTTGCATTATTTTAGACTGCATAAAGCATAAAAAGAAGATAACCCTGCCCTCTGTTCAACTACTTTACTCCCAGCTAAAAAAAATAGACTTACTCCACTGACAATTGAGCCTTTAACTGAATGTCTTTTCTTATGTGATGCATTTAACAAAGATGTGCTACCTGATATCCCCTAAACAATATTGCTTAGCTTACTATGCAGAAGGTGAAGAAGATTTAGCATCTGTTGTTTTAATATTTTGTTATGGGTACTTAAATGAAGCACGAAAATCTGTACTGATTCTGTTTTGGATGATATTGGATAAGTTGACAAGGAGTGGGACAAACCATTGATGTAGAAATATGGCATGTGCCAGGATACACTAACCAGTGTGCTGACTCCAAGTATCCATTGATTAAAGAATACATCTGTATGGCTGTGTTTCTAGGTCCTTAAACATGAGTTGATTACGTCTGTCAAATACTTTTTGTATTTAATTAATGTCTTAGTTGTAACAAGTGAATTTAAACACTGATTTGCTCTCAGAGTTGTTCAATGTTAATTTACTTAAAAATGAAAACATGACATTGTTTCATCTCTGTCTTTATCAAATTCTGATGACTCAAAATGCTACAAATTGCTGGGTCAATGCATATATAATTCCAACAATTTACATAATTAGAGATATTTTATATTACTTAATGTATCAGATTTTGTAAAATTGTTGTTTGATAATAATACACTGATTCTTGCAGTACTGCTATATCATGATATTGTCATTATCGCAATTCATGTATCTTGTAGCATATAGTATTGTATAAGGCGCTACCCTGTGATTCCCTGCCCTAGAGTTGGCACTGGTATCACAGTGGTACAAGATTTTGGTACCCAGTTCTAGCAAACACTAACCCAACTAAACCACCATAAATCTCCATATTTATCACATAAGCGTTATGATAACTTCCCCTTTTGCAGAGGTGAATTTATCTAATATCTTTTTGTCAGTCAGATATATTATGAAAGGCAAGGTTTAGATAAAGAAAATCATAGCTACAAACGAGGTGTTATCCAAGTCTGTACACAATGAATCAACACTCTATTATACTACATCACTATCTTTCTCCTTTTTATTGTAACATGATCATAAATTATCATCATAGCTGCATGCAATGAACATTTTTCATATTAACTCTATCTGCTTTCCTAACATGCACTGGATGTCCCTCAGGTGTCCTTGAAAAACCCCTTGAGAAGAAGGCTGGACGTAAATTTGCCCCTCCTACAGCTAAGAGACTTATTTATTTCATAGACGACCTCAACATGCCTGAGGTGGACGTTTATGGGACCGTTCAGCCGCACACACTCATACGCCAGCACCTCGACTACAACCACTGGTACAAATTAGATACAATAAGCATGTCAATTTATAATGTTGCTTAAATGTACAATACAGCTGCACATTCTTTGTGTGTATGTAAAGGTATGACAGACAGCGACTGGTACTAAAGGAAATACATAACTGTCAATACATCACCTGCATGAACCCAACAGCTGGAAGCTTCTCCATCAACCCCAGACTGCAGGTATAGATGTCAATACACACAGGTTTGGAGTGCACACACAAACAGAAAAACAAATGCTGGTATCACTATGTTCCTCTGTAATAACATCTTTTTTAAAACTAAAGGTGAATGCGTTAATCTAACACTGAGAGGATTTAATCAGCTGCTCATAAGAAGAAAAGTATCTATTTAATTCAAAACAAAGCGAAGTCTAAGAAAATGAACAGCACTGAATTTTCAGGAAGAATTGTGTAGAAAGTGGGGAAAGGATGTAGTAATCGTAGAATTTAGATAGTAGTGTTACATTTCCTTTTTGTAACACACAGACATTAGAATGTGTTTAGCAGGGATTTAAAAAAGTATTTTTATCTTTTTAAATCCTTTCAGAGGCATTTCTCAGTTTTCTCAGTCCACTTCCCCAGTGCTGATGCATTAGCCACCATTTTCTCCAGCATCCTGTCGGCTCACTTCCTTCAGGGAGGATTCAGCTACGGGGTTTCACGCTCAGTAGGAACTCTTATACAGGTGCATCTACATTTTCCTCTACTATAAAACTTTATGTCCATCTTTTTGGCTGAACGGTGCAAAAAATCGTCTTGCAGTCATGAGCCTGTTACAGCCAGTATCAATCTGACTATTTCAACAATTCTTCTTTTCTCTGTTATCTAGGCGGCTATTTGTCTGCATCAGAAAATCTGTCAGAACTTTCTTCCAACAGCAATACGCTTCCACTACATCTTCAACCTAAGAGACCTCTCCAACATTTTTCAGGTGAAGTAACTCATAAGTGTATGATGAAGGATGTTTTCAGATTCACGGGTAAGTAAAAACGGATGTTCTCTTTAGACACACTACCTCCATTCAACTCTCTCGCCTCAACCGTTTATGTTTCTCAAGCATTCATGAGACAGAGAGTGGCAGCGAGGCACTGACAAACAAGATTGTAAGATCAATGTAAGGTGACAGTGCAATCTCAGTGTGGATCATTATCTGTCTTTTTTTAGTCATTTTAATTCTTACTTTCAGTTTTAATACTGTACAACTGAAGGAGAATCGAACGATTTTTTTAAACCAAAGAACATACTTTGGAATTAAAAATGAAGTACCAAATCAACTATCAGACCCAGAGTCTTGTTTCCAGATGTTTATTAGCATGTGTCAGTCTCAATCTCACAAAAAAAAATGTATACCAAGTTTGTGTTGCGTAGTTATGGTGTTATTCATGTATTTTGGTGTGTAGGGTATCCTGTTTACCCTGCCTGAGTGTATCCGATATCCAATAGACCTGGTACACTTGTGGCTACATGAGAGCTCCAGGGTCTACTCAGATAAACTGATGGAAGAAAAAGATGTGGAGCTCTTCAACAAGATCCTGCTAGACACTGGAAAGAGATATTTTGAGGTAAAATTAATATCAATTGATTTGTTGAACACTGTTTTATTGATTGTTTTACAGTGTCTTTGAGTGTCAAGACAGGTACTTATAAAAAATATAATATTATTGATTAGATCTTTTTGAAAGGTCAAATATTCAATCTTTTGTAGCAGGTTAACACTGGTCCCCAATGTCCTCTATAAATATCTTCAAAGTTTCTTTTCTAAAAGTCTTATATTGGATTTTTGCATGTCAGTAAACCTCTCTGTTTTAGCCCTGCTCAGAGCAGGCTGCTTTGGTGTATTTAGCTTTAAATCCCCATAAGCTGTGCCTGACCACATTTCCATCCAGTTGATGTGGCTTCAGCTCTCCAGAGTTGTGCTCTAATGTTTACTGTGGCTCCAGCGACATGACTAGACATTATGTTCCTTCAATGGGAAGGGACCATGCCAGGTCATGATGCAATCTTGGCTCAGAGAGTGTTTGGTGGCCTATCCCCAATCATGTTGTCAGGGAAAAAAATCAGACTGACCAATGGAGCGCAGAGATTTTTGAAAATGTGAAGCATGCAGCAAGAGGAGAAATGGGATTTTCCTAATGTTGTAAGGGAATATAGGCAGTTCACGGATAACTCATATGAAACTCTGTAAAAAGTGTACTTTGCATAACACGTAGCCTTTAAATTTAAAGAAATTATTTTAACTCTATAATTCCTTCTTTTTTCAAATACAGGATCCCCTTGTGGCAAAATCTGGGAAGATCATGACTCTAGATGATTTATGCTTTACTTTTGGAGCTTCTTTTTATACAATGTGTCATTCCAATTAAATGTAGACAATTTTTATAATTAGTATATTTCTATCCATGAAAAGGCTGTTTCACTGTGGCTTTTTTGGAATTATCCTCCTGATAATCATATCTCTGTTTCTACCAATTTCCACCAGGGAATAGATGAGTCCATCTTCATCCATCAGCCTTTGGTGTACTGTCACTTTGCCCTGGGAGTCGGGGAGCCTCGCTATCACCAGGTTTTACACATTCATGCACATACATTTGGTCAGAGCTACTCTGATCTGGGCTCAGTGTCGCTCCTTCAAAAAGCCATTTATTCTTTATTAAATTTTGTTATAAAAAGAATGAGTTAAATTGTTTCTGACTTAAATCAATTTATTATGTGAATTATCTGTAGCTCTCATATTCAAAGACCTTATGGCATAAATTCTGCTGTCATGTCTAATCTGTCAGGAAATAAATGAGGATGAATGCACTGTCATTAGCTTAACTAATTACATTTCTGCTCTTTATGGGGTTGGAATTGAAAGTTAATGGACTCAAGAGTTGATAGGAACTTAATTTCATTTCATGTCTGGTTGGTTACCACATTGTTATTTGGACAGTAATCATCATAATCATACTTAGTGAGAGAGAAAGTTTGTTTACTTGCCTGTGTTGTTAGGCTTCAGACTGGGAGAAACTCCAGAAGACGCTTGCTGATGCTCTGGAGCACTATAATGAGCTGCATGCTGTCATGGACCTGGTTCTGTTTGAAGAAGCCATTCAGCATGTGTAAGACCAAACATACCATACAGGGTCATGTACCAGCTGCAAACATACACTAGTGGGGATTGAAACAGATGGGACATATGTAACCATAGACCCTACACACATTGTTCCCTCTGGTGTTTTTATCCAGGTGTCGCATCAGTAGGATCCTGGAGGCCCCCTATGGTAATGCTCTGCTGGTGGGAGTGGGCGGCAGTGGGAAGCAGAGTCTGTGCCGGCTGGCTGCCTTCCTCAGCAGTCTGGAGGTTTTCCAGATCACTCTGCGTAAAGGTTATGGCATCAATGACCTCAAGGTAAAAATGCTTTAACACATGAATACACAACAGATTCAAATGTCATAGTGTTTAAGGTGGATTTATACCAGACAAACCTGATGCACCATATACTGTATATGTTAATCTCTTCCTGTTTTCTTTTAATCTGCAGAGTGATATAGCTGCGTTATACATAAAGGTCGGAGTGAAGAATATTGGAACAGTGTTTCTTCATACAGATGCACAGATTCCAGATGAGCGATTCCTGGTGCTTATCAACGACATGTTGGCCTCAGGTCTGGTGACCAAACAGAGCATGAGTCACTCTTCTTCATATGATCTGATTTCTGTTAATGGCTTAAAAAAATCACCATTACCTATGCTGGATTTTGGCATGCAGTGCAGGTGTCTTTCTTATTTTCCATGAGTCACAACTGTCATTTTTACACCAAGTGCTCAGGTTGTTTGAAAGGAAATGAACATGCACTCCAGGTAGTACCCAGGAGTGTGTTTTTCTTGAAATGAGGAGTGGTCTGGCTAAAGCTGTCATGTTCTGCACTTAAGTATGCAGAAAATGGCTGCATCTTGAACCAACAGTAACCTGTATGAAAGTCATACATCTGCAAAATAAAAACAAACATACACGTCAGCACTAGTTTCACAAACACGGTACGCCCAACAGCACACACACTTGACAGTATAGTAATTAAGTATTTGTTTATCAGTAAAAATTTGGTTTTTAATAGAATAGATAGCTGAGAAGTAGCGTGCCCAATTTTTTTCAAGCACTCCCCAGTCTCAAGCATGTAATCCAGAAAAAACAAACACACACATATTTAAAGGTTCTCAAATCTCCAGCTAGGCATATATTAGCTAAGTTATTAGTGAAAATGACAAAAACCGCCATATCACACAATGTTAACAACTCCTTGACAAATAACTGGAATCATATCTGGACTCAGATCACCACCAAAATCCAATCACTTCTTCTTTGTGCTATAACCAACATTGCCAGACAACTTAATCAAAGTCTGTTGTGACCTTTTCTTGCACGTAAACCAACAGACAGACAAACGTGGGCAAAAGCCTAACCTATATGATTCTGTTGGTTGAATCAAAAGATTTGAATAATTAATAAGTTAACAAGTATCATTCAGAAGTGTCCGGTGCAACTTTTTGTAAGTTTCATATGTCGTCTGAATGCTTTTGTGAAATGTAACTTTAATCTGAGCATCAACATATTACATACAGTCTCATGTGTGTGATCTGTGCTCAGAGTAATTGTGGAAAGGAAATTAAATGAACCAGCTGGTGTTTGGAACCAAATATGAAATCCCCTATGCTAAGAACTGCACAGCAATTGGCAAATGCACACTAGTTTTCAGGTAGATGAGATCCGACACTCTGATTGGTTTTATCCATTTAATCCCCAAAACACAGCCAGTTACAGAATTGTCGTGGCATCTGATCCATCCTCTTTGTGCAGTAAACCTGGCTTTCCTCTTAGATTGTGCACCATTTAAAAATCAAAATATAGTTGGACATACCCTGAAATGTTGAGTCTTGTACCTTTAGACAACAATTCTCACGATGCTAAAAGAAGCCCCTTGATTTTATTTTGATGCTAAAAAGTGACGTGACTGTTTCCAATAAAGGCATAAAAGCTCAGAAATACATAGCCTACATGTTTGGAAAAATGATCATAGAAATATTTTTACATATTTAAAATTTAAATATGTAAAAGTTTATCGTTTATATATTCAGTCCAAAAACTAACATGTAACCTTTTTAATACTTTAATACTATACTTAATACTATAAAGGTATATGCACAATTGTTTTTCCAAAGCATTTCATAATTAATGTACTCAAGTTTTTAACTTGCATTGTTGTGTTTTAGGGGATATCCCAGACCTGTTTAGTGATGAGGAGGTGGACATGATTGTGACTTCTATCCGGATGGAGCTGAGAGGATTAGGTCTCATAGACAGCAGAGACAACTGCTGGAGCTTCTTCATTGAGAGGATACGACGGCAGCTCAAGGTCTGAACCATTTCTTGTGTGAGAGCATGCCATATAAGACATGATATTGAAGCATAATGAGAAACCTATTTTATTTAGACCCTTCTCTGAGCAATTGACTGTAAAATATTCTTAATACCATCATTTTTTTCTTCTAGGTTGTCCTGTGTTTCTCACCTGTTGGGTTCACACTGAGGACTCGAGCACGAAAGTTTCCAGCTCTGGTGAACTGTACAGCTATTGACTGGTTTCACCCCTGGCCTCAGCTCGCCCTGCGATCTGTCAGCTCCACTTTTATAGAGAAGATAACAGGACTGGAGGTGACAGCAGATTGCAGTATTGTTTCTGTCCATTCTTAACCAGTGTTGGTGGTCAATAACCATTAACCACTAACGCTGCTTCCTGGAAGTTAATTGGATAGTAATGTACATCTTAAACAGTTATGATATAGGTAATATCCCAGACATTGTCGATAGATGTATGGGAAAACTAAATAATGATTGAAATACACTAGTAGAAAGTATCATTTTGTCGGTATTATTTAGTGCATTAAACTGATCTAACAGATGCTTTCTTATGTTTACCTTCTGTAGCCAAAAGTGCGAGCATCCATCAGTGAGTTCATCTCTTATGCCCACACAAGTGTCAATGAGGTGAGTTCTTGAAAGGCACCTATGTATAAAAAATACTTGACACCTTCTGGCATCTCATCTTTTGAGTGTTTTTATATCCTCACACTTACCATACAGGTGAGTGTCAAGTATCAGCAGAATGAGAAACACTTCAACTACACTACACCAAAGAGTTTCCTGGAGTTTATGAAGCTGTATGGAAACCTTCTGGGGAAAAAGCGCACAGAGCTGACACAGAAGATGGAGCGGTTGGAGAACGGCCTTCAGAAACTGAAGTCAACTGCCTCACAGGTTTGACCAGTGGTTCCCCAGCCACCCCAAGTCGTATCTAAAAGGGGTTGAGCTCCCTAATTTTGCTGTCCTAAATTAGCATCAATTTAAATAGTTTTCATTTAATCTACAGAGAATAGGTCTTCATACATGTTCTGATTAGGGTGGGTTTCTGCACGTTTTTCAAAACAAAATTTATGACATTCTTTTTTCTTTTTTTTTTTTTTTTTTTAAACCCAACGTAATTAAAACTAATGAAATCTTTGTGCTGGTTTTTGGATGTTTTGTGGAACTTATTGCCTTGGGGAACATTTTTGCATACAAAACCCAAAACCAGTGAAGTTGGCACGTTGTGTAAATTGTAAATAAAAACAGAGTACAATGATTTGCAAATCCCTTTCAACCTATATTCAATTGAATACACAGCAAAGACAAGATACTTAACGTTCGAACTGGTAAACTGTGTTATTTTTTGCAAATATTAGCTCATTTTGAATTTGATGCCTGCAACATGTTTCAAAAAAGCTGGCACAAGTGGCAAAAAAGACTGAGAAAGTTGAGGAATGCTCATCAAACACTTATTTGGAACATCCCACAGGTGAACAGGCTAATTGAGAACAGGTGGGTGCCATGATTGGGTATAAAAGCAGCTTCCCTGAAATGGTCGGTCATTCACAAACAAGGATGGGGCGAGGGTCACCACTTTGTGAACAAATGCGTGAGCAAATTGTCGAACAGTTTAAGAACAACATTTCTCAACGAGCTATTGCAAGGAATCTAGGGATTTTATCATCTACGGTCCGTAATATCATCAAAAGGTTCAGAGAATCTGGAGAAATTACTGCACGTAAGCGGCAAGGCCGAAAACCAACATTGAATGCCCGTGACCTTCGGCCCCTCAGGCGGTACTGCATCAAAAACCGGCATCACTGTGTAAAGGATATCACCACATGGGCTCAGGAACACTTCAGAAAACCACTGTCAGTAACTACAGTTCGTCGCTACATCTGTAAGTGCAAGTTAAAACTCTACTATGCAAAGAGAAAGCCATTTATCAACAACACCCAGAAACGCCGCCGGCTTCGCTGGGCCCGAGCTCATCTAAGATGGACTGATGCAAAGTGGAAAAGTGTTCTGTGGTCTGACGAGTCCACATTTCAAATTGTTTTTGGAAAGTGTGGTCGTCATGTCCTCCGGACCAAAGAGGAAAAGAACCAGCCGGACTGTTATAGGCGCAAAGTTCAAAAGCCAGCATCTGTGATGGTATGGGGGTGTATTAGTGCCCAAGGCATGGGTAACTTACACATCTGTGAAGGCACCATTAATGCTGAAAGGTACATACAGGTTTTGGAGCAACATATGTTGCCATCCAAGCAACGTCTTTTTCATGGACGCCCCTGCTTATTTCAGCAAGACAATGCCAAGCCACAACAGCGTGGCTTCGTAGTAAAAGAGTGCAGGTACTAGACTGGCCTGCCTGTAGTCCAGACCTGTCCCCCATTGAAAATGTGTGGCGCATTGTGAAGCGTAAAATACAACAACGGAGACCCCAGCCTGTTGGACAACTTAAGCTGTACATCAAGCAAGAATGGGAAAGAATTCCACCCGAAAAGCTTCAAAAATTGTCTCCTCAGTTCCCAAACGTTTACTGAGTGTTGTTAAAAGGAAAGGCGATGTAACACAGTGGTAAAAATGCCCCTGTGCCAACTTTTTTGCAGTGTGTTGCTGCCATTAAATTCTAAGTTGATGATTATTTGCAAAAGAAACTATAGTTTCTCAGTTCGAACATTAAATATCTTGTCTTTGCAGTGTATTCAATTGAATATAAGTTGAAAAGGATTTGCAAATCATTGTATTCTGTTTTTATTTACGATTTACACAACGTGCCAACTTCACTGGTTTTGGGTTTTGTACTTTATTAAGTGTCAAGACAAGTCAAAGTTAGACCTAAAATGTAAGACCTCCTGAAAGCGCAAAAAGACCTTTGTAGACATTTAGGTACCTTGTAGTTAAAGGACTTCCAAGACGTCATGGATCCATGGGACCCCTGTATTATAATGCTGTAATGTGTGTTATCAGTGTTTTAGTTATTATATCCATCCATTATCTATACCGCTTATCCCTTTCGGGGTTACGGGGGGCTTAAGCCTGACATTTGGCGAGAGGCAGGGTGCACCCTGAGCTGGTCGCCTGCCAATCGCAGGACCACATAGAGACAGACAACCATTCATGCTCACACCTAAGGGCAATTTAGAGTCACCAATTAACCTTGAGCATGTTTTTGGTCTGTGAGAGGAAGCCAGAGTGCCTGGAGTGAACCCACACATGCACAGAGAGACTATGCAATCTCCACACAGAAGGCTCTGACTTAAACGGTGATCGAACCAGCGACTTCCTTGCCGTGAGGCATGTGTAGTTCTTGCTGCATCACCATCCCGCCCCTATTTATTATATGTAAACGTAATTTAGACAACCTCAAAGCTGACAATGCCCTGCACCATAATGTACTACCACCAAAGACAACCTGCCCTTTTTCATATCCCAACACTGTACTTTCAACATACGATAATTGTATCCCTCACAAAGGCATTCTTGTTTAATTCAGTTCTAGCTTTTAACTCATAAACAGGCCTGTGAGATAATGTCTAAATCCTGTTATCCGCTTGTCCTTCTTTTTTCAGGTGGAAGATCTGAAGGCAAAGCTAGCCGTGCAGGAGGTGGAGCTGTGGCAGAGGAACACAGACATAGAGGCTCTTTTAGCTAAAATTGGACAACAGACGGACAAGCTCAACCAAGAAAGAGCTGTGGCAGATGCAGAGGAACAAAAGGTACAACTATCTTGCAAGTCAGGACTTCTTGCATGTGAAATTGTTTGGGATAAAGTACAGATGGAGCCACTTAAATTTACCCCACTTTCCTTGACTGGTCTGTGACTGAAGCATGCTGTGATCTGCCCACCGTCATGGCTGTAATGAGATCCCCTGTAATGACGTGACAAACTCATGACTGGCTAACGCTACTCTCATTAGGGCAAAGGTTGAAGCCTACTGTGTGTTCTTCGGAGAGAAGTGCCATTTCCTGGCGACAGCAGTTCAGCTGCATGAATGGGCAAGTTTTTGGTGGAATTGGGGTACAACCCTAGAGAGGTGGGGCGGGGACTCCCAGTGTCTGGTAATTGGCTGAAATCCATCAGGCATTTGGCTGGAAGGGGACAATTGAAGTGACTGCATCTGTAATAGCATGAAACGGAATTATATAACAACAAGGTTGGAAAGAAAGAACTACTGAAAACAGAACACTGAACTGTAGAGCTTTGTAAATATTTGCTCTTATTGGATGGATGCACTCAACAAGAAAAATTCAAACTTGTGTCTGCTGGTAGCGGGCTGCTATGCAAAGCTCTGAAAGCCTGTGCATTCACACCACCCCCACCAAGAAGGGATGGTGTGTAATTTCCTATCACAACAATGTCAGTGTCCTTTTCAGCATTACATGCCCATCTTGTTACTTCATATTCTTGCAGTGAAGGAACTAGACTGTGCCTACCATGTGTGTCCCACAAAGCACCTCAAGGGGCATTTGAGATTTCCTGTCTTTGGTCCTTGTCTTCTAGGTATTTTAGAGCAATTTTGGAACTACAGAGACTGTATTTAACCAGTGGAAGGGAAGATGATACCACAGAGCTCCTTGGCAACAGAGAAGCTTGAAATGACCATTTATAAACAATACTGCCGCAACCTGTCACCATGAAAAGCAGCTGGATTTGCCAATTTCTGTGTCTGTCATCAAGCGCTAGAATATGATAATTAAGATTTTTCATACAGTGTTCTGTGTGTGTTTTTGAGCATAGTGGCACAAATAAAGGAGAGGAATTAAATAATCCAACAGAAATTTTGACCAAACAACTAAACCTGCTGTCTAAATAGCAAAACACACGCACTGATTTAAAGAGAATGAGAGCTGACAGTGTGATTGGTTTGATCTATGTTAGGCCAAAAAACAACTATATATAATCAAGGCACATAACCAATCCCCTTTGTGTCCTGTGCCTAGCTTTGTGTGAGAACATGTGTCCTCAGATTAGCAAAATATAGGCAAATGCCCCAAACCTCCAGTCATCACACACTTTAGACAATGCTCTTCGTGCCATCAGAATAGGGCCCTATGTGTCCCATAAACATATCCCCTTCTGGCCTCGAGGCAGTGATTCACTGTTAAACCTCATGACTTGCCTTACGAAAACTGGCAATTTGACAAACTGAAATGCAGGCAACCGCATCAACTACCTTGATTCTTGCTGCAAAAACTCACTTCACGCAGCTGTGAATGTCTGCAGTGTTCTAAAGCAGTCTTGATGTGTAAAGATTCTTTTTCTGAATTGACCTTCAGAGAAAACAGCTTAGGCCATGAGAGTGAAAAATAGCTCCTGGATAGACAAGAGTTGGAGAGTGATGAAAACAGCTGGAGTGAAAAAATAACATTGCTGATTATCTAATACGACCAGTTTAACAGCAACATTCTCACTTCCTATTAATGAACTGAACCTCCCCAAAATGCTTCACTATGCACAGAGTACACGCCTGCATGCAATACAGGCCGTAATCTGGTAAATACTGGTCAACATAAACCCCGGTTACAGTGTCAGCTAAGGGACCTATATGAAGAACAATTTCACTCACCAGAAAAGCATAGGGGCATGGATTGAATTAGATTTTATAAGGGCACAAGTATCAGAATATATTAAATAATGCATCCAGTCAACACAGCAAACCTCACACATATCACTGTTGCTTCTTGTTTCTTCAGGTGGCAGCAATTCAAGCTGAAGTGACCAAACAGCAGCAGGAGACTGAGGAGGATCTGGCTAAGGCTGAACCTGCCCTGCAGGCAGCCAATGCAGCCCTCAATACACTGAACAGGGTAAATGCATTGTAAACATAAATACAGAGGGGGTGTCAGTCACCGCAATTTATTTGCTTTATTTATTTTTTCAATTTGTCTATATGTGTGAGCAGCATAAATATTCAAAACAAAAACTGTGTTACAAGATTGGCCTCATCCCAGCCCCCCAAATAAGATTTTATGTGTGTGTGTGTGTGTGTTTGTTTCTGTGTGTGTGTTTGTTTCTGTGTGTGTGTGCTCATCTAGTTAAATCTGACAGAGCTCAGGACGTTCCCCAACCCTCCAGCTATTGTCACCAACGTCTCAGCAGCTGTTCTGGTGCTGCTCTCTCCCCAAGGCCGAATCCCCAAAGACCGCAGCTGGAAGGCTTCCAAGATGGTTATGAGCAAGGTGATATTTCACAGTGAAGTCTTAAAGTGTTTCTTAGATTAATAGCTGTCAAGCACAAAGCCAGAGAGTCCATTACAAATAAATTCCCAAAACCTGGAGAATAACAGTGTGTCACAGTTAAAATGACGTATTGGTATTTTATTATTGTCTCTTGTCTGGGTTTGTCACAAAATAGCATGGTGAAGGTGTATTGACTGCTGTTATAATACATGTACTTAATGTTCAAACATTTCTCCTCTAAAATCCCTCATTGTAATAAGTCAGTGTGGACAGTCGATGTGGCATTAACAAAGCCTCTGACTCAAAATCGTTTGCTTAAAAATGAAGCCTAAATATGCGTGCTGACATTAAGCTCCAGGAGGTCATTTGGAGCCAGTGTTCACAATAACTCTTTGACTCACCAGCCAAGGTGAGTAATAATTAAAAAAAAACACAGTCAACAATATTTTTTTCTCTGCCAGAAGTAACGAGTTGTATTTTTTTTGCATATACATATATCAGATCAGGATGTACAAAAAGAAAATGTATCCTCTACCATTTATTTGTGTATGACTGTGTAGACGCAAAAATTTACCTGCAATGTGGCAGAAAACTCTTACATTCACCCACCAAAAGGAACATTTACCTGCATTTGGCAGTTGGCGGGTGATGATTTCAGACCGTGTCTGGAGCCATAGCATTATTTGCTTTGTTTTGCTTTCCTTGCAGATTCAAACTCAAACTATCCTTCACGTATATAGTTGTAACATGCTTATGCTTGATGTTTCAATTCATATGCATATTCATTATTTAGGCTCTTTCTTCACATACACTGTAGGGATATAAGTATAAGCAGATATTAGCTTAAAAATGTAAATATCAGTATATGCACATTTATGCCAGTACTCAGGGCTGATATAACAGCAGTGCATATCAACCACATATATCCTACATATTGTCTGAAATATTGGATGTGTGAATGTCCCATAATAATACCTTTTTGTCACTAAATGTCTACATTTTAAATGCAACTGTATCATTTATTTGAAGACTGAAATGAATTTTCTGTAGTCCCACATCTGTTTCTTACACAAATTATCACAGTCCAGTCACAGTGCAGGAACGGATCAATGTTAGTTCAGTGGAGACTCCATACTTTTGACATATGGAAAATATGGGCATATCGGATAAAGCCAAGAATTCCACATTGTGTATCTGTAGCTTTTTTATGCTTTATATGTAATGTTATATGTGTTATATGTATATGCTTTATATGTGAGATGTAAAGTTTTCACTGTCACTTTGTTTCCTTTTCACCTTAATGTCCATCACTTTAAATGAAAAATGAACATATTTATGCAGGAAATGCTAAATATGAATATCAGACAAAACAGTCAACTCTAGCTTTCTTTTCATTAACTCACTCTGACTTTCATCAAATTGTCAGCGTAATCAGCATTTTTCAATTTTTATCATTGTTATTATGAACTCACAACTTTCATTAAGTACTTTTGTTGCTTTCATCCTTCAAAGTACTGCAGCCAGTCCTACTGAATGTCTTGGCTTCAGCCCCAGGCTACTGTTTCCCTGCCCATCTATATACACAGTTTACAGTGCAGATGTCTAATAAAAGTTATGTTGTTGTTCAGTGATCTGATGCTTTCTTGGCCTTTTTAAATCAGTTTGTTTACATATCCAATCTGGCATACTCCTAGATAAAGAAAAGAATAACCCTGTAGCAGACAGTTTAAAAAAGGCTGTGAAAAAAAGAGTTGATGCTATTGTTTACAACTTGGTGTATAGTCATTTTAAGTCAAACACTGTTCCTCTTTTGATCAAAAAACCCCAAAGACCTGCAGAGATATCAAAGCAGAGATTGCTGAGTGACATAATTTAATTTGATATCCTAAAATGCACATCCAGGTGGATGACTTCCTCCAAGCTCTTGTAAACTTTGACAAAGAGCACATCCCCGAGGCCACGGTGAAGTGTGTGAGAGACGAGTACCTCAGTGACCCTGAGTTCAACCCTGAGTTTGTGCGGCAGAAATCCTCTGCTGCTGCGGGGCTCTGTGCCTGGGTTATCAACATTGTCCGCTTTCATGAGGTATTTACACAACCGTCAGTTGTCACCCAAAATAAACATCACTCAAGCTTAAACTGTATGTGATGTCTTCAGTGTGCAGCACTGTGATCTCATTGTTTGATTGGATATTTCTCTTGTCCCCAACATTGTGCTGCCCGGGTAGATTTTTGTAAGTACAGCTTTTACTTTGTATCTGAGGATGTTATAAAGACAAACATTGCTGTTCTGTTTCAGGTTGTTTTTTTTCTGCAGAATAAGTTTTTCTGATTAAGTTTGCATTCATTTAACAATATAGACTTTTCAAATAGACCTATTTAAGTACTTGATTTCTTTAGGTCAAATTGCTGCGTGTTTGTGTTATTGTGTGGTTTCTTCCACAGGTGTTCTGTGAAGTGGAGATGAAGAGGATGTGTCTTTCTCAAGCCAACGCCGACCTGACTGAGGCTGCTGAGAAACTAGAGGCCATCAGGAAGAAACTTGCTGTAAGCCTCTTAAGATTTATCTCCTCATTATTTTTCTTCAGTCTTGCTCTAAACATGTTAATATCTTTTGGGGAAAAATAGGCCATGTCTTCATTATAACTTTCATCGAGGGTATGCAGTGTTTTTTAAGAGTCCTGCTTGCTCTTTATTATTTTCATAATTACATTTTGTAGGTCATCTGATAATTTAATACCACTTCACTCTGCAGCACATTCACTCTAATTGCTCCTTGAAGTCTTTAATTATCTTGTCAGGTTACTAGCAAAGGAGTCCTTCCTGAATAAATTCTTTTAGAAAATGTTTAATAAATGGTGTCACTTAGGTTAAATCAAGGCCACATCTAAGGCCAAGTGTCCTCCTATTTTTACATCCCCCTCTCTATTTCACTTTTAGGAGTTGGACAGCAGCCTTGAAACTCTGACAACAGCCTTTGAGAAAGCCACTTCAGAGAAACTTCGCTTTCAGGAGGAGGTCAACCGCACTAACAAGACAATAGAGCTAGCCAATCGTCTGGTCAAAGGCTTGGAGGTGGGCACAGTGGCAGCTAATGGGAGACAAGCTCCAAACTTGTTTCTTATAGTTTTTTTCCACACATGTTTTATGGGTGCACTATGTTTTTATGAGTACAGTTTGTCTACTTTGTATTTACACTCACAGCAGCATTTTCCAAACTTAAAAATGCAGCAATTTGAGCCCTGAACATTTTCTATGGCAGAGTTAAGACTTACAATTATAACATGACACTGAAAGTGCTGACCTCCATATTTTTTACTTTACAAAGTGCAAATTTTAATGTAAATGCTCAGTTTTGCTGTGGTAATGCAAATAGATAAAATAACCATGAGACAAAAATGTAAGCAACAAATAATGAACTGTTAAGATAAAAACATGGCTGATTAACATCACTACAACAAGAGTGTTACAATCCTCCCTTAGACTGTAAAGAATATAGTTTATGTCATATTAAATATATTTAATCAGACATCAACACAGTAAAAGACATAATTTTAACTGTAAGACAAGCACTTGCACATCTTTCAAATATTGCATTACTGTGCAACAACAGTTTTGTTGGTAATGCTTTATTAGTTCCCACAAATTTTCATGAATTAATTATGAACTTATGTATGGAAAAATGAATGGACTGATACATGTACTCATGATGAATTATCAGTAATTCACATTATTAGCAGTCTACATTATCAGCATTGTGTCATGCCTGACTTCATACATAAAGGCATTAACCAAGATATTTGTGTCATCATTAATCATGATTTATTACTGATGTCCATAATTTCATGAATGAATTTGCAGTTAAAGAAGCAGGACAAAAAACTGACAAATCTGCTGAGTTCAAAGTTTTGTAAACATGATTATTTTAACATGAATCCCTGATAACTTTTTCATGTATGTGAATCCTCAAATAAAACATTGCAATGGTCTTTTATTTATATTGTAAATGATATGATCCTTAATAATGTGATTCATGATGACTGAAACAGCATAGTTAGTGTGTCAGTTAATGTATAAATTCAGGCTCAATACATGTGTGCTACTGATGCATATAATACATGCACGAATTGTTGTTTTTTTAATGAAGGAATGCATGCCGAAATTTTACAATAATTCAAAACATTGCACTAAAGCATGAATCACATTACCTATTAAAGACAGATTGAATCATACAGCCGTGTTTCTGTTATGTTGATTTTTTGAAGTATAAACTTAAAGTATTTTGTGATAAATTAAAGCATGGTATTAAGACTTTAAAATGTGCTTATAGCTTTTAATTATGACCTTACATGGCCCACCTACAGGCCCTCTAGGACCCACAAGGGTTTGAGGCCCACAATTTAGGAAGCACTGACCTACAGTCTTTAAAGACATGATCTGTGCCTCATCAGTCTTTTGCTGTTTGTTTATAATGTTTTTGTATGTTTCAGAGTGAAAATGTGCGTTGGGCCCACTCAGTGGCTCAGTACCATGAGCAGGAGGAGACTCTCAGTGGGGACGTCCTCCTAACTGCAGCCTTCATCTCCTATGCTGGTTCCTTCTCCAAGAAGTATAGGAGGGAGCTACTAGAAAACCTCTGGATGCCTTTTCTGCGTGGCCAGAAGGTCTCACAAGAAACAAAATATGTCCAGCCCTCACATCTCATACCAAAGTAACACAAAGAAGTCCCAAAAGTGTACACATCAAAGGAGTGTTATGAAATAATGTATATTAATATTATTTCCTACTTCCACTTCATCATATAATTCTAATAACTTCAGTCCTGTTCATAAATATCAAAAATTGATTAGAAGTGTAATCCTTCATGTGCTGGTTCAAATAAATAATGCAGAGATTTTTAGGAAAGACCATTAAAATAAGGTTTTTACCACATCCAAAAATGTTAAAGGGTAAACCATATTTCTATTAGTAGTCGTGGACCTGTAAGTTGTGTTATGCAAACCTTATTTTGATGCAGTTTTATGTTTCGTCTTGTGTCAGCTCAAAGGAAAGTCACTCAATAATACTCATAATACTAAATTATGTCCTGGAAGTGGGCAAAGCAGATGAGTGCCATGTGATTATTATATGATAACATTATTTTGCACTTTGACTGCATCAGATATATATGACCTTTGTTTATATATTAGAAATAGTAATTTATTTTCAGAACTTTAATCCTTTACATGCCAGTTTGTCTATAATATATCAGTGTTATTTTATGGGAATAAACAGAATTTATTAATTATTTTCCAAATGCAAGATGCTAAAGGGGAGATGTATCTTTGGTTTAACACAGTCTGGTCTTTGTCATTTTTTAATTGAAACTTTATTTTGGTACCTGCTTTTTTATTGTTTTGGTTTTTGGTGCTATTGGTCATTTGGGAAATTGACACTGCTCTGTGTCTGAGGAACTAAAATGACAGCGTAGGGCAATCTGATTGAAATGAGGTATAAACTGCAAGCTTAAAGAGCTCTTATTGTTTTATAAGTTAAGTTTTGTATGCCCCTTAGTGTGTTTTATATGCCTTCTCTGCATGATAAAAAAAACTTCTAGGCAGAAGACAGTCTGTGACATCAGGACTTCTTGCTGTCTTCATAGTGCCAGTAGCTGCTTTACAACACCTTGTGGCCTACCAGTGTAAGGTCAAGAATCTACCTACTACCTATGAACCAGAGTACACAGAGGAAAAACTTTAGCAGATGGAATCAAGGATGTTTTTTTGTGTAGTTTTAACTGAAAAGTGGGTTAATTAGGAGGCTTTTGGTAGCATTATTGACAGCTTCATATTACCTAGCATCTGTCTCTCCTCAGGGACAAAGTTAGCTGGGTGCTTTAGTGGCAATCATATTTATTAGTGTCATAGACCTTGAGAAGTCTTACTTCAAAAAACCCAAACTATCCCTTTAAATGAAAACATTTATGCATCCCTAACAGGGACCAGTTGGACCTGAAGATTAGATTAGATGGCTAATCTTAATTTTCTATTCAGGACATGTGAATTTTTGGATGTCCCTTCCTACTCTGTCTATCCCACAGTATCCTTTATGCTCAGCAACATTATTTTTATAATTTAATGAAAACATTTCTGTATACTGTACTTCCTCATTTCTCTCATACCAATTTTCCATCCAACTCTCCATCAGGTTCCCATCCCAATGACTGAGGGCTTGGATCCGGTGTCCATGCTGACTGATGGTGCCACAGTGGCCCAGTGGAACAATGAAGGCTTACCAGGAGACAAAATGTCAACCCAGAACGCCACCATCGTCATCAACTGTGAGAAAGTGCTGTTTGATATACCTCATCACATAAACAAAGTGATCTTCTCCTCAAGGCTATACAAGGTGTGTACTGCTAGTTGTGTACCAGAGATCTCCTGATGTTTAATGTGTGTTACTACAGGTGAGCGCTGGCCTCTCCTCATCGACCCTCAGCTGCAAGGAATTAAATGGATCAAGAGTCGCTTCGGCAGCAGCCTCAAGGTCATCAGCCTTGGGCAGAAAGGGTAAGTGTTTCCCACTGACAGTTTCTAATCCTGCGTAAGACTCAAAGCTTTAAATAGTCTGTACCTTAAAGGCTTTAATGCTGTATCTTCTTCATTTCACACGGTGCTCCCTGTAGAAAATATTTACTCTATATCACTGGGGATAGAGTGTTAGAATGTACTATGAGACATTTAAGGAGCATTAATGTTACATAACATACCTGCAACCATAAGCAGCTTCTTGAGTTTGTGTTTTTTTTGTACAATTTTAGAGGACATGCATTTTTTTATTTTGATTACTTGTCATCTTTCTATTAATTTTGCTTGTTTCAGGTATGTAGATGTGATTGAGCAGGCTGTTGTAGCAGGTGACACTGTTCTTATAGAGAACCTGGAGGAGACCATTGACCCCGTTATTGATCCTTTGCTAGGTCGACACACCATCAAAAAGGGCAGGTAAAAATAAAAACAACCTTTTTTTGTTTTTTTGTTTTTTTTTTGTCTGATGCTTTAACGTTCCTCCCTCTGTTTTGCCCTTTCGCAGTTGTATAAAGGTTGGAGATAAGGAGTGTTTCTTCCACCCAAGTTTTAGACTAATCCTACATACTAAATTGGCCAACCCTCACTACAAGCCAGAGATTCAAGCCCAGACCACCCTCATCAATTTCACAGTTACTAGGGATGGTCTTGAGGACCAGCTTCTGGCCCAGGTGGTGACTCAGGAAAGACCAGATCTGGAGCATCTTAAGGTGGGTTAAAATGCTTATGAGCTATATCTATTCTTATACATCCTTCTATGTGTCCATTTCTTTCACTTATCTGGGTTCAGCTTATGGTTTCATCAGGCCATGCTAGTCAATCTGGGCATCCTTCTCCCCATTAACATGTTACAATGCCACTTGGGCCAGAGGTGTTACCCTGGGTAGCTTTAATGCTGCATCAAACCATCTGTCTATTTCACAGTCTGTTTTGCCCTTTCTGAAGGACTAAAGACTGAGATACCTGACTTCCTTTACTTCAGACAGAGACTTACTCCCCACCAGGATTAGACCATGCGCCACTTGGCCTTCCCAGTTATGTTTCTTTCTTTTAGACTTTTTGGCACCAAAGGTAATCACTTGTCTACATCTACTGGTACCTGTGGTGTACTGCAAGGTTCAGTTGAATGAGTTCACTCTCAATTTATATGTTGCCCCTTGGACAAATAATTCAGCACCACTATTTCGTTACTACTTAGATGACACTCTGGTACACCCTCCCTTGAGCCCTGAGGTTCCAGGAAGCCCAGCTGCTGTCATAGACAAGGTGATATCAAATGTTAGATGGCACATACTTTCCTTTAGTTTGCTAACTCCCCTTTTTTAATACACAAAACTCCATCTGTTTTATTAAATCCAGCTTTGGTATTTTTATGGATCCCACAGCTAGAATTTAAATGTTGCATTTAATTCAGAACTCATCTTTGCAATTTACATCAGTAAAGTTGGCCATCGTGTTTCTTTCACATATGCACCACTGACAAAATGAAATCAGTACTTGACCAATTCAACCTTGAAAAAGTCAACAGTGGCATATTTCTCTCAGGACTTGACTTCTGCAGCTCTCTTCCCTTCAGAATCAGTCAAAAGGACTCCCTCACCTTCAACTGGTTCAGAATGTAGCAGCAAACCTTTTAACAGGTTAACAGATGTCATCAATAATCCCAATTTTAGCTTCTTTGCACCGGCTCTTTGTTAGTTTTAGAATTGGTTTGAAGATTTTACTCATCACTTTTAAAACACATGTGAGCCAGACGCCAAGCCAGCCCACAATATCTTGAGAGATTCTGAGACCACCAAACTGGAATTTCAATAAGTGTATAAATGTAATGGTGAGTTTTTTGGTGGCACATTTGTCTTAAAACATAATGCTACTGTAATTTCACAATTAAGCACATCACTTTATTTGACCTGCTTTGCCTTTTATATAACACTGATTCATAACTAGTGTACAGATTTTTTTTTATTACAAAGATAAGCTGTCAGCTAAAGAAGAGAAGATCCAGCCATTCAGTTAGTTTGTTTAAGGCAGTTCAAAACAAAGGAGATAATAAAGTGAATCACTTAGTATCACAATATGTGTCACATCAAATCACATAGCGTCACATTGTATTGTTGTTTCTGAGCTGTCTGTGTTATCTCCCAAAGAGTGAACTGACTAAACAGCAGAACATGTTCAAGATTGAGCTGAAGCTTCTAGAGGACGAGCTGCTGACCAGGCTATCTGCTGCTGAGAGTAACTTCCTGGGTGACAACGTGCTGGTGGAGAAACTTGAGACCACCAAGCACACAGCTGCTGAGATTGAGATGAAGGTATCTAAGAAAGTGATTCACAAGCTTTGATTGACTCAACAACAAATTTCCTCATTTCTACTGTGACTGGACTTTCGTGCTTCCCTCTCTTATTCTTACATCTGTCTGTATCCATCCCTCTCAGGTCCTTGAAGCTAAAGTTAATGAGGTGAAGATAAACGAAGCCAGGGAGCACTATCGTCCTGTTGCTGTCAGAGCTTCTCTACTTTACTTTATTATGAATGATCTAAACAAGATCAACCCCATGTACCAGTTCAGCCTTAAGGTAACCAGAATAGAGTTTGCAGAAAATTAAGGCTTTTTCGAAAAGCAGATTCTGGTTCTGTGTGTGAATGTATCCCTCTTGTTGAAGTGCTATAAAACCTGTTGCTGTCACTGTGTGCAATGCTAACTGTATATCCTCCCTCTTGTTTTTAGGCCTTTAATGTAGTTTTCCACAAGGCAGTGGCGCTGGCTGAGGCCTGTGATGATGTCACAAGCAGAGTCAACACACTTATAGATTGTGTTACCTACTCCACCTTCAACTACATCAGCAGGGGTCTGTTTGAGAGAGACAAGCTCACCTTCACGGCACAGCTGGCCTTCCAGGTATGTGTGAGTCTGCAGCATTGTCAAAGAGGGAAATTCTGTAGGTTTACGTGCACTTAAAAGGGGATCAGAGTTCTGTGTAAGTCTGATTAAACTAAAACAAAATTTGCTTGCATGTATAAACCTCAACTGGACGGGATGGGAATAGATGTTTTACCCATATTTCACTGTCTCCCTGCTGGGCTTTGACACAGAAAATAAAAGACATTAATTTAACATGGAAGTCAAGCAGTTTCCTAACACTCAGTGTGTTAGCATTAATGCTAGTCAGCGCATTAGGCAGAGTGTAGAGATTGCATTTTGCCTGTTTGTTTCTTTATATAAAAATTAGCTATAAGAGCAGTATTTATCTCATTTTTACCAAAAATCTATGAAATGAAATGAACTAAATATATTCATGTTTTCACTCCACAACTGGTTAACTCCCTGCTCAGTGGCAGGAACACCATAAAGAAGGTTTATAGTTACTACCAACGTGCTGCCACATGTTTCACATAGAGAGACATGCCTCAGCTGATCTAATCACTCATACTCTTGTGCACTTATACAGGGACAAGGACAGTGCAGTTAATTTTTCCATCAAGCCTTTTCCATAGCTTGACTCAACTACACATGTAAACCTAATGATAATTTCTCTTCTCTGACCTTGCTCCCCTCTCTTTAGTTGCTCCTGTTGAGTAAAGAGATAGATGTGCGAGAATTGGACTTCCTGCTTCGTTTCAATATCGACCACCACTACATCAGCCCCCTTGACTTTCTTTCCAACTCAGCGTGGAGTGCCATCAAGGTTATTGCATTCATATATTGTTATCTTTTGTTTCCCATACAGCAATTTTACATTATATGAAACACCACATATTATGCATCTTTTGTGTTAGGTGATGAGTTTCACAGATGAATTTCGAGGTCTAGACCGGGACATTGAAGGCTCTCCTAAACGCTGGAAGAAAATGGTGGAGTCAGAGTGTCCAGAGAAAGAGAAGTTTCCTCAGGAGTGGAAAGGAAAAAGCTCCCTACAGAAGCTCATCATGATGAGAGCTCTGAGACCTGACCGCATGACCTATGCACTAAGGTGAGGAGGGTTTCTCTCTTGTCTCTGTTATTGATGAATTTCTGCTCTGCTAAGATTTTTTTTAAGCTTTATCTCCAAGTGTTGCAAGAGTAGATGCCTCATATTTCTGCAGCTTGATTATTAGTCATTTAGCATTTTTTTAAACTGAATTAAAGCAAAGAAAAGTCTTTTGAAAGTGAATGTTGCATTTTGATGCCATGCAGCTACACATCTTTTATGCACTTTTTCTTGTTATTTTGGTGCTGAACCAGCATTTAAAAAAGAGTGGATATTTCCATCTCAGTGCAAAAAGACATTTTGATATTAGCATGTGCTTATTTGTACTCAGTTAAGTCCAAGCAGTTTGAAGTAGGATTTGTCTGTTCCTAAAAGAGAAACAGTCACACCAAAATGCTTCATTAAACTACACTGTCATCCAGGGGCTGAGGGAGATCACTATTCTGCACATCAGTCAGGTTGAGTTGATGATGTTCTTGTCGATGGCCTTGGAAAAAATGGGGCAATTTATCAAATTTACTGTAAACTTGCAGGTATTGCTCATGACTGCAAGGTTGTGAAAAATGTGCAGAAATTATTGTAATTTGTGAGAATCAGAAAATTTCCTGGGGGAGATGTTTTTATAGATATGTATAATCATAGTTATTAGGTAATCCTATTGTTCTCTGTCTTTGTTTTGAAATTAATCATCCTATCTCCTATCGATTTCCTAAACTTTGACCTCTCTACTCTTTATTTGTATGCTTTAGGAATTTTGTGGAGGAGAAGCTTGGGGCAAAGTACACAGAAGGCAGAAAGACAGAATTTGCAAAGTCCTTCAGGGAAAGTGGTCCCGCCTCTCCTGTGTTCTTCATCCTCTCTCCTGGTGTGGACCCTCTGAAAGATGTGGAATCATTGGGTAACTATAGCAGAGGAATTGTAAAAACCCACAGGCTGCATGAACTCACTCAGAGATAGTTCTTCATACTGAATTGTGTTTTTGAACAGGTTTTAAATGCTTTTTGTTTTTCAGGTTATTATTTTTCAGATGAGAAGTGTCCCAAGTGGGCTTTTTGTGCTGTAACAATGGAAATGTTACTTAGTTTTTCAAAAGGCAAAACAAGCCTTTTTTTAAAGTTTGTTCTAATAGACCTTCATTCGAGGTATGACTGCTTTTATATTATAGGAAGGAAGCTGGGATTTACCATCGACCTTGGGAAGCTTCACAATGTGTCCTTGGGCCAGGGTCAGGAACTTGTGGCTGAGATTGCAATGAAAAAAGCGTCCAAGGAAGGTCACTGGGTTATACTGCAGGTATCAACAGGAGACAGTAGCTATTTTTACATGTCTTATCAGGCGTTTATTCTGAGTTATTTGTGTCCATGTAAACATAGCAAGTGTTTACTCTGTATATTGTTTTTCAGTTGAGAGTTCTCTTAAATAATAGAGACATTTCACCCTTTTAAATTTGCTAAAATACAGTTCAGAATAATGTATATTCAGATTATTATGTGTTCAATAGTTTGATATATATATGCAAAGAAAATGTCCAGTGTTTTAAGCTACCATTATACTTAAGCCCATCCTAATTTAACACCCTGTCTCTTTAACTGGCCTATTGATGTATAAATTGTGCACATCATTTAGAAGATAGGAAGTGACAAAAAATAATAATCTGTAAATGTTAGCTGTCAAAGTAATAAGAACAACATGTTGTAAACTTTTAAATGGGTGGAAGTACTGAAAAACGTGAAAATATCAAAGTTATAAAATCGCACACTGTGATGATAAATGTCAAAGTAACTAAAACGATGTGTCGTAAATTATAAATAGTCATTATCTGTTTACTGTATTTTATCATTCTTACATTTATTACACTTGCTTTTTCAATTAACCTGAAATTACTCAAATCAGCGAATCATTATCACATTATTTTTCAGTTCAGTCCATTTTCTCATCCCATTTTTAAATTCACTTGAGTTTTTTATCATCTCCACTTATATCAATTGATTTTGTTGTACTTACTCTTCCTGGAGAAGCATCAAAAGATGAAAAAACTAATTCAAACTTCAACATCTACCAACAATGACAGTGCAGTGTTAGTATTTGTATTGGCTTTGCAGCAGATCAGCATGCTGTCTTACAGTTAGTAATAGAGAGAAGTCAATACAAGCCTCGGCTTTAATTGAAGTTTCATAGTAGTTTTTTTTATTGTATGTTTTCCTTATCTCTGCAGAATATCCACCTGGTTGCCCGCTGGCTTGGTTCCCTTGAAAAGCTGCTGGAGCGCTGCTGTGAAGGCAGTCATCCAGACTATAGGGTGTTTATGAGCGCTGAGCCAGCACCAACGCCCCAGGAACACATAATCCCACAGGTAGAGATGAAGCTTACGAGCAGTAAGGTCATCCAACTGCATCAGTGATAGACAATACAGACTCTTGGGCACCTTTCCCTGCATCTATATTGCATATCATGAATGTCTAAATCATGAGGCTCCTCAGGTGACCTTGTGGTATCGAGGTCTGCAACACATAGAGCAGCTAATGTAGACAGTAATGTACTCTTTCGTAGATCTTCACTTGGTCAAACTGCTTTCTCTGTCCAAGGGACCTATAGGTGGAATGCCTTGATTAAATTTTGTAGTTATTAACGATCATTTGCTTTCTGTTTTATCAGTTTTTTATTGCTGTATACAATTGGATTTGATGTTCTGTCTTTAATAGCTGAGTTTGTTAGTTGTTTTATACTGTTTTTATTTTTGTGTTTTATGTGTTTCAAGGTCTAACTAGTGATGGACATTGCAAATTACTGTAGTTCAGGCTATAAATGGTGTAGTGAATGGCAACATTCTTTCACTTCATACTGTCCACATACAAATAAACTTTACATAAATAAGTAAATAGATTACAATCGTCAATGTCTTTCAGGGCATTCTCGAAAACGCCATCAAGATCACAAATGAACCTCCTACAGGCATGCATGCCAATCTGCATGCTGCCCTGGATAACTTTGACCAGGTGAGTTCCTACTGTGTAGTCTGAGTTTGAGTGTTTTTGTTTATATTTTATTAATTGCCTTATGTCTTCTCAGGACATCCTGGACCAGTGCAGCCGTGAGCAGGAATTTAAAACCATCCTTTTCTCCCTGTGTTACTTCCACGCCTGTGTGGCTGAGCGTAGGAAGTTTGGACCACAGGGTTGGAACAGAAAGTACCCCTTCAACACAGGAGATCTTACTATATCTGTGAATGTCCTCTACAACTACCTGGAGGCAAACGCACAGGTGGAGTCTGCTGTGTTCATGTGTAGATGTGATATTAGAGGTGCATATGTGTTTGCCCAGAGTGTTTTTGGCATGTATAACATAGAGAGTAAGATAATGATGATTGTACTGGCACTGATTTGCATTATAATTATGAGGATGAAGGTGCCTTGGGAGGACCTGAGGTATCTGTTTGGTGAGATTATGTATGGAGGACACATCACTGATGACTGGGACAGGCGACTCTGCAGGACATACTTGGAGGAATACATGCAGCCCAACCAGGTTTGTTTACCACTGAGGCTTTCACTTTCTCTCCTAGAAGTAAGGAGAGTAAATGATGATCTGACTAAGGCTTGAAAAATTAAGTAAAATATTGGCACACACACTTTGACACTGTCATTACATTATCTGCCTGATTGAGTGTTTTTGGAACTGGACTTTGTACTCTTGGGGATGAGAATTGGTTTCATTACGCAGTGTTTTCTATTGTTATGGGCTAGAGACTTCTAAAAAATAATCGCAGAGTTTGAAATTTGGCATCCTGAGTTGGAGGAAATTCATATTTTCTGTAGGAATAACACTTTTCCTTTATGTTGTTTTATTTCCAAGTTTGACAGAAAGCTTGCTTTGGCTCCGGGCTTTGTTGTCCCGTCCAACCTGGACTACAAGGTAACTACAAACACTTGTTGTGAGATATAACTTTTAACAGTAGTTATTGTACTTATTATTGTTGGATATTTAAACAAGGGTGCTGAGGCTGCTGGAGTCACACAACAGAGTGTGACAACATCTCCCCATAGGAAAAAAATAAATCAAGCATTTCATGCAATTGTATTAAACATAATGAATTTGGCCTACAACATGATATTTGACAATCTGAGATGGCCTGGTTACATGTTTCAAAGGTCTACTGTAAAGAAAACAGACCTTCATTTTCCAAAGCTCAGTCTGTGACCCTCGTACACTTGGCTCAACCTGTTTTCATTGTGGGGTTTTAAATATACTCATATATTCAGTTGTCTGCATGTGTTACTAATTTCATCTGGACTTGAAGCAGACAGTGTTAGTTGTCATTTTTTTCACCATTGGAGGCCATACTTGCACCAGTACACACAGGAAAATATTTATGTTCACAGACACAAACTACAAAGAACATATCATGATGAAGAAATGTGACTTCATTCAACTGAAAACATTTTCTGCCATTTCTCGTCTGTCTGTGACTGTCTCACCAGTCAATTGTGCCATTGACTCAAAACTTAGCTAATCGGTCATATTTCCTTGTCTTATTCCATCATTGAACATTTCTCATAAGAATGAGCAAGAGTGAACATCAGGCCCGTGGTCTTACGTAAATGTAGACAGCACATCTCCAGGAGTAAAGCCAAATGCAGACCCACTGTCACTGTTTTACTCATTTATCAATCATCCCCACCATGGAGATCATGTTTTTGTCAGCATTAGCTTCTTTTTTTGTATACTGTATTACTCAAAGACTGTCAAACAGATTTGATAGAAGTTTTCAGGTATTGTTGATTATTGTTGGCACAAGAAATAAGTGCTTAGATTTTGGTGGTGATCAGAATTCATGTGCAAAGCCAATAGTTTTTTAAAATATTTTTTAAGGATTTGTCAGGGTTCCCACGCGTCCTGGAAAACCTGGAAAATGATTGACCAATTTTCCAGTCATGGGAAACATATGGAAAATGAGGAAAAAAGTAAAATGTCCTGGAAAAGCTTGAATTGTCCTGGAAAATTATTAACCTTTCTTCTGCCTTGTTAGTGAACAAAAATCAAGCACAGGAAATATAGTAAAAATGTACTTGGCAACTAATTCACACTTAGCCATAAAATGTGAGTAGATAAAATAATGCAAGTTAAGGAATAAAATATAAAAACTCAAAACAATGGTGACAAGAAATAATAAAAAAAATAAAAATAAATAAAATTCTGGCTACTTAAACAGTAAATTGACAAAATATATTTATAAAAAAAACAGAGTAAACTAGAAAAGCACTCAGAGAGCGCAGACCTCCGCCAAGCAGCTTCGGTCCACTTTGGCGAAAATGGTCCTATCGGGTAATGTTAAAGAATCCTTTAAAAAATTTCTGGATCCAGACGGTGATCCGGATCACCCCCAAAATTTAATCAGTTCTTCCATATCCCATTTCCGACAATTCCTGAAAATTTCATCCAAATCCGTTCAGAACTTTTCAAGTTATTTTGAACACAGACAAACAGACAGACAGACAGACAGACAGATAAACGCCAGCAAAAACATAACCTCCTAGGCGGAGGTAATAAAGACTTTTAAAAAAAAAAAAATGTATAAACCATGAATTTCTAATAGTAAGACACTCCATAAAAGCCAGACTAAAAAGATAGCTAGCAGACAAAATTCATGCAAGAGTTAGAAATAAATACATTTTAAGCTCAATATGATTCAGTGGAGCTAGTTAGAGATATCGGTAATCAACTTTTAATTTTTTTTTTGGAAGGTGAGATTAACTTGAAAATTGCACACACCAACATTGTAACTTCAGCTGGTTATGTGACACTGGAAAACGTCCTGGAAAAGTCCTGGAAAATGATTTGTCGAATAGAGTGGGAACCCTGATTTGTTAACTTGGAATTTTCCACATTTTTGCTAATGTCTCAGTAAGCTCTTACAGATTTCGATGATATTTTCAGGAAATGTTGGTTATTGCGGAATGAAGTCAGTACATTTTGGTTTCTGCTCTTGGCACTTCTAGTTAAATTTAGAATGTGGGCTGGATTGAGATGAATAACTGGCATGTGGGGCTGTGCTTTACCCTTATGTGCCCTAAGCTAAGATTAAGATGCATTCTAGTGGTGTGCGTAGATGTACCCTACATACGTACCCTAACCCCCCACCCACCCACCCTTCAGAGATAGAAGTCAACTTGTTTTCTTTAACCCATATTGAGTTTTTTGCAGGTTTTGGTCCTCTTTAATAACTGGAAATATCAAAATGAAAGGTGTGAGATAATCCTGTCTGATTGAGCAGCATGATTGGTTGTTACAAAATTCTCAAGTTTAGTCCACTTGTGGGCAACTACTGATGGGACAAACTCAGTTTCCTTGACCTGCACAGCTGCTTACAGATGATCACTTTGCATCTTAAATCAAGGAGCCAACTAGTCATACATAATACACCACTGTTTTCTTTAAACTTGTGTTTTTGACATTAGAAGGAGAAAACTTCAGAAACACACTGTCAATTTAGCAGTTAATTAACAAAATAAGTTGTCTTTTTTTCTTTTGATATGAACTACTTTGCTTTGGCACATGACACAGAGCTGGCATCCAAATTTGGGCACGTGCACTAAGCTAATTTAAACAGAACACTGGCACATTTAAGGAAAACAATATAAAATAGCTCTGGTGTCAAAAAGGTTCTTGAGCTTGAATTTCTAGTAATGTAAGAGTAAGTTAGCAAAATGGATGCATTACTTAGCTGTGTATCGTATCTGCCAGATTTTGCAGTCCAAAATATGAGAAAATAACTTCTTTGGAGGTTTGAAGTGTGTGAAAGGAAATCTAGTAGATTGCTTCATTATACAGCTGTTTATCTCTGCCAAATTTAACATCAACGTGCTATATTGCTTCCAAGACCATCACTTTAAGACCATCACTTGTATTTAAAGTCAGTGGCAAGTCAAAGAAGCCCACAGTAAATCAATATCTTCAAAACTTTGAACAAAATTTAGTCAAAGCAGGACTACAGAGTAAAATTAGATGCAAGGATGAATGCTTGCTTGTGGCTTTTGTGCTTTAAGATATAAATATAACAAACAGTAATTTTAATTTTAATTTTAAAAAATAACAGTAACAGAAGTATGTGACATATACCATTTTCTCTCCCTACATCTTTAGGGTTACCATGATTTCATAGATGAGATGCTGCCCCACGAGAGCCCAGTGCATTATGGGCTGCACCCCAATGCAGAAATCGAGTTTTTGACATTCACGTCGGATAACCTTTTCCACACTCTGCTGGAGCTGCAGTCTCCGGATGCTGTGATGGGGGAGGGGGCCTCGCAGACCCTGGAGGAGAAGGTAGCTCTACATCAGGATGTGTGCTCAATCATTTTTTTATGGGATTAGGGTTTGTGTTTGTTCTTGAGGGATATTAAAAAATTCAACATGCATTAAGCCTGGCAAACACAAAATGTCGACACCACAGTGTTGACACAATCCTCTTTACCTTTTTAATCTCTGTCAGTTCATAGAGGAACAAGATTAAGAAAAGTGTATCATTAAATCTGCTCATAGTTGATCAATTTTCATCTTTAAATCTTACCTTTTTGATGACTTTGCTCTCTTCCAGGTGAAAACAATTTTAGATGAGGTGATTGAGAAGCTTCCAGAGGAGTACAATATGTCAGACATAACCTCTAAGACCGCCGAACGCTCCCCGTACATCCTGGTCTGCTTCCAGGAGTGTGAGCGCATGAATATTCTCATCTCAGAAATCCGCCGCTCACTTAAAGAGTTAGACCTAGGACTTAAGGTATACCTATAGTAGTATTCTCTGCATTGTATACAGCTGTGATCATCTTAACAACACACAGAAGTTAATTATTCTACACTGATCTGACAAGTGGCCAAAGATTGAGACCATAGTTGAAGGGATAATTGGCTTTTTTTGTCCCATAGCAGTGGTGGTGTTAGTTTAAGTGCTAATCAAAACAAAGAGTGTCTCTCCCAGTACTCCCATTATCCTTACCATTAGCTATGTGTGCACTTAAAGAATAAAAGCCCTCTTCATGTTTGGCCACCAGGGAGTCTTTTGAAGCACCTCATTAATCCATCTTGCAGATTTTCTGCGTCTGATCAGGTGGCATATGCTGCAGTTTAAAAAGTGTAGAGCAGCTGTTTGTGAAAGTAATTACTGGATTGTCTCACATGTAAAGTAACAATTGTTTTATGATACTTTTTTTTTTCTATATTAACCACCTTTGTTGTATTTATTCATTAGGATGTAACTGTTGAATATGTCTCACAGGGTGAACTCGCCATCTCCTCTGAGATGGAGAAGCTGCAGACGGCTTTGTTCTTTGACAACGTCCCCGAAACCTGGACCAAACTGGCCTACCCGTCAACCTACAGCCTTGCTGTATGGTGTGTATATGAGACATTTGTCTGAAAGTTTACAAATAATTTGGAATAAATGTATATGAGGCATTTGTCTGAAAGTTTACAAATAATTGGGAATAAATTGTAGATGTTGTGTTGGTTTTTGCTTTTATCATGTATATTATTATAGGGAAAAGCATATCTCTGATTGTATATGGGACCACCTCCTTACTGGGAAATTGTGACAGAAATTTCTAGAATAGATGTTGTCTAATGAAGAGATGGGTTGAGGTAAATGTGTATAAAAAGTTCCATATTTTAAAAGCCCTGCGAGAACGTGCATGAATGCATTTTTCCATGTTAACATGTAATGTTATTTATGTATTCTAGAGATTTTTAGAAAATAACACAATATACTGGGGAAATGGGCTTTGTCATTCCAAAATAGTGAGATTGCAAAAATCACAAAAATAAGTATTTTCTTTACACCTTTGCAACCCACTGAAAGAAACTTTACAACCTACTTTCGGGTCCCCCAACCCACCAGTAGAGATCCAATGAAATGGAGCATCATAATCACTCTTTGTTGTTGTACAATATGAGATGCATAAACTAATTTCATTAACTCACATTTTGTGTACTATTTGATTTAAAAAAAAAAAAAATTACTCTGATTTTAAAAAAAGTAATTCCATCATTGTTTGTTTTGTATGACACAGCATTTTAAATAGCATCTGAGTACAGAGTCAAACAAATTAGATAAATATGTCAGCTGCTCAGAAATGTCTTTTATTAGTCTTTTCATGATACCATAACTTTAACTTTGATGATAATACCGAGGTTAGGATCACAAAAATCTGTATTAAAATGTGACTTAAACCTGATCATAGACTTCTTTAATACTTGAACTTGATGTAATTAATCAGAAACAAGATGTCTGAAAGAGATGTCACATTTAGGAACCTAAAATGCTAATAAGAAATTTGCAATTAAGTTTTAATGGCTTGATTTATTTAAGGGGGAAATGTAAATCTATATTCATATATTTGGTATTAGACATTTATTTGATCAAATGCAGTATAATTTTGTAAATTGTTAATTAAAAGAATAATAGAAATACATTTTCAACAATACCATATCTATTTTCATATGTCAGGATAAATTACTTCTCTGTTGTTATGTTATAATATTTTGGAAAGACATATTTACTCTTCTATTATACATCACAAAAATAATAGGTTGCCTCACCACACTACTACTGTTGTCCATTTTGCATAGCACAAAAAAGCGTAATTAAAACATACATTACTTTTAATACATTTTAAATGAAGTAGTTTTTACTTTTACTCTAGTGCCCCCTGATGATATGTTAAGATACACTATTGTGCCCGGGAAGGAACTTTTCTCTGACACCAAATGCCACAGTATCATCACTCATTTGCCTCTGTTGTTCTGATGAATACAAACCCATAAACCTTAAAGTAATCCACCTGTTAAGTGTGAGGCACTTATCAAACTAAAGTACAAACACAGCTTGTTTTCCACCAATTTTAACTTATTGGCATGAAAAGACAAAAAAATGCTGTTCGAGTTTTGTACAGTGAAGCCAACTCTGTTTGCCGCATTTCAGGGGATGATAAAAAAAAATCTGAAATTGTGAAAAATTAAATTGAGAAATATTATATTAGGATAGGGATAAGTCACCAGAAGATGAAACTTTTCATAATTTCCAAAAAGATCTAAATTAAGATGTATTTTCAGGTATAATGATGTGCTGCAACGTTGTAAAGAGCTGGACAGCTGGACTCAGGATCTCTCTCTGCCGAGTGTCGTCTGGTTGTCTGGACTTTTCAACCCTCAGTCCTTTCTCACTGGTAATAAACACCCATCATCCTTTCACAAATTAGAGTAAAATCAAGGCATTGACTATAGACTATTCAATCAAATTCTTTCATCTCCTCATCACATTTTTCTCCTGTGCCTTCTGCAGTCATTCTTCGTTTTTCCTTAGTTTTTGTGTTTGTTTTTTGTCCCCTTGTTTGTGCTTTTCAGCTGTGATGCAATCTCTAGCACGTAAGAACGAGTGGCCTCTGGATAAAGTGAACCTGACTGTGGATGTGTCCAAGAAGTTTAAGGAAGAGTTTAATCAACCTGCCAGGGAGGGGGCATATGTTTATGGACTTTACATGGAAGGTAAACAAACCCCCTCTGCAACTGATTTGGAAATTTGAATTTACCTCTTTTTAATGATTGAGTGCCTGTTCTGTTAAATAAAGTCATGTCATTTTTGCCACAGGTGCAAGATGGGATGCTCAGGCTGGTGTAATCACTGAGGCCCGCCTGAAGGAACTGACCCCGCTCATGCCTGTCATCTCTGTCCGAGCTGTTCCCAATGACCGCCAGGAGACCAGAAACATCTATGAGTGTCCGCTTTACAAGACCAAGATCAGAGGTCCCACATACGTCTGGACTTTTAGCCTCAAAACCAGGGAGAGGCCAGCAAAGTGGGTGCTGGCAGGTGTTGCCCTGCTGCTCAGTGTGTGAGAGGGATTTTAGACGTAGACTGTAGCTGTGATTTAGAACTTTAGCTGGATTTGATTCCATAGGGTGAGGAAGGTGTTTATGTGTTAAAACTCATCACACTTCTGTTCCTCATTAAGATTTTCACGGACTGCAAAGGCAAACATATACAGAGAGAAGAGCACAAAAGTCAAATCTGAATTTCTTTTCATTTTATTGAAAAATGATAAAATATACAGAAAGAAATGCCAAAAATTCACACTCTAGATCACAGTTAGAACTGAAAGAGTCAAAGCCTGTTTTGAACAAATCATCTCTATAAACTAAAAGATACTCTGCAAGACAAGAAAAAAAAACATATCAAACAGTGTTGCCTCATTAGACTGACTTTCAAGTGTGTTATTTATCTAACACTTGTACCTCTTACAGTGTGTTATGCAGCAGTTTTAATAGCACGTTAAATTACACAGGTGAAGGCATTCTGACAGCATATTATCCGTCTTTTTCTTCATTCGACTTCACAGTATACACATTTATATAATATTCATCCATTCAATAAAAAAATAGCAAAAAAAATGTGTATATACCAGCTTTTTTTTATCCAAAGGTTCTAAAGCAGTGTTTCCAACACATGGATTGTACTCAGGTGGGCAGCCCAGGTATTTCCTCCCACTAAAGAATATTTTATGACTTTCCTTTTATTCGTACTCATTTATGATAATGCTATTAGTATAAAGGGAGAGGGGTGCCCGATGGCTTTACTGTAAATACATTTGATTGTGGTACGACAATTGCTCATTAAAATTGCTGGTAAGGCTATCCTAAACTTAAGCTTTAGGATTATTTCTGCTGAAATACTGTACGTGATCAGCAAGAGGCCTTCACATACACATCACCTTTAGTGAAAATTAAAAATCTAGAAAACATACACGTTAGTAGTACTATTTTAGCATCCTTACAAAATGTACCCCTGGTGGTTATATGTTCCTTCTGTCAGAAGGAACATATAAAATAATCCTACAGAATACGGGAAAGTAGGAAGAGACACACTGCTGTGTGTGATGCTGAGGTCAGACTTCATGATTCGATTGTCTGTTATAATGGTTACATGTCAGATGTGACAACATAACCATATTGTCTTGTTGTGGTAAGCACGACAACTTACTGTGCTTAAGAAATGGTTAGTCTCCCACCCAATGAAAGGTTTATGCCACAGCTGCCCCAAATTAACAGCACTGGTAATTACCAAAATCATTTTTTGTGTCTCTGTAATGGTTGATACACCAGTATGCTGAAGCTTTCTAACAGAAATTATATTTTAATGCTAATTTTAAAATTTTTTAATGCTATCCATGACTTTTTAGATTTATTGTTTTACAAGAAAAAAAAAACAGAAAAAATAGTAAAGTAAATTGTCATGTCTTGATTAAGACATCAAATTATAGTTATTTATTTTTATTCCTGAACAGAAAAATTAGTTTTAATGACTGAATGTTACTCACCGAGGTGCTTACGCGCTTCTGCTGTCTTCAACTTTTTTTCTAGAATGTCTTTGCAGTTCCTCTACAACACTTCATAAACAGGGCATGTTTTTTCAGAGCTTGAATAATTTCACCCGGGAGCAATAACTTTGTTTTTTCTGTAATTGTGACATGTGCAGAACACTCTGTGCTCTTCTTGGTCAACATCTCTGACCTGATGGAAGAAGTCTTGGGAGTCAGGACAAATATCAGACAAGTAAGACTCTCCGTCAGGGAGTTGCGAGGAGTCCTAGACAGGTCCCTTGTTACCTTCAACTACAACACAAGATGAAATCACCTTTTTTTTTATTTTATAAATGACAGCGCCTGAAATCCTACAGCTGTCAGGTTGGTTTATGATTATGCATAAACCGTGTATTCTAACCTTTGCTAAATGACGGAAGAGGTTTGGATAGATTTCCTATCATAAACGGGGCATGACCACCCCAGACTCCCCGGCCATCCCCACCACCCAAGTAATGCATCCATCTGTGGGAAACACTGTGATGCACATACTGCAGCTCAGAAACTGCACATACTGAGAATCCGTCTAGTTTGGCCTCTGTGTGTTTTTCTCTGTGTTTTTTTCCTGTGCGTGTTTCTCTGTATGTATTCTCTAGTCGCTGTCAGACCAGTCGAGCTCCATCACGTCCATGGCTGCAGACGCCATGTTGATCTTGGTTCCGTGCCGCACGCTGCAGCTCTTTGTAGAGTTCTGATTGGATGAAGCTCGCATGCTCACCTGCACCCCTGAGTGCCCAATGACTCCCACCTCTCCTCTGATCTTTTGGCTGTCACCCCTGACTCCCTGCACCATGACTCCCATGTCACTCCTGCGTCCCCTGAGCTCCACCCCACTCCTCACACCTTGACCTACTACCTTAATAACTCCCAGGTCACCCATGTCCATGCCTATGTCGCCCATCCCCTCCATGTCTCCCATGTCATTAATTTCTAAGGACAGCATGTCCCCCAAGCCCTCCAGACTCTCATGGAGACCCTTGAACATGGTTGGTAGCCTCCCACCTTCTATACCTCCCTCCAACCCTCTCTCCTCCATCCTGTCCTCAAGTTTTTCTATCTCCCATCCTCCCTCTTTCTCTCTTTCCCCCTCCCCCTCTCCAAACCCACCTGAGTATCCCCTGACTGTGGTGGTCACCCTGCTCCGCTGCCTTCCCAATCTCTCCCTGTCTCCATCCCCCCATGTTCTCTCTTCTCTCTCCACCACACCGCCCGGGAAGCTCCTGAGTGTCACCTGCACCCTTCCTCCACTGTCATCTCTGTCTCTCTGCCCCCAGCTCTTGTCCACCAGGGTCCCCTCATCCTCCTCTTCCTCCTCTTCCTCATCCCCGAACGTGCCATGCAGCCCACGAATCATGGCATGCAGCCTCCCCCCATCAAGAGGGCTCATCCCTCTATCCAGCACTGTGCTCCCTCCTCTCTCTGTGTCTCCATTGCTGAGGGTGCGGAGGAGACAGCTAACGGCAGCACTGCTGACCCCAGCACTGCCGGAGTCCTGAGAGTGTGAGCGGAAAAAAGAGCCGGAGGAGCCGATGGACATCGGTGAGAAGAACTAAGTGTCAGAGAGGAAGGTAAAATAAGGTCAGAGGCTATAATAGGATCTTTGATTTGATTTCACAACATGATTTAGTACAATATACAATACATTTATTACCTCTGGTAAAATTATGTCTTAGGTTACAGTGCTGCACATATTCAGCCAACACAGCAGTAATGATAAGAAGTGCAACAAGAGCGCAAACCTCCACCAATTCATTTCAAGCACCGTCAAGCAAGTTATTGTTGATAATGTGGGAAACTCGCCTATCTCACTCTGTTAAGAATTACTTGAATAAATTCCTGGATCCACATCTGGATTCAGATCACAAAATTTAATGAGTTCTCCCTTGTGCCATAACCAACATTCCTTGAAAATGTCACCAAAATCTGTTTTTTAATTTTTTTAGTTATTAAATGTGGAAAAACTGTCCCATCTTGCAATATTAACAAATCCTTAAAAAGAATCCTGGATCTGCATCTAGGTTCACTTCTTCCTTGTGACAATTCCTGAAAATTTAATCCAGATCTGTTCATTAGTTTTGAGTAATCTTGTTCACAAACTATTGAACAAACAAAGAGGCAAACTAACAAAAGCTAGCAAAAATATTACCTTCCTGGAGGTGGTAATTAAGAACATAAGAGGCAAACAACAATCTTTGCTTACATAGGACAGCATATAACAACAATATATAGCACATTATACTGCCTAGTGGCCGTGTTGCAGACAATCTGCATAGGTTGGTGGCTTTTAATCCTAATAATTTTCTTTTGTAACCCAACCCAATTTAAAGATACACTCCAGTTTAAGATTAACTTCTTTATAAATTAATAGTGCATTAACACAGAAGTCAATAGTATTTATGGAAACAATTTAATGGCACCATATTCACCACTAACTCACTGCATATTTGTATACTAACTAGTAGTGTACAAGCTGCTTTTTGGTTGTTATTCAGGGCTCATTAGTGCCTCATTCTTGTCTATTCCCTCCTTGATACCAGCTCTAAATAAAATGGTGCAGGGAAGATGTAATGCTATATAGGCCAACCCTTAATTCTGCACTGTGCCTGTTCCCTTGACATAAACCTTAGAAATAATGATTGGCTTCCAGAGTCTTCAGAAGACATCCTTTGATAATCATACTGCTGAGGTCATTGTGGGCTTTGTCCACTTCTTTTCATTGTATATGACTCTCTGAAATACAAAGAAACTAATTTTAGCCTGCTGCAACACAGACCACACACATATGATAACATAAACCCCACATCTGACTAGGTTAAAAGACAATCATGGTATAGGATTTTGGCAATCTAAATGGGGTAAAGCCGTCCATTTGGATAGCACTATGGTATATTTACTTTTAATGAAAGTAGTATATTAAAATTGAAAAACAATGGTAAAAATGCTAACATGAAAGATGATGAAGATGAAGGCCAAAAAGAAAAAGGAGAACATCATGGCAGTATTGTACAATTTCTAGTAAGAAGGAGCATGACTTAAGATTACAAAAACACTTCATTTAAATGATTCAGTTTGTGTCTTTGGAATCTGTATTGTCTTTCCCATGATTACTTCTTTGACGTCTTGTTATTTATGCTGACTGCCTCTGATGAGAGCCGGATCTAATTTTTTTTCAAAGCAAGGAATAGTTGAGCAGCAAGACAAATTACATAGATTCCTTAAGCTATTTGTTATCGATTCTCAACTGTAATTAGTTTTCACTTCTAATCTCTTAATTGTCTGCTTTTTGTTAAAAGTCTTATTTTGACTGGACAAGATGAGACAGGTTTGACAGTCCTCTCTGTGCCTGCCTGTGTGGCAATGGAGTATTGTCTCACCTGTTGCAAAGATTTAACTGTACATCTACTCACTGGTGAGATGTTGGAGCGCTCCATGAGTAAGGACGTTGGACTCGGACTCATGTTGGATCTCTCCATCAGCCTCTCCTCCCACAGTCTGAGCCTCCTCTCTCGCTCCTCCAGCTCTTTCTCTTTGGAGTAAAGTTCCCTCTCCAGCTTCCTCAGACGCTCAAGAGTCGACTCAATTTCACACCTGTAGGATGTGGAAACAAAAGCTCAATATTTATCTTCAACTGGGACTCTAGCCTTGCTTTTTATCAACAACTACACTGTGGGCTCAGGAGGGAAAATGGCAAGTTCAGCTTTTATGGCTAATTTTTAACCCATACTTTGGTGCAGGGGCTCCAAAACTTGCCATGCTATTGACCCCAGTGTAACACAGTGTTGCTCTGCCAGCAACTCTCTCTTGCACAACTTTTCGAATTTATTCTTTGACAGCTGAGTCATGCTAAGTATAGTTGCCTGAGGATCTTTTTTGAATCGTTTCATTTTAAGAGGAGGATAATACCAGTTTTCTGTGATAAAGCAACTTTAGAGCCACTCCATGGCATCTGCTAACTCTGACTGGCTAATGTGGTGTGTGGCTGTTATTCATTAATAATTGGGTAGGCATAGAGAAGTGTTATATCAATTCAAAAAGCACATGTTCAAATGAAGCTGTCACAAATGATACAGTGAGTGGATTTTTATTTTCTCTCCAGTTTACACCCTCTTCCTCCCAAATTTCAATGAACCACTTCTTACCCTCGCCCAGCAGGTTATGTTTGTGCCGGCATTTGTCTGTTTGTCTGTCTTTTAGCAAGATAACTCAAAATGTTATGAACTGATTTTGATTACATTTTTAGGGAATATTGGTCGTGGCACAAGGAAGTGATTAAGTTTTTGTGGTGAATCCGAATCCAGATGCAGATCCAGGATTTTTTTTGAAGGATTTGTTAGCATAGAGAGATCGGGCAAATAGTGTCAGAAATGGCTTGGCATGGAGTTGTGCTCCCAGAGCACTCCTTGTTGCCTCTTTGGCAACCCACCAAGAGAGTAAGGACCATCAGTGTGTACTGTAGGTCTACATTTGCCCTTTCTTTTTGTCAAGTATATTTTTTTTGGTGTAGACAGAGGACTAGACAGAGGAGAGAGACAGTGGATAGACTTGTGAAGGAGGGTTGAGAGAGGGTAGGGAAAGACACTTTGCAGATGGGAATCGAATCCAGGCTGGACAAAGCAGATATGGGACATGCCTGGTTGCTTACCACTCCCCTCCACCATTACATTTGGCCTTTTAGTTCTTTTTTTTTTATTTAATTGATTGATTGAATATATTTTTGTCTGTGTTCTTTTTATCAAAATCAGATAACAGACATAAATACAAGAGATACAGTACATTTCTCAGCCCCCACGTCTATCCCCCTAAAGCAGTCTATATAGCCAGACACTTGCCATCCCAATTTACTGCCAAAAAATGAAAAACAAAGTCAGTCCTTCAACCATTCTCAACATCCATCCATCTATCCTTCCATCCACTGTTCACTAGCCAATGATAGGGCTTAAACATAAAGACAGGCAAGCAAGCACATACTACACTAACATGCAATACAGACTTCCTATTCAACCTAACATGTATGTTTTGGTCACTGTATGTCTTATGTCTCAAGATCATACTAGAGCTGTTTTAACACATTCCACTATTACTTTTTATTACAGGAAAAACACATTTCTGAGCCTTTTTTCTGGCAGACATAGTTTGTCACTCTCAGTGTGACTTTATATCTCAATAAAAATCTGTTAAGAATCACCTTGTACAACGAAGTAAATCTTGCATGTTCTGGGTCTGAATATTGAATTGCAGTACTTTTTCTTATCACAAGAGGTCACCAGTAGACTGAGTTTCTGCCCATGGACTTACATTCACAACACAATCAACACTCAAGGCAACTAAATATAGACTGATATGACGCACAGCAATCCTGTGTTCCTTCCATACCTCCCCGCTCATTCATCCCGCCCCTCACCTCCCCCACTCCTCCTCCCTCCTCTTCTCCTTGCCCAAGTTTTTCCACCCATGCCCAAAACTTTTCTCAGAATTGATTGCCTCGTTGTACTCGTGTTAAATATGCACAGAATCTCACACCTCCCCTCCTCTGCTTTCTCCTGCCCTCTGCCCACTTTTACTTCCCTCTTACCCTTCTCTTTCTCTTATGTTCAGCATTTCAAACTTCACATGTACACAAAACAATTCTGGCCATCCCTGTACTTCTCTTCAGTTTAAACTGGTTTCCTCCTCTCCCTCTCTCCCCCCACCCCTCTGTCGCTCTCCCTGCTGTTGGGGCGAGGGCAAAGAGGAGGAGTGCAGGAATCTCTTCCATGGACTGTTTCCAGAGAGCTTATTATAGACCGAAGTGGAGTACAGGGTCACACATTCAACTTCTCCCCTGAGCTTTAGAGTCCACAGAGCTCTGTTTGGATGCATGTGTGTATGCATGCATGCTGGCACGTGCATTGGATATGTGCATGCATATTGAGTTTTATTTGTAGTAGAGTATTCAACACACTAAATTTGTCTCCCTGAGTAACCCTTCTACACTTAAAAAGGATCCACAGTGTTACCTCCACTGGTCCTTGTTATGTAGAAAGGAGTTGCACTGGTCCGGTAGCTGGCTGTCGTTGGCCATGGTCTCCAGGGTCACCAGCACCTGTTTGAAGCGTGGACGCTCCTATAGTTGAATACATGCACACAAGTTAACAAAACTGCATAAATAATCATTTTTAAGTGAGTTTTCAACTGTCTGTTGTCTGTTTTGCTCACCTTTGGGTCTGCTTGCCAACATTTTCTCATCAGCTCTGCAAAACTTGCTGGACAGCTGGTGGGGATGGTCAGTCTCTAGAAACCCAAACACACAAACAAAAGCAAGTTAGAGAAGTGGAAGCCATCACTTTTATACATATAGTAAAAACAAGCTGTCTTCAAAATATAGTTAAATCATCAAACAACCATTTAAAGGCCCTGACTTTTTGACACTCTGGTGGCTTTATGTTTCTGGGTTGTCCACGTATGTTTAAGAAATTCCTCTGAGCGCAACATCTCAAAAAATGTCTCAATTGATTTTCATCAGAGTTAAATAAAACATGCTCTTGGTTCCAAAGATGAACTGTTAAAGGTTTGGAGGTCAGAGGTCAAGGTCATGACACCTCATGATGATATGTTTGCTTGTGACAAGATTTTGTGAATATCTCAATGTCAAGGCAAACATAATTATCCAAAAGGGCAACTTGTTTTACAGCAACAGTGAACAAACAAGGTAAACGCTTAGTAAAAACTTTATCACGTAAGAGCACTGAAACACACCCAGTAAACACACATTAAGAGGGCATTTGGTTAAATGATGCTGTTCACGAGGCCAGTGGTTCAGGAATGAGTCCAAAAACGTGGAAGTCAGTAAAGATTTTATCATTTACGGTTCCCACAGCCAAAAGGATATGGGATTTTTTAACAGCTTTTTGGATGACTGTCTAAAATAAAGTCTGTGGTGAACACATTCATATGAGATTTAAACGTAATTTTGAAACGTAAAATGCATCTGATATTACACCGCATTTAGTTTTAAAGCATTATTTTGTTCTTAAAACAAATGTTGCAAACAAACTGTTATCAGGACTGTAAAACTGGCCAGGCACCATTATGCAGTCAAACCTGATAGTTTTTTGATCATCAATAATACAAAAGCCAATGCATTACCTTAATCAGTTCATTAGATTAAAGGGAAATTCTCAAATAAGAGGTTACAACACAATGTTTTATTTGACAGTGTTGTAGCTTCTTTTCAGTCGAACCATGATGTTGTGGTTCCATAGTCGCTTAATATCAGCCTTTAACTTGCACCGATTATCTGAAAGCTCAAAAACTTGAGTGAGTTCATAAAGATTATCATGATAAACAAAACCTGTAAGTTTGATGAATTTTTGTTTGACACAGACCTTTTCATAAACAATGATCCAAAAACACAGTGAAAAGTCTCACAGGCTTTTAGTTTAGCCAGTGAAATGTAACTTCCTGGTTGGAAATACAACATCCCTGCAACTCTTTATTTGCGTTTTTTCAATCTATTTGTCCTACACCCAGAGAGAGAGTTTTTCTGCAGCCAAATGCCAGCAGCTTATACTGTTAATAGAGGAGGTGAGTGCAGTTGGACATAATCAATTCTGCTTTTTCTGTTGCTCTGGCTGAAGACTCGGCCCACTTGGTTCTTTCTTTTACTTTGGCTTGAAGATGATATGATTAAATTTGAAGATTATTGGTCAAAAAGAGAAAAGACTGTCGAGTTTGACAGTCATCTTTTGCCTGTGAATGTCAAATCTCAAGAATGCTTCAAGAGATTTTTACCAAATTTTGCACAAAAGTTCACTTTCCCCAAGACTCAGTGATTTTGATTTCACAGGTTAAGGTCAGGGAGTCTCATGATCATCCTTTACTTGTAAATGCAATATCACGAGACAACTGAAAGGATATACACAAACTCTGCACCTATGTCCACTTTATCTGAAGGATGAAATGAACAGATAATAATGGTCATAGGTAAAAGGTCAGGGTTGATGCACTTAAAGCCTAGCTCTTTGTCCATGTGACCCATGCACAGAGAGGCTGATTCCCTCAGCACTGTCAGCAAAGGCTTGAATCTGGCCTGTGCCCTTTCCCACACGTTTTTTCCAGTTCAGTCAACCAACTTTCCACTATATGATGTGAAGCCTCCACCATTATGATGAAAAAGAAAAAGGACTGTATGGCCATGGAGTACTGTGGTCATCATTTGCTTGTTGACATAAACTTTTGAACATAATATCTCAAGAATTCTTTAAGTTCATTTCTTTGGGCTTTGAGGGATTCAGGCCAAACTATCTTCTCTGAATTAAAGACATAGATGGTAAATAGAACTGGTTGGAGCTTTTGAACATCGTTAATGTGAAGCAGTGGACACTGCCTGATATGTGTACTCTCAACTGAACTTAGGCTGAACCTAGTCACAAAGGCAGGACTTAAGTCTGTGTAACCAAAAGCTTATCTACACAGACTTGTAGCCATGTCAATTATGCCCCTTGTTTCAAAAATCATGAATCCTCAACAATATAAAAATGGGCATGATATAAAAACCCAATTGTTCTTGAGAGCACTTGTATGTATTATAGTTTTGGACCAAAGCTGCTGTTTGAATCAGGCTATAAAAAAACTTTTATGTAGGCTGTAAAAAACATTCATTTCTTGCACATAATCATGTGACCTCCAGGGCTCCTACAGCCAGCCTCAAACAGTTACTTCACATAGTCTTCATTTTTTAACCCTGGAGGTTGCTACTTGCTTAAAGACGAGATGATTGGATTAAAGGTTGGAGCTCAGAGTTATCTGCTGTCATGTTAAACCCCTTTGCAAGTGAATGAAGTAGCCCTTGCTTGTGAATTTGATACCTAAAGAATTCTTTGAAAGATTGCTGCCAAATATTACCTACATTTTCTCTCTGACTCAAAATAAGACTCTCATTTTGAAGGTGCAGCTCAAAGACAAAGTTTACTGAGCCTCATAGTGATCCCATGCAAATAAAATCCCCACAAATCACACTACTAGAACAAACCCTCTTGTTCCTGTTGACTTACCACTGCACTTTAATGGTCTGGCTCTTGTATTCTGCAGTGACATAAACTTGCCAAGCAGAGTTTCTGGTTGCTAATAAATCTATAAAATGTTTGGATGAATTGATACAAATACATATGCTGAAAATTGACAAGATGGAGTTATTTCCAACACATTTTGGCTATATGCCACTGACAAGGAAAAACAGGCTAAATGCATCATTTTAAGAGAGAAATAAAATTTTTAGCTTTTCTCATGAAGGCTCATCATTAAGAGTATGTCAGTTTTCCTATGGTTTACTTTGTCTAAACTGTTAAATACTGTGAAGATTGAAGATGTCTTTTTCAAGAGTGCTCAGGACCAGACCAGGCAGCACTACAGTGAACAAAGTTTCTGACAACTATTTCAGAATCACCCACATTTATAAAAATGTCAGAACAGCCAGATGTGTCTGCCCCCCTCCATTAAACACTCACTTTAAAGCATCCAATAAAATCAGCTCATTAAGTTTCAGATATTTTTGTAATTTGTTTTAAGGTCATTTGGCATATCTTCTCCAGAGCAACAATTTCATCAGCAGTATTTACATTTTGTGCTACTGGCTGTGACAGATGTCTTAGCCAGAGGGTCAAAGTTCAAGGCACAATGTTACTACTACAGTTATGTCCCGGTGTTTGATACTGCATGCTAAGTATGCACTATTTTTCTTTCACTTCTTTTTTCAGGGCGGGTTTAGTATGTAATGCAGTGAAAACAAACAAAAAACAGACATTTTACCCAAAGATCTACTTCATCAATCTCAGAGGGGTGGTTTTCTTTTTTTCAATCTGTTATTTGACATGCTACATACACAAAAGTCAGACTCACACACATGTACAAGCACACTGATGAACTGATAACAGACTGGGGTTGCTGCACATAGTCGAGCCCTCAGAGGACAAAAGATGTGCCCAGTAAGTGTGCGGGTATCTTCCCAACATCTTGTCCCAGTTTCAATACTTTTGGTCACACCAGTACTTCAACTGAAAACCCAACAACTGATCAGTTTCTTAACCAAGTCTGGGCTTTGTTGAAAGTTGCCACCAACTCCAGAGAATAGCAGAAGCTAACTGTATCCCATGTCAAATAATTTCATCAGGTAATTTTGCCCTGTAAAATTATGTGCTGATATAGTCACCCCTGACCATTATTTCCACAACTTTATTTCTTTCATTTATTCAACATCTTCAAAGGGTGCTTTCTTTATTATGTAATGGAGTAGATGTGATCCTGAGATGACAACTGGAGTCCACAACAGCCACCTGGCTTCACATTTTTTTATAATGAAAGCACCAGATGATCTGCTGTTGTAATGTGCGCTTGGGTTTATTTAGTAATTTCTAAACTGTTATTACATTTACATAAACAAGTTGCTCATATAACCCACATTAATTAGAAATGTTTGCGTTTGTCCGAGCATAATCAAGGTAGAGATTTGTTTGTCCAAAGCATATTTTACATTGACCTCCTAGTCTTGAGCCCGAAGTACTTGGTCATTCATCAAAATCTGAAGTTACTATATCATTTGGCTCAAAACAGAGAATTTAGGACTCCCTAATTATTTATCCTGACAGAACAATAATATTGTATGGTGGTAGTTGAACTAATGCAAAAGCTGCTGGGGTGATGGGGTTTGTTGAGGACGTTGTTGTTGTTTTTGTTGAAGTTTCATTAGTTTAGATTGACAGGCTTGGAAACAGTCTATCCTTGCCTGCCTCACTGACCCCAAAGCACTACAAACCATATCGTAATACAAAGATCTTCATGGGGAAAGTGATCATTTTTATTTCATGATCATCTTAGTCATCTTTATACACAATGAACCCTTAGTGTGAGAAAACTTAAGTGATTGAAAAGCCATCTTACATTTTACAATAGATTTAAACTGTAGACAGTTGCAAGTCAACTTTGTGTTGAGTAGTGCTTGAAAGGCTTTGATAGAAGCAAAATGCTCATTTTGGCTTATCCTGCATCTCACCAGTTAAGCTACATGTCCCCAGAAGTGCCAGCATAAAAACAAATAAATAATTCACATTAGAAAGAGTCCTTCAAAACCTTTGAAAAAAAGAAAGTTTTATTATCAGTATACTGGTGCAGGAATGAGTCCAAAAATGTACAAGTGAGTTGGCATTTAGCATTTCCTGGTTCCCAACCCCCCAGAAAAAATGGGATTTAGAATAGGCCTACTAGTTTTGGATAAATGCCTGATATAACACTTGTTGAGAGCACAAGCACATGAGATTATTAATGTTTAATGGAAAACAATAAAATGCATCTGAAGGCCTGCCTTGGAATTTTAAAGACTTGTGTATTTGAAACTACGGTTGCTTACTTACCGCTAACATGGACTACAAAATGGACAGTGACCCAACGGCAAGCTTCACTAATTGTTCTTTGATTATCACAAATTCATACACTATTGTCACAGCTATGACAACCAACTTGATCAGGTCACCTAATTATGAGGAAACTCTCAAAAAAGAGGTCACAGTAACATGTTATAAATGGGAAATGATGTTGCTTCAAAGTCAAACCACCATGCTGTAGTTCTGTAGTATTGTACGAATAGCTTTTCACTCAGTTTAAAGTTTAAAGTCGTGAAATGTAAGGTTGTTTGTCAAGAATACCACAAAGAGCAGAACGTCTAAGTTTGATAATTTATTGTTCACCACAGAGCTTATCAGCAATGATCCCAAACACAGTGAAAAATTGCATAGACTTAAGTGGGTAGTTAAGGGAGCCAGCGTGATTCTAACTTCTCCGTTGGCCTAAACAAATATGTCAGCCCTGCACCACTCTATCACAAAATTAAAGTCTGCTGAAACTTATGTCTTGTCTGGTGTTCCTCGAGGGTGAGTTCTTTGTCCACAACTTTTTAATTAATACATGCTCCTTCCTAATACAGCTAGAAAAGAAGCATGATATCTTATCATTCAGTATAAAACACAACTCTACATCTTTCTTCCATCTGATTATTACAGCTTAGTTATAATATATATATATATGTATGTATATACATATATAAGACATTAAAAGCTGAATATCAAAGAATTTCTTATAATTGAACACTGACAAAACAGAAATACTCAAAGTTTATCCTAAAAACAAGACAGCAGCTCCAATAGCCCATAAAATCAGTGTCTCTAAATCATTTAGAAGATCAAAAAAGATGCATTAGAAAATCAAATATTGGGTATAGCAAGAACAGGTTCAGCTCCATGCAAAAGGGCACAAAGGCTATGCTGTGTGCCAAGGTTGTGCCAAAAAAAAAGTCTTGCTTGCAGTACAGTGAAGCTTTTTACATGTGTTCACTACTTTGGACAGTCATCCAAATGCTTTTTGTTCACTTTTTATCTAAAATTCACTTAAATACTTAATAATGTTTGGCCCCTTGAAGCCATGCACAACAAAGCACGCATGTCAGTTCTTTCTTTAAAGAACCAAACTAATAAGAGTCCCTTTAGCATCTATATATTTTCTTTTGACATGAACTTCATACAACCCCACCTCAAAGTTGTTGAACTATCCTTTTTAAGCAAATCACACACAGCAATGTCCCTTTATCAACCTCCCCTGGCATCTCCACAGGTCTGAATGAGCCCTGACAGCTCCATAGTAAAGTGTACGAAATAGAAACAATGTCCTCTGAGGATGAATCCAAAATATAACCAACTCTAAACTGACAGGGGGCAAGCAGGAGGGTCAGTAAGAGTGAGGTATAGCAATGGAGGGGAAAATCAGAGGGAGACTGGGAAAGAGAGAGAAGAGGAGTTATTTAGGGAGAGTATTTGGAGATTAGCCAAGAGCTACGCAGGAATCATATTCTCAGAGCTGTTTGTTGGCCCCCTGTGTGTGTGTGTGTTTTTATGTGAGGCTGTTGAGAGGGATCCAGACACGTCAATAACCGAAACACGTACACTGTGTAACCGCCATCCACCCGACTGCTTATAAACCTCCTGATTCAAGTGTCCTATCACTGAAATCTTTCCTCCTCACACTCCCTCTCTCTCTCTCTTTCTGTCTTGTAAAGGCTCTAGCCAGGGGGGAGAGTCTGGCCGAGCTCCACTGCTGTGTATCCAGGCCTTACAAGAGCAGAGAACTGACATCAGGCCTAAAAATACCCAGCCTCAGCCTCACCAGCTCACAGTGGAAACCATGAGAGCATCACATTGTTCCTGCAGTCTTCTCAGACTCTGGTGGGTCTACATGCTGACAGTATGTTCACAAAGGTGTGCTCATGCAAGTGTGTGTCTGAGGAGGGGGGTTTACCTCTTGTTTTTCCACCACCAGCCATGCAACCTGCAACCCCTCGAATCCTTTGAAAGGAACCTCCCGAGTCAGCATCTCCCACAACACCTGTGCACAGAGAGAGGAAACAAAGAGACTGTCAGACTAAAGGGATTTCTGTAGCGCTTTGGTAATCAATACACGTTTCACCTTTAACCTTTTCCTAAGGAAAAAAAACACAACAAAATGAAAACTGACCACCTTTTACAACGAGAAAAGAAACATATTATGTAGAGTGCTGAAGGAATAATGTAATTTTGAAGGCAATCTGGTTGTTGGCATCATGTTTCTCTTTTGCTTTGGAAAGTAAAGATCTTTGAATTACTTTATATGTTATTAAATTTAAGTTTTAATATGAGAAGACCCCTATGTTTCATGATTTAGTGAATTATTATTTGTTTAAATAACTGGAAGATAGAAGAGAGAGGGTGCCCATGGGCCACTGACACTGATTTTTATCGAGAGAGGGAATGGCAATGTCCAATCTGCTGCTTTTTATGACTTAATGTAAAGAAAAAATGTGTTGTTGTGCTTTTAAAATATTCAAAGGCAATCAAACCAGATCGAATCATCAGGCACTACCTGTTGAAGTGTTGTTGGGGTTGATGGGTCCAGATTAATTGAGCCAGATGTTTACTCTCAGTAGAAGTAATGTCACTTAACACAGAAGAGATACAGGACTGGCTCACTCCACTACTTCAGCAGGTATGGTTCACATTAATGATTTAATGGTTGGGTTGTTCAATGATACATATGGCAGCAGCATAATTATAATTTCTTTCATTTTCAAATCATACTTCAGGTTTTAAACAGCCTTTATATGCCATATATTGGCAGGAAAGACAAGGAAAGGATATTTCCCTCTAGTCATTTAGGGAGGGCTAATTGCATAAGTGAAATATAGGCCCACCCATAATGCCATGTCTAGCATTAACGCAATCAGTGAGTAAAATGATCATTTAAGACTTATAAGTAACTACCATTGCCATCTCTTTTGGTGTGATGTTAATTTCCATGAAAAACCCTGCAGCCTTCATTAGGCACATTAGCAACCATCTTCCCTAAGAAGTGAAAAAGGCTCATTAGTAAACAAATGGGGCACTTACAAATGTTATTATGTAGCAGAAAAAAACTTTGTTTACCACTGACCTTGGTAAGGGCATCTAGCTACAACAATTCCTCAAAAAAGTTTTAAAAAGAATAAAATTAGCCTTAGATGTTTTGAACGATGTATATCCTGTTTTCAAGAAAAAAATGAACAAAAGCAACAAGAGTTAAAGATAAGACACACTTTGTACAAAAATTCAGTGATTTATACCATAAGAATAACTTACCACGCCATAGGAATAGGTGTCACAGGTCTCTGAGACAGGCAAACTCTGAATAACTTCAGGAGCCATCCAAGGAAAAGTGCCCACCACTGTCATATGTGTGGTGTGGGACAGGAACTTTGACGCCCCAAAGTCACAAATCTGAAATCCCAAACAAAGGAGCAGGCAGAAGAACAGGCATTATGAGCTCACTGATTGGACATCATTACACTTGTCTGTACATCTCTGTGTAAGTTAAAGTTTCAAACCTTTAGCACTTTGTCTGCTGTCATCACCACTGAGAGAGAAGGAGCAGAGACTCAGGTCACGTGTGTCACGATACAGCAGTACTCTTTGCATACAATATATCAGTTTTTGGTTGATTTTAAATGTCTCAATCGTAACAAAAGATTGTGGGTTACCATTTCGTGATTTGAGGTCTCTGTGAATGACTTTGACTGGAGCTTCTGCATGAAGATAATGCATCCCTGTAAAAAGATGAAGAGAAGTGTTTGTGACATGAGAAAGGAACCCTATGTTTGGTTTGGATTGAAGTTCATTTCAGATTTTAACTTAGATTTAAATGCAAATTTTTGGTTCAATTAAATATGAAAGCAACAAAATAAAGGAGAAACTAGAATCCGCTGATCAGATTTTTTACTGTTCTGCACAATAAACACTCACTCTATGCTCACTTTAGGCGCAAACAAGAATCACTGTCATTCTGGCTTATTTTTTTTATTTTTGAGAGCAAACAAAAATACATCTTTGAAAATACTCATATACTTTATGCTCGTGCTAATTTTCTATGTGCTAGCAACAGAGAAACATTTAACACAACTGGGTATATGCTGTCAAAACCTGGTGCAAAAACTAAGTAGAACTAGAATTTTTAATGTCTAATCCATTCTTTTCTGTCTTAGGAGTATACATACAAGAATATTTTTTAACCGTATTTTCTAGGTATGATAGTCGCATCAATCAATCTCTGTTTTATATTGTGCCAAATCATTAGAAATGTTACCACAGGATACTTTTAAATAGTAGGTCAATGCCATACTCTTCCTTTATATTTTTATTTTATTTTTATTTATTATTCTTTATTACTTTTTATGTGAGATGTAGAAGGGATAAAGAGAAGAGCAGAGACAAAGGGACAAAATGAGGATTCATGATAATAATAAATTTATGGATACCCAAACCATACAGTATTCTGTACCATAAATAGCCCCTTGAGATAAGTCATCTCATTTTTAAGACGGTCTTCCCCCATATATGGTTGTAAAAGTAATTATTGAGGTGGTACAATCAATAAAAACCTAGCTCATGAATTTTGAGAAAGGGCAGTTTCAGCCAGACCAACATGTTATCATGTGTTTAAAATGTAAGATTTTATTAGACTAAAACAGAACTTAAGCTTACTGTAGGTTAAAAGCCCAGAACAGCTTTCTGCAACACAGCCCATATGGCTGAATTGATCCTGCTTCATTGTTTTGGATTTTGTTTAAAAGCTATCTCATAATCAGCCCGTTAATACACAACTATAAGATAAGATATCCTTTATTAGTCCCACAGGGGGAAATTCCAATGTATCAGTCTCAGTCTGATGAAGTTTGGATAAGCAATTTAAGTGATCTTTTTTTATCACCATCATTTCCCCTCAGGTGTACCTTTGGCTATCTGTATGGCCCACGCCATGATCTGCTCCATGTCCATCTCCTCACTCTGCTCACTGGAAAGGTATTCATACAGGGACCCTGCACTGGCGTATTCTGCAACAACACACAGAAAGAGAAGTTATGGTGAGTGTGAGGTGAAAATTATTTATAAACGCAAGATCTAAGAGATGAGCTTTTAATGAAGCTTCAGATCATTAACCTGATGCAGCTGAAAACATGATTTAAGTGTTTGAAACATTTCAGTCTCGGTTTAGCTCCACCAACCCCACAGACCTGTACACAGTGGAAACAACCTTCACACACTGACTTTCTAATCCAGATTATCTCTGACCTTTTAACCTTTCTTTTTTCCTATTTAACCTGACATTTAGAAGAGAGAAGAAGCAGGCAGCAGACAATATCCAAGCAAAGGCCGTCTTTTTCAGCCTACTGAGTGTGAAAGTCTCAAATCTGTTCTCTTGTTTCTTTTTGCTCATAGTAGCCTATCCCCCAACACTTCCTCCATTCCTACTGTACTTTCATTTATAGTTATCAACATGCAGTCAGCTGCAGTAGGAATTGTTGCCAGTGTGTTGTATTTTATCCTAACCATATGACCCCATCCAGGGTTACATCCGTATCCAAACATGCTGGTCTCAGTTTCAAATGTCCTGCCAGAAAAAGCAGCAAGAAGAAGCAAGAGTATACACAGATCCTTCAAAACACACACATAAACACTGGGTCATGTGCTACGCATCCTTAGCTGGGACATTCAGGATCAAATACATAGTAATAAAACTAATACATAGAATATTTAATTTTGTATGGGAGATCTTTTTAATTTCATCTTGCCTTCACCAAGTGCTTTTGGGGGCTGCTTGTCAAAGACACAGTGATATACTGTACATCTAAATTTGATTGGAACTTTGTACACTTATATAGAGGTAGAAATAGGAGCTCTGACTCCTTTTGATCCGAATAATTTGACTAAGCTCCATCTCTCTTGATTCCCAAACACCTTTTCATTTGGTATTAATTTGGCTTCATGAAATCAAATTTAGCAATGTGTTCACCTATGTTACAGTATATATTCTCAATTTTACTGAAAATATTTGGTATCAACCAGGCTGTGTGATTTCCAGAATAAATGTAATTTACATGATGTTTGGTATACGGCATCATTGTTATACCACAGATCAATGGGTATGTATGTGGACCAAACAACTTTTATAGGTCATGAGCCGAAAGGTCAGTGATTGAGTCTACTGTTTATCCATAGCTCGTGAACAGATGTTTTGATAAATCATAAAAGGGTTTTATTTCTCAAACTTGGCACATTTACCTTTTTGCACTCAAGGATGAACTGATCCCATTTTCAGATAAAAGTCCAAAGACCCTCACTGGGTCTTATGTTCAACCCTCTCATAAGAGTACTACGAATCAGTTTGCCAAAAAACACCCTGGCCTTTCTTCTTGATCCACAACTGTACTTTCACTCTCTGGCAGCTGTTATTGTGATGGCATAAAGGTGCCGAGCGGTTGTCCATGTTTCTAATATAATTTGTTGAGTATATAAGAACCGGTATGTTCGCTGTTTGTTCATAATCAGTAACGACAGCTTCAAAAGAAAGATTAATAGAACAAAGCCGTGTTTGCCTTATTCATTCTGATTCCTACATTAAATTAATCTCAGAGGTAACATTTTATTCCTTGCTCACATCAACATATATAGTTTTATTGTAATAAAAGCAATCTCAATATCCATCAAAATAATCATGATTACTAAATTTGCAATACATGAGCAGCCAAAAGAAAAAAAAGTGAGAAAAATTAAAGGGCTCTAATACAGGAGTTAGCTTTTACACAACTGATACATCTCTATATATCTGGAAGTGATGCATTATCCTGAAGAACGAAGGTCATTTTTTTGTTCCTCTGAGGACATCTGAGGACACATGGAGCTCACAAACACATCACTCACACGCACACATACACAGCCGTGGCGTCTGACCTGTGACAATGCCATAGTTGGGAGATTCCAGCACGGCTCCATAAAACTGGATGATGTTTTTATGACTCAGGACACTGAGAATCTCAGCCTGCATGAAAGAGGACAGAAAAAGTGAAACAAAGTTCATATTTTGAGCATCCTCTTTCATTTTTTTTTGCATTTGACATCACCATCAAAAGAGAGGTTGTGAGAAAATTAAGAGTAAATCACTGCAACAAAAACTACCTAAATAAGACATGCTAAAATATTTTTAAAAATCCTTTTTGTCAACTTAAACTAAGATAAGAAAGAGGCATTGCCAAAAATGATAACTCACTGAAACTTTAACTTAATACATTTTAAATCATATGAAAAATGTATATAGTTTTTGTCTGATACAAGCATGCTGACCCACTGCAAATCTTTATAATTTGTTTCAGGTCCGTTAGTTTTAGTTGTAAAAGCCTGCTGGCTGCAGATGTTCCATTTTTTTGTCTATTTTTTATTCAACACTTTATAAGGTATTATGAAAATGTTGTTTGTGATCTTTTTCTGAACCATTTACATTCTGAAACAAAAAAACACAACACTAACAAAAACTAAAATAAATCAGAGCAGTCCCTCAAAGTAACAACTTACTGTTCTAAAAAGACACTCCTGAGTACATCTGAACTAAACTGACATTGAAAAAGTCAATTAAAAAGTTAAAAAGTCATTAAATTAAATTAAATTAAATTAAAATTAAATTAAAAAGTCAAAATAAGATTAAAAAATAGCTAATAAAAATCCCAAACTATTCTAACCAAGGCTGAATCAGAGCTTTGTACTGTACTGAGTTAAAAGTTTCTCCTGGCGGTGTTTCCCTGAACTAAAGTCGTACCCTCTCTCATACCTCAGGTCGACTCTCAGAATAAAGACTTCACAGCGCAGCGACAAACATGCCATTAATCAGAGCTGACATACAGGTCATACCCTCTGTGTATGTGGAGTATGTTACTGCTGCCAGGCAACACAATAACTGACCATCCATTAAATGAAATCACATTAAAAAGCCTCAATTTAACAATGAAATACTTCATGATGGACAGCTTCAATAAGATAAGAAAAGATAAGATTATCATTTGTACTCTTACTTTTGGCCCTTTTATTCATCATTTACAAAATCTTATCAGACTGCACAGACCTCGGTTTGCCTGTGGGAATTTTCACATCCAGTTTGGTATAAAGTGACACTCACAAATGGTGTACATTTATACCAGTAAGTATAATTGTAGAGGATCAGATGTTTTTTTTTATAATGTGATTTTTTTTTTTTTATTCAAAGCACTTGATCACTAAACAGACTGAAACAATGTCAAGGCCTTTTAGGTACTCAAAAAAGCAAAAAATACCAACTAGATAAAAGTCCATTATTTCCCAACAGCTATTTTTCATGAAAGAGACTTTTGCCAAAAGTTGAATGTCAAAAGAAAGAAGAAACTTACAGAAGAAACTTAAATATTTTTTTTCTGGATGGTTGGACAGAGGTGTTATGCATTCACTGTATGTTCTCGTTTCCTGCATAAGCTTAATTTATAAGGTAATTATTTCAGAATAAAGAGTTACATTTTTATTTAAAATAAGAAATCTGCTGTTATCCAATCCTGAAAAATGTTTCAACATCCAATAGAGCAAGATTTGCTGCTGGTTGTTGAGCAAGTTTTGCATCTGAGCAGCTGTCAAGTGTTTTGATTCCTTCAGAGAGACAAACTTATAACGATATCATCTATCAATCTTAAAAGCACAAGCACCTTCCTGTGTGCCAAACAGAAATGAAATAGGATTAAATTGAACAATTGAGCAATATTTGCTTCCTTGAACAACAAGCATGAGCTCTTCCTGGGACTTTAAGGTGAGAAATTATTCATTTCACTATTGTAAGTTGAAATTCTGTTATTTTATCATGATTATTCAGAAAAAAAACAAGAACAATATTATCTTCTCATGTGAATCAAATGTGCTTCAGTGGGCTGGAACATTTTACTCTGGAAAAACAGGAAAAGAGTTTTTGCACTAATACTCTATTTGTTAAAGTACAGTATAGCACTGCGAAAACACTGGGCAGGCATGCATCCATACACCTCATTTACCCTTTATTCATATCAATATTGAGCTACTACAATTTATTTTCAAATCTCAACACCCATTTCCCATTTTTGGAATGACAGCTGTTTCTGTAGTATAACAGATCAGTATATATATTGATGATTATTTAAATGTAATAACAGAATAACTTTTTGACATGTAAAAAGAACACACCCTCTGCAGGAGGCTGGTCTCTGTGATGGTCGAGACCGTGGCTGTGTCCACAGCATTGACTGTAGAAAGAACTGGACAAAGCCTGGATGACATCAGCCATTTGGTAACCAAACCCTTTGAGGTCACCATACTGTCACACCCTCTTGACCCAACATGAACAATTACGTCCCTTATATGTACCCAAAATCCACAGTGAAATCAAAATGACCTGGAAGACATTTTGAACCATCACCACATTGTTTATTTTAGATGTAAGAATCATTTGCTTTCTATTTAGATTAAAGGGACATTTGTTTTTGTTTTTTTGCAAGTGGACTCTCAGTAAACCACAGTTCTTTGCCTCTGTAGAGGCTTCATTTTATGAACAACAGAGTTTGCGTTATTTTCAAAACCACATTATTAATGCACTATCTTCTTACACAAAATATACAATGCAGTGTGTACCAACCGGATCCTAAATGTCCCATTATCAACATGCTAAACTACAGTTACATGCAGGGTCAGAAATGAATACCCATCAGCTGCCAAATATGGGAAAAATGAATGTTTGGTGGATAAATGTTATGTCCCACATGGCAGGAAAATGTTTGTATGTTTACAGTCATGTACAAATAAATGTTCTTTTATATCTTGTTTTCTGATCTTATCTGTTGAACATCTGAGTCAGTAAAATGCTCTTAAACATATGTATGTGACTCAGAACTGCAACTTATTTTTACATGTACAAAATATCCTTAAACAGAGATTTTTTTATATTACCTGCCACCTTGGCTGGGGAGTCCGTTTGTTTTGGACACTGGTCATATGACCTTGTGATCCAATATTGCTACAGGTGACCAGTAAATAGAAATTAGTAATGAATATATGTTCATTATAAAAGAGCAGATCTTGTGCTTTTTCAAATTTTATATGCCCTTTAGTGTGTTTTACATCCCCAGGACTTCTCCTCCTCCCTCTGTTTTCCAGCATCAGTAACCAACTGAAATGTTTCATGCCCCCAATCCCCTGAATAGATCTGAGAAACTGAAAGATGAACAAATGTTGCAAATTCAGTCACGATCTTATGTTCAGTTTCAGTTACAATTCAGTTTTCTATGGTTTGGTCCTCCTGCTTTTGATGTAGACGGCCCTTCTGTAGTTGGTGAATATTGTGTTTTTGAAAGTTATTGTCAGGCTCAACATTGAATTTAAGAGTAAGCATCAGGCATTGTTCATGGTACTTCTTTTTAATATTTGAGCTGCAAACACAATCTTCATTGTTTGTCTGCCCAGTCAATTTGTGCTGAGAGTGAGAGTGTGACATTAGATTGTTCAACTGTGTCTACAAAACAACAGCATTATTCCCTTCTCTCCCACAGGTCAGCCGAGCTTCTGACCATTTCCTGTCAACCAAGCATTTCAAATAAAGCAGGAAACAATGGTTTGAGTACCACAAGGGTCATACTGGAGAACTCAGCGGTCCGATGTGAAGTGCATAAAGCCTTGAATGACCACACACCTCGTCCTGAAGCACAATGGGAGGAACAAGAGAGTGGTGGCATAAATAAATCCACTCCATCCACAAAGAGAGGGAGAAGGGGGACAAGAGGAGGTATGTTTAAGATAAACATGTTTAATTGCAGATAACAGGAGAGGAGGGGGAGTTATAAGAGTGTGAGTTCAGAGAGAATCAGGATGCTATGAGGAGCTTTCATCTGGTTATGAATTGGACTCAAATTATTACTGATGTTTTTGTATGAACTACAGAAATAAGTCAGACCATCAGCAACAGCATAAATCATTTCTATGCATTTCTAGGACTACATTGGGAATCCCACAGCTGCCTATTGAGCCAAAAATGATCAAGCCAAGAAAATGTCAGCCGACAAAATATGTTGTGATTTTCAGGTAATCTTTTTGTCTTAAATCACCACAACCATTAAAGCAACCCTCAAAAACATTTGAGAAAGACACAGTTTTATGACTTTGTGTTGGGTCCAGTTTACAAAAATCCAACCTCTAGCCTTTATTGGCAAATATTCAACCAGACGTACGAGCACATTAGTGTCAGACTCAGTGACGGACAACATGACAGCCCCAGAAATAAGTGGCAAAAATATCTTCATTTCCCCTCGGATGTGGCTGGCAGCAGTAAAGAGACAGGGACTAATCTCACTTTTAATGACCAAAAAATACATATATTTTCAAAAGAATATATACACAATTCAAGAAGTAATATATTCAGTACTGTTTTTGAGTTATTTAAATTATTAACTCTCACACCCTCTGTCAAAAAATGGCCATTGTACAAATGTTGTAGATGTCCCTGCTTTAAACTACTGCAGCAGGGTGGGGGCCAGGCAGAAACAGCATTTGTTTACATTCTTCACAGCAAAGATTTACAGTGACTGAAATGTCTGACGGTTAGAAGACTCAGAGATGACATATTTGGTCAGAAAATACTCCTATGCTCATCAAGGGACTCTGTTTTTCTGTGGCAGTTCCTGTTTTCAGTGCAAAACCATTGCATCCAGCATTTTGGTGCTGGGTCAATGGGTTTACATGCACAGTTAAGTCCAGCTTTCAGACAATTTAACTATAGTACTGTCTTTGACTCGGTATGCATGCACAGAAAAAAAACTAATTTCATAAACTGAGGCATGTGTCCCTCCAATACAGAATTTGGAGATGTACCCTTCTTTGGCAGTTTCAATTTCAATCAATTGTATGCCAAAATTATGAACAAATTTGAAGTTCTTGACTTTACATAGCATACACATTTGTTTACTATAATTTTTGCACAAATTAGATAAATGCTATCTTATTGCCTTATTGTCCAACTTCTGCTAATGCTTGGCATTTATGCTAATGGACTAGTGTTTATGCTACAGGGCTAGGCGTTAGCATACTGTCTGACTTCAAGGTAAATCTGGCACAGGGACTGTAAAGCATTTGCAGAATGCCTGGTTCACTCTAAATGAGGAGTATGGAAGAGATCTTTACGCCCATCATCTTGGTATGTTAGTCCGCCTTCAAAACATTTTGTAATGGGCTATTTCAATCAGACTAGCAAGTGTAAACACATTTCATGAGTCCAATTTAAGACAATGAGAAAAAAAATTACTTTTGTTTTTGCATGTAAACCTAGTAAGTAGCGATGCACATTGGCATCAATTCAACATTGGTATCAGCTGATATCGGCCCTCTTTACAAACAGCAGCCATCAGCAAAATATTTGGGGTGCACAGTTATCGGTTTCAGATGAGAGCTCTGTGTCTGCATTGTCTGGACAGCCACAAAGAATAAAGGTCTATGGGGGTCTGCGCTTTTTAGATTGGATTCATTTTCTAATGTCTGCCTCAACTTGACAGATGTAAATAGCTGATGACAGTTGCATAGTTTAAAGTGTAAAATAGAAAATCAGACTTGAGCTGATTTGCTGTTTTTAGTCTTCTGACTAACTCAAATACTTCTGTACCGTAGATCACACATACCCAATTAAACCCATTCACGCCACACTCACACACTGATGGTGGAGGCTGCTATGTTAGGCACCAATCAGTACTAGTTAATAACATCACTGAGCTTTAATACAAATTCACATGCCAATGACGTAGTAGCAGGAGCAATATGGGGAATATAAGTGTCTTGCTCAAGGACACACTGACATGTAACTGCTGGAGCTGGGGATCAAACACTTAAGCTTCTGGATGAAAGACAAATGACCGCCCAAAGGTAATATTTTCAAGTATTTTGGGGGGCTTTTTCCTAGCCTTTATAAGACAGTGAAGAGTGAGATAGAACAGTGGATAGGCTTGTGAAAGGGGATGAGAGAAAATAGGGGGAGATACTCAGCAAATGGGTCTCTGGTGGGAATCAAACCCGGACAGGCCAAAGCATATATGGGACATATGTGGTTGCATACCACTCTGCCAAACCAGCACCCTGACTAATTTATTTTCATGCATGAAGAGTTCATAAAATTAGTTTTTGCACATGTACAGACTGATTGGAGGGATGGATAAAGGTGTTTTGTTTCAACAGGGGGCGCCAAATCCATCACAAACTGAAAACTCCTTACAAGAGCTTTAAAGGCAACTTGTTTTTGCTGATTATTCTCAGATTTAAGAGTTCTAAGCAAAAATCCATGACCTTTAAATTGGAATTTTAAAATGTTGTGTCTACTACTGATTAGTGTAATTGTTGTGTATATAGGTGTGTGTGTGTGTTACCTCTTTGTCAATCTTCAGAAGCTTCTTCACTGCCACCTCCTTGTCCTGGGATATCCAGAGGGCTCTGTACACACTCCCAAAGCTCCCCCCTCCACAGTTCTCATAGAAGAGCAAGTCCTCATGCTTTATCTGCACAAACGACGAGCCAGGGGACGACATGGCATACTGACTAACATGCACATACACACACACTCATACACACACACTCACAAAGATACTGACAGTGGCCAAAAGGTTGCAGGCACCGACTCTCCTCTTCTCTTCCCCCCCCAAAAAATGTACAGGTCCAGTAAGAGCAAGAGAAGACAAAGAAGTTAAGAGAGGCAGATAGGTTTCCTTCCACGGGGTCAGAGTGGATGTTGTCAGTCAGCAGAGCAGAATGTCGCAGAGAAGAAACCAGAAAGTGCTGGAAAGAGAGAGAGAGAACTTTGGCTCCCTGTGAGCAGAGAAAAAAAAGTTGAGGCCCCCATGGTCACTTCTAGAGGAGGTATTACATTGCCTGATAGTGGTGATCAAGTGTAACTACAACCTACAATAACACACACATATGCATGAAGATGAAGAGGTGAGTGTGTGTAAGTTTCAGTTCAGAGACAGTGTGTGCAGACAGCCTGTAGCAGACACACTGTTCAAATATGGTCACTGGCATGCAGGGCATTCCTTCTTCCTGGATAACTGTGGCTATATAAAGCTCTACACACACACTCATACACTCAGGGATATACAGCTCAGGCCTATAGCGTGTCAGACATAATAAATCAGTTAGCAACAAGGGTGACTTCCACAAACACACTCTGCATCTAAAAACACATGCAAGAGGAGCCAGCCAGTTACTCAGTGCGACAGGAATTACCCAATGACATCATCAAACAAGTTATCCATGCTAACATCACTGAGAAGCGACAGGTGAGATCAGCTCAGGAAAGTTGGGACACTTCCTGGTGGTGGACAGTGATCGAGTGGAGAGGAGACTTCATAGTGATTCATGAGATAAATAAAACATGACCGAAAAGTAAAGGCGGCTGCAGTGAGTCATTCAGGCTGTAGTACAACAGGCAACACAAATGTGCCATGATAAAGGCGCCAAAATAAAGTAGGTCATGGAGTTGGTTACTCTAGAGGGATTTATCCACCAGGGAGGACAATATGAGCTGAGAAACCAGATAATCAAAACAAATTTAAAGTTATGGTTTTAGGTTATGGTTGAACGGGTCAAAAGACAGAACTACTGCCGGGTGGTCATGTTTCTGAGCTTGATATACCAATCCCACAAAGTGAAAGTGCAGCAAGTAGAAAGGTCAAGGTGGTTTTTATGGCAGTTTCACTGGTAGAAGTGATGGTGACTTGGTCTGGAAATGCACTTCACTATCAACAAGAAGATCAAGGGGTCAATACTACCTTTGACAGTCACACATCAATATGTCCTTGGGCAAGACATTTATCCCCAAGTTGCTCACAATGCTCTTCATAGATCTGTTGACTGATACTGAAATCCTTGGAATTTCTAGATTGAATGGGTAGGTGTTATTCCCTGTGAATTCCCTGCAGTGGAAAGGGCTTTCAGTGGTTGGACAGACTAGAAAAGTGATAATCAAGCTCAAGACCAGTTAGAAATCTTATCCCTTAAATGGTGAAAGTGCACATTTTGTGACAAATTGTGGATTATAGAGCTAGATATCAGAATGGGCGTAAAATCGATGCATAAGATACATATCATTTATATCTAAGAGTGCTTTGACCTTTGGGGTCTTAGATTCAGTCAGTCAACCCTCAAGTCAAAGCCTGGCCCTCTATTCTTGAGATAATATGCTCACACAGTTTGAAGCTAAAGTGGCCTTGACCTTTGACCACTTAACTGTTTTTACTTTATCCTTTAGTAGGAATGGGAATTGTATAATGAGAATTAGTTTAAACTAGTTTTAAGAAACTGATATTATTTGACTTTTATGCTTGACCATTCACATTTTCCCTTCACTTTGATGTATGTGGCTTTAGAAACAACAATGTCACTCTGATCAGAGGCAGTCAGCCCAAAAACAACAACTAAAAAACTGAAGAGGTAATCATGGCTGACAGGAGACTGAAAGAGAGGCTTAAGTGCATGCAATATGATACCAGCAGCATGTGCGAATCTGTGACTGTGATCTCAGGCAAAGGGAAAAACACCTAACAGTGCAGTCCAGTCCAATGTCTGTAATCAGGCCTACATCATCATCTGATTGGCCTTTAATGAAGGTGATGCCCTCTCCAAACACTTTCTATGGGCTTTTGCCTTGATGGACTTGTGAAATAGACAGAGTATCCTACATGTTGAACTGTCTATCTGGCATGTAAGGTTAGAAAACACCAGCAACAAGCATTTAATGTAAAAGTGGCATGGAGGTTTACATTCTTAGTCAAACAGAAAATTCACAGGGAATCAGTCAAAAGATGGATCAGTTGGAAGAATCAATAATGGCGCTGGTATTGAAGAATTCTTATGACTTCCCAGTCCTATCCTTGAGTCCTTGAGTCTGAATAGACATTTGTGCAAAGTTTAAATGATATCCGTAAGAGGGGTTTGAGATACTATAACAATGGCCCAGACAGTCAGACCGATGGATTTTAAACAATATGTCACGAACCTTGGCCATAACGTCTGACTTTGCTTTGGCTCATTTCAGATTTTGACTCATCTCTCACTATAATGGTTCGGCCATCTGTTACGGAACAAATTCAAAAAGAAACCAAAAAAGTTAAACAAGCATTTAGTGTAATTCCCTTACAAATCCCAAGCTTGGAAGAATTGGTTTAAGTTTACTGAAGTAATCTCTTGGTATATTATACTAAGCTTCCAGTATTGATCCTGCTGTCTTGACTTACCTGCCAAACCATTATCATTGCAGAATCAAGCATGGTTATACTGAATTTTATACTTTTTTATGTTCATTTATCATTACATGTCCTGTTTTTTTGTCAAGTGCGTGTTTATTGATTGTCCTGTATCACCTTTAAAGTAGGGACCACTGATGTAATTCAGCAGGTCACTAAATTTAGTGAACCCATTGTTTAATTTGCATAAATATCAGTGTGATTGTACTGTTTTAAAAACTATTTATAATAGTATATGTGCACAAAAAGATTCTCAGTTAAATAAATACGGTAAAATGTTATCCGTTTCTTTCCACCTTTGTTAAATACATTCACATTTTTGATAAGCTGAGGGAGTTTTCATCAGACCCTTTCTGGTAGAATAATGTCAACATCATGAGAAAGTTAAGTTTTCTGCAATACCTCCTTGTGATGTACATGTAGTAATATTCCCACACTTTGAATGGCTTCATACAGATCTATTTTACAGCTTTTTCCCAATTTTCTTTGGATCTTAGCTGAAAGCTTAAAGAAGAGGCCCGTCTTTTATGTGCTTATATAAGGGGGAGATGCAATAGAGAAGTTGCATAGTTTAATGTAGCCACTCTCTGGACATGAAATTAAAAAAGCGTGGTGAAAGCATAAGCACTGTTAAATTATTTTTTTTACTATTTACAAGGCAGACCACACATACAGTACAGTTACAGGCTGCTCTAAGGACAGGCAGCCTCACAGCAGTTCTCGACACACAGTCACATCAAAAGCTCCTGAGATCAAATAAAAACCAATAACATCTGTCAAGAACACACTCACAAATCTACACACAGGGATATAAAAATAAAACCACACAGACTGATCACGACTGGTAGAGACAAGAAGATTTGCGCTCAGTTTTCTTTAGGACTCTACATCCCAGATAAGTACTCTCAAATCAAAGAACAGTTTGATTATAAAACTGACCTCAGAGCAGATCATACTAAGCAACATCCTCAGCTAGAATTATTCTGTATGAGATTTACTCCATTGACATAAAGCAATACTGCAGTGACAAGTTTTAACACTTTATGCAATACCATCAGTACGGAAGCCCTCAGCAGACATACATCCAAATATTTATTTACTCACTTTTTCTACGACAATGAATACCCTTTATTTTCATTTTTTTTTTTAAATGATTTTATCACCTCTCTGAAGCTGCCTGATTCAACGTCTGTAATCAAGCAGATCCATCTTGCAAAGCTTCACGCTGGAGCGATTGAACTTGGCCTGCAGAGGAACTGAAGAGCAGATGCCGTTTGTTTTCTTCTATTTATATGGTTTTGATTTGTCTTACTGGTGTTTGCACTGGCTGAATGATAAGTCATGATCTAGACCAGCTGTTGAGCAGCCTCTAAGGTGAAAAGGGCAAAATATAAAAATCCTGTTTCAGGGGTACACAGACCTCTCTTGTGGACCCCAGAAACCATCGTCAGAGCACAAGAAAGTTTCCCATGCTTTAAAGAAAATATTGCATGACATAGTGACGTAAGAAAGTTTCCTGAAATAATGAGAAGTTATTGCATGTGTACTAGAGACTCTGCTTTTTTCACAGAGCAGGCTTGATGAACTTCAGTCATCTCAGTAAGCCAGAGGCCCATTTACATACATGTTACAGCTTGTTATATTTATGCCTCTATGATGTTGTTCACTATGAACATTGGTGCAGAACAGGGGACAAGTTGACCCCTTGTTTGATCTATCAAAATGGGTTTGGCAACAATAGCGTAATATTGGGGTGAGGGGAGCACACGGTTCCAGTGGGGAGCACAGTGCTGTCTGCATATGTGTGTAAATAAAAGAGACATTTTGCTGCTCTTTCATGTTACCCCAAAACCATATGACACAGTGCGGACTGGCACAAATATATTATATTCATAGAATCAATGGGAACAACTTGGGCTCGTAATAGCTACAGCGCTTCTTTTTGGTGCTTTCTCGTAAATGTCTGAGGAGAACTTCAGAGATCTCAGATCTTCAGAGTTTAATGTGCCCAAACAGTACAATATCCTTCCTCGCACAAGCATGTCTCTTGAACATTTCCTATATTTTGGTGAATACTTTGCAAATATGCATACATCTATCAGTCAATGTTCAGTTTTGGGCCTTGTAGAAAATGACAGATATTAAGAAATTGGTTCCTTTTTAAAAAAAAACAAACAAAAAAAAACAAAAGGAAAGAAAGGAAAACAATAACAACAAAGAAAAAACGTATAAATAGGTCCAAAAACTGAGAAAAATAAAAAAATTAAGTGTACAAAACACTTAAAGAGCCCATATTATGCCTTTTTTGTTCTGTATGCCCTTTAGTTTGTTTAACACGTCTTCACCATGTGAAAGACAATTTCTATGAACAAGACAAAAAGTCTGCAGCATCAGTGCAGAAGGAATGCTAAGTTGTTGACAACATGAGTTGACCTGCAACCAATCAGAGGGGACTGAAACCACACGGGGAAGGGAGCATAAAAGAGGCAGAAGCTCTAACAGAGTCTCAGACAGAGAGAGAATACAGCTGTATAAGGTTTTGTCTGTACATGAAAACTTCAAGATAGTAAACATACACCAGCAGTCATCAAAAATTAATATATGAATCTGATTTGTGGCAAAATATGGGTTCTTCAAAAACTTGGAAATTTTTTTTTTGAATGAAAACTTGTGCAGCAATTAATTTTGGAAAGTTTATGCCTTGATTAGATGGAAACTAGACTTTATATTAAATTGAAATTTCAAGAGGAAAAGAGCACTGAAAATGTGTGAAAAAGTGTGGCAATGCTTCTGTGGCCTGTAATGTGCATTTCTTCATCCAGACAGAAGCTCTAAGCTCACTGAGAGAGGGCAGAGAAGGCCCAGCATCTTTGCCTTAGACATTAAGTGAATGGTTCCTGAATGAAGCAAGCACTACATGGTGAAATTAGATGGTATTAAAAGAGCCTCAGGTAATCAGATAGGATTAGTTGTCCCCTCCCTCCTCTCAGAAAACAGTCATCTTGTCTTAAACAACCATGCAATTCTATTCTGGATTTTAAAGCACTTGTTGTCATGAAAATATTGAATGCATGTCCACTTAGGGCTTCCATACACTAGAACTTACATGTAACTAATAATCTGTTTAGTAGTTTCAAAGTGTCGTAATAATTGAAGGACACTGATATTTACCAAAAGGACATCACATCCTAAAGATTTTAAAGTTTTGTTTATAATCATGTAGATTATGGAGTAAATAAGCACTTTCAGATTTATATTTTTATCTGTATATTCCAATGGAGTAATGAAGAGACATGGATACAATGGTTAATGTGTTTCTTTCCCCTCTCTGATTGAGACAATCAGGAGAATAAACTGATTGATTTACAGGCGGGTTCAGTCATAATTTGTAAACTAGGGCTCGTCCTTGGCGATACAACGTAACCAGATGCTCTGATAGAAATCCACTGTATAGAACACAGAGCCTATAAAGGTCAGTCATGCAGGATATGGATTCAAGTTCTATACATTACAGACCTATCTAAAAGATCCCCAACAGTAACACTAGCACAGTTACAGCCTTCAGCCAAGACACAGCAACAAGAGAGAAGCTGAACACGTTCTGTCCAGGAGGAAGAGGCGTTTAATGGCACAGTTTAAGTCCTTTGTCACGTCAGAGTCCATGAAAGAGTTATCGAATGATGTGATTTGCTACCGAACAACCAGCCGACTTGGTTTTTAAGTCTCATGTAATGTGTGTGTTCTTTATGCTGATGTCACAGAGAAGGCGATGATGGTGGAAGATCAGGAGCTCATGTCCGTCGAGGCTCCAGTCTGTAGGAGAGCTGAGTCAGTGCCCTCTGGTTGTCGACCACACAGAGCTTCCTGACATAACCGCGGACCTCTGCCTGGTTTTTGTTGGGTTGGCAAATGTCAGGATCTAATGAGGTAAGAGAGACACACAAAGGGCATTGTACAGATGTGTGAACAGCTATGTGATATATAATGTGACGGTAACTCCTGAGCAGACTTACTAAAAGGTTGACTTCTACAATGCCTCACTTGCCGTATTGTGTTGGCGATAATTCGCTGGAAAGATATTGAGAGGAGATTCTTTACACGAGCAAGCAACATAAAGATTAAAACAGCTCCCCAAAATGAACATTTGCCTTATTACATTTCAACATAAACTTACCATTTTCTCAAAATTGACCATACTGTCAATCAGGGTTTTGTTTCCCTCGTGTGTAAACGTCATGTCTGTGGGGAAAAAGTAAGTCCATTAAATTAGCCATATTTCTCCTGGAGTGTTTCTATATTTATAAATTTTCATAAAGACCTAAAATGTGCAGGCACAGGGATAGACTTTGAATTAGACGTGGCATCATTGTCATTTGTAGTCTGATGTACTGCCCAGCAAAATTTTTAGTATTTGCTTTTAATAAAATTGTCCATTGGATTTATTAGGTTCTATCTGACATTTTTGTTAAATATTTGTATGCTGTGGCTTTCTTGCTATAAGTGCACACAGCTTCAGGGCAGCGGGTCACACACCAGCCTTAAAAAGAAGCAAAATGGCCTTTCTTGATGCTAGATGATAAAATTGCCAAGGCAGAGAGAAAAAGAGGACTGACTTAACAAGACGAAAAACAACATAAAAAATGTTTTGTCTCTGTTGGAAGTCATTGTACTAAGTAACTGTCAATTATTTAAAGGTTAAAAAGTTAAATATTGTTGCTTACCATACAGTCAGAAAATGTAAAATTTGCATCCCAGGAGTAATCAAATGAAAAATTAGGGACACTTGTAGGTTTTACATTTTGTCATAAAATGTGTCTCAAAAAATAAAAACGATCGAAGAACTTTAATAAAGTAATTCAGAGGCATAAAGAGCAAAGGACCCTCAAAGTATACACTCATAATGCAATACCAGCAGCATTAGGCAGACATCTTTAAGAATACATCTGCATGTAAGTGCAGCTAACACCCCTTTTTACAGCGGTTTCACACTGAATGCATGTGGCTGATGTGCCATCCAGTAACTGGCACATCAGCCACATGCTGATAATACGCATTGGCTTTTTTACCAGACACATGTATGTGCTATGTTGTGGCTGCATCTCCCTGCTGTCAATGCTATGTCTTTACAAAAATTTCCCCTCAATAATGAGCTTCTGTAGAAGGTTTAGAAAAAAAAAAACAATACCTATACCCACAAGGGACCTGATTCATTAAATAACTGATCTGGGAAAACTGCAGGATAAAATCAGTCTGTAGAAACAAGGGGAGTTTGTCCACAGAGGAGGCAAATTGAGGTTAAACTTTGAAAGCCACGGACAGAAAATGTAATTCAAGAGCTGTTATCTTTTCTGTACATTTTTAAAGCTGTGAACATACATTACTGTTGGATTAAAGTAAATATGGCTCTTTATTTTTCATTTTCCCGTTTGTTTTGGCTGAGAGAAGCAAGCTGCATAACAGTAGTGGGGTAATTATGATAAAGGGAGGTGTGTCGTACCTTTAAGAAGGAGAGGCATAAAGGGGATGATTGGTGGTTCCAGTTTGGTGACAGTGAGTCGGTATGATCGGTGGTTTCTTGATGGATCCTGTTTAGATATATAAACATATTTGTCAATATGTGCGTTTGGACAAAAGATAGAGGCCCTAATAATATCTTAAATATACCAGAAGGAGACTTTTTTTTCATGCACACAGTCCAGCACTATCATCACTAATACAACCAAAAAAAATATTTAAGCAAAAAAGCCAAGAATGCAATCAGCTCATCCAAGTTTGACTGCAGTGGGAAAATCAGTTTTTCAGTATGCGTGTCCTGCATTACTGAATGCACTAGCATTATGTAAAGAAGCTCCTTATAATTTTGGGCCTCATGAAAAAACATCAACCACCACAGCCTAAAACCAACTTTACACAACTGCTTCACAACACTCATATTTTCAAATAAATAAGAAAGCTAGAAATAAAAGGTACCATTTGGTATTAAATGCCCATTTTGTGCACTGCTAAATGTGTCCCTAAGTTTTGTGAGCACTTTCTTCTATTTCATTATATTAAAGTAAATTTTCATGTAAGCATTACTGCAGTTTAAATGATGACGGAAACTATCTGATAATAACAAACTTCTGGCATTTTTAATCATCCCTTACAGATGTTATTTTAGCCAAAATATTTTTCCCTCTCACAGATTTTTACATTCTACATTCCATTATTGTTCCCCTATATTATCTAAAACATACCATTTCATTTTAATATGTGGAAAATATATGAAAGGCTGGTATCTTCTTTGAGAGATGTTATATAGAGCATCTTTTTCAGTCCATCTGTTAAAAGTGTTGAAGGACAGTACGGTTTGGAGTACTGTAATGCACTTGATGTCAGAGTAAACCAGGCTTCTATCACACACCTTATTGTGGTCTAAAATGCTGCTGCTCATCTTTTAACAGTCACTAGGAAGCTTGAACATACCACCCCTAACCTGGCCTCCCTGCACTGGCTCCCTTTCTTTCAGCAGTTGACTTTAACTCAGCAAAAAAGATGTGTGGTTTCTGTTTATAAGTGATTTTTACTCTCTGAATTTGGCTTTTTTTGTTGTTGTTTTTAAATCGTGTGTCGTAATGGGTTTCATATGTTTTATGGTTTTACAATTCTCTTATTATTTGGTTTTATTTGTTAGTTTTTAGTGTATTCTTGTTTCTGCTTGGTAGTCACTGTGCAGCACTTTGGTCAACTTATTTTTTATGTGCTATATAAATAAAACAGATTGGATTAATCAGCTGAATACACATTCTGACATGTACAAATATACCTTATAAATATGAAAAATATGGCCTTAGATTTTCCCACAGTTTGTATTACACATGTCTGCATGACCTAATGTTTCAAACATCCTCCACAGTTTTTATTCAACCTTTCTTTTAAAGTAAAGGAGAGGCTCCATATCTCTTTTCACAATGATAATAAGAAAAGACAAAGAAACTTGTATTTCTAGTACTGTTTTATTAAGTTTACTCTCACAGCTAGTTCATGATTTGACATAAAAAAAATATATATATAATGTTTTGATCATTTTTTAATCATACTCAAGGCCCTACCCATGTTTCTTTTACTCTAATTTTGATTTAAAAGATTTATGGTCTCATCACAAAGGATTTAGATAGCAGTCAGTATCCAGTTAATAAGCAGCATGTCAGTTATCTATCCTTCAGTCATTTCACCACCACAAGAGTGAAGTTACTGGACCTTCATGGCACTTACCATCATACTTTCAAACTCAGCGTAGAACTTCTTAAACTTGGTGGGAAGTTTCTGTGAGGAAATAAACAGAAGATTTCAATGCAGAGCGTCGGGAGACTTAAGAGCTGAGTGTGTGTTAGATCATTATAACAGACAGTTTACCTCCCACGTCTGGCTCAATCTGCTCACAGCGGGGTTGCTCATCCCCATAATGATGGCAAAAAATGAATTCAGGTTCTTAAACTCCCGACAGCTGCAGAGGAATAAAAGTGTGCAAGACGTACAGTGAAATCCATTTAAAGTAATTCAGTTTAAAGAAAGCTTTTATGAACTGGCAGGAGTCTGAAATATTCCTCTCACTGTGCAGCTATCTTGATGAACTTCTTCAGCAGCTGGACTCTCTTACTGAGCTGTCCACACAGGCAGACTTCAGTGACCACCCACAGCTGGACCTGGTTGAATCTCCGCAGAAACAGGTCCAGGTTTGCCGTGGTCCTTTTGAAGCTGGGTCTGCCAAACGTGTGATAGAGCAGCTCATGCTGAGGAGGAAGGGGGAGACATTGGGAGAGGGACAGGTTAAGATGCAGAATTCCAGAGGGATTTTCTTTAGAGCTAAAATTCCATGTTTTTCAAACTACATGTCTACAAAACAGCATGTTGTCAACAGAGTGGTCTTCTACCCCTGGCCTGACCTTGTTTTTAAGTTTGTGTTTGTGTGTGTGTGATACCTCGTGGACGCAGCTGAACAGCTCCCAGTCAAACATGGTCATTTGGTAGGCAAGGTCCTTTGAGCTCATCAGCTCAAAAGTTGACATGGAGCCTGCAGTGGGACCCTCCTGGTCTGGAAGAGGAGACTAAGGCACACAGACATAAGTACACACTCTTCATATGCGCACGTACTAATAATACAAACATGCTTGTCAATGCGACAAAAATAATTTGACTCAAATTCATAATATCTAATCACAGAGAAGTAACAACAAGAAAGCTGTAATGATATCACTGCTGACTACAGTTGTCTTTAGAGGACGTGTCCATGATGTTTTACATTTTGTTTTCTCTTAACTTGCATGGCATTATATGGACATTACTGTGCCTATTTTAATATGATAACAATATTTTGGGGATCTAAAGAAATTCACTTATCATCACTGGAAACTCAATCTTTGTCATAATCCCTAAAAAAATGATGTTTAATGTCAAAATAAAAAAGAGAAAACCACTGAATCACTTGGTATCACAGTGCAGTAAAATAACAGTCACAATACATGGATTAGGGCGGTCAGACTATTTTTTTTTAACTTACAATCAACTGCTGAATACCAATAAATACTCAAAAATGAACTTACTTTGTTGTATTTTTTTTTTAAATACATGATTTTGTGTTATGAAATACAAATGTAACATTTCATGATCTTAAGTCTTTTTTTTTTTTAATTATTTAAATGAGTGCTGTACTGCTGCGCCTGTATGGTCTGGGCTAACTGTTCTTAGCTGGTGGGTTGGGAGCCAAAATTAGGTTGTGAGGCTTTTTTTCCCAATAGGTCTCACATATGAACCAGGAAGAAATAGATACAAAAAGTCAATAATGTAAAAGATGATATCTATGTATAGTTCTTTCTTGGATCTTCTTAAAGTAACTAAAATTGACATATTTATATGTCAAAATGGGCTAAATAGACTGTTTGCGTACATGTTAATTCAGGATCCTTTAGACTAATTATGCATTCTGTTTATCTTGTCTCTGTGAAGAAATACTAAAGATTTTAACCACGGTGTTGGTATTGAATACATTTATGAAAGTAGTAATAGCCTCTGCCCTGCGACAGTAGCTTACGTGCAGCGCCCCTGTGAGATCATTAAAGCTAGTGATAAATACAATTGTTCAAAACTTATTTCATTAAATTTGGACCAACACTTTACTGCTGACATGCATAACAAATCAGACATTTTGTAGTCAAACTGTTTTCTCTGAAGTGCAGATGTCTTTCAAAAAGAGGAAACTTGAATATCTTACTATGGTGTTGAGCTGGTCCCTCTGACAGGCAAATAACCTCCCGTTGATGCTCAGAGTAGAAAACACAGACACATCGTTGGGCTTCAGGATTTGTTTTTCTGCAACAGAAATGTTAACAGCCAAGTTTTCATCCTCACTGCAATATGTCCTAGCACCATATTATGGGCATTACTAAATCCCATATTTGTTTTGAAAGTTATATCCTGCTCTTCACAGACACAGTATGCAAAACCCTGTAAAGTCTCTACTCATGACATGCCTCTGAAAATACTAATGCTCTCTGTAAGGTGATGTTTCTTTCAGATCTCCATTGTTCTGTGACCTTACCACAAGAAGAGCTGAGATGGACCAACAGCAGCTCATCAGTGGTGCCTATTTTGTCAGCCACAGCGCTGAGGACTTCTTTTCCTGTCGCAGCCACAGCAACTCGGATTGTAGAGTACGTCTGATCACTGCAGTACACCTTCAACAGGACTGGACACATAGACATCATAAACATTTCTGGTCTAACTTTAAAACTCTAGAAAACGTAAAGAATTATCTCAGAGAATGTCATCTCATGTTATTTTTTTCCAACCTGGTAAACAATTAAACATAATTTAACATAATTTAAATATCTGCTCCTGAGGACACATTAGGAAAACAAAACAAACATACACTCATGTAGATAATGACTTACTGTCATCTTGATTCCTAATGGGCTGCTTCTTCTGCAGTCTCTCCTCTCCATTACTGAACTGTCGTATGAGAGTTTTCTGAATAATTACACAAAATGGTGTACAGTGAAGCTAACCATCATCATAATGCTGCTAAAATGGACATGTACTTTAACATTTTGTTTCAAACTGTAGTCTCAACTTACCTTTTTTGTTGCTTTGGCTTCTTCTGAGCTGCAAACAAAAAAAGCAAATTAATGTTCAATACATCTAAAAAATACAAAAGTAATAGTATGATTCACCAGCAGTTGTGAACTCAACTGTAATTTGACGATTTTCTCTAGGTCTGGAACCAAGTCCTTCAATGCTCTCAACATCCGAGAGTCGTTTGATACACTACCATACAGCTCCTGCAGTCAAAAAGAAAGAACACGCTCTCACACTGTGCATTTAGTGTATTTATTTTGTCATATACTGAAGTGTGCTTTTGCTCACCTCAAGAAAGGAGATTGCTGCTGGCTCCTCCTGTAGCAGGTATGAGTGAGTATTTGCCCATCGCAGAACTAGAATGAGGACCCTCCTCTTATTGTTGATGGCGTACTCCAACCTCTCCTGCTCAGAGCCAGGGGGAGATGCAGCATGGTAGGTGACACGAGGTTAAAGATAATGACACTGAAAGAGGAATATCGTAAATAAAATTTAATACTGTACTGCGAGGGTTCAATATGTAACTTTGAATCTAGGTATTCTGGTCAGCTACTTGGGGTGATTAAAACTTAATAACCACTACCCACTGGTGATGTTACAGGGAGGGACATGGAGATGAGTGTAGATGAATCAACCCGATTCAACGTCTGTTATCAGACATTGCTGTGAAATATGCTGCATGTTAAGTTTCAGAAGATAAAAAGCAAGTATCTAGACAGACATTTTTAAGTGTTTAGAACAGCCCACGACACAGCAGGAGGTGACCATGGTCAAATATGTGGATTACAAATTAACATGGGAACTGGGTTTTTATTCAGCACTGGTATCCAGTAAGCACCACAGAGTTGGACATGAAGAGGTCTTAATGCAGCTGGCTTTTTGTTTTTTCTATAGAGGTGCTTCATCACATAGAGGAGACATGTTAAATACACTAAAATCAAAAAAGCAGACTATGGGCTTTTCATATTCACTAGCTGGACACACCAAAATGGGGCTTGTTCATGATATGGACCCAGGACCCCTTGCCCCCCAAAGCAAGAATCATAAACCTAGACTGTTAATCTTAATGCCAAAATATGTGTCCAAAAACCCCTCTGAGACCTCTAAGTCACAATGGGACTAATATTTTAACTTTAATAAAATACCAGCATATTCCTCAAACAAGCTCATAGATGCTGCCATTTTACCGACTAAAGTAAAAAAAGAAAAGCTTCCTAACTGTGACTTCTACTTTTCACCGGGTTATGAATGGAGGTCTGCACTCAATCCATGAGTGCTGTATGGCTGACTGCTGCACAGTGCTTCAGTCAACAAAACCAACTAGAAAAGCACTCAGAGAGTGCAGACCTCCGCCAAGCAGCTTCGGTCCACTTTGGCAAAAATGGTCCTATCTGGCAATGTTGAAGAATCCTTTAAAAATTCCTGGATCCAGACGGTGATCCAGATCACCCCCAAAATTTAATTAGTTCTTCCATATCCCATTTCCGACAATTCCTGAAAATTTCATCCAAATCCGTTTGAAACTTTTCAAGTTATTTTGAACACAAACAGACAAACAGACAGACAGATAAACACCAACAAAAACATAACCTCCTTGGCGGAGGTAATAAGCTGTGATAACAAACACCAACAATACACCTTCTCGAAATGGACAGTCAACTTAATAAGTCAGCAAAGAAAATAACATGTATAACAGACAACACATTTGTGTTGTTAATTTTTAAAGGAAGTGAATTCAGAAAAGGATATTGTGCCATCAGCAGAGGGCACAGCTGGCTGTTAGGCATGAAGACACAGTGCATGAGGACAAAATCATCCACAGCTGGGTCTACATCAGGGAGGAAAAAGACAGAAAGGAGAGGAAACAAAATTAATGAGGTCAAAAGTTAAAGAAATACCCATTAATATTCAAAGCATTTCTCTTTCCCATCTTTTATACATAATCTCCAAAAACTACTCAGAATATCAGTCAAACAGCCAGTTAGCTGCATTTCTTGTCTTTTTTGCTACCTGGTTCACTGTGATGTATGTCCATCCTCATGGTCTCCAGGAAGTGTTCAAGAATCTTCTCTGGTGTTCCTGAAATGACGGTGTACCTTAAAAAGACAAGAGGAATATCATTGACAAACACAACAAATGACAGTTTTATGAGACTACCACATTAGATTTACTGCAGATTCTGCTGTTCACTTGTGAGTGTGTATGCTCATAACACGTACTTGATGCTTCCCAGGGTGGAGGCACGGGGGCTTTTTTCCAACACCAGCACGGCCTGATCATGCTCTTTCAAACGCACTGTGTTGGCTTCCACATCCTACATAAAAACAAAGATGTATGAGTGAAATAAAAAGCTGGGAACACCACTATCAATACATTAATAATTACATATTTAATGGAGTTTTTATATCAATTTTGAACATTGACTTTAATTTGAAAGAAAATATTGGAAACTTTAACTTCTGTTAAATTCTGTAACTACTGCCGTCATATTTGGTCATACCTGTGTTGGCTTTTCTTACATTTTATTACTTTACAAGAGAAAGAAGAAGGATCCAAACTATGCTCTTACTTGCTAAGACATGTTGTAGGCAACCTAAGGAACAGCATACTGCCTCCTGTACTTTAGAGATATTGAATAATGCTCAGCTCAGTGTGCACCTCTACTGTGAAATGCTGCCTGATGATGTTATAAAAATGTGTTGCAAAGCTGAAACTAAATATTTTATAAATCATTTTTTGTTTGTCACAGTCTAAACAGAATTGGCTACAGCCTCATTTAGGTTATGAGATGGTTTAGGATTTTGGTATTTTAGCAGTGTTTGGTTTTAATAACACTTTTACACAGGGTGGAATTTGTTTAAAAATAGATGAGACAAAAAATTATGTATAGAAATGTGATAAATTAAAATATCAACAAGACACACTGAGCATTGATCCATATTGGTTCAGGAAAGAGTAGACTATATGAAGCTTTAATTTATGGGCTTGAGAACCTAAGATGAAATAAAAATGACATTGTTTTGGTGCAAATGAGTTATGGGTTTTATTAGTTAGGGTTACATTATACTGCTGACTTTGTAAGTGCCACCTCAAAAGGACAATAGGGGTGATATCAGGCAAAGTTAAATATGTCTGTATGTACAGCAAATATCTTTTCATCAAATGCATTTGTTTAGAAGTACATTATTGGCCCATTCATCTGATCACTTGCCTACAATTAACAAAACAGTCTACTTTTCATCTTTTTACTTTATGAAGGGCTCAAATCAACAGGCCCGAGCCTCCAATGAGGCTTGGACAGACAGTTAGATAACCGATCTCTGGCACTTCCTTAGCCAGAGCTTTTGTCGAGGATGTGAATGTTTGCTTTTAACAGAAACCAGTGCTTAAGTGTCATCTTGTTTGTTTAATGCTGTCATAAATCTGCTATTGTAATGTAACCAAAGGTTGTATAATTATTTCTTCCAAGCTCAGACCCCCTGTTTAAAATAGCTCTTATTATTGCACTGTCTCACACTTGATAGGATCAGGTTCTCACAAACAGCCTTTATAGGATCTGGCACCCATTCTTGATGAACAGTGATTGTGTATGTGGCACACTTAAAAGATTTGTGTTGTGTGGGGTAGGACAGGATGGAAATTGAGACAGAAACCTCTTCTACATCTGCTAATATCCAGTGGAAGCTGTATTTTTTTCAACTGTGTGCAAAAATTAATGAAGACAGTTCGATTTAAATGGCTAGTATTGGTATACAGTACAACCTACTATCAGAAATAAGAAATTAATTTACAAACAGAAGCGGGGTGAAATGTGTCCCCACTGGGGCTGATATTTACTTTAAGAGAAGAGTACATCAGAAGCAAAAGGGAGAAATCCCCCCTTCCCTGCTTATATACCAGGGTTGGAAGAAGATTTTACTTATACCAGTGCCATCATCAATACTGCTTATTGATCCGATTCTTTAACAATTTCCTGACTGATTCTGGTGGCTATTCAGTTTGAGAAAAGCTGGCCAACATACGTTTTCAGTGACAACAATATCAGACTCATGTCACTCTTGATATTCAATGCAGTGCTGCATAGATGGCTTGTTCTGCATGTTTATTTTGTTTCAGTTGATGGAACATTGTGCAATGAGTTTTTGTCAAAAATTAAGTAAACAGATTTTAACGTTGATGTTAACTTCTGTTAATTATGAAGGTTATTTAGAGAGGTACTTATTAGTATATCCACATGCACACTACTAAACCAATCATAAAAAAAGACATCTTGGTTTACAGATGTTTTAAGGCCCAAAATAAAATGAAAGAAAGGGATACCCCCAATCTTAGAGGATGGGAGGAAATATAGGAAAGACAAGTACTGCAAAATGTATAGAAAAATGGCCAAAGTAGGGTTTACAAGAAGTGCAGAACAGATTTGTTGCCACTAAAAATCACACAAACTAGCCAACCACACAGCCAGTACAAAAACAACAACACAAGTGGGTCTGATCCAGACATGTGCTTGTGATTAGTGCTCTTATTATGTCATGGACTTTTGAAGAAAAATCCAACTTTAAACAAAATCATGCATTTTTTTTTATGCTAGGAAGTGCATCAAATCAGATAACGGAAATTACCCTACTTGTAACTGTGTTAATGAGATAATTTAGACAAACTTTTTTATCTATATTTGTGGTTTAGCAATTACCACTGTTAGATTTTTGATAAACTATGCCCTTCTTTGAGACTAAGTTACATCTTTCTGTCTGATGCCAAACTGCAATATGCAATGCAGCTTCTTCACCAGTGGAGGGAGACATACATCAGAGTAAGGCAGAGCCAATCACGCATCAAAGAACAGTGGAAATTCAAGTTGAGTTTAGAGAAACGCATCTAACTCTAATAACAGTATCTATTACAGTGGGGACCAAGGCAATGATTTGATTCTACTTCTCTTTTTCCACTTACAGGATAACTTCCCCTCTCCCTCTACCCACCCTGAGTATCCTGTTGAAGTCTTCCTTATCCACACGCAGGAAATGGCAGTTGTCTTCCCGAAGGACGATGGAGGCGGCACGAGGTGAATCTGTAACCAGGGCCAACTTCCCAAAGTCATCACCCTCATGAAGCGTGCACACCACACCCTAGGGTATACAAACATGGACACATGCATAAATAAACACCCTCCAAGATGCAAACAGGCTTGACAAGCAAAGTTTATTAGTCATCTTAAGCCCTGAAGGGTTATCAGTAAATAAAAAGCCTAGAGATTGGGATGACTAATGTGTACTTGTGTTTGCAGAGTGCCTGCTTGTATGAACATATAGGATCAATGTGTACCTACAATCAAAGGCATGTTGTATCTCTGCCGGAGCAGCAGTTGTAAATCAATGTGTAGTGTGAAATTGTGCATGCGTTCAATCCCCTAAGCCTTTTAATCATAGTGGTGAGTCAGAGCAACAAAGCAGTTTGCCAGAGTCCTCTGCTGGTGTTTCCCAGCCCCGTGGGGAGCAAATTGTTGGTTTCATCATTCAGACATGAATAGCTGTGCATTGAATTCATTACATACAGATAAATGCTCATGGGTTAAAGAAAAACATCTGAGCACGCAGGTGGATAAATGCATTCAAACACTCACTTTGCCATAGATAACCACATTGACGGAGCCTTTCTGGATTATGTACCATGATGTTCCCTCCTCTCCTTGATTGAACACTAGAAAACAAACAGGCAAAGCACACGTTAATGATGTGTATAGCTCAGGGAGTATGAACCAGCCCCTCCAGCCATCCATTTTCAGCAGCTTCTCCAGGACAAGGTCGCAGTGTCAGCAGGCTGAGCAAGTTGACTCACACTTCCCTCTCCCCAGTGATGCTTACAATCTCTTCTTGGGGCTAACAAGGTGTTTCCAGGCCGGATTGGGTATATAAGCTCTGAGTCTAACCTTGGTCCCCCCCTACTAGTTGGATGTAGGAGGCCTCTGAAAGTAAGCTAAAAAGAGCCATCCTAGTAAAATACCCAGATCTCAACTGGCTCCTTTCAATGCAGAGGTACAGCAGCTCTAATCCCAGCTCCCTTTGGGTGGCTGAACATCTCATCCTATCTCTAAGGCTAAGACCAGCCGACCTTTAGAGGAAGCTCAGCCACCTGTATCTGCAGTCTTATTCTTTTGGTCACTCATGGCTAATGGCCATGGGTGAGTGTTGTAGCATACACCGATTGGCAAAACAAAAGCTTGTCCCCCATGAATCTCCACCTAATCATGGCAAGTTTGAGAGACTGTTTAAACCTGGCAGCTGTGTTCTCTGGGAAATTAGCCCCTTGTATGGGCTCTTAAGGCATATTTGTCTCAGGAAAGGATCCAGATATTGCATATTATGAAGAACTTCATGAATGTGGCAGGAAGGAAACATTGTTACTTCACCCAGATGTGGGACACATGGGACACTATTCCTCTAAAAGCCCATTCTCCCAAAACTGTTTCTTTTGACAAATAAAAATAACCCTCTATTAATATTACAAACTGCCTTAAGAGTAATTATTGAGATTTTATTGAATTGTATTAATGATATTTTACAGCTGAGAACATGCCTTTGCAATGTTTCCTCGACTGAATCAATATTTGTAATATTTCTAAACCAATAAATTTTAGTGGTGTATAGTTTGTGTCAATAATTTAAGCTGTGCATACATATTTTGAAAATGTCAGAAATTATTTTAATGAAAATGTGCATGATTTAGTTTGTGTTATTTTTGCTTGCATGCATGAGTTTTGCATTACCTAAGGAATGCAAAGTTACATATTTTGAAAATACAAATGATTGTGGGTGGCTCGATAGCACAGCAGGTAGTGCAAGTGCCTCACAGCAAGAAGGCTGACACGGGTTCGATCCCTGTGTCGGTCAGGGCCGTTCTGTGTGAAGTTTGCATGTGCTCCACATGCATGCTAGGGTTCTCTCTTCCTCCCACAGGCCAAAAACATGCTCATTAGGTTGATTTGTCACTCCAAATTTCCCGTATGTGTGATAGTGAATGGTTGTCCATCTCTCTATGTGGCCCTGCAAATGACTGGCAACCGGTTCAGGGTGGACCCCGCCTCTCACCCAAAGTCAGCTGGGACAGGCTCAGGCCCCCCTCCAGCCCACCCCAACCCTTGCATTAGTGTTATAGATAATGGATGGATGGAGAAATGATTGTGTGATTGGTAATAATAAATATTCAGCCTATTTATTATTTGCAACAAGCTAACAAGAGCAAGTGTGATCCACCCACAGCGCAACCATGGTTATTATTGAAAGTGAGATAATAATTTAAAATACTTTGTGTTAGACTGAGGAAAAATCACTTTCAAATGAATGAAACAGTTGGGGCAAACACGAACATAAGAAACGGATCTGCTTACTCCTGTCTTTTATAATGGATGCTTGTAAATATAGCTGTTTTATTCCTGGTATATTTTTACTGTGAGGTTTTGCTTTACATATTTTGTCTAAAACAAGTTATAATACTGTTTTAAGTGCAGAAATAAAGTCAAAAGCAAAAGAACAAAAAAAACACAAATCACTACGACATTCAGGACATGACATCATAAAATAACAAAAGCATGCCAAACAGCAGGACAGAGCAGGGATAAAGCTGGACAAGAACTTGTGCCAAAGCCCATGTCCCTCTTAAGCTCAAATGTCAACACACTGACATGATGGGCATGTTTTGAGATTCAGTGTGACTCACACTTCTCTGAAAATATCATCGTTCTACATGAATAAATGTCCATGAATATGCTTTGTAATCATAGCACAGAGGCGGCCTTTGAATATTTAGTTCTTATTTGTAGATCACCAGCACTTTAAATACATATTAGCATTTAACTAAAAAGATGGAGGTCCGTTCCTGTCTGAGAATTTTTTTAGAAACGCAAGAGGCCATCTGCAAGCCCCCTGTGAACTAAGGATTCAAATATTCCAGGGGGCAGGGTTTTAATATTTTGGGATTTATTTATAACTTTTTGTTGACATTTCAGTTTGACTTTTCAGTTCAATTTCAGCTTTCTTCAATTTTTACAGAACAAATACGATGGTTGTGCTTTTATTTTAGCTTGTTTTGTAAAAACACCACAGTATGTGTTACTTAAAGCCTTAATTTTAATTTTTTTGGCTTTAGATTTTTAAAAAAAGCCTTTCAATGAATCAAACACTATTTGTATAGCACTTTTCATACAAAATAATGTAGCACAAAGTGCTTTACATTTAAAAAGACAAACAAAACAGTGTAAGAGGATACAAAATGAAATACAAAGCCCAACCCACTCTCTCAACCCATGTTTAACACACACACATGCACACACATGCACACCAAGACATTTCGGGCTGGATCTACTAAAATCCCAAATAACGAGTGCCAAATTGTGTGTGCAAACTAAAAAATTGTGGGCGTATTGCAGGTGATCTACTATGATTGCATGGGCAAGTAATAACAGGCACAAAAGTGGTGTGAACCACCCTCTTCAAATGAGGAATTCGCGTGTGCTGTTGTCACCATGGAGAGCTTGGTAAAGCAGAGTGCCGTAAACGGAAAATGAAGGACACACTGGTGAACTCCAGCAGAGACACCTCAGTGATTTGGGAGGTCATGAAAAGCACACAGTTCAAAACTGGCATTGCTGGATAGACGATACGTCTCTTCTATTTTTATTTCTGACCAGAGGTTGCGGTAACCTTTTTTGTTGTCTGTCATTTTGACGGACAAGGTCGTCACTTTTCCCTCATGCCATATTTTTATTTTTCATTTTTAATTTTCCTTTTCTGATTACAATTTAACATAATCTAAATGACAGCATTCACATAGTTACACAGCTTCATCACCAATAACCTCTCAGTCAGTGCGTGGAGATCGTGACGCAGTCAGCTCTGACTGACAAACAGAGTGATTCTGGCTATGGTGGGGATCATTTTACATATGTTAAATGGCCTCTGCCACGATGTATTAAGAGCGCAAAACAGAGAGGGTTTATTTTACGCGTGTGTCTGCATGAGTATGATGGCACACTGGATCATCCCTCTTTTTCCAGTCCTTCATAATGACAGACAGCCTCCAAATCTTTCCGTCATTCATCAAAAAAATCAGTCCGTGACGGAAGATATTCAGTTAATGCTGTTTATGACAGTCGAAAAATGTTGACACGCACATGGAAGATACTCTCTCTATGTCATCAGCCCTCTGTGTGAAACTCTGTGCCGGTTTGCAGCTGCCTTTCAAACGTGCTAAATATAGACGCAAAAACATGGAGTGCAATCAGTTGCGGGTTTGATAAATCACATTGCGGGTGCTAAATGATCATATTTGCGTCTCCTCCACCCAGTATTTTGAGGACTGAGAAAACGCTATCTTGACATAAAAATGAGGAAACACAGGAGCTAAGACCAAACTGATAAAACCATGATATGAAATAAGAAATAACAAAAGGTACAGACAAAATGAAAACACCAAAAGACATAATCTGAAGTCAGACTTAAACCATCAAGATATTAAAACACTAGCAGTTGATAACATGTGACATGTGACAAAAACGTGCTAAAATAGCATAATAAAATAAATAAAATACAAAACAATATTTCTGAATTTAAAACCTAGATAGAAAATACATAAAGAAGATTAAGAGGTAATATAAGATCAGTCAAAAGCCAGACTTAAAAGGTAGATCTTAAGTTTGCTTTTAGAAATATGAACAGTAGGTGTTGCTCTTAGGTCTTCAGATTGACTGTTCTACAAACAGGGCTGTAATTATGAAGATTTTTGACCATATGTTTTAGTTTTGACTTTGGGCACTATTAAAAGACCACTAGCTGAGGACCTAAGGGCTCTACTCGGCTCATATGAAGATGCAAATCAAATAAATGAGAAGTACCAAGACCATTAAGAGATTTATAAACCACTAATAGAATCTTAAAATCTATTCTTAAAGATTCAAGTAGCCAATGCAAAGACTTTAAAATCAGTGTAATGTGGGCTGTCTTTCTGGTCTTCATCAGCTGAAGCTGTTAAATATTCTTTTAAAGAAGACCAGAAAGAAGAGCGACACAACAGTCAATTACACAGGTAATAAAAGCAGTAATATGAATATGAGTCTCTGCATTGGCTTGAGAGAGAAACTGGTGCACTCTGGAGATGTTCTTTGAGAGCTTTTGACATTCAGACTTTGACAGTCTAGCTGTAATCACTCTGTACATGTTAAAAAGAACATTCTGGGAGAAAAAAATCAAAGTAAAACTCACACACTGTTCCAGCTTTTGCATGAGACTCAAAGATCACAACGCTTGCCAGTTCCCTCTTCACCTACAAACCAGAAAACAAAGCTTAATTTACTTGGATTAACCAACAATGTGACATCTAGAGAATAATTAAAAAAGCAATTCTGCTCTCTGGATAAGAGCCTGTTGAAATATCTATTTATATGCACTGTATGAAAAGGATAATGGCGCTAGAGTGTGAAAAACATCTCCAACCTTTTTCATCTCCTGTAATTTGATTTGTGTGACTCTTCATTATGGAACGATGAGATTGTATCTAATACAATCTCATCTACATGATGTGATTACACATGATTCTGATGCTGAGTTTATGCTGCACAGGGCCTATCAACGTAAAAGTGTGTACCATTATGCTGACAGTGAGTATCATCTCACCCTCTGGTCTTAAAAACAAAAACACTGCAGTAATTGGTTCTGATGTAATGTAGGCCTTTTTTGGGAACCTGCACTGTTCCTTTAAGAGAAGAGAGGAGCAGCTGACTCACGGTGTTGGAGAGGTGAGCTAAGGCCTTGATGTGAAGCAGCTCATCATAGATGATCTCGAGGTCGTCTCCTGTCCTCTGACCAGGCCTGAGGACACACGCAGAGGTTAGTCACAAATGAACTCACTGCTAAGTTATATACTCACACCTCATTTCCCATTAGTTGCACTGAAATTGGTAATGACACATCAAAACGCTCGAGCGGTTCTGCAGCCACTACAGATGTTTATTTCTTAGTATTTAACATGCATGTAACTTCAAAGGTCACCAGCAATATTTATATATCAGTGTATGTAGTGATATACTTGTCATGTGTGGTGTGTTGGAGGTTACATATAAAGTTATCCATTAGAGTGCTTGGATTAATTTGCCCTCTGTAAGCACTTTGAGATGCATTTTTTGTATGAAAATTACCATATAAATACAGTAAGTTGAGTTTCTGTTTTAATGTAAACCGTTAGGTTTGCAAAATGAGTAATCTGACTGAGGTTTGTTTTTAGCTTTATTTTACAGTACTGGTGCTACATCAACAGGTCTACAACAGTGTTGGTGCCTAGACAGCTCCTAAACCAATACCTTTAAAGGTTGTAATTTTTTTTCTTTTGGCAACCCATGTGATGATGCATAGTACCTGCAATGTGAAATTCTTTGGCTGCAATGAACAGCTAACTGAGCAAAGACTGGCTCTAATATTCTGCAAATGAAAGCACAATTACCACTGCAATTTGCTTTGTGAATCCATCCTGTATGTATTACGCAGGTTGAAAAAGGTACCACATATTTATCAGATTTCAATACCAATTCCTATCCATTAATTGTATTTCTAATGATTTTTTTCTAATACTTAAATCATCAGTGGGAAAAACACCCCCCTAATACCCTGTGTACAGGCGTGGCTGACTAATCCAGGGAGTAGGATGATAGAGAGAGGACAGCATTAACACTGTGGAAATATCCCCATCATGTTTAACTTTTGTTGGTTTTATTTGTAACCAGAAGTGCTCTGAGAATACAAGCCTCCACCAAGGCATTACCTATTTGAGGGGGGCGATAGCATTAGCAACACTGCGTCATGCATACGCTGACGGAGTGTGACCAGCTGTAAATGTTAAGGTCTGTTTTTTCTGCTATAGGCTGCAGAGCTTCAGACTATGAGCTGTAGACACCATATACAAAGAGACATACAGTGGGCTGACATGTGTAATAAGTAATTCATGGATTTAAGGCCCTGTTCATTCAAAGCGCTAACATCTGTTTAAGGCATTCAGATACCAACTGATTGTGAACTGAACTGACCTTGATGCTTAAGTCTGGCCACGATTCAATGCCTGCGGTATCATATCAGAAATGTGGTCTGGGATGTTTGTTATCTGAATGGCCAAATTTCAAGGCTCTCAGTCTTTAGTAACACAAAACACCATAACATGTTATTTTTTACAGTAGCTTAAAACACAACTATTCAGCAGCAGCACTGTTAAATTTAAAAGGTTGCTATACGATGACTTTACACAACCTTTACTGGCTACTAAAGTCATCCTAGTGTTATGTTATTTATATTTTGTTACTTACGATTTTCTCAGGATCATGCGCAGCAAAGCATCAGGGCCAATCTGAGCGAGGAAGAGGATGGTCTCTGGTAACTCTTCTTCACTCTCCCTCTTCTCCTCCTCACTAGGCAGTGGCGTGTCCTCCTCTTCGTCATCGAGAAAGCGGTAGAACAGGTATTTGTCCTGAAAGCCCAACTCCTGGTCCACTGAAAAACAGATAAGCAATAAAATGTGGAACAGCTTGAGTTTGAAAATTTAATAAAAAGCGGTCATAATAATTCAGCACTGTTGGTTTATTAACTTAGAAGATAATTAAAGACATTTTCTTTGAAGTGCATGAATTTGAGATCAAAATTTGATCCATATTTTATGTTTCTGCTTCTGATCTTTTAGTTTGGTTTCCATGCTGGTATTCCAACAGACAAGCTGTGATTGATGTTCACTTTCAAAGAGCCTGACGGAGAACTTTTGAGTCTGTAAAGTAAGTAAACTTACAGTGGTGATCACTATATCCTTATTTATATGTAAGAAACTCATGCTGTTAAAATGAAAAGTTATATTTTGCTACTTTCCAAGTGATGCTGCAAGACTTCCATTGTTTACAGCATATATGCACTGATGGAGAAGTAATAATGATAAGGAAGAAATACAGATTGTTACCATTATACCTACCATGGTTGAGCCCTCCTTCTTCTAACAGTGCCTGCCACATCCCAACAGCATGAGAGCGTGTGAGCACACAGGCACTCTGCAGCACCAACCAGTCCACCAGCTCTGTGCCCACACAACATTGTCTGCAGTATGTACAAACAAAAAAAATCGTGTTTTAATGTCAACACAATGTTGGAGCGGCAAAATTTATAGAACTTACCCATACCTGTATGTCTTGAGGTGATATTTCCTGTCTCGTATCATGTGAGGGGCCCTGGACAGGATGGCATTGCGGAGAACCTTTCCCGCACGCTGCAGCTTTTCTGAAGGAACCTGTGGACAAAGGCAGATTTAACATTTGGCAAATGCATCATTAAAGGTGCAGCATCTAATGCAAAAAAGTTTCAAATGCTGTTTTTTTTTTTTGTTTTGTTTTGTTTTTTCTTGGGGGGGGGGGGGGGGTTCGGCTTCTTGTCATCTATATAATCTTATACTACACACCACCTAATTACCTTAAACTTTCACACAAGCAAAAGTGAATGTCATGTTATTTAGCATCTTTATAGAATGTACTACTGATTATTAAAAGAAAAAAAAAGCAGAAACACTATTAAGAAAACTTTAGTTAAGGACAACCCTACTTAACACCACTACCCTCCAAAAACATTATTGTCTTGTGGGAAACACTGAACAAATCAGTCACAAGCTAAGTGGCTAGCTGGACCACTAAACAGCATTTCCTCCTAGACATGAGGAAACAGTGATTAACTTTTAACTAAAAAGATTGTTGGACACTGGTCACATTAAAATGCCAGCTTATGGCTCATTGGCAATTTTAATTTTTATGAACGGTGGCTCTACTGTGTGTATGTGGCATGCTGCGATACCTAGCCATAAGCCAAGAGGCTAGTGGTGCAGACTACAAAAGTCTGTGATGTGTACCAGCAATGTGGGAGCATCAGCACTACCAAACTAAACCTCCAAAACCTTTTTTTAATGTGATCAGTCTAAAGCTTTCTCTGTCACATTCGTTACAGACCAATGAGAGGACATTTCTGACAGTTCTGGTAAAAGTGTTAGCAGACTTGTAGTCGCTTTTCACTTTTGGCTCAACTGCATCATAGATGCTGCCTGTTTCTTCTTAGAGGACACTCTTTGGTCTGGTCGTTTCCTGACCAGGAACAAATGTATCAGCATGAGGCTTTATTTAATGGATCTAGCTTATGACAGACACTGGATCTGGTGAATCCATTTGCTTTGCAAGGTTACTAGCCCAGGTGTTAATGCAAGATGTGAATCTAAGGTTTACTTTAGTTACGTTTTTTTCAGTAGTTTGACATCGTGCAAGATTCAAAAATATTAAAAGCAACCAACAAACAATACAAAAGTTAACTATAGCATATTCAACTACCCTTTTTAATTTATTTAAATATCAGCTCAATTTACATTAATACAAATTGATTTAGAAATGAACAGACATTACAAACAAAGCATGTGCTACATTAAACTGTATCAACCCCAACATCCCAATTCCAATACATTTACATTCTATCATTAATTCTTCTGCCTTATATTTGATAATTAACTAATGTTTGAGCATGTTTTTAGATACTTGTGTGTGCTAAGGTTAATGAAAGTAACATGCAGTGCAACACTCATAGCTGTAAAGCTAAATCACCAAATCTACAAACACATACTATACAGACACCTGCACCTTGTGAAAAAAGGGAGTAAAAACAGATGTGCACGCACACAGCTGTATTTGAAAACAACAAAGCCTGGCATGCAAATAGCACAGATGGGGCCTTTCTTCTATGTGCATGCATTAGCTAGCATTAGCATAACTACAGAGGATCACAGCTGTGAGTCATCACTGTCTTTTCTCTGAGCACACACCTTCAAATTCATTTTGGCACTCTCTGTCATTTCATACACACACATGAAAGTATGCAGAGGTATCACAGCACTGTCGTCTTTACTATGTCCTCACTGGTCTCTGTAAACTGAGGGTTGTCTTTTTGTGAATAACTGAGGATATTTCAGTTTTAATAGAATTTATAGCTGTTTTACACCAACTTGACCAAAGCCTACCCCTATGCAGTGCATTACATAAACTGCACAAAACTGTTCTGATGAAAGTGGTGAGGCTTGGAGGAATCAAAGACAGACTGGGACTGCATGGACCACCTTGTGTGTGTTGTGAGTTTGGTTCATTCATGCTTTGTGTGCAGGAGGAAGGGCACAGCTCTCTGTTGGCAGGGAATATTCAAAGGATCAAGTTGCCATGCTTCATTTTTTAACTTCCCTGACCAATCCAAGATAGAGGCCTGTGTTCTAGCAGTGTGCTGGAGGAAGCGTTTACCTTGTTATGAGCTTTGTTTGTGGAGTCTGAGTTCATGCCGTCTTTGTCCGTAAGTCCTGGGGACGAAAAACACAATTTTTATAAGATGTTCTACTCTTAATTTATATTTCACATACATTGAAGCACAACACTTTAATAATAAAGTTAAAATACTAGGGAGAGAGTTTTTAATTTACTTTTTATAAAAAAGAAAAACTTAAATTACCTTCCTCCCATTCCAGGTTAAGTACTGAAAATCAAATTAAAATTATAACTATCCATTTTTCTGACTTTTTCACAATTTTACATGGCTATCTAAATCATTTTATTAACAGCTAAAACATTAAAGGTCTATTCTCTAATACAAATATTGTCTATTTTTTATTTAGAATGGGCAATTTTGCTGAACTATGAGGGGTCATGTGACTAGGGTTGAGTTACATATAGACCAAATATCCTGTCATATTTTGGCTAAACAGCCATTTAAGATATTTATCTCTATCCTTTCTGTGATATATGGACCAAATATCCTGTCATATTTTGGCTTAACAGCCATTTAAGATATTTATCGCTATCTTTTTCTGTAAAGTACAAAAAAAAGCCAGTTCCAAGTTCAATCCAAATGGGCCAAATGCCAAGGCCACAAAGGCCCTTTAAATGAAGCTTGAAATGAAGTTGCTCAGGCTGGCGTTTTTATTATATACATATTTGATTTTATTATTTGGTCTAAACTCCAGCTGGATCATTATAATCATCCTTTACCATGCCACTAAACACACAGAACACACATAGGACACAGTATAAAATACTTTGATGTTTACATTGAAATACTGAATATTTCACAGAAACATTTTCACAACATCAGTTTGAAACAAAAGGCATGCTAGAAACTTTCATAATGTGGAGACACTAATGACCAGTGAATGGTCAGAGTATTGTCACGAGTCAGGGGTATCTGATGCAAAAACGAAACGCCCTCTGTTGTCGGCTCTCGGATGATGCGTGCCTTCTTAAACTTGCCTCCTAAACTCTGTCTTTAAAAAATATGTCATGCTGCTGCTTGAAGTCATCTTTGAATTAACATTCATCTCTTCACTGTTACAAAAAGCCAAAAATTGGCTGGCAGCTTTAACATCTCTGTTTCCTCCCTTGTTATTATAAGAATGTCACAGTAATTTCATGCGGCCCTGTGTGACAAACCCACCTGCCTTAAAGAAATACAATCAAAGTCTGAACCATAATGGAAAACAAAGGAGGTGGTATCCAAACCATGTGGGGCTGAGCCATGTTGAGCAGAAACCACAAATAGAAAAGCACCATCGTTGACAATCAGGTGGAAAATAGGAAAGACACCTGTGCTGCATACTAAAATGTTTCACGCCTGGTGTACAGTAGGGACCAATATATAGCTCAGCCATGGTCACAAATGATATCAATATTTGTTTCAATACTGCAGCAACAATATTGAGGCTAAGACTGCTGAGTAAGCGTCAGCAGTTTTCTGTACTGCTTATCTTCAAAAGAGCACACTGTATCATTGAAAATAACAAGGATTTATAAGTTCTGCGGTGAAAGTTTTGTCAACCTTATTTCTGTGTGTGTGTGTGTTCCTACTCACTGTCATTGTTGGATCCACTCTCCATCGCTCCATAAGGAGGAGCCAACAGTCCAGCCAAGCTCTGACGATACTTCTGAAAAACAAAACACAAACACGTATCACAGTTAACGTCAATCTTTACAGCAGTAACACCTCACAGTGATGACACAATTATAAGACAACTTCTTCATCAAACATCTTTTCACACTGCATTTCTGCCTTCCTCAACACACACACACTGACACACACCACGCCAACTGTAAGAGCCCCTCAAAACAAAGCCCTTTGTACAACCAGGATCATTTACATGCAGAACAACTAACATTATATAACACACACACAAACACAATTATACTCACAGCAGCATTTAAATCAGGGTTAATGAGAGCAGCAAGGTCTGTCTAACGTCGACAGATGCTGCTCATACAGATGTTGTGAACAGTGACATGTGTTTCTATTGCCAGAGTAAAAAAAACAGTATACGCAAGCAAGAGTGGCCCTCCATGAAGAAATGAATACAGAATACAAAATACTTGAACACAGAATAACAAGTGCCCCTGAAAAATACCAAATTGCTTGAGCTTAACACTAAATTTACTTTGTTTATACTTTATATTATGTTGTAGTAGAACCGTCATTCAAAAAATGTGACCAACCATTATGGACACACAATCAAAGCGAAATGCCAAAAAAAAATGGAAATCTTGAAAAGTAAGACTTTTATTTAGACAATTTCTGTCCTTGAATTTAGAAAATCTGATTTATGACATTAAAAACATTTGAAGGATCCCCAGGGTAACCTTTGCATGACAGCTGGCTCCACCTGACACAGCGTATGTAATCAACTAGATTCAAAGCTCCAAGCTTGAACAACTGAGTGTGATCTGAACAGGCACTGCCCGGTCAGCATCCATAAAGGAAAAAGAGGCAGTGGTTATGATTGTGCGAATGAGAGGTGACTGAAAGCCTGTAAACAATTGCTGCTCATATAGAGATTAGCATGGATGCTGTCTGCCTTAGTAGCAGCTCTAGCAGAACTGGACAACATGTCTTCATTTAATAAAGAAAAAAAACTGAAGACATTTACGCTGCTCCCCATTTAGGCAAGAGTTTGAGATAGGAATAGACTCATCTTCATTGACTGTAGAAAGAATTGGACAAAGCTATGTGACGATAATCCAAGAAGCCTCTTGAATATTGTTGATACATAGCAATGGATGCTGCCATATTGAGGCGGGACTTGAGGCCATCTGAACAACAGCATATCTGCTCAGACTTGTAGCCATGTCAGTCATGTCCCTACTTTCCAAAACCAGGAATCCTCTAAAAATAAATAAAGGCCATGACATAAAAAAATCACCTCAGTATGTAAGAGCACTTAGATGTAATGCAGTTTTAGACCCAGCCTTTTTTATTTTCCAACAAGGCTGTAAAATATGATTTTTAGGTGTTATTCATGCACACATTGATGTAAACTCTAGGGCTCCAGCAGCCAACCACAAGTGGACATTCGGGGAACTACAGCATTTGGTATCTTTAGGCCTCCTATTTTAACACCAAGGGTTGCCACTGGCTTGTCTTATGAACTTAACTCCATGGCAACAGTTCTCGCCCTCTGTGTCATCTGATTCACAAGTGTTAGTTGTGATAGACAGGATGATTATCCAAACACATTTAGGATATGTTTTTAAAGGTTCTGCCCTTCCAGGACAAACTCTGTGTAATGTTGAGCAAGATTTTGGGCTAAATGTTCTTTCAAAAACCAGATGCTGATGGTTATTGGGCTGCAGTAAGCCCCAGTAATGACCTTAATTTGGGTCGAGGATCGTCCTGTGTCTTGGTGGACAGCCAACTGGATCCTTCAACTCAGCGCCAGTGAAAGTTTTTGGGGTCTACCACTTGACTTTTTTGATCCATAACCCTCAGGATCTTTTAAGAAATTCAAAATTACGGTCTTACTGCGTCCCACACTGTGAGAGGCCTTGCTTATGCAGCTCAACAATCCTACCATGTTCAAAGACAGAAAGCTTTTTGCCTTTGCCATCAGGAGGTCATGACAGTGTGAATACCTGACAGAACATGATATGGAATCCAATTTTTAACTCAGATTTTAGTATTTAAAGGCTGTGGTCTTTAACTTTTGATCAGCTGATAAAAGTTGTTTGTATTTAATGCAGCTTTCAATAAATTGCTGGCTCAGTTTTTTTTTGTTTCTCGCTCCCATTTCTTCTTTTTGAATTTTGAAGCTCCACTTTGAACCTTCTTGAGATCCAGCAGTGCAAAATGCAAATTCTTGCAGTTTTTCTGGTCTTAAGATTTAGATTAGGAGGGTATATGGGATATCTATGCTCATTTTGTATGGTCAAAATATCAGCTGTAAATATTGTCAAATATTATCTTAAATGCCAGTATTGATAATCAGTTTTATAGTATACCTGCCAATACCGATACCTATTGTGCACCCTAGTAAAAATTCTTATTTTCAACTACTTAAAAAGGAACTGCTGTAGCTACTCATTTATAATTACTTGAGTTAATGTCATGTTACTTTCCAGCCATGAGCACAAGAACTGAAATAAATGCAGCACTGGTCTTCAGCAATGTCATTTACCTTCTGAGGGCTGCAAGAAACACACACAGACACACTCGCTGCAAACACAGACACACAAAGAAAGAGACAGAGAGAACAACTATTTGACCCAAAGAAATAAAAACTGAGTTTTTCTTTGACACTCAAACACAAAATTAAAAAAAGAAAAAAGCTATCTCTGAGAGTTTCATTTCCAGCAAAACAAGTCAATATCACAGTGACATATAATCTGGCCCACATGGAAACCACATGCACGCTCTTCACTGTGTTATAATCGAGGAGTCAGACTCACCTGAGGTTGCACACTCCTAAAGCTGCAGAGTCTCAAACCCTGGAGAGCTGCCCTCTGCTCCTCTACAACTCACACACAAGCCACCGGACAGCATCCTGCTCTAAACAAGCTGCTCTCATCCTCTCTTCCTTTTCTCTCTCTCTCTCTCTTTCACTTAAACAGTCGACCTAGTGTGTCTTTGCCTCTCTTTCCCCGCTGTGATCAAGCCAAGAACCAGAACACTTTCTCTCCCAGGTTACCAGGGTGATCTGCACGGCAGAGCTACACCACTGGAGGAGGAGTAAAAAGGGAGCATGGGAGGGAAAGAAAGGAGGATGTAGAGGGAGGAGGGAAGGCTGGCAAAAGACACAGCACGGGTCATAAAGGAGAGAGGAAGTGGGCAAGTGAGATGTAAAGCAGGTAAGAAAGGACAGAGGGGAGAAAAGAGAAACTAACAATACATGCCTGACCAAGCATCCGCTGCTTGATAAATGTATTCTAACATCTGTCGCAAAAACACGCTTTTACATGGCCTTGCTGTTTATCCCACTTTCACTTCATGTTATAATAATGTGGCAGCGCCTGTTTCTTTCATCTTTTCATCAAACACATGACTGCTTTCTAGTCTTCACCACACACCGCTCTTGAATTCGTCCACACGCACAAACAAACACATAAATATAAAACACAAAGACCCTTTTACTACGACGAGGACAAGTCTCAGAGGACGACAACCCTGGGCTATGTTTTCTGTTTTATTCCAACAGTCCAAAAATAGACGACCGAGAGGAAGACCGGGTGCTCTTAGGCAACAGACAACACACGACAAGTCTGATAATTGGATGGTACACATGCTTAAATTAACAATTATTGTTGCATCTGGATTTTATGTGGCCACGTTAAGGCTTGGCGATATAGACTAAAAGTTAAATCTTGAAAGAAATGATGATACACAGCATATTTGGAGTGTGAGAAGATATTGATACACCAATATGTTGTGATATTGTGTGCAATACTTTAACAGCAGGTAATACTCTGTTGGCTAATATTTTATACAAATTCAGGACATATGTTTAGTATTGTCAGACAGCTTCCGGCTGCTGGTTTGTAGCAGGCAATCAACCGTTTGACTCTTTGTCTCTAAAGCATTTACTGTTATTGCATCCACCAAGAAGGCTATGTTTTTTGCCAGTGTTTGTTAGTTTGTAAGTTTGTGAACAGGATAACTCAAAATATTAAGATCAAATTATGATGAAATTTTCAGGGAATGTTGTTCATGGCAAAAGGAGGAAGCGATGAAGATTCCAATGGTTTATCCGAATCTGGGTGAGGATCCAGAAATGTTTTAAAGTATTTCTTAACAGTGTGGGATAAGGCTACACTTGCACAGCAGCTGGATCCACCTGATTCAATTGGACCTGCTCAGCCAAAACCAGCACAGCTCAATCACCTACCTTTAAAGCATGAGGATGTGAGAGCTACGAGAGAGACAACAGCAGAAGTGACTGCTCGTACAGAGATTAGCATAGATGCTACCAGCTTTAGTAGCAGTTTTATCACATCTGGGCCACAGTTTATAAAATGAGAAACACCTAACAACACTACAAAGTTCTCCATATTTTTGTTCCACTTCAGATGGGTTTTGGTAAAAGTTTGTTCTGTGAAGTAGTATAATAATTTTGCACCACAGCAGTAAGCCTGGCAACTACATAATCTGATTGGCTCGTTGTGAATGTGATTGGCAAAACAATCATTCAGTCGTCTGTGGAATATCCTTGTAAAGCTCCTTCCCATTCCCAAATACTTTCTATGGATTGTTGCCCGGATGGACCAGTGAAATATATTCAGTATAGTATTTATTGAACGGTCTATCTGCTGTGTCAGGTTAAGACGTGGCAGATTTTCTCTCTGCACCTGTTTTTTAAAACAGAATTGAAACAGCATTCATTGTTCTTAGGGGCAGGTTTGTTGATAGAGCAACCAGTGCTCAGAGTCTCATAAAATTTCATTAAAAAAAAAAAAAGTGTCATGAGTTTTGTAAGATCATCTGAAAGATGCCTATTCTTCGATAACAAACCCTTAGTCAAGGGCAGAAAGCCGCATGGCCTAATCAATATTTCATACACTGAAATCTAGGTCGATATTTATCTTACCAGTGTCACTGATCAGAGGGCTTATTTCTTTTTACTGCATCAGTGAGAATAAAGGTCTGTGTTTTGGGGCACCATGGTTAATTTGTGCACCTAATGTATCAACGTTACATTTTCCAGGGCAAGTAACCTTGTCAAACCCCAACCCTTGGTACTTTATGTACAGTGAATATAATTCCCCACTCTGCCCTCCAGGTTTCTGACTCTTTCTGGTGTAAAAGCCCAGAATTAATCATTTAAAAAAAAAAGTCATGTCACATTATCCAACCGGTAAAATAAAATTCAACACAATATTTCCATTTATTCTTGACATTGCACATCGCACTTAAAAAAAAAAAATCAGTCAGATACAGCTTTTGTTTAAGGAACTTTTTCAGAGCAACCAAAACATGCATCTTTTTATAACATACTTTTTCATGTTTTTAATGGTTTGTTCTTTTTTTACCTCAATGAAACTTTAATTTATTTTGCTGATGTGCCCATAACTTTAAAGGCGCTGGAAATGTGTGAATTATCAGTGTCCTTTTAAGAATAAATCAAGCCATGAAATGACATAAAATGCAATACATTACCCCTCGACACAATTCTAACCAATAACTGTAAGGGAGCTTTGCAAATACTAATGCACCACACTGCTTGTCTTGCCGAGTACTATGGTACATGATGGCTGCTTCAGCACTGTCTCAGGCATCATTACTTCAGGTTATTGTAAATAGGCGACATGCACTCCCCTAAAGGGGTGCATGCAAATGCGTTGTACAGCAGTGTTTGCTAAATTATATTCTAACACGGTGTCACTGTAGCTCTGTTCCCTAAATCTTTAATCAGGCTCTTAAATCTGGAGTTTATTGACCTGCATTAAGGTCAACAGTTTGTTTATTTGAACCCTGTCTGGATTCAAAGTCAGAGTTTGTACTTATGGAGCAACTTTAGCATGAAACTGTTAAACTTTGAGCAAGTCAGAATTTAGAGGTGAAATTAAACAATCACTGATCCATGCCACTGAAAATTGGACTGCATGAAATGAGGGCTCGACAGAAACAAGAGGGCTCTGAATATGCAGCCCAGTAAACTGATTCAAAGCTCTGCAAGGACTCAGCCACTGAATACAGAGGGTAACATCAAGATGAGGTCCACAAAGAGGAAACTGACACAAAAGCCTCTCATGGAGGATGTCAATGCTTTGACCAAAGACATGAATGCTTATTCCCTCGGATTGCATAAAGCAGTATTTTTTCTGATATGCATCTCCTTACAGTGAGTTTTTCTAGCATGAGTCATCTATTTCACTGAATCTTACCCCATCTTTTTCCTCTCTGTGGAGTGCTACACAGAGATGTTCTACTGGAGGATACAGACTGTGTATTTGTATCATGAATACTAAGGATGATTTCCCTTTTATATTTATGCAGAAGTGTCTGACTCCCCTTTAGATCATTTCTTATGCTCCGGATGCATCAATGAAAAAACATCACTTTACTATGAGCATTAGTATACATCATACAGTGTCCTGTGTGTGGTCTTTGAGTGAAGTGGCACAATGGAAGGAGGAGAATTACATAATCCATCTGAAATTCAGACAAAACGACTAAACTGCTGAGTAAATAGTGGAACACCAGCTGCCTGGTGTGCACTGTTTTGAAGAGAATGGGAGCAGAAACTCTGATTAGTCTGATCTATGTTACGGCAAATACTCACACATGTATGATCAAGTCCCATAATCCATCCATTTGCGCCCTGCACCTGGCTTTGCGCCAAGAACATACGTCCTCAAAATAGCAAAATACAGACTGACAACACCCCAAACCGCCATGTGCCACACACTTTAGGCAACATGCTTCCTGCCGTCAAAATGGCGTAAAGCTTGACTCTACTATAGGGACAGGAATGATACAATATGATACAACACAGCGTGATACAGCATGATACTAATAGGTAAAATACAATACGATAGGACTCGGATTCGTGCAATTCCCTAATATACAATATGACACAATTAAAAGCTTTCAGTCAAGGGACCAGCACAGAGGGCTGGAGAGCAAAATAGTGTCAGCTAGCAATGACTACAGTTTTGATTTTCATTTCTTCAAAGTGACACAAATGTACATCCCATGAAAACCACAGGAGAATTGAGATATGAATGTAAACTGTAAGCTTATGGTCCATTTGACATTTTCGCAACACCAGGACGATATTTATATCACTTTAAACAGCAAAGTCTTCCCCAGAATGTCCATTCACTCATGGTTACATTCCATAATATCGGCTTTACACCGCTGCCAGGGTAACATGTAATTTTTTAACATGTTTGGACATTCCTCTTTGGGTTCACCTCATCATCAGTTAAAAAAATCTGAATTAAAAAATAACTGTCTGTATTTTCAAGAATAAAAAAAGAATCTAGTTGAAATAGGTAGTGGGCAACCAAGACTGTCAACTTCTTAATAGTGTAATATGGAGGGAAGCATTACTTGCTTGCCAGGGATGCGATACAAAACCATAAGAAACAATATTATACAACAAGGTAGGATTCAAAATGATATAATATCATACTATATAATGCCAAACATTATGATACAAACAATAACAGGGCCCACAATAACTTTTATATCATGATACAGCCATATTCAAGTATTAATGCAGTGCCAGACAATTAGGGCTGAACAATATATCGTTATCGTATCGATATCGAGATATGAACATTCAAGATATTAATATCAAGAAGCAACGATATAAACGATATAGATTTCCCCTGCGCTAAAACTGCACTTTCCACATTCTTTTGTATTATGATGGTTTTATTTTTCTGAAAAATGCTTGGTTTTCACTGAACCCGTAGTGGTATCATATCGTATCGATATCGAGATATCTGGCATGAATATCGAGATATGAAATTTTGTCCATATCGTTCAGCCCTACAGACAATTATTAAGTCATACATCACCGTATCTGATAAACTAATGAAAACAAATGAGACTGAAATAGTGCCAGTCGTTTTGCCAAACTCCTTTTCCTCGGCCATTTGACTTAATGTAGTACTGACCACATTTCACTGTGTTGTTGTAAAGTGACGGTGTGGAGAGTCAAACTGGCAAGAAATCTGTTTACAAAGTCATATTTTCATTCATTAGCATTCTCATATTTGACACCAGCCAAGTTAAGAAGCATTTATATCGTCCTGTTAAATTCTGTTCCATCTCTGCTGTCCTACTGTGATGTCTGTAGTGCATGGCTTTTGCATGTTTACGCACATATGGTTTAGTATTATCTGCAATGTTGTTAATTTTCACTGAGACCTCCTGCCACACCATGAAAAATGTAATCTTTATGTAAAAAACTATTAAGTAGACACCAGGGCATCTTCTAAACATGCTCATTTCACAGATAACAACACATATTTATGTTAGATTCTCATTCTCTATCTGAAAAAGTGATATTTACTTGTTATTTTGACAAGCCACTTGAGGAGAAACACTGGTGTAAGGAGAGATGTTAATTTCTGTAAATAAAGACTTTCACAAGTGAAGCTATTGTTATGACTAATTACACCCCAGTATTTTGCCGCAAGGACTTGTCAAAATATCTTCTGTGGGAGAGGCAGAGTTTAACAACGCTGGCACAATTTAAAAGCACAGCGAGGCTAGTTATTTCATTAAATGTGTGACTGAGTAAGATATTTGAATCCTGTCCAATTCAAACCCACTTGTCTGCACTGAAACCACTTAGTGCATCATTTCTACAGTGAAAAAGCTTCAAAAAGCCACAAAACTGCCTGATTACAACAAATACACACGAGGACGCACTCTCCATCCTTAATCTTTTATTGCCCTACTGTTAAGTGTCACCTGAGTTGGATATTAAATAGGTGAAGCAGAAGGCAGCATTGTGGAGGACAGCCCCCTTGTGGTTAGAAGCACCATTTCAGCATATGAACATTTCAAAATGCAGTCTCACTATTACAGGGAATTTCATCCAAAATGGAGCCCTTTAGGCATGCTACCAGAACATGTTTTACACTGAATCATAAAGTTCCAGCTAACACTCACAGCTACACACAGCACAATAAAACTGTTTGTCTCTCACCTCCCAGAGGCTCTTAAACTCCCTCTGCTCGATGCGGAGCAGCTCACTAGTCTCTCGGCTGACGATGGTAGCATGGCGTGGTGTGTTGTCCAGGATGGACTCCCCAAACGCTGTCCCAATCCCAAGTGTGCAGATGGTAACAGCATCCTGAAAAGTAAAAGTTCAATTTTAGGAAATTTGTTCAAATGAGCCTTTCTACAGGGGCATGTTGTCAGCCGCACTGCCTCTGCACACTGTTACATACAGACTGACAACTGTGATTCTACCAACAACCCCCCGCCTTTTTCACAATGAATTTTATCATCATACATTGGTTAGAAAATTTGATTATTTTTGATGAGGTACCATCATTTAGAGACCTAACACCAGTCAGTTGTCTCTGGTGTCCAAAATTTGTCAGAATTTAAATCTAGGGATGCATAGATGCATCAGTATGAGCCAATATCAAACCTTTTTACAAACATGGCCACTTTCAAATTATGTGGCATAACCAGATGTCAGTTGCAACTACTTGTACTGTATATTTTTTTTTACATCAATCAAGCACGGCTAATTGACAATTTAAAGAAGTTTATCAATGACAAGAAGAAACGACCTGCTGAAAAAAAGAGATTTACATTAAAGAAGTAATTACAAAATAAGATCAGCATTGGTATCTGCAATCTGCTAAACTGTCACTGCAAACATCTATCAGCATCACTATCAATAGTCAAAACCAAGAAAATATTGAAGATGGCTGAATTGATTAGTAATTGATTATTAGTAGGGATGGGATTCAAGGAGTAAGTTGCTAAGAACTTGTTCTAACAAATTTGGGTGGTCAAATATTTGTCTTTTTGATAAACAGTCACCCTCTGAGTTTCTTTGACTTTGTCCTGCACATGCTTTGTTAAACAATTACCTAATGCCCTCACAAGAGGCAGTCAGCGCAGATGACAAAAAGGTATCAAGGAGGTAATCATGGCGGACAGGAGGTAGAAGACATCTAAAGCACGGCTTTATTTTACACAAAATGGTGCTGGCATGGCAGTATGCAAATGTCTTTGCCTGTGTGTTTGAAGATGAAAACATCTGTCAAGACAGCAGGACATTTTAATATCAGGATCTACGTGAATCAACGAGGGAATTGACACAGAATTGGATCTCTTAGCACGACTGATAATGGTTGTAGTTCTGATAAAATCTTATCATTTACAGTTCCTAATAGTTAGTGACTAGTGACCAGTGAGTGCAGTATAGTCCTATTATGTAAGCTAACTCAAGTGCCAGACAAGTTGAATCTAAATTCTGCAACTTTAACTGATGGCACAAGTAAAATTGCACTTTGACATTTATATGCTGCTGCTGCAGGTAAGTCATACTCATCCACTTAAAGCAGCCATGGTTTGATGCAGATCTGGAATAAAGCTGTTTTAAAATAACTGCATCAGAAAGACAATGCTACTGAACTAATGTTCTGAGACGTATTGCCTTTTTATGTAATCAAATATTAGCACAGTTAGTCGATGTAACAGGTCAGCTTTTAAAAGTCTAATGTCAGTTGTGTTTATTCAGCTCAATGAATTAACGTGAAGTGAATGAACTATCACATTGTTTAAGTTGTCCTTGAGGGATGCTTTTCGAAGTGCTCCCTGGAAGGTTTTTGTGCTGCCCTTTTGAACAAAGTTAATAAAAGCAGTTTATTGACGTTATAAGATGACTTTTTAGGTCCTTTTATCAGGTTTTGCTGCTGTCTGGAGGAGGTCCCAGTGCAACCTTAAAACTAGCTGCTACATCAAAACACAAAGTGTAATCAGGAATGGCAGATCAATCTTCCATTAGTTTTTTTTTCATTTATGATGCCCAAGTTTCTATTTTACTCTAAGAAATGACATAAAAGTTGAATCTGCTAAATAACTGGTGCCATTTTATTTCATTTCCATTAGAAACTAACCCCTGCTATCCTAGGCACCACAGTGTAGCAGCAGAGACATGTATCCAAAGGTTTGCTTCACAGTGGACCAACAAGATGAGCAGACAGATTAATATATGGTAATTAATGCAAATTAATTCACACATAGAGGATCTAGTAGACTGACTCCAAAGGAGGAAAAATACTGTATCTGTGGTTGCTGGACATAATTGGACAACTGGAGGCGAGAAGATGCAAACACATGCACACACATACCCACACTGTCCACTGATTTGGAGTGATATTCAGCATGCCATGGAAACCTTTTCTTGCTGTCCATACTGACATTTCAAATATAGCCACAGAAACTAGGACAGCACTGGCTCTTTAGGGCTACATACATGAAAAGGACATCTCACATTGGAGGGGCTTTGTATCTCATTCTCTTACTAGAAAATCCCCTCACTCTCTCTCTCTTTCCCCACATGGCTTTATTCTCTTCTGTGAGTGTGTGTACAGTACTGTGTTGCTCTGACATAAAGCAGTATACAGTAGCAGGAAGCAGAGTTCTCTGTGGACTTGTTTTCTGTGCTGTTGCATGTTTGCTCTGGCATACTTAAGCAAGGAGGCATGAGCTAATGTACTACATAAATGTCAGTATTACATAGAGAGTCATGCTGGACCAGTTTTCAGACATGAGAGGCTCTTGTAAAGCAGTCTGGATCTTGACAGAGCAGATTTGAATAACGGTCCAAGAGGGAGTAAGAAAATGGAAGTCATAAAAAAGCAAATTAAAGGATGAATCCCACGGTGTCCATGATTCATGATTCATTTCATTAGTCATTCATTCATTCATTTGTGGTTTGAATGATTTATAGTAAATAGAAAACAAACAAAGATGAGCAGCAAAGTGAAACCAAGACATTTAAGTTGGGTAAAATGAGTCTGAAGAAGCGTTTACCTGGTGGTTTGCTGTTTCTGACACTTTGACATCCAAGGAGCCAGACAGGACGGCATACCAGCTGGTGCCTATGTCACCCTGCCGAAACACTGGGGACATATTTATACATTAGGTAGAGTGAAAAGAACATGTGAACATACAGAACTATGGATCAGTGATGCAAGATATTGGATTTTTGCAAATATCTTCTTAACTTATCAACACAGATACCGATTTCGATACCAGTATTTTTTGTCAAGAGCATTAAGCTCCACTGTAACTAAAACTGAGCTGTTCTTTTTATGGTCACAGTCTATTTGTATTTGAAAAATATGTGAAACAAGAAAAACAACATTTTATTCTTAAATAAAGATACTTTTGATTAGTAAAAGTTGATAAGTAGTGATGATGAGGAAAAACAATATGATACATTTGTACATTCTGTCAACGTTATAGCTTATATACATAATATCTATTGGCAATTTATACGGCTGAAATATCCACTGACAATATTGTAAAAATGTTGATATCTGCTGATAATTATTATCAGCTTTTTAGGCTAATATCGGCTGGTACCGATATTGTTCAGATAATATTGTGAATCCCTCCTACATATATACACATTTCTGTTTAGCTTACTTCTAATATGGAAATTACTTTTTAACTGACGGTAGATGAGTCTGTTCCTGAGGAGTACACATATGAACACTTGGTCTTTATGTTGTTGTTTGTTGTTGTTATTTTGTGTTGAAGAAATTACTAAAATGATAGATAGATTGGGCTAAATAATGGTGAAAAACACCCTATGCCATGCAGAATCCCCAAAACAATTGAACAAATCTGTATTTCATCCATCAAACTTATTGAATACCACTTTGCAGTTTTAGGATGAACATCGCCCTTTCTTTACCCTGTATGATTTTAACCAGGCAGGAACATTTTTGCATGTTATGTGGCAAAGTCCTGCAGTTAGAATTGAAAAACTTTCCTTATTGTTTGCTTTTTAATGATTCTGGGCAGAACCTCAACCAAACCCAGACACTGCTCTTGCTACCAGCCATCACTGTGGATAACAAGATGTTGGCGGAAACACAGAAGGCACACTCTCTCTATACATCAGTGGTTTAAGAGATTTTGACAATGGAGCGCTCTTTTGCTAGAGTGAACTAAGACAATTGTTGACAACAGATCTGAAGTACTCGATCCATGATGTACTTGCTTTTTCATTTATGTGGTTGATGATTTCATTCTATTGAACAGTATATCTATCCACTTAGTCAACTACTTATTCTTCTGACTGTATCTCTATCTCTAACTCTATCTTGTATTGTGCATGTTACGTTAGGGGTCCCTGGCCACTTGGCTGCAGACCAGTACAGGGCTGTGGATCATTTGGTACTGAGCACTAGAGAAACATAAACAATTAATATAATAAACATAGCTTGACTACACAGACTATACACACTAGCCCTCCAATGCTGTCATTGATGTGATGGACGTAAAAGTACAACTTATACCCATCAATAATAAATAATGACTGATGGATGACAAACACACCATCAGTGTTGTATGCACACTGTTCGTGGAGTATCCTCATCTGCGTGCAAAAAGTATAATAATTTGATTAGTTACAATGCCAACGGGTGACTTTCAGGCAGCTTAAGCTGGGGTTAAATACAGAGTGAGTGCTCATGAATATCTCTTTATTTGAGGTTTAGAAACAAGCCCATGGCTATTTCTGATTGTTATGGTTGGTCTTACTCTGCACAACATGTGTTTGTTTGTTGTCGACATCATTAAATAGTGTATTTTTCATCATTTGTGCCCTTTAGTTCTCAAACAGCAGTTCTTTAAAAAGATAAGACTGTCAAAATCGTATCATCAGTCATTCATTGTAAATGTTGTCAAACAACCAATAATGATAGCTTATAAATGTTACAGCTTGAGTTCTTGATATGACATGATAGCTCTACTAAATTAAACCACTATAAGATTTAAACTTGGGCACTGATATCAACTTGTGCCTTTTTTGAGATTTTGCAGACAAGGAAAGAGAGATCAATGTTTGGTTATGCAAGAGTCATAACACAAAGGGCTTGTCCTGAATACTGAACAAATTCACTTGACACTTTGGCGATATTATTCTTATACGCTTTTGCCAAAAAAATCAGCTTATTGAATTGAGCTGAATATGCTACCATCCATATCCTTCAAGAGTTATAAAAAGACCTTCAGGATATGTGTGTGGGGAGTTATGTAAACAGGAATTGACATAATCACAGTACTTTGCATCCTCATACATAATAATACAAGCGGTATAAGAAACAGGAAAAGGATTTGCTGCAGTGTGGCTGTCATGATAACAAATGCTGCATATAGTGTGCACTGTATACATATGCTTTCCTATACTTAACTAAAAAAAAATGGCTCTGAGGCATCTTCTGTGATTCACAAAACAAGCAAAACATCTTATAATCCAACCTTTTCCTACATTTCTGTCTGAGAGTGTTAATGTACATACATGTGATGCCTTTCTCCAGGCACTCATAGAAGGCACAGGCGCAGATCTGCAGTAAGAGTGGAGGTGGAAACCTCTGGAAGGCTTTGACCTCCCGCAGTCTGGTCAGAATTATGTCCACATCTTCTCCCGAACGCTCCGAGGGCCTGAACAAACACAAAAAAACACATCAAACATTAATCTCCAAAGAGTAATGTAGCATATTTCTCAGGTTTTGCACTATTAATTGTTATCAAGTGATGCCAGAGTACTGCAAAGACCTCCAGATGCAGGACAGAAAGATATAGAGAAACATTGTCAAAATATTTAAGTTTTAAGATGTTTACAGCTGTGTCAACTACTTAAATCTGAGCAACTGATTTTGGGCCATGAAAATAGTTACTCAACTGGGCAAAGAAGATTTAATCCAATTGAAAACATTTGCAGAAATGGACTAAAACTGTATGGTGTACTTTATATAATAAGTCACCCTTAAGAAACCAAGAGATTTTTCGACCTGAAGACTTTTGTAGGTCTCCATATTGTTTGCATTTACGTGGAGCTAGTTGGTAGACCCTTGGTAAAAAAAATCATTTTCTATAAAGATTGGGATCATACCCAAAGCATGTAGAAATCATCTGCTGCTATCTGCTGCATGTATCTAGACCAGGGATGGGCAAAATGCATCCAGCAAGCAACACGCAGCAACACAAATGTGCCATAAATTACCATTGTAACTGATGTCTTCTTTCTTTAAAAGTCTTGCATATGCAACACTTAACAAATTTGTAAACTGAAAATTGACCTGTAGTTACAGAAAAACAGATAAATATTATTTCTATTAAAATTGCAAAGCCCAATTCCAAGTAAGTTGGGATGTTGTGTAAAACGAACAAAAACTCAATACAATATTTTGCAAATACTTTTCAACCTATATATTCAATGAATACACTACAATGACAAGATATTTAATGTTCGAACTGATAAACTTTATTGTTTTTTTGCGAATATTCACTCATTTTGAATTTGATGCCTGCAACACGCACAAAAAGAGTTGGGACAGGGGCATGTTTACCCCTGTGTTACATCACCTTTTCTTTTAAAAACATGCATTTGAACTGAGGACACTAATTGTTGAAGTTTTGTACATGGAATTCTTTCCCATTCTTGCCTGATGCATGACTTCAATTGCTCAACATCCAAGGTCTCCATTGTCAAATTTCTTCATAATGCACAACAAATTTTCAACGTGAGAAAGGCTTGGACTGCAGGCAGGCCAGTCTAGTGCCTGCACTCTTTTACTATGAAGTCACGCTGTTGTGACACATGCAGAATGTGGCTTTGCATTGTCTTACTGAAAAAGGTAGGGACATCCCTGAAAAACAAGTTGCTTGGATGGCAGCATACCTTGAGCCAAAACTTATATGTACCTTTCAGCATTAATGGTGCCTTAACAGATGTGCAAGTTACCCATGCCATGGGCACAAACACACCCCCATACCATCACAGATGCTAGCTTTTGAGCTTTGAGCTAATAACAATCTATATGGTCCTTTTCTTCTCAAGCCCAGGCAACACAATGCCAAAGATTTCCAAAGCAATTTGAAATGTGGACTCGTCAGACCACAGCACACTTTTTCAATTTGTGTCAGTCCATCACAGATGAGCTCAGGCCCAGAAGCCATTAGGGTTTCTGGGTGTTGTTGATATATGAATTTCTCTTTGCACGGTAGAGTTTTAACTTGCACTTGTAGATGTAGTAATGCACTTTGTTATCTGACAATTGTTTTTCAAAGTGTTCGTAAGCTCATGTGACAACATCCTTTACAGAATATTGTTGGTTAGTAATGCCGTACCGCCTGAGGGATCGCTTGAAGTTCATAGGCATTTAATGGTGAGATTTTTCTAGATTCTCTGAATCTTTCGATGATTTTATGGACTGTAGATGATGAAATCCCTAAATTCTGTGCAATTGTACTTTCAGAAACATTACTAAACATTGGACTTTTTACTCTCATAGTTGTTCACAAAGTGGTGAATCTTGCCCCATCCTTGCTTGTGAACAACGGAGCCTTTCGGGGATGCTTCTTTTATAGGCAAGGCAAGGCAGGGCGAGTTTATTTGTAGAGCACAATTTGTGCACAAGGTAATTCAAAGTGCTTTACAGAACAAGAAAAATGCATTAAAATCACAAAACAAAATAAAAACAAAAATAATCATTATAAAATGAGCTTATACTCAATCATGACTCTCACTTTCACATCATCCTGTTCACCTGCTTAATGTTCCAAAAGGGTTATTGAGCATTCCTCAACTTTCCCAGTCTTTTGTTGTCCCAGCTTTTTTGGAACATGTTGCAGGCCTCAAATTCAAAATGAGTGAATATTTGCAAAAAAAAAACAAAAAAAAACAGTTTATCAGTTTGAACATTAAATATCTTCTCTTGGTCTTTGTAGGGCATTCAATTGAATGCAGATCAAAATGGACTTTGCAAATAATAGTGTTGTGCATTTTACACAATGTCCCAACTTCATTACAATTGTGATTTGTAAAAAGCAGTTTCAAATGGCTTGAATTCTTTGTTTTGCCCATTTATTGGAGTCTTAAGATCTGAAGTGCTGAACGCTATACTGTATGTGTGCCTTTTGTTAAATGTTAGATCATGAGAATCTTGCAGGTTGTAGTGTGGCCCTGCAACTGTGTAGATAAGATACATGTGGCCCTCTGGGTGGCTGAAGTTGTCCATCCCTGTCTGGAGCTTGAGCGTACCCACTTTTCTCCTTTCCAGACAATCCCAAACCAATGTTCTTTAACTGCACACACACAAAACGTTTCAATACAAAGCAATCTAAAGAAAGACTACTGCTTCAGAGAGAGGGAAAAATCGATTACAGTGCAACATCATAATTTGGGTTTGGGCTGGCAGTAAAGTTTTATAATCTGTTTTATGTCTTATAATATAGGAGCTGCTGTATTGTGGTATTTTTGTGCGTCTGTGTGACCATGTGTGTATGTGTTGCTTCATTGTTCAGCTTTAGTCTTTGTGATAAGAGCAGAGTGCTTCAGGCGTTACTCTCCTTAGTTCAGACTCCCCACAGTGTGTTGATGTAAGATCTCATTCATACTGCCACTATTTCTAATATGCTTAAACCCAAGCATGTGCACACACACATGCAAACAAATGTTGGACATCTATGCAGACTCACAAATCCATGAAAACACACAAGTTTGATCTAGGAGCTTAAACACTGCTGTGAGGCATGGAGGAGTCAAAAATGTCTGAAGAGTAACAAACACTGTGGTTATCCCCATTCATTCATTTATTTTGCTCTGCTAGTGACTCATCCTTGCACATGTGTGAGTTTGTGTATTTGTGTGTTCACACAGAATAGCTAATGCCCTCTTCTCTCCACAAACGAGAGGCTGTCTACCCTGTCTCCTCTTTCAGCTCCTTCCTCTCCCCTTGCTGCCAGCTCCCTCCTCTTTGTCTGCCTCCTCTACTAAACATTCTTCTAATCCACATCCATTTTTCCCCCGCTCACAAGCTTGGCCGGCTTCTCTTTTAGGAACATGATAGGCAAGATGGAGAGGAACAAATAGCCCTGTTTTTCTTTGAGCTTCCCATTTTCTCCTCTCCATTAGTGGCTCGTTTATCCATTAACACACCAGCATGCACTAGCCTCCCATTATTATCCTTTTATTTCTGCTTTGCAAGCTCATAGGGACTCCTCTTTTATCCACACGCACATACTACAGAAATAAACACATTTATTTTTGTGTCCCCAAGATGTGTTAGATTGTCCTGCAAATGAACACAGACTTTGCCTAAAGGGTAGCATTGCGCAACACATCCTCCAGTCCTACAACATCTGCCACAGAATCAGGGTCATCTCGGACGAGTCCTTCTTCCTTCTTCCCGTCTTTTTCTCCTTTTTTTGTGTCTGACTCATTCTCCCATCGTCCCACCACCTATGTGTCAGCCCTCAGTGCTCAGTGGGTTAATGGTTTAGACAGGTGGACTCCCACTCACGACAACGGGGAAGGACATGGAGGTTAACTCTGCAGGGCTGAATGGGCACAACCAGCATCGCCCCTCACCTATCTGCAGGGACCCCTTGAAGATCTGTCAGTTATGATCCCAAAGTATAAACCCCCCTGTATTTCCCTCTCTTGTTTTCCTCCTTTGCTTTGCTCACATGCCTGTCGAAGGGAATCTGACTCGCTAGTTGGTGTGACGTGACCTGAGAGCTGTTCACCTTGCTTTAGTCTCCTTCTCCTGGTCTCCCTCTCTCTCCTCCCCCCCTTCAACTATCTGTGTCAGCAGAGATCTCAGCTTCTCAGATTTCAAATAGGGCTGGGTAAATATACCAATATACTTCTACATGGGACATGGAGACATGTGTTAATGTTAATTTGATAGAAAAACAGATGGTGGGCTTAACAGACAGTGTACTACTCATATATATATATATATATATATATATATATATATATATATATATATATATATATATATATATATGTATATATATATGTATGTGTATATATATATGTATATATATATAACACTTTCAATAATTTGCATATTAGCAACAAGATCATCTATATAAAATATTCAGTATTAATGAGGCTTGTCAATTTGTCTTTTAGAATTTATGAGTGCAGGAGTGCATTCCATTCAACATGAGACGATAAAAATATAATCTGTTTTTCTGGCTTAACTCAGTAATTATCTCAAAATCACAAGATACATTGTTGTTATTGAAAACATGATATCAGAATGAGTGTTGTGTCTGAAGCACTGTTAAAGGTTAAGGACCTTCACAAAGACAAACTAATGACAATATTACCTTAAGACAGGAGTATCTTCAATAAGTCACACCAAAACACTGGATTAATGCAGCTGAGATCTGTCTGAGCACTTCTGCTGGAATTTTAAGGTTATTATTAATTTATAGAAACAAAGCAGAACTTTTTTTGTTGTACATAAACGTGTCTTATAAACACAGCATGAAAAGAACAATAATTTAGAACAGGAAAGGCAACTTTAGTTACCAAGAGGGCCACACTGAAATTATCCTCACTGCCAGAGGGCTATGTTTTTTAGATTTAAAGGGTCCTAGAAAAGAGGATTTATATATCTGTCATGAGAGGTTACTTTATCAACATTTATATAGATTTAAACTCAAATGCAATCATTAATACGCAATATGATAAGCTAAACACATAATTCAAGACAGATTGAGCAATTTTTACGCAAGTGAAAAATAATTTACTGGTCACCAGGGATAATTTTTGTACAACTTTATGTCTATTTTGAAATATGCATAAAAGGGACTTTCACAGAAACAATCACAGCCAATTGTGGCTCTATGTTATTGGAAATGTTGCTGTCTTAATGCTGTCCTGGCAGATTTTGTCAGGTTGGCCGCATTAAGGGACCCCCAAGCCGGCTGTTGCCCACCACTGATTTAGATAAACAGAACTGAATTAATATGTTTCATAAAATATAACTAGTAATTCTGAGACATATACCTTTTTCAATTTGGAGAAACAGCAGTATTTCTTATGTCAATGTGATACGCTTCCATAGAAGCAATTAGATCAGCAACAATCAAATGGTATTGATACCTGCTTTGATGTCATGACAAACAGATCGAAGTCTTAAACATCCAAGCTATGGCTTGTTTGTTATTCTTAAATCAAGGAAGAAAACTCAAGTTCACTGTCTAAATTGTAAAGATATGTTGGAAACAACAGGGAAATTGGGTAGAACTGATAAGATGTCAAGGTTTCCTTGACAGTTCTGTTTACTTTTTCTAAATGTTACCAAGATGACCGGAGACTGTGTCCTCTCTATGTATTTAGGCTAAAATATGACAAGGAATAGGTATCAAAATCAGACTGATGTGTGGTACACTGATCAGTGGTACAGGTACATCAGCCACTAGTTTGGTACCTTTCAATATGTGTCAGAGCCATAGCTGTTGAAACCTCCCCACCTTCTCCTTCTCATGATGCCTTCCAACTAGAAAATTAGATATTGCAGGAAACAAAAATATGGAAAACCCTTTTTTTCTCTGAAAAATATAAATACAGGGCTATTTAGTGATGTTGCCCCACAACAAGAGGATTGCTGTTTCTGTGTGGAGTATGCATATTCTCCCTGTGCATGCAAGGCTTCTATCTGAGTACTTAATTGCCTGTATGTGTTAGTGTGTGTACGTCTTTGTTTGTCTTATATATGTTAGCCTTCTGACTAACCAGTCAAGGGTGTACCCTGCCTCCTGCCCAGTCACAGCCATTTAGGCTCTGCAGCCCCCTACAACTCTTAACACTGCAGTATGCAGTTTATTTTTTGTCACCAGCCCCCAAAAATATGATTACCGGTCAACATTTTAAGACTGAGGCCACATGAGAGATCATTAGACAGACGTGCCCCAGCCTTGTTCTGTATTAAGCCTTTAGAAAATCTAGCAAGGGACACCCACTTTTTGGCCAATCAGGGCTCAGTTCAGAGGCGGTGCTCTTATTGGATCCTCTACTAAAGAATATGTGCTTGTTATATGTAAAAGAGATTTGTTTCTGTTAAGATTGTATGGGTAATGTTTATTTTATGAAGGGACATGTGGTTTGTGGCTGCAAATACATTAGGCATTATGCTAATGGCAGCTAAAGGCACACAAGCACAGTGGATTGGTTGCACATATGTGAAAGGGCATTATGAAGCACAACCATAGAAGGGAGGGTGAAGTAAAATTGCTTCCACTGTAGTCATCAAGTTACATACCGCTGCCAAGATAACTGATGGATGGTGAATCAGCCCAGGAACCATTTGGGCACTACCACCATTGAAAAGTACCCATTTCACACCAGATTGACAAAAACAAAACAAAACAAAACTAAACCCTAAACAAGATTGATCATTATGTGTCTGTGCTTTTTGAGACTTATTGTCAAAGTTATGGAGATTGTAATCATTTTGAAACAGCACACAAATACATAAGTATAGAGAACCTCAATACTATAAAATGCTGCCAATGTTTTTATACAATCTGGACAGTGTGTAGGAATTTATTTGAAAGTTTTGATCATTCAAAACAGCAATAAAAGAACAAATAATGGATGTAAGGTACTTCTATTTTCTTAGCAGGATATCAAAGGGGTATACAAATTGTTTGTTTTTCACTACAACCTTATCAAACTTAATTATTTTGGTATTGCAGCAACCACTTGTTCTTAACAGGAAACTATCAAGGTACTAAGTACTGCCATTCTGAGAACAATCAAAACATCATTTTTGGTTCATATCTCCCAGCCCTTCTTTCAACCACAACACACACACAGAGTTTTTTATAAACTGACCAGCAGGACCCATTGAGGGGGAAATCAGGAAACACCAGAAGGTTCTGCAGATTGTTACAGGAAATATCCATCTGGGCAAATTTTTCTGTTTCCAGACAAAAAATCGAAGGTTGATCCAACCGCAGAGTCAGCGAGCATCAACACGAACAGATTTCCCGAGCTGGCAGATTAATGCTGCAGAGAGACTTTTAATGGCATGTTCACACAGCTCCATCAACACCACTAACAACCTGAGATCCTGTTAAAAACACTGAATATTAAACCACCATGAAGCAGCTTCATTTTCAACTTCTCATTGACTGGTTGCTCACTGAAATACTCGTCCAGCTCTGAAGTGATAGTCATTAAACCCAAGCGTCTGAAGAGCATTTAAATGTCTCACTGCATCTTAGAGAATAAAACTTCAGCTGGCATCTAGTCTCGTGCCGTGTGTGCAGACTCCACTACCCTGGGGGGCCACACTGAACAAAACAAATCAGATCTAAGCTCCGAAATTCACACACTGGCAGTAAATGTCTTTGGACAGATATATCACAGACGGTAGTGTCTTAACCTCTGTCCCCTTTATGTTCACCCCCTTCTCCCCTGCCTCTGCCCCACCTCTTACTCTTCTCCCTTTCGCTCACATCAACAGTTACACTCAGATGAAAGCTCACAAACACACTCACTCAGCTTGATATTGATTGAATCAGGAGGTGCATAGCTGAGGAGCTTTGAGTGCTCCACATTAAGAAGATGCTGTCCAGTCTAATCTTACAGCCTAGACTGCACTCACCCACAGCTACCTCTGATCATCAGCTGTTTTTAGGCATACTTGATTGATAAAGTTCTCCATTTAGTGGCTGATGATGATTTTAGTACTATCAAGTCCCTCTGAAAATGATGATTCGTTGCATTTAACCCACAACTGTATAGCCTCAATTAAGTCTTGTTGACGTCACCTTTTGATAGCTTTCATGAGACGTCACACAGTGATGGAGCTGCAGCCTGCTGGGCAAGAAAGGCTTTTCTCTCCTGTAAGATATGGAACATCTTAGTTGCCACTTGTGCACCTGTTTAATTTTTATTTCCTAATTATAGAAGCTGTTTTTTTTTACGCTGGATTCACTAATCTCTGAGGAGAGAAGCCAAGATTATACTTCTAGACTCCCATCTCAGAAAGAAAACACAAAGAGGATCAATGCTGTAAGATGCTCCTGTGGGATGACCTGTGGACGTAGTAGTGTATAGTACACAACAGTAACAACAGGCTTCTCTTAATCCTGCCTTGAAATGTAGTTTTAAAGTGGTCAAACTCAAACTGCCTCTTAAATGTTACTCAAACTCAAACTTTATTTATATAGCACTGCTCCTACTGTCCCATAACACAGTAACTGCTGCAGTGATACTGATATTATAACTAATTATGTTAACAAGCTTATATTAGCCTTTAAGCTCTTACCTATATTTGGCTATAAAGAACGTCTCTCTTTTTATACGTCAAGCAACAGCATTTTTAAGCCAAACACAGGTAAGGGTACTTCAAGATTTTATCCCTGTGACAGAGTAAGCAAAAATATTCCCCACTATTACCCAATGTAAACATTACCAGTATGAAATTCTGCAAAAAGACTTTGCTGTTTTTAATGAGGGTCCAAAGAGCCTAAACGTTACAGATCATTTTATTTTATTTTTTTAGTTTTAATGGTGCCACAGCTAGGGTTGCTAAAGTCAAGGAATTTTCAAAGTTGGAAACCTTAGGAGGAATTAACGGGAATTTATGGAAATACACATGAATAAATGGAAATACAGACAGACAGGCAGACAGACAAATAGATAGACAGATAGATCGATAGATAGATGGATAGATACTTTATTTATCCCCTAGTGGACATTCGGGGAATTTACAAAATGTATACAAATTTTGGCCTTAACAGGGCTGTTAAACATAGCTGGGTAAAACATATTTTAGCATAATCTTGAGAATACCTTTGCTATTCCTCCATTGCCTGCACATAGCACACTGCTTACTGCAGGGGCATTGAGGCCATGCCCCCTACATGCACTTTACATTCCTCCATCACATGCACAGATGATTTTTAACACTGTGGACTATTGAGGCCACATTTTTTGCAAAGAGCACAAGACTAACAAAGCCACACATTTGAGTCTGTGGACTACATAAATTGAGGTTGAAATTTATCATTCAGTAATACAATTAACACTTGCTAAAGTTCCACTTACAATTAAATCGTTTGAAATGTAACATTTTTTTAATTATATCATTTTGCATGGATGTCTGCCTATTAGGGCTGAACAATATATCGTTATCGTATCGATATCAAGATATGAACATTCAAGATATTAATATCGAAAAGCAACAATATAAACAATATAGATTTCCCCCACGCTAAAACTGCACTTTCCACATTCTTTTGTATTATGATGTTTTTATTTTTCTGAAAAATGCTTGGTTTTCACCGAACCCGTAGTCATGTCTTATTGTATCGATATCGAGATATCTGGCATGAATATCGAGATATGAAATTTTGTCCATATCATTCAGCCCTACTGCCTATGACAAAACAAAATGTTTATATTTATGCTTGGAAATGATACAGTTTAAATGATCCCAAATGTCCAGTTAATATTCCCATAAATACCCAAAATTATCCATAATTACCATGGAAAGTTTCCAGTTTTAAATATTGCCAAGATTTCCCAGCTTTACTTCCCATGGAAAGTTTCTGGAAAGTTTCTTGAAATTTACATGAAATTTCCTGCCCCTTTGCAGCCCTAACCACAGTGGCGCATAGTATTTGATCTCTGAAGTCTGAATATCCAGGATGAACATTCGATATGTCACTTGGAACGTTTTTTCCAAATTCCAAGCCTCAACACCCTGATTCTGAGGTCAATGAATGCACCACATTTGCTATCTATCGCTCTGCGCCTGCAACAGAAGTGAACGCTATTGATTAGTTCCTAATGAAGCATTGATGGGAGTTGCCATTTTAGAGATGCCAATTTTAACCTGGGATTCAATCAGTCTAGTAACAGGCAAAGAAATGGAGCTGAGGCAGGCAGTAATTTTGTATAATTTTGCATAACTCAAGGTTGAATTTCTATCTACCGGTATATTACATTTTCCATCAACTCATCATCTATACCGCTTATCCCTTTCCCTTGTGACCGTAGGAGTTGGAGTCTAACCCAGCTGACATTGGGTGTGAGGCGGGGTTCACCCTGAACCAACTGCCAGCCATTCACAGGGCCACTTAGAGAAACAGACAACCATTCACACTCACACTCACATGACACTGGAGCAAATTAGAGTCACCAATTAACCTAATGAGCATGTTTTTGGTCTTTGGGAGGATGCCAGAGTGCCCAAAAAGAACCCACAGTCACATGGAGAACATGCAAACTCGCCCTATGGTACATTATGAAGAACTTAAATCACCTGAAATTTTCCAAGAGCCAGAGAAATCATTTTCTTTAATAGTTGTAAAGAGACAGAAATTGTTTTGTTTATACGCCGTCATTATGACAGAGTCGCCATGACACAACACAACTTTGTCATTGCTGTGGAAACAACAGATGTCATATCAAAGGTTTCCATATAAGTTTAGTGTCTTGTTAAATATTAACATTATTTATAGTGTGTTGTTGCTGCATATAACGGCTGTGCAATGGCAATTATGTCATTGTCAGCAGCTACAACACTGGCCGAAATCCATTATTTTGTTTTGCTGATGAGTGCACTACATTTGACTCACTGTCAAGTGATCATCAACTGGTGCCTCCCAAGGCCACATCAGGTTCCCCAAAACTGGCCCTTTGGGTATTATCAAATTCTGAAAATGTGATGGGAAAAAACTTGTTGTGGTTCTAAGGGTATCATTTTTTGTGTTTGATCTGTTTTACTGGAATCCACCTGTCAGCCAATAATGTCCAATATTTAACCAGGAGTATGAGTATTTTAGAGTCAAATCCAGTGATGGAAAACATGACAGCCCCAGAAAAAAGTAGCCAAGATGTCTCAATTGGCCTTATGTGCCTGGCATCAGCATGGGTGATGGGGACTGATCAATCGTTTAAATGTTAAGACTCATTCAATTTGGGAAAAAACAATATGTAAGTTGTAAGACCAAAATATCTATATTATTTCTTTTTTCTTGTCTTTTTATAATCTGGCCCCTGTGGTGGGTGTCAAGGAAAAAATGGCCCTTGAACAGAAGTAGTTGATGATTACTGGTCTAGGACAGTGATTTTCAAATAACTTTTTCCTAAGGCACAGCTAGAATTAAGCTAACATATCAAGACACACCAAATTAAAATCATGCCAAATACTATCTTTAACCATGATACCTTAACTTATCAACCTATAAATGATTATTTGTATCTATTAATGCAAAAAAATACAAATCGCTGCTACTTATAAAATATTCTTTTTATATATATTTAGTAGTTCAAATTCAGAAAATCATAAAAATCTTGACAAGTCATAGTTCTTGAAATTTGGTAAATGGGAGCCACCAAAAAAGAAAAAAACCCTGTCTCTTATTCTGTCAACTGTAAAAGAGTGTTACTCCTTGAGCTTTGTCCAAGTTACAGAACTTGCGGCAGTAAATGCCTCTTTAGTGCTAGTTAGTTGTTGCATTATTACTATTACGATAAGTTACGGTTTTACAAAGCCCCACACTCGGACTAGTCTCAGGCACTGGGAACTGGCAGTGAGTGTATAATTTTGAGACAGTCTCCTGTCTCCTGTCTCCTGTCTGCCATGATTACTCCCACAGTTGCTTAGTTGTTGTTTATGCCTCTTGCAAGACGGTGACATCATTGTTAAGCAAAGCACATGGATTTAAGTGGAAGGCGTTGATAAGGGAAAACTTCAGCAAAAAGGCCAATCGTACTGATTTTTCAGCCAACCTGTTTTCAACACCCATCCCTATCAGGCATACTGTAATTTATTCTCCTAAGGTTTTTATTCACAGAGCAAGATCATTGATAATTTATTACAGAAAGCCTGCAAATGATTCATACAAAATTTCAGCTTACCTATATTACCTACATTTCAATTAAGAACTGCATTGACTTGTACAGAAATAAGATGATGCATCAGTGTCATTACAGGTGAGGATGAGGAGACAAGATGGAAGCTTCAGGTTGCCAATGGTAACATGAGGATGTGTCATGGTAAGGTGTGTACAGTATGAGTGGGTGTTGGAGCCCTGGGATGCTCCTCTTATAGGGCATTGTTTGTTTGAAGTGTATCATCGACGGCAATTAGCCTATGGGCTGCCATCTCATCTTGTTTATTTATTTAAGCCCTCTCCCTGGGGTGCTGTGCGTTTTTGGCACAGTAGTTTGCCTGCAGCACCAAATCTATACTTCTAACTGAAGAGATACAGCATCGGCTGAGAGGCTTCCTACATGCTGCAGAGCCAGGATGTGAAATAAGGATGAGAGTGGGTGATAAACACTGCAAATTATTCTGTTATTTAAAGGAGACATATTGGGTATAGTTACAAATGCAGCACTGTGGAAACAATAAAAATCAAAGCACTGACCTGCCTTTAATCCCCATTTCGAGGAAAGCTACAGCACTCACGCCATGGTAGTATTTTAATAATATATGGTTATTTGATTTAAGCTGACAGACATAAACCATGTGCGTCTTAACAACCACCTAACAGCCAATGCGGTGCAGAGACATCCCCTCGAAGCCACCAACGCCTTTTTTTGACCGAGCACGCACAAAAACAGGGACATTCATAGTAAAATAGATGCACTGTCATACACTACAGTCTTCTACAATAGCTGAATGAGGGTATAAGGGAGTGACAGTGAGGTATAGTAGGCTAAAACAGCGCCTTTGTTGCACACATTGCGCACGCAGCAGCGATCGCCGGTTCATCACGTTGACGCGGATGAATGAGAGAAAACACGGTCATAGCTCTGTGTGTGTGTGTAGATGGGCGGCGTGGTGCGTATTTTAATTGTGATCACGCACCTTTTGTCCAGGCAGCAGATCCACTCCGCCAGAGGAGACGCGTTAGGGGACGTCTGCACCGCGACCATCTTCCCCCGGCCGTGTGTCGGTGAACGCTGCGATGCTACCGAGGAGGCTTCCCGGTTTGTCGGTGGTCGTTAATGAATGTGAGCTCCGGCTGCGCCCCCTCCCCGCCCCTCTGCCTCCAGCTGCCTCACACAACTACAGGCTGATGATACAGTTGATGATGATGACGCCTTCATCACGGCATGCAGAGGAGTTCTGTCGCTTGGACTTAATGGGCTTTTTAAGGGCAAATGAGGAAGGGGTCACAAACACACGATATAAACTCCAGTGCCATCCATGCTTAAAGAAATAATGAGCTTTTAAACCATTGAAGCCTAAAAATGAATCTGAATGTACAGGTCGTTAAACTGAAGACGTGTAGGGGAGACCAGGGTTAGTTGTCACACTTTATAGCCTACTCCCATGTGCTCATAATCAACAAATCCTTCATTAATCATTCTTGATTGAAATGGACTTGTAAGGTCTTGTGTATTCCTTTCAGTGTTATTAATTAGTTTAACACGAAGTTATTAACTTTCAAAGAGACTGACTGAGTGTGGCAATAGCTAGTAATCTAATAATCGAATAGTGCAGAGGTGATGTATCTTGTAGGCAAATGCGAGAGCTAGCATCCTACTGGTTTCCTCAACTACAAGCCCACAAAAAGCCTGCAGGATTTTTTCCCTGTGTTTTGGATCATTGCTTATAAAAAACTCTTTAGCAAACAAAAAATTATGAAACTTACATGTTCTGCTCTTTGTAATAATCTTAACAAACAATCCTACTTTTCAAAATGTTTAAAGCTTAGATGTAATCGGTGAGATTAAAAACCTATTAGTAAGCTACTATGAAACTACAAAATGGCAGTTGGACTTAGAAGCAACAGCAATATTTGCAATGTATATCACTTGTTGTTTCTTAAGTGTAAGAATTTCCTCATAATTGAGTTTTCTTATCAAGTTGGTCCTCATGACCATTTAGTTAGCAGCCGTCATTTTAAACACACAACAAGGCTTTAAAGTTCCAAAGCAGGCAACATCAGATGTGTTTCATTATTTCCTGTTAAACATTAAAAATCTCAAGTGTGTGTTCACCATTAACCTCATTTCAGGCACTTATCCAAAACTGGCATTCTAAATCCCATTTACTCTGGGCCATTGGGTTTCATTAAAAAAAAAAAAAGTTTTTTTTTTTTCTGATTGGTGCAATTCATTTCATGTTTGTTTGTTTTTTGTTTGTTTGTTTTTTTTAATTGTCCTAGCTGACATAGATCATGTAGCCCACATAGTGTGTATTAGATGATTGAGTGTAAGAGATGTGAGCAATGTGTCATCATGAACATTTGGGTGGGGGGGTGCTGTCACTGTTGGGGGTGATCAAGCTTGGATGCATTGTTTGAGAAGTTTCACCAGAAAAAAGGTAATTTTCCCATGTAACAGCACCCCTGCCAGGCATTTTTCTCTACCACTGCACAACACAATTTTCCAAGTTTTTTGAGCATGCATGGAAGCTGAAAAACGTTTTTCGTTCAAGAAGCAGAGTTGCACCCCCCGCTTATGTCCCTTTTGGCCAAAGCAAACACACACTGAGATGAAAGCAGACAAGTGTGGGTGATTATGAATGCCCCCGATTTCCTGATGAAAAACCAACACAACGTTGAGGCAAGTTGTGCTGATACCACATAGTGGAAAGCCCTATTTGTTAACACCTTTTAAGGTGTTTGTAGTCGAAATGTGTTTTTTTTTTTCAAAGTCCTACTAACTGATATGATAACAAGCTAAAAACCATTTGGCCAATGGTATATACAATTTTGGATGGTAACATTTTCAAAATGTGCTTGTATGCACACATAGATGGGAATTTCAGGGCAGGAGGCATTACGGTATTAGAAAAGAATGTTGGCAATAATGTTTTTATGTTGGCGAGTAACCAGAGGACTATCTGCCACAAAAAAATGTTAATCCCAAAGGACACGTGTCAAAAAAAAAAGAATAAAAGAAAAAAGCTAAGTTTTTACAATATTTCTGTGTAGCTTTGAGCAAGTTATGTCTGCGTGACAGCTTTACAACAGCAGGCTGACACACAGAGATACAGATTAGAGGCATAATTTTAGGCTAACTAAAAGCTGTGACTAAACTATCAAAAATCAGACAATCTTAAAAATAATTTATTTAAGTGTTCTAAATAAATATTTGTTTACAGGTTTTAATCCAGAGTGTGGTCATAAGCAATTGTACCAAATACATAATCCGGGAGTTTTTCAGTGTTTGTCTATCTTTTATGCACTTGTTTACATTTAATGACACTATAGCCTTTACTTTGGAGTTCGACAAGAAGAGCACATACCTTATCTCCCTTTTCTCAGACAAAATATCTTTTTATTTGTTAAGGTACCAACAGTACAGCAAAGCAGCCAGCAAGGTTGCTAAAGGGTCAATTAGAATGTCAACAATCACATCATTGATTTTTCAACAAGGGACGTGTTACAGATAAGTATTAAGCAGGCACTGATTTCAGTACACTCACATATGGTGGTGGTGCATTGTTCTCTAATGACCGTGACCAGCAAATTAGAGATACATTTGCACTCCCATGGGGCTTTGGCACTGGGCCTGGGTCATTTCTGCTTCATTCAGTTTGATCAGCTGAATGTGATTTAAAAAACAGCCCAGTGAATCATCTAAACCAGTTAGGAAAGCTTACATGCTGCAAATTTGTTGAAATTGGTCCCAGTGAAGTTCTTGTTGGACGTATTTGTTTGAATTTCTCTCAACTATTGATGTTTTCCTCATCCTCTTGGTCATGATTTCTTATATATTTCTGAGTTGTCTCTTTGAGGTTATTTTACATTTTTGGAGAATATGTAATGCTTTGTTGAAATATTTTAGGGTATAACATTTTGTCAACAATTCAACAACAAACGTCAGACATTACAGAGGCTCTAGCCAAGGAGACCCTTTACCCTCCTGGTCCTGTCTGTGTGTCATGTGGGCTGGTTCTATAATCTATAAGCATAAGACCAAGAAGTTAAGTTACACAGTTCTGGATGCTCTTGGAAACTGCTTGATTTTAGATATCAATCAGGCAGAAAATCAAGGCCAAAGTCCCAACAGTGCACAAGTGTGCAGTCAAGTAGCAACTTTTGCTTAAAATGCATATTATGTCCATTTGCAGTAAAATCACAACCAGTGCAATGTGAGTTCAAGGAAACAATTTTTAATTAAATATCAGTAGGATGTACAGCAGGTCACCACTTAAGGCATTTTTTGGAGAGTCGGCTGCAGCATTCAGTATGCATTGTGAAAAAATACTTTTTATCCAAGAAGCACAAAGGATATAAACTACTGGTGCCAAAGCAGTCAGTTGACAGACAGAGAAATGTAAGTAATACTAAATCATGGTAAGATAATGACAAAAGCAAGTGTTATCTAAGTCAGACTCTCATCTGACTGACTCTGATTGAGGCTCGTAACTACTGCCTCTTTGGCCTTGAAAGAGACGTTAAAAAGCTCAGTCATTTTCTGACAAGGAACAACTGTTTCAGCATGAGGCTTTGCAAGATGGATCTACCTGACAGCAGACACAGAATCTTTCAAGTCCAATTAGATTAAAAAAAAAAACCCATCCAAACATATATATATATATTTATATATATATATATATATATATATATATATATATATGTGTGTGTGTGTGTGTGTATGTATGTATGTATGTGGTATGTGTATGTGTTTGTGTTGCTTTTTGAACTTGTAAAGTGAGATTTTTTTGTGTTGGCCACTAACACTAAACACGTGTGGGGGGAGAAGTTCCAATGCCATAATCTTTTTGTCTTGTTTTAGAAGTACTTTACGATGTAAAACACAGGAGGGCATATTAAATGTTAAAAAGTATAATATGGGCTCTTTGAAAAGGGATGCAGAGACCAACACAAAAATGAGGCTCCTCATAGTGTATTCAGAAATAGATTAACACCAATTGTGAACAGTTGGAACAACATATAATCATTTCACTGATAGAGTGAGACTTATTAATAATAATAATTATACATTTTATTGAAAAGCGCCTTTCTCAGCACTCAAGGACACTTTACAGAGAATTGTAAACACAAATAAAATAAATAAAAACAACAGACAAAGGTGACACAAGTTTAAATGGATGTGGGAAATTAAAGCTCATATGCAACTTGGAAAAAATGGGTTTTGAGTCGTGATTTGAAGTGAGGTAGAGAGTCAGTGTTAAAGCTTTATAGGTGTCAGGGTCACAGAAGACTTTGAATGGCCAAGATGTTAGAGAAGTTGGAGATGAAGTAGTGATATTTTTCTCCTCCTCTCTGATCTGCTACTTTTTACAGATTACACACAAACACAAAGTAAATCTCAACTGAATTCCTATTTCATCTCCTGTCCTCCTCCCTCTGTTTCCCTCTCCTTGTTTTCACTTGCAGCATGCACAGGATATAAGAGATGGTTTTAGGCAGTGCTGGATGCTAAAAAGCTCCCTGCTTTTCCTCATCTGCCCTCCCGCTCTTTCTCTTTCTTCCTTTTCTGCAGTATCTGTGATCATCCATGTGACTTGTGCCTCTCTGCTGCTGCTGCTGCACCTCTCATCACTTTGGTTGAATCAAAACAAGCAAAACTAATGCTGCTTTGTTGATGTTTATACACCATTTCACAGACAGCGTTCTCGCATTGATCTTTATTTAGGCACATCAAACCCTTAGAGAGCAGACGCTGTGTTAATATGCAGCCTGTTTATGCCATGTTTGCCTATCCGGGTTACTAAAAACCAACAACACTGCTCACTGTTGAATCACAAGATTTTGATGAATATCATTTTGTTATATGTCTGTGGTACTTAAGTTTTTAAACTGTGTTAAATTCTCCCTGTTTTGTAGTTCAATACATCAGTATTAAGTGTGTATTCATCATATAAGTTTTACCCTCATGTTACATTAAAAAAGTAACACATGGCACATTGTGTCCCAAAGGTGGACACACCAGAAAAGTGCTTACCATGTGTAAAAGGGAAAGTTCAGTATTTCTATCCAAGTAAGGACTGGGATGAAAAATAGCCTGTCCATTGCTGAAGATGGGCCAAAAAATAATCTGTGAAATTTTCAGACTTTTAGGTGAAGACAAACTTAAGAAACAGTATTGCAGTGATTGTATTCTGGACTGAACTCATTTATAGTTTTTTACTTTTTAGCGAGAAAGTCCCTTTGTGTTTGCACTACTTCGGCACACTACACAGCTTACATGTCCTTCATCCTTGCATAACATAGAACCAAAAAAAATGAGCTCAATATGTGTAGGAAATTTGTTCACAAAAAAAAAAAAAACTATTAAACATCAGAAAATAGCTCCTTGGTTTAGTTCTGAAACTCATATATACTTTGGCAGGAAAGTCGTAATAAATACGAGGGCTGATTGATAAGTTATGAGCCTTGTATTGAAGAAGATAAGCAGGAATGTCCTTTTTCAGCTATTCCCTGACTATTTAAGGCTGTGTACCTGAACACTGGTGTCATTTGGTCAGTTTATGTCAAAGAGGTAGCACTCTAAAGTAAACAAGGCAAGTGACTTTTGCAAAATGGACAAAATGCTGTTCACAAGTCTGTCATTGCCATGGCTGCCATTAAAGATTGTGGCTTTGAATTGACTGAGAATCAGCTTTATTCGCCTGATCTCGCTCCATCAGACTTTCATCTATTTCCAAAACTGAAAAAGGCCAATTCCGGTACCCACTTTCGGCCAGATGATGACATCATACATGCAGTGGAGGACTTTCTGAACGGTCAAGAAAAGGACTTCTTTAAAAGGGCATTGAGGCCCTTCAACATCACAGACAAAAGTGTATAGATACTGAAGGGGATTATGTTGAAAAATAATGCAATATGTCTGCCAAAAGTCAAACCCTTAAATATGAGGCTCACAACTTATCAATCAGCCCTCATACATGACAGCCTTGCAGCATGCTCAAGCTGCCTACACTTCACCTACAATTCAGGCACATTAGCTTACTACAGGCCGATATTAAACTTTCCGTTACCTACATAGATCTTTGAGAAAGTAGCTGCTAATCAGTTTTGTGACTTCCTTCAAAACAACAGTTTGTTTGAGGACTTTCAGTCAGGATTTAGAGCTCACCATAGCACAGAGACTGCTCTAGTTAAAGTAACTAACGATTTACTCTCAGCCTCAGATGAGGGACTTCTCTCTGTACTTGTCTTGCTAGATTTCAGTGCAGCCTTTGACACCACAGATCATAATGTTCTTCTACAGAGATTAGAGGAAATACTTAGCATTGCAGTGATTGCTTAGAATTTGTTCAAGTCTTACTTATCTGATCGATACCAGTTTCTACATGTGAACAGTAAGTCTTCTGTGTACACCACGGTCAGTTACGGAGTTCCTCAAGGCTCTGTGCTAGGTCCAATTCTCTACTCCTTATATATGCTTTCCATTATGCTGATGATACTCAACTGTACCTATTAATGAAGCCAGGTGGAAAAATCAGTTATCTAAACCAGAAGCATGTCTAAAGGACATTAGGACTTGGATGGCCAGAAATTTTCTTCTTCTTAACTCAGACTAGACAGAGATTATTGTGCTGGGCCCCCCGACACCTTAGAAAAACCTTTTCTAGTGATACAACTGTCTTGGATGGCTTTATTCTGGCACCAAGCACAACTGTTAAAAATCTTGGAGTTCTATTTGGTCAAGATTTCTCCTTCAAATCACACTTAAAATAAATTTCAAGATCAGCCTTTTTTCAACTTTGTAACATTGCAAAAATCATACCTATTGTCTCAAAAGGATGCAGAAAAGCTACTCCATGTTTTTGTTACCTCTAGACTGGATTATTGTAATTCTCTGTTATTAGGCTGTCTCAGCAAGTCGCTTAAGACACTTTAGCTGGTTCAAAATGCTGCAGCATGTGTACTGACTAGAACTAGGAGAAGAGATCACATTACTCCTGCATTAGCTTCTCTGCATTGGCTTCCCATAAAATTTAGAATAGAATTCAAGATCCTTCTTCTCACTTATAAAGCTCTCAATAGGCAGGCACCAATTTATCTTAAAGAGCTTGTAGTGCTGTACAACCCGTCTAGAACGTTGGTCTGCCCGTGGTAACATCAGTCTTAGTAGTACGGGAGGTAGAGCCTTCAATTATCAGGTCCTTCTTCTCTGGAACCATTTACTGACCTCAGTTTGGAAGGCAGACATCTTCTCTACCTTTAAGGGTAGACTTAAAACATTCCTTTATGTTAAAGCTTTCTGTTAGGGTAGAGTCTGTTTGTTAGTCTGTCAAACAAGTCTGACAACTTTTGTTTTGGAGGTCAATAAATAAATATGGAGGAAAAAAAGGGAAACAATTTTTTTTTTTTTTTTCAGTTTAACAGGTAAACTTGTAAACTTACAGCCTTTAGACAAGTGCATTTGTGGCTGTGCTTGTATTAGTTAAGGTTTCAATAAATACATATCTGAGTGTAATTTGTCATACTGATGAAGGTTTAAACAGGGAGGCATTTGTAGGAGACTTGTTTTCTTTTCAGCAGCTTCTGTAACTACATCTGAGTCAAATAAATACCCCTAATCTGCTTTGAAAACACTGTCTAAAACCTCAGTGACTTCTTAGAAAACTGCACTGAATTTCAATGATCGCTAAAATATTGATTTATCAGCCTCTGAAGCTGATAAAAACATAAAATGTAAATCACTAAAATATCCAACCCTTTTGACTTTCACTTTGAACCATTGCCTTTGCCCTAATCATTCGTCAATACCTTTTAAATCAACAATCCATCAATTAAAGATAATCAGCATCCCCCTCAACCCAACCCCAATATTGCATTAAGTCTTATTGGTAAAAGCACACAAATGCGGCATCAAGTCTAAACAGGCAAGTTAACATGGTCACTTGTTGAGCTACAAAACAGGGAATTGTAATGCCAAAGCTCGCAAGAGATATTAGAAAGACAAATTGTAGGTGAAAAGAGAGACGGTGCTGTTGAAGTGTTTTGACCATACCAACAGCACCGTGTATCAGTCTGGACTGATCAAATGCAGTTATTCTCAAATAGTAGGGCATTAACCCCGGGGTGCATGACAACACAAAAAGGAGGCCAGGTGACATGGACAGTGACGTGGCAATATAGGGCCCCTGGACCCTTCAACTTGGCTTTCTCAAGTATATAACCTATTTTTCTTGTCAGATGTAGGATTCAAGTTGATGTGTTAAGATATTATATTTCCTTTGGTTGAAACTTCAGCTGTGACTTTAAACAAATTTATTCTCTTTAAGCCTTTAAAGAAATAATCCTAAAATGTTTCAATGTTCCTTTTTCTATTTTATTTTACTCTCTTTACCACGAGTTAAGGTTTGAATAAATGATAAATAATGGAAGTATTGGTAGATAACAAGAAGGTATAAAAAAAGGGCAAATACATATTATGTTTTTCTGTACTTACTCTTCAAGTGTAAGTAAAGTGAATCTTAATTAAGTAAATAAAATCTGGAAAACAAAACTTAACCATGCAGTAGGTAGGTTGGTAATGTATATTTGACTAATGATTTTTTTGTCTCTGTTTTTATTCTGATCATGGACATTTTAGTAGTGTAGTAGTGTAGTAGTATGCAAATAGCAGATAGCTGTAAATGGCCTGCAGTCTCTCTGGAGCCCTCTGCAGGTAACCTCTGAGCCCACATGACTAACCCTCTAAGTTAGGGATGGGCTAGTGGCAGCCCAGGGGCAACATGTGGCTTTCCAGCTGCCTTAATGCAGGCTGCCAGTCTTTTTAAAAACAATGATAAAATGTATGCTCTTGAAGGCAAAAATGACAGTACCTGCCATGAAAGCATAAAAGTAGCACCATTTCAAGAAGGCTAAGCTGTAATTTTTTGTAGCTGTTTCAGTGAACATCTTTTTATGCATTTTTTATAATAGAAAGATAAATAAAATGTACTTACAGTAGTAACCAGGAAATGCTATGTTACATCCAATCAAAAACTCACTGTCTTGTATTCGGTTTAGATCATTAGATTTATTATTGTTGTTGTTGTATTGAGTTTGAAGTACATGTGTTAGTCCATTTTAGTACCCTTTAAAACATGAAAATTCAGCTCTCAGGTATGATTTTAATGCATCCCTTTTCCTCAGCAAGGTTGAATAGCAAGTGTATCCATACATCAAGTATGTCAGAGTATTCAATTTATGAGCTAGGCAGGCTCCACCTATATCTACAGTGAAAATTAAAATATTCTAGAGGGCATATTCCTAGTACAATAAAGACAACTAAATTGATACAGTAAATAAACAGTAATTAATATGGCTAATTTGTCTTCTGCAAATTAGAAACAAATAGAAAAACACAATTTTGGAGGCTCGTGTAGAGCAAAAACATTTTTCCTAAGTCCTAAGGTATGATAAGGTTCAGATAGTATCACATTCATCCTTGATTAAAAATCCTCATCATTCTGACAGTAATGTTTGAAAATGAATAAATGTGCAGTAACTCACATTAAACACAGAGTGGCAGTATCATATCTTAGGGACTCATACATTCAGCCATACTAAACTCAGCATCAGACTGATTCACAGTGCCATATAAACAAACTGTGGAGCTGCAGCATGGCTCACGTTCAAACTGCTGACCTGCGAGTGTATGTATTTGTGCTATGTGTGTGTGTGTCTGCATGAAGATATGAAGACTGAGTGCAATTCCCTTGTGCAGACGGGGAACTCTAAACATGGTTGGCTGAACAGATAACCATATGGGGCATGACTGTCTGCCAATGCAGCCCACATGACACACACACACATTCTCGCACACACAGATCTGAAATTGTCAGCTGTCAGACTGAATCTCAGTCTGAGAAAAGCATCTGTTCTTTATGCACAATTAGACTGTATACATTTACAGTGTTAATTAAGTAAAGTATCAGTTCATTTGAGGAGGATTAACAACATACGTATGATTTTAATGGTCTGATGAGATATGCCCATTTGAAAATCAACACACAATATCTTTGTTTCTTTCAGTGTTTTCATCCAAGCTCGTCTCTCCAGGCTCTTTACAGGTAAAGGCAAGTTGCCAAGAAAAAGCCAGATGATACCTGCTCTGATATTGTCTCCTCTCTTGGGAATAAATTAGCAGTGAGGAAATATTTCAGGCTTCAGAGAAAAGATGGGTCAACAAACAAAGCCTGTGCCACAAACAAACAAAGCCATTGCAAGATATAAATATCCAAGAAACACAACAATCCTGACCTGGTATTAAGTGAGAGAGATAAAAAAAAAAAAAAAAACTGTGGATTTTATCAGAGTTTTCACATTGATATGAGAAGTCTGTAAGAAAATGTATAATAGCTTTGAATTTAATGTATGAAAATGTTCAGCCATAAAGTTGTCATTATGTTGTCAGTTTATTACCAGACTGACCTTTGTTTGCCCTTCCAGAAATTAGAGGGTTGTCGGTTTGAGCCCAACTCTTGTTTTCACATGTTATTGTATCCTTGGGCAAGACACTTAACCCCAAGTTGCCCCACTGCTGCATCAATTGCATGTAAACAAGTATGAAAGGGTGAGGATGTGGTAGCAGATACTAATGGATCACTTACAAAGCAGCTTTGAACCATCAGTGAGTGAATGTGAGAGCAAATGTGTATGAATGGGTAGAAGTGACATGCAGTTTAAAAGTGCTTTGAGTGCTATATAAGCTCATGTCCAAATCCATAATTTTTGTAAATTGTTTTTTGAATAATCTAATCAATTTAGCAATAAGCAAATGATCAAAATCCACCAAAGTCACAAGACATATACAAAATTTTAGGTTCAGGTGATATCACTGGCTGTTATAATCTTACAGTTAAATTAAGCAGATGCTTCTGACCAAAGCAACGTGTATCTGAGGTAGGCTTGGTAGGGCAAAGGCCCTTGCTCAAGAGTCCACCTGGGATGACAAGCACTGGCAGGGATTCAAACTCCTGACCTCCTGCTTAGGGGATCAGCGTGACTGAAATTACAAACTGATGTGCACCAGCAATCTTTGTGTTATCAGCAAATACTGATAGCTAAATCATTTGTATAAAATTCAGTCACATTAAAAACTGCAGTAATAATATTTTTAAATATCTGTACTTCTAATATCTACTCAAAAACCTATCCCACTGAGTCAATCACGTTACGCTGATTTGTATCATAACCATAAGTGTTGTTGGTTGTAAATGTCACTATGTTTTCATCGTGTGTGATTCAAATGCTAAGAAGTGTGTGTCATGATCTGTATGTTGAATGCAAGTGTTGCAAAATAGTTTTATTTATTTTGAGAGGTGCAATATTCCTGTTTTTTTATTATTTACAGGAGTTTCCACAGGTATATGTAGTATTTAGAGTGTGGGAAAGTAGTGAGCCAATGAGTCCAGCTGTCTGCTACATGAAACCAAGCAGGTCAAGTTGATGAATTCACCATTTGACACATGTTTAAAGGATGAAGCCCCATCATCTATAGGAGGTCATGTCACAGGTAAAAGTGAATGAGAATGAGTGAAAGAGAGTTAGTCAAGATTCTTTTATTATTATTTGCATAACCTAGTAACAGTTACTAAGAACGGGGATCAGAACAGGATCACTTCCTGTAACGGACGGGGGTTGACGAAGGGTGAATATATTGCAAGAAATAACATATCAATGCGCCCTGTAATCTCCCTTTGGATCAAACATGTTTAAATGTTGTACCTTAGCACTTTGCATAACTTGTGTGCTTCAGCTGTATCTTTGGATTTGCCTATGTTAAGGAAGATACTGAATTTATCTGCTAAAACAACCTTAAAGAATTCCATTGTTAAAAGTACATTTTGCACACAGTACCCATGGATTATTTATGTGAGAGCAATATCAGCAAATATACCAGTGAGTTGCTGATGAAATATGTGACAGCTAAACCTAATCTGTTTGTTATTAGCTTGTATGGAGGCAAATCACATTGTTGGTATTGCTGGATAAAAGGTGTGGCAAAGCAAATGAAAAAGCTTTTGAAAAATCCCTGCATGTGCTTCATGTCCCCCCTCCACCTGCTAAATCTATCATTGCTCTGCAGAACACTGTGGTAAACTGAGCTGTAGTGAATACTTTCAGTGTAAATGTGTAGACATGGCTGTCATCATGCCCAGTTTTAAGGAAAAATATCCTCATGTGAGGCTTCTGTGGAAGTCAAGGTGACCTACTGCTGCTGCTGCTGCTGGTGAGAGAAATTGGAATTGAGGATTATGTCGACACACAAAGACATCCATTTTTCATTGTACCTACCATTTTCACACATCTCTCAGCTCAGTGCTCAATAGGTTTTTTGTTAGTGTTTCAAAACCTGTAATTTATCGTTTTATCTTCATTCATTTCTCAAGTCACATGGTTTGACATTCCTCTTCTCTGAATCCAGGTTAAATTTTTGTCTCCATCTTTTGTCTCCATCTGTTCCACCTCACTTTCTGTCTGTCAAAGACCCTTCCTCTCTAAATTTACTTTACCACCCACCCTGACATCACTCCCTCATTCTCCATCCCCTTCTTTAAATCATTTCCCCTGCCCTCCCTCTTTTGGTTAGCCTCATTCAGAACAAGGCTTTTGTGATTGGCCAGTATTTTTATATCAACTAGGTCCCAGTGCCACCTGGGACAATGGTCTCCAGTCAGATCCAGGTCACAGCAAGCAGAACCGTTCCTTGGCTCTGCACGGATCAGTCCAGTCCAGTCCACTCTGGTCCAGTCCATCTGCCATACGAGCCGGCTTCACAGACAGACAGAGCTACCGCACCGGCTCACCCACTGGCATCACACACATGCACATGCACAGGTAGGAAGGCACACACACACATGCAAGTATGCGAGCAGGTGCAGCATCCATGCTCTCATTTCACACTCACAGGTAGGCAGAGGGAGATCTGTGTGACTGCACTAACTGGCATCATGCACACAGGTGAACATTCCCTCCAAGCTTACCTCTGAGTCCTGGACTGACTCTGCTACAGGGACATTGTTTTGAAAGGAGATGGCAACACTGGTGATCATGCTGAAAGACAGGTAAAGGTAAGTGAACGTAGCAGCTATCTGCATGTTTGACAACATAGCAGTGTATATGTATGTATGTTGTAAAGTATCTGGTGTAAGTACAAGCACGATGTAAACATTGTAAATTATGGAAAGACAGCATGACATTCCTCATAAGAGGTACTATCACTAGCATTATGTTAGCCTCTTCACTGAGAATTAGGGCCGGGAAATATATCAAATCTTTATTTAAAATGAACTTCAGCTTATATTGCACATTTTAGTCTTTCTGACAACTTAGAGCGCTTTTACACCACAGGCTACATTAAACTATTCATTCACTGATAGTTCCATTTTTTTATGTAAGTTGTCCATCAGTAGTAGCTGACACATTATCGCCCTTTCAAACCCACCTATACACCACTACTGAGCAGCAGGAGCAACTTGGGGTTAAGTGTCTATCCCAAGGACACATTGACATGTGACAGACGGAGCTAGGCCTGAACCTGCAATCTTCCAATTATAACTTAAGGAAATAAAAACATAAAAATAGAGATCACAAAAATTTCATACAACATCAAAAGCCAACAACTGAAAGTAAGATTTGGGGTTGTGGCACCAACATTTAAATTATTACATCTGCAAAACAACACATATTTACATCCAATGAAAAACCAACCAAAATACTGAAATATTAATGTTTGTTTGGGCCCTTTGACCCTCGCACAGCACCCAGGATTTTATCTAAATCACTTAAAACAGCCCCTCAGCACCAGGGGCAAAATCTACAGGGGCTCTTCATAAATGTGAGTCGCTTAGTAAAAGCTATCAAGAAAAGCTATGAGAACTATGTATTTGAAGTCTAAATGCAAGATTTGTGTTTTACTTATTAAATCTATCAGAGGATAATTAATTTGATATAAAACCAAATAATGATGATACCTGTATGGTAACATAACTTCAAAAAACAAAAGTTCTAAGCATCCAAGAATTTATCAAAAACTGCAGGAAACTCTCAAGTTGCACATAAATGACAGCAAAATTTGAAAAGGTGGATGAAAGTGGGGATGAGTGAGGGTTTCATATGCCAGTTCCAGACTTTTTCAAATGTTGGCAACATATTTGCACAATTTAGAAATATGACTGAGTATTCGGGATAGGTATTTCCTTTGTGTATTTTCTGATATGACAGCAAAACTGTTACTCTTAAAAATGTAAAAAGTAAAAAAAGAGCATTGATAATGTTTACTCTCTTTGCAGCCCATCTGATAAGGCCTCTTTTGCCACCAATTTTTCTTTTTTTCTGAAAGGCAACATCAGACAGTTCCACAGAAAAGATAGAGGGCTCTGCATCTTTGGTTTAGATATTTACTCGAATGATATTCATTACCCGAATGAAGCATCAATATCTGTGCTGTGAGACTGTTCTGTTGGTGTGTTGGCAACAGTACAACATCGGCTCAAAGTTTTGATACCCATCTCTACGGATCATAATGTTTTTGATTTTTTTTTATATCGCCCATACAGTGGTGCGGAAATGAGTTAAAAAACACGAAAGTGTGTTGGCATTTAGCACTTCCTGGTTCCGAAGGCCGAAAGTATATGAAATTTAGAGTAATGTTTATGATAAATTCCTGAAAAAAGGGTTTGTGGTGAACACACACACATAAGATTTAAAAATTTAATCTGAAATAATGAAATGCATTTGATTTTGCCTACTTTGAATTTTTATGTTGTTGATGGTTGCTAAGAAACTGCCAATACTGACCACAAAAATGGCTGAGGACCCTACTGCAAGCATGCACAATAATTTTTTTGATAAATAATAATTCATGCTCTACTGCCAAAACCATGAGGAACAACTTGATAAGAATATCTGGTAACAGTTAATTCTCAAACAAGAGGTCATAACAACACGTTATACATTGGAAATATTGTAACTGCTTCTAAGTCAAACTGTCTTGTTGTTATTCAATAGTAGCTTAATAATAGCTATTTACTCTTGCCCACTATGCTTAAAAGTAAAATTGTGGAAGTTAGGTCTCTTCGTCATGATTATCACAAAGAACAAAACATGTAAGTTTAATAACTATTTGTTTGTTACAAACCTCATTGTCAGCAATAATCCAAGATCACAGTGAAAAAATACCAAAGCTTTTTGTGCAGCATGATGCTAAGGTCTGCATTGGCCTACAAATATGTGTCATCACTGCACCACTCTATTGGGGAAATAACAGAGATTTTATCATTTTGTAACAATCGGGATTATAGAGTATATTCAAACTCTGACAGCTACAATAAATGTAAATATTAATGGCAAGTGACAGTTTTGGAGTTTTTCTGCAATTTTGACGTAAAAAAATATATAAATTCTTCTTCTAGAACTTCCATTTTTGTTGCTGGAGTATCAAAAATACAGGTATTAAATTTTTCTCCCCAAATCTATTAAAATACTCTGTTTTGTAGCAAACATCCAAAATTTCTCCTGAACAGAAAAAAGATGAAATAATATGGTTTGTTACCATTTAGCTGAAAAATATTGAGGTCCTACCATAAATATCAGTTTCACACTAATTGTTAAACCTGAACCAAGCCAACATGACCACAGTCCATTGACTTCCTACTGATGAGATAAGCAAATTAACTCAGACATTGGGACACTCAGATGTAATAATTGGCCTTCCAAATGTCAGTTTACCTTGACCCACGCTGGTACTCAGTCCCATCAGTGTTTTCACAGTTAGTAGAGTAGTTTACACAGGATTACATGAGGATAATCCATTTATAGTATTAAGAGACATGAGTCGCCATCTGTCTGTATTTATCGCTGCAAGGGAGCCGCCCCCACCGGCTGACTGAAAACAAAACAAGACGGTAAGACGCAGCTTCAGGGAAATGTGGCGAATTTTATGCTGCTAACATGGTAACTATGCAACATGGAGAGGACAGCTTTGGTGTGACGTGCAGGTGATGTTTTTTGTGATTATCGAGGCAGACATGGCTGGCACGACCTTTAAACTGCGCGCGCACTACAGCCAGGTTATGGAGATGTGCTGCTTTCGCTTGCAGTCGTAAAATTCAGCTTCAACCGGCATTACGCATTTGCGTGCCTGTTTTTTTTTTTTTTTTTTTTTTTTTAAACTTTTTTAAATAACGGCAAGGCCGATGAGACTCATTTTAGTTTATAAAAGTCTGTGTAAAATTGACAAAAATAATTTGTTGACATCATAACCTGAACTGTAAGGTGATAGACAGAATATTTCGATATTTAATCTGTCAAGACCGCCGAAATAGCTGTCAAATTACCAGAGTTACACACTTAAATTTTTAAATGTATAAATATTTTTTAGATGGATGACATATAAAATGCGGAAACTGAATAATCTTTGGTCTTTTTTTTACCCAAAGTGCAAGAGTCTAAACTGCACAGATTCATTGTCAGCCTCTGAAAAAATGCAATCTCTAAATCAACCCCCTTCTGCCAACACATGTGTGCCATTTATCCTGCAGATACCCAAAATCACTAAGAATTATACAAAATTAGGTGTTTCTTTGCTTTTTTTTTTTTTTTTTTGCTTTTTTTTTTGCTGCTTTTTGTTTTTTGTTCCTGTAGTATCAAATAGGTATCAATAATATTTGTTTTTGATTTTTTTAAAAAAATTATAAACGTGTCTCATGTGAAATAAAAATGCTTTTGATTTATAAATTAGAAACAATATTGAATAACTAAAATGATAATTCCTCGTCTAAACAAAAAAAACCCCATATATTTACACTTGCAGTCGAGGTGGAAATATTAGCCTACTGTTTAAGTATCTCACTGTAAACAATCTATCTTTTTTAACAGAGGATTTGGCATTGTATATTCTTTTTTTTTCATTATAACGTCAACATAGCCCTACTTTTTGTCTGATCCTACATATCTCATTTAGAATTATATACTGACATATCAACGTCACTTTAACTGTCAATTTCTGCCAAATTTACAATAAGTACGGTAAATCAAAAAATCGTTTCTCTCCACTCATGGTGGAAACACGTTTGTACATGAAATGTAACAAAATAAAAAAAGTATTAAAAATATTTACGATTACGGTTCGTACAACATGAAGTACAAAACGTTAAAAATATAGTGTGCTACAAATATGAAATGTACTAAAATGTGCAATATTGTGCGCAAAAATATCAACAGAAGTTCGAAGTACATCCCACAATTCTCTGTATATGGCCCAGCCCTGTCCTATGACCTAATTAAGAGTGAAGAGCTATGGTTAAAATCCACAGGCCCGTGACAAAGGTAAACAATTGAAGGTCTGTATCAAAGTGGGAAATCACAGGGGCAAGGTCTTTAAAGATAGACTAACTTATTGAAAACTCCCAAGAAAAACGAAAAAAAACTCTACAAAAACCGACTTTTCTTCCAATGCAAAATCTACAATTTCATTAGACCACTGTGCGAAGAGATATTTCCTCTCTCTATTAGGGTAGACTATCGTAAACACAGCCTATAGATCTCATTCATCATTTTTCCGACAGACCCTGAAAGCAGCGGTCGCCCTGAGGACTTTATTGCTGCAGCCAACAGGTGAATTATAACAAGCAGTCAGTCACTAAAGCCTCAAGTGTCGCTTACGTTTTGAAGTTTTGTTGCAGCCGAAAACGCTATTGTTAAACTTCGACGTCAGTGTGAGTACTTAGACGTAAATGTAATTATTGTGTTGAACTTTGAAGGCTTTGAGCCACCACTTAGCCACTGAAGCTTCTCGATAGTCTCGGTTGTCTGTGCAGTGATTAAGTTAGCATTAATAGCCTGCTGGGTCGTGTTAGTTCACTTTAATGAAGGTCCGTTGTGCTTCACCTTTTCTCTTGCTGCTCTTTCAGGAGCCTCCTGCTGAAATGGTGCAGCTAAGTGGTGAATTAAGACCTGAAAGCACCTGAAGAAGATGGAGTTCCCAGCACAAGAGCTTGCCTCCTTCTCCTGCTGTCACCAGACAAATGCAGTAGCCTCTTAAAACGCCAGCTCTTCCCTCCAGCATATTTTCTTGCCTTATTTCTACTCTTCCACTGCACCAGCAAATCCTGAAACCTCCTCTTACCCACACATTTGCTTTTATAAGTTGTAAAAGCCACTCCCTAATCAGCCACAGTTATTTTTACTCAAAAACCTTAACTTCAGGATGATGCGGATGGACAGCAAAGGCCGAAGTGCCTCCCCTCACAGGATAATCTACAAGTCTGACTTTCACGCCATCAAATGTTCTTTTGACTCTGGAACCGGCTTCACACCAGGGACAAAAGCTGCTGACAGACTGCCATCCAGCATGTCAAATCCCATCATGTCCCACACCAGCAGTGGCACCACCACCAGCAGCAGCAGCAGAGGAAGGATCTCCAGCACCAGGGGGAACAAAATCAGGGACAACATCTTCTTGCAAATGGACAGCCAACAGCTAAAACAAGATGGCGGTCCAGTTCTTAGCTCTGGTTCCACTCCTCTCTATTCCCCGCAGGTTTCCCCTTTTTCTGGAACTAGACTATCTGTCAGCAGCTCCCTCACTCTGCAAGACAAACCATCCAGATCAGAGGAGATCACCGATACTGAAAGAGCTGCTCTAGCTGAGAAATTCTCTGTAACACGAAGGTTGTTTGAGACAAAGGTGATGGAGATCGGAGGTGGTGGAGGGAAGCTTTTGAGAGGCAGCAGGGGAAGTAAGAGCATGGACGACTGGAAAGGAGAGGGCAGTCAGGTGGAAAAAGAGGAGGTGGCATGTGAGAAAAGGAAGCACTCAGAGGAGGTTTGCTCTGATAAAGAGGAATCAATAAAGCAGCCCGTCATAAATATTTCAATGCCAAAGCTACCTGCACTGGCCCCGATGGCAAGCCCCCTTAAATCACCTGAATTGGACGTCCCAGGCGAAGCATCCAGTAAATCCTCCTCTTGTCCTGACAAAAATGAAATTCCAGACACAAAATCAGAGGAAGAGGAGGCTAAAAATGGCCTTTGCTTGACCCCTGAGCAGACACTAAGGGCAGAGCTGGTGGATGTAAAGACTGAGTCCTCAGAGAGTGATGAAAGCGAAGAGGAAAAGGTCAAATACTCGCCGAAGGGTGAGAGGGAGAATAACAACAGAGATGCAGGAGAGAGTGCTGCAGAGCTAGAGGATGACGTTTTTGAGAAGTCCAACACTGAAACAACTTCAGAAGAAAATGAGGAGGTGTCACCAGCCAACAGGTTGTGTGAAACGGAGAATAAATTTGTCAAGGAAGGTGAAAGAGACAAGTATCAGCAGGTGAACGAACAAGGGGAGGGGCATAGCAGACAGTTTATTGCATGGGCTGAAAAGTCAACAGAAAAGGGGGGAAACTTGGAGAAAGGAAAGGAAACAGAGGTGGACGAAGGGAAAGAGGGAAGCAGGATGCAGGAAGAGGACAAGGAAGTTGAGTGGTACAGTGTGGGAAGGAGTAGAGCGGACGGAGAGGGCAAAGAAAGTCAGACTGAAGAAGGTGAAGAAAGCAAGAACGGAGAAGATTCAACATCTGAGGTACAGGAGGCTGAAGGGGAGGAGAGTGTAGAGGGAGGTCAAAACGGAACAGCTGTTTTTGGGATTGAGAATGAGGCTTATGTGCATGAGAATTCTCCAAAACAGGACATAAAAAGCACTACACATGCTGACAGCCTCATTTCATACGATTATGTGGAGATTCCTGGTGTCCCCAAGCTGTCAGCTGAGGAGGAGGTGGAAGAGGGTGCGGAGGGAGCTGCTGACAGAAAGGTGAAGTTCTCCTCAGCACCAATCAAGGTAAGAGAAATAAAAATGTGCAGAATTAAAGCTTGCAGAATCTGTCATACATGGTTGCAGTGTTCCTAAATTCAAGCTTTAAGGAAGCTTTTTATTTGTAATTTTGTGTGACTGTCGGTCCAGCTGAAGTTTGACTGTGTAAGAACTGTCAGCCTAGAGCCATGTTTCTAATCCATTAGAGGAGGAGGAAAGGCAAGATACCACTTGCTTCACTCTGTCAGCTCAGAGTTACCTTGACAGAGAGAATTCCTGTGGCTGTGTAGGGCTTTAACCAACTCAGTTTATGACAAAGTAGTGTTGTTTTGGAAGTTGTATGTGTACATTAAGATTTATCACAATAAGGGGTTCATTATATTATTTGCGGCATGATATCAATATTGGCATGTAATAGCTCTTACCAGCAATATGTAGGAATCAGGGATGCATGATAGTGTCTGCACAACAGTGGTGTTGACGTATCGTGCCTTAAAATGTTGAGTATCACTATTGGCAGATATGAAAGTTTATGTAGACAGTGGATATTTCAGCCATATATAGTAGTCATACAGAGTGAAGCACCAATTGCTAAAATCAGGGCCAATACCAATATTTAGAGTAACAATTTACCCTTTTTCAAGACCCCCCCCCCCCCCCCTTTACAGGAAGTGACACTTTATCAAACCCCGCCCTCCCTTGTAACTTTAACTAGGTTAGACAAAATTTGTTGCTGGTGGCCAGTTTCTAATTTGAAACAATTGATTCTATATCCGTCATCAGGCATATGCAAAGCTTCAAACTGAAACAATAGTCCTGGTCAGAAAATGACTTTTTACTGTCCTTTAAGGACTAAGAGGTGGCATCAATGAGTGCGGGTTAGTGGTGCTAAAGGTAAGTAAGCCTCTTACTGGCCCGTAACAAATGTGACGGACAAAATGTGTTGATACACTTTTCAACCATTTGTAACTTAGGGGTGGAAATTGAAAGCAGTTCCAATTCCAATTTCGTGTAAAACACATGTATGCTTGGTGGACATGTATCTGGGGGAAAGAGCTTATATTCCACACTAGACAGAGTGACCTGGGACCTTGCTGTTTAGCAGATTACTACCTTGAAACAGTGACTCCTTGTTTAATATCTTGGGGAGCCAAGGGCACGGCCTTCATGCCTACCCATATCAGGCCTCTGATCCAGACTCTGCGTCCTCTGCATTCACAAGCAACCTCTCAGTTAGCAGGCTGTATTGTCAATAATAGAGCATAGGGTAAGACAAATGGGTCAACTTTACCTTACATCATACACGTGACGTTCATATCTATAGCTTACTTAGAAATATAACTAGAAGTGCCTGAGGTAGTTCCTAGCAGAATTGATGCTGCACTTCTTTAAGCTGTGTGGTTAATCTCCCTTGATCGATCGAGTACGTTTTTCAGAATACATTTTAATAGAGACATCAGAGTCACTGTGTCTTTTTTGCCTTCAAGTCAACTGACTTTAAGTAATACCACGACACAGCTGAGACTCAATACCGACTCCTTCAAGGAATCAATATCATCCATCATTTTGCTTTCAACAATTCCCTTTACTTATTAATTCCTTTCATTTTCCTGCATGCATTTTAAATCAATTTCATTATGCACTCATCAGAGGCAGACAACCAAAGTGATAACATTGATGTAAAAAATGTAGTCATGGCAGAAAGTGGATAGAGGTGGTCAAAAATGTGGCTTCATTTTTTACAAAAGATGCTTACTGCACAACATTTGATGGGTAGAAACACCAGCAACTTGCAGATGCATTCATCTTTGCAGCACTGCATTGAGTATCAGGAGGGATATGTGTCTGACATTGTTGCCACTGTAAATCTGTGTCTGCCAACTTTGGCCACAAAAACCATAAATAACAGGAATTGAAAAGGGAATTGTTCAAAAGATTAGATCACAAAAAATGTGATCACTAATGCCAGGATTGTTTAAGTTTCTTGAAACAAAGCTGGCATTAGTGATTGAAATAACTAGAAAGTGGAGAAAAAACTATTTGCTTTCAAGTGCAAGAACTTCATAGTTTTACTTCAGACCTCAGCCCTTAGAGCATGGGAGCCGCAGTCCAAGTTGAAAGATTTAGGATAAAAATCTTCAGCTGATCTGTGCCTGTTGGTTGTGCTTAAAATTCCACAAAGTTCATGTCTTTATTTAAGTGAAACATGATGGTAAAAGTTACAAACATGCTGTTAATTCTCTGCAGGGGATAAAGCAGCTGTAAATCACAATACAAAATAATATCTGCCAGTGCCAATATTTGCTCTTGTAAGCAGTTTTCTGCAGATACTCTTGTGCCAATTGTATTGTGCCTCCCTTAGACAGACTGCCACAAAATGAATAACAAGTGCATTTTAGTAATGAAGGGCTTGGTGTTCTTTACAAAGGTGTTTATTGTATCAGTATTTTCATATCTGATATAAGCAAATGTCTGATATTATGCTGTCCTAGTTTTCATTCTGAACATATGGAAGTACTTTTTCTCACTCTGACTCTCACACTGACAGATTTGTCAACACAAACACTGTGATGTTGTGTCAGTGGCTTCACAGCATGTTCTTTAGCCAGCACACTGAGTAGCGTCTACATCACAGCATAATTCAATCTAAGTGTTAACATAAGCTGAGACTTTTGAAGTCACTCAAGAGTACATTAATCCTTTCTTTCAGGTTTTCAACACATATTCTAATGCAGAGTATGACAGACACAATGAGGATATCGACCCGGTGTCTGCCTCAGCCGAGTATGAGCTGGAGAAGAGAGTGGACAGGATGGACGTCTTTCCAGTGGAGATAGAGAAAGGTGTGTTAAGCTTGTCCAATTCAAGTTGATGATTATCAAGATTGTATGTAACCAATCATGCAGTGGCCGAACTTTGATACAAGATAATGCTGTTCAGCTTTTATAACCAATTTTATTGTCCCAAGCAGGGATTTTTTTTCTGGTTCAAAGATGTTATATAAAGTTAGACTTACAGTATTAACCTTATTGTCAGATGTCCCTCAAAATGCACACCACAATCTTTGAAATCAATCTTGCAACGACAAAAAAAATCATGATATTGCCAACAGCTTGAATTGTGTATAGAATAAAATGTCTAGTTTTAATGATGTTGATATCAAAAAGGACTGGGGCCGAGACGGTCTGAGCCCAGCTCATGTTCCCTGTTAGTGGGTGAACAATCCAATAATAACAAAATCTGAGTTAGTATACAGTTCATCAGGTTTCAGACATGTACCACTTTGGGACTGATTATACGTAAGCCATGTTTCGGAACCAAAGTGCTGATGATGTATTTATGCAATAATATCAATGTGCAAGAGTAAGCTTACTATTTTTGGCTTTTAAAAATAAGAATTTCCATCATCTTTGGTGCTTGAGGCCTGTACCATGAAGTAAGACTGAAAGGTAAACAGTTAGTGTAGGGCCCAAAGTCAAATTTTCTGTGTCACAAAGCTGCCTAGACTAGGCTGTATCAACATGGTAACTTAAACATAACTCATAATCTGGCTGAAACCAGTTTTTGCCCAAACTTACAGCATAAAATTGCCAATGTGTTGCTGTTTGGAAATATTACCTGGCAATTTTCTGAGTGAATGTTTTGGTTCTTCAGCTTAAGAAAAAACAAAAACACACACCATACCTATTGTTTTACTCTTTGTTCCATGTCATATTCATAGATTGTCTGTGCAGTAAGAGGGGAAAAAGGACGAGGTCTAGAACAAGATAGTGGTGTCTTGATTTTGATCCAGATGGATCCAGAAGGCTAACAAATTTGGCGGCCTCATCAACAAACAAAAACGGATAATAGAGTCCATTATACTGTAGTTATCATGGTGTTTTAAATCATAACTCAGATTTGGTCAGTATGTGTGAAATGGGGTTGTATGAGGTTTATGTCAAGAGCTAACATGTCAGCCACAGGGATTTTGATCAGCTCTGCCTCTGTAAGGAGAGAACTGGCGCCAGTGATAGGCTATATGTTGCTGTGTATGGACCAAGAGCTTGGTTTACTTAATTTTAGGAGAGAGCAACTGAATAAATGCACTGTTGGAGTGATTATTTGCAGAACTGAACACATTACCAATGCTGTACTGTTATGCCTTAAAGGCCTGTGCTTTGGTATTTCTCCACCCCAGGCAGAGGGACAAGTGTGGTCTATGCAATGTGAAAAAGTAGTACCAAAACAAAGTACCTTGCTGGCAAAAAAAAATTAAGGCATTTGAAGTATGTTCAGTGCAGGGCACAATCACCCCAACTGAATTTTTTCAGGTTTGTTGTCACCAAAAAGTCAGTAAATGACGTGGAGCAATTGTTCACCTTAAAGGGGCAGAGCTCCAATCCAATCCAATCCACTTTATTTATATAGCACAATTTTATAAACACAAGGTTGCCAAAGTGCTGCACAGTAATAAATAAAATAATATTCTAAAACAGAACAATAAAAACAGACAGTAAAACAAACAGGGAACCCCATTAAACCCTACTTCAAAACTACTGAGCTTTTTTAATGGCATGATTTTGCTTTCTAATGGTGCAACTGTCTGTACAGTAATGAATTAAATGTCAGACTTGAATATGTTTTCCTTGTAGGTAATGAGGGTCTGGGAATCAGCATCATCGGTATGGGAGTCGGAGCTGACCAGGGATTGGAAAAACTTGGCATCTTTGTAAAGTCGGTCAGTGAAGGAGGACCAACTCAGAAAGATGGAAGGTAACATTGTATTAATGTTTTCTTGAGTTATAGTGTTGCTGCAGTAACATGAGATTTAACATGATTTGTTTGTGGTAGGATTCGGGTGAATGACCAGATAGTGGAGGTGGACGGCGTGAGTTTGGTTGGAGTCTCCCAGCTGTTTGCAGCCACAGTCCTTAAAAACACATCAGGCCTTGTAAAGTAAGTTCTGATGTTTCACTTTTTTGCGTTGTGCATCATTCCTCTCTCTCGGGAATCTTTTCATCCTGTCTTCACAAATATGATTTTAAATGCTCATAGTTTGGGAGAGATGATTAAGGTCTTTGAAACTGGTGATTTGAGAAAGAGGTATGGGAGTACATTTATAGCTTGGATTTGATTCTTCAGGAGAAAAAAACTGTCAAGTCTGATCAGTGACAGAGGCAGACTCATGAGCATTTGTTAAATCATTGAAGTTATTTAAGGCAGACTCGGTTAGGAGAAGGTATAAATAATTTGTCTTCATTTAAAAGTTGTTTTAAAACTACATAGTTTATGTTTAGCTTGTAAAGCACATGTACTTTTTTACTAATATCTCAACTGCTTCATCGTCATCTTCTGCATTATAAAGTGATAAGACTTTCTAACTCCCAATCCCATCTTACTCACTCATCCATTCTGCAAGAGAGAAAGAAAGCATACATTTAATTATCCCTGATTGGGGGATTCCAGTTCATTCAATGTTATTTTCAAACATATATGACTTACATATCTGCATATACATTATTGGAGAAAGGTCAGAGTGGTGGTCTGCTGCTCTTGAGGAAGCTGCTGATCAGTTTAACATTTACATTCATTAATCATTCAACATTAAAATGGTACACTCGGGTCTTAATTTTGATTTTTCGAATTTAAGGCAATAAAAAGCTATAAGTCTAACTTTTACATGTCAGAGTTCTTAAATTCTGAATGTTAGAAAGGCACATAATGTTATTTGCACATCTTTATAGACTGTACTGCTGATTAAAACTGTCAAAAGAGCAGAGACACTCAAAATAAACTGCCCGGCCAAAAAAAAGGTGGCCACCAACAAACAGGGTCTCACACACTAATATTTCATTGGACCGCTTTTAGCTTTGATTACAGCACAAGTTTGCTGTGGCATTGTTTCAATAAGCTTCTGCAATGTCACAAGATTTGTCACAGATCACAGCACTGCCCCCACAGGCTTGTACAGTAGGCACTAGGCATGATGGGTGCATCACTTCACCTGCCTCTCTTCTTACCCTGATGCACCCATCACTCTGGAATAGGGTAAATCTGGACTCATCAGACCACATGACCTTCTTCCAGTCCTTCAGAGTCCAATCTGTATGATCCCTAGCAAACTCAAGCCTTTTTTTCCAGTAAGCCTTACTGTTTAGTGGTTTTCTTAAGGCTACACAGCTGTTAAGTCCCAATCCCTTGAGTTCCCTTCACATTGTGTGTGTGGAAATGCTCTTACTTTCACTATTAAACATACCCCTGAGTTCTACTGTTGTTTTTCTTCGATTTGATTTGGTCGAACGTTTAAGTGATCACCGATCACGATCATGCAGGATTTTTTTGATCACATTTCTTTCTTGAAGACGATGCTTCCCCACTATCCTTCCAGTTTTTAATAATGCGTTGGGCAGTTCTTAACCCAAGTTTAGTAGTTTCTGCAATCTCCTTAGATGTTTTTTTCTGCTTGATGCATGCCAATGATTTGACCCTTCTTAAACAGACTAACATCTTTTCCACGACCACAGGATGTGTCTTTGCACATGGTTGTTTAAGAAATGAGAAGCTACTCATTGCATCAGCTGGGGTTAAATAAGTTGCTGCCAGCTGAAAGATAATCACACGTGCAGTAATTATCCAACAGGAGGCTCGTACCTATTTGCTTAGTAAAATCCAGGTGGTGACTTTTTTTTTGGCCAGGCAGTGTATAAACCTGCAGAAGAAAGCTGTTAAGGACAACCACAACTGGCACCTCCGCCCTCAAAGTAAAGTATCAATCTGTGGAAAACACAAATTGTTTACAGGACCCCCTCAGAAAAAAAAAAAAACTGAAGTTGTATGAATCGGACTGTTTACAAACCAACTATGGTTGTTGCAGTAAGTTGTGAAACACTGCCACAACATACAAGAGGGGATTTCTGCATTTTACATTTATGGAAAATTTACTATTGTGAGTCGTTCCAGGTCTAACCATTTGGTTCCTAACCTGGGATCAAGAACCAATTTAGGAGAGGCACCAGAGATCTCGGTGTGACGTGAGGCTCTGTCAGAGTTATGGTTGTTATAATCATATTGACATTTATCTACTGGTGCTGTGCTAGGAGGGTTCATATCTGGATTTTAGTAATAAGGCAGAAACAGAATTCTGCTAATTTTGTCCAGCAGTCTGTCACTCTTTTCTGTGTTGGTCTTGAAATTGGGCTCAACTGTTCTTTAGTACAGAACAACAAGGGGAGCCCAAAAGATAAAAGGGAGAGAACCAGCATTCTAATTCAAACCTTTGGCAGCCTGCGATGACAAATATCGTGGCTAAATTGCAGGTTTAATTCTTAAGTCTTTTGAAAGACAAAACCCCCATCCCACCACCCAATCTGTGATGTGTGACGATCATCCACACCTCAGACTGATATCTCTGCTTGGCTGCAGGTTCCTGATTGGCCGAGAGAAAGAGGGGGTGGAGAGCGAGGTTGCGCGGCTGATCAATGAAAGCCTGGAGATAGATAAGACATCCAGAAAGGTGTGTTTTCCCAAAGAGGAGCTGAGTTTGGATCGCATCAGCTGTCCCAAAATAGTTTTGACTGAACTTTTTCTTTTTGGTTGTTTTTATATAAAAAGAGTGGGGACGAGGACAACGAGGTGAGCATGTCAGAGAGGTGGTCGTTGGCCGAAGAAGATGATGAAGAAGAGGAGGATTTGTCTTATCTTTCCCGTCTGGACAATGAACAACTCTGCCTCAAATACCAGCAGGTACATACATTCAAACTCATTAAACCATTTAAAATATACAGCATTGCTAAACCTGTCCAGGAAAATATATATCGACATTTTTCCTGAATGTAGAATATAGTACAAATCGATGGCAATTTCTTGACACAATCTAATCACTTAAAAGTTTTTACTTACCTCACCAATTTGAAGAGAGACACCTCAGCCTGGTCAGTTTAGACACAAGTTTGCACTTAAATCTGACTTTCTGCACCTTTGCCACTCCTTTTGTGTTTCAATTGATTCTGTCTAAATTTAGTTTTACTTTCTTATCTTTTCCTTTTTCCTCAAGATGATGTTGCAAATTAGTATTTACTATTAGCATAATGATACTTTTGGGATAGCTGTTCCCATTTTATCATTTATATTTTATCCATCCCTAAAATTGACCTATAAATAGATTGGAAATTTCAAGGCTCATGGAGTAAATCATGTTATATTGCTTTCCACATGAGTTTTGTAATTTGATGTCTCTCTTTCCATTCCATACATGTAATTTTCCACCTTTCTGTCTCTCCAGCTTCAATCAAAACTACACAGCAGAGCAGCAGAACTTCACAATGCGAGAGCAAAGGTAGGTCTCTCAGCTGAAATTAACATTTCAGTCTCACACTCATACTTACTAATGAGCACTGGCATTAATACACCACCTTTTGGAACAGTCTGACCCATTTAGATGTGTATAAGTTGGCTTGAGGTGGAGTTACTAGGACTCGGGCCGCGTTCCAACACTTCTGCTCGTCGGCCCAGCTTTTTTGTGCCTTTGCCTTGAAGTAATCACGGCTCTGACATAACTGGGTTGGCTAAAGCCGTTTTCAGTCGAAAATTTGCCTTTCTTCTCTCCAACAGCGTAAGATCATCACATACTTTATTTGCTGTTTCAAAAATCTCTTGATGTAAGAGGATTGAAAAGGCTACAGTTTTCCATATCCAGGAATAGTTTTAGCATGTGATGCAAGAACAAAAAGGCTTTTTTTGGAAGCCCTCCTGTCCCCTCACAGACGTGCATCAGAACAAATAAAGCTCATTTGTTTTTTACTGTTTGTGCCTAGCTAAGAGCATGGGAGGAGCGGCAGACGTGTTGGGAGAGCCAGAAGGCCGAGTTGGAGCAAAGAGTGGAGGATGAAGAGGAGAAAGCTGACAAACTAGAGAAGTATGATAATACATGTTTTTTAAATCCAGTTGGTCATACGTAGCCCAGAGTTCAAAATATAGTGTATAAATCACTTAACATGCAAGCAGGGAGTGGAAGTAACTTAATCACATTTATCCAATCCAATCTACTTTTTTAATAAAGCACATTTCAAGAAGCAATTGAGTTTACCAAAGCACTGCCTGGTTACTACCAGTCAGAAATAAAAAAAGAATAACATTAAGTCAAAAATAATAAAAACTAACAATTAAAACCAAATATCAAAAATACAATAAAAATGTAAAAAACACATAAAGAAATAAACAAACAAAACACAAAAATCTGTTTAAATAAAAACTTAAGAAAATGAAAACACAGAGCCCAAACTCTCAAGCTGAATTAAAAGCCAACAAGTAAAAGTATGTTTAAGATGAGATTTAAAAGTAGGCAAATTGGGGGACATTTCGATTTTTAGATAAGTGGTTCCATAATTTAGGGGCCACAACAGAAAAGCTAGTTCACCTCAAGTTTTAAGTCTGGCCAACATATTACTGTATTTGAGAAGCGTTTTTTGTTTACTTGTACTTTTTGGACTTTTTTAAAAATAAGTACACTCTTTCACTTGAATGATTTATGTGAGGCGTCGATGGTGCAGCCTGATAGTGCACTTGGTAGGTAATTGGTTTTAGGTTCAAGCCCAGCTCCAGCGGTCACATGTCAATGTGTCCTTGGGCAAGACACTTAACCCCAAGCTGTGTGAACTTTGAGTAGTTAAAAAGACTATAAACGTGCTTTTTAAGCTCAAGTCAAGTCCACTTACCATGAGGGAAATACTGTACTTATCAACACTCACTGGTCATTTTTTATGTTTCATTTTGTAAATTACATTCCTCTAGCTGCTTGTTAACTCAAAAAGCTAATCCACCAATTACATGGCAGCAACTGAGTGCATTTAGACTAGTAGACATGGCCAAGACGATCTGCTGAAGTTTAAACAGAGCATGGGTATGGGGAGGAGGCTGGTCTTGGTATTTCAAAAACTGCTAATCTACAAAGGTTTTCATGAACATCCATGTTTGTTTTTTACAGAGAATGGTCCAAAAAAGAGAAAATGTCAGTGAGATACAGTTCAGTGACATTTGCTTTGCAGATGCAAGAAGTCAGGGGCAAGTAGTTTGAGAAAATAGAAAGGTAGCAAGGTGTAGTGACCATTTGGGGTTGTCAATTGTCAAGTTTCTTTGGTATTTATCGAAGGAAACAACTAAATTCTCATCCTCGTGGTGCGCCCCTGGCTTCCTTCTCCAGTACCTGCCCATCCTGTCTTGCTTGCCCAACTATGCCCATATCACCTGGTGCCAAAAATACCAGTCCTGTCAAAATAATTCTCTTAATATTTTAAATAACAACATTGGCAATACTTAACTGAAATCATTATCAAATTAAACCAAAATACTGCAACTACGTTTGGTCTGATTCGTCTTTCTGCTGCTATATAAATTTGACAAAGTAACTTTACTGTTACATGAACAGTGTTTTTGTTCTCTTTCTATTACTGACTTTTAGTATATAAAAAATCTAATTAAAATCTGAACAAATCAATTAAAGAGACTTCACCCAGTAAAGGTCACAACTCTGATCTCCACAGTAGTTTATTAGAGATCACAATTTTGCAGTTTAAGGTAACAAAAGCATGTCTGTGATCCCCCTTTTTCTATAGAATACATCAGTACAATGTACTTTTTATCTTAAAGGTCAATAAAAAATTTAGCTGATGTATCTTTACACATTGCTATTTGTAGCCTCAATTCTACAAGTATTACGTTAAGAAGCATACTAAGGATGATTATGATGCCTGTTAGTGGGTAAAGGCCCCTCATTGTCGTTATTAGGTACTGGCAGGAGGCCCAGACTCTGTGCAGGGTCGTAAGCCAGAGGCTGGCTGATGCTCAGAGCCAATCGGAGAGCCTGGAGATCAAATACGGCAAAGCCAAGAGGCTGGTGAGGGAATACCAGAGCAGGTACTGATCTAATCCATCTAATCCAAATGTTATAATTCCTACATTACTTGAGTGTGTTTAGTGAGATTTTAACAGTTATGCAAGTTTTACATCCTGTAGATTTTGAATAAAACTGATATCTATTTTTTTATTTTAGGGAGGAGGAGAGGGGGCGAAGAGAAGCTGATTTGCGGAGAGAAATGGAGGAGAGAGATAAGCAGCACAGAGATATTGTTGAAAGACTGCAAATCCAGGTTAGACGAGACTTGACAGCCCTGTGTGGATTTGCTTTACTGATCCTGCTTTACTTCTGTCGTCATTGTCTCACATGTTTTATCACAGATAGCACAGCTGGAGAGAAAAGAGGCTGCTCCGGAGAGACAGAACAGTTCTGTGGACGAATGTTTGACAGGTACAGTAAGCAGCTCATTTACTGTACTGAGAGTTTATGTTTATGAAGGTCTCTCTTGCCTTGCCCTGTAAAGATTCCCCTGCACCTGAAGTGTGGAGAGCCAAACAGGGGGAGGATGAGTTGTTCTGTTCTGTCTCATGAGTAGTATTAGATTTGGAGCAGCTCTGTGTATGTGCATGTCTGACTGTGTTAGTGTGTAGGACCCCTGCTGCGCTCTCTTGAACTCCTGCACAGCCATGTCACCCTGGGAATTGACACAAATATCATGGTGATGCAGAATTAATATTAAAGTCTTGAGCTGTAATAATGGCCGAGCTTCATAATCATGTTTTTTGTAGACACTGTGAAGAGGCCTTTTTGACTGTGGAGTTTGTCAGATGACTTAAGTTTGTATTTCTTTAAAACTGTAATTGCAGCAACAGACAGTTTAAGTTTGGGTTCCAGCCTCATGAGGTGGAAATGTTGCACAGCATCAGTGTAAGACCATCAACAGAAGTGACAGAAGAAGCAAATGTACCACCAGAGGTGCTTTTCATCACGTTTGCTTGTTCAATACACACAGGGACTGTAAAGCTAATGTTAATGTGTTCTCCAGCTTTCAGAGTTGTACCTGGGGAGCTGGGGCTTAATATCACAGCAATGACCATGTTAGTAAGTTGGGTACTGCAAAATCTAAGCAACTGGCACTCATGAAATAACATACCAGTGTTTGTATGCTGCTTTTGACTGTAGTGTCTAGAAGGTGGCTTTGAATACATCTTTCAACATCAAATTATTTTGAACAGTAAACCTAAAGGTCTTTGTTCAAACATATGTGTAAAAATGTGCCTTTTCACCTAAATAAAGTAAACTGTTCTTGTTTCTCAGGCCCAGACTGGTTTATCCCCGTCCCTGATACAGGACGTCTGGACTCCAGTGCTCACATAGCCAGAGCTCATCTCGCCCAGAAATCAAAGCGTCACCCACCATCCAGAGACAAACTAAGAGAGAGCTTCAGAAAACAGGTAAGAGATGGATGGTAAACTGTGACACTCTTTAGTCCTTACTGAAAATACAGAGAAGCAACCTCTGGTGTTAAAAATAAAGCCAGAGTTTAATTATTAAAAAAAAAAAAAACTGCAGTACCTTGTGTGTCCACTTGAGGCTGTTCTCAAAAGCCAAAAAGTTACAGCAAGAGCTCATTTTAAAAGTTTTAGTGCAGTAATAAACTTTTGACATGGTCAAGGACATTTTCCCTTTAGTTTGAATAGATCATTTCATCATAGATACATATGTACAGGATAAATTTGTCCTGGTTATGAATCATCTTATTTTTTTACACCAAGGCTAAGAGGTATGCTTACATTATTTTAAGAAATGTTGATGAGCTGACTGGTGATGTGTTGTAGATTATTGCTAGAGGGCTTTCAGCTCAGTTAACTCAACCCCTCAAAGTGTTTGACCAAAACTGAGTGTGAGTTAGCATTTCCAAATCCAGACCAACATTATCTAACTTCTACAGACTTCTGCAGAGGCCACAGCTGCTGATGAACAGATTGATATATATTTTATACAGTCTGGAAAATAAAATGATTGGTAATTAAAGAAAAAATACTAGAAAAAAAAGTTGTGTCTCATCAGTAAGTCTGAGTGTATTTGTATTAAATAACCATTTTAAATGGGTCTTACATAAAAGGAAAATATTTAAAATATTGAGACTTGTTTATGACATTTTCACATTTAATAATATTGAGTTTGATATGTCTACAATCCTGTTAGAGGGATTTTGCAAGGATATTTCTTTAAGTCCTTGATTTGTCTTCCTAAGAACAACCCCTGAGTCCTCATCCCATATACCATGTCTGTGAGTTGCGTTATTCTGCTTTGTGATGTCGTGTATTTCTCATGGGTTGTTTTGCAAGGATATTTTTTAAGAACTCCTTAAAAGTGTGGAATGGTTAGATGCAACATGTTTTAATGTGAAACTCTGTTTTTAGGAAGAAGACCTTCAGAAACATGAGAGTCCATCTCTGTCTGCGTCCTCAGCAGTACAAAGGATCAGCAGAAGTGATCTCTCCAGCGCCTCGTCGTTCCCAACCCTAAGTCCTCAGCCGCCCACCGGATCAGTCTTCACCCCCTCAGTCTACATCAGCGACACAGTCACTCCCTCACCCTGCAAGTCCTCCGCCTCCAGGAAGTCCAAAAGGAAATTTCCTGACTTCAGGTGCAGGGTCTCTGTTTCTGTCTTTGATCTGAGATTAGAAGTCATTTTTCTCATTAAAATCAAAACAAAAACAAAATGTTTGTCTCATATTTGTGGGACTAAATGTGGACATAGTCAATGGTTTTTCTAAAGATGGGACTGAGGACACTTGACAACATTATTGATGTCGTCATGCTTATCTTTGTAGAGTTGATTGTTTAATGTTGATTGTTTTTCAGCGGCCTTCGAAAGTCACTCAGCAAAAGAAGAAGTGAGAAACATCGTAAAAGATCCTCGAACAACAGGTGGGATAATCAGTGTGAAGTAGAAAAACAGTTATAAGCTTTTTACATTCAGTTCTCTCTTTAACTTGGTCTGTAATTATCCGTTCCCATCTCCCTCTCTCTCTTTCCTCTTCTTACTTATTCTGTCCTTCTTGCGCACTCTTCATCATAGTTATTCCCCAGGCTAGCCCTCCTCTTTAATCACACTTTCCTCTCATTTGTCTCTTTTTATTTTTGTTTTACACACAATAAAAGACAGATAACATACTTGATATTAAAGGTAAAGAACTAAAATGGTCCAAGTTTTATCATACTTTCCCCTACAAAAAATTACATCTGCATTAAAAATTTATTGGAAAGGATACTTAATTTAGTTCTATTTATTTTCCTAAATTATCATATGAAATGAACCCTTATATCCCATTTTTAAAAATAAAGCACATTGCTCACTGTGCACAAATGTGGACATACCAGAAAATTATCATAAAATGATTCTAGATATTTTTCACAGCTTTCAGTGCATCAAAGAATTTAATAAACTTTAATCCTGTTATGTTAACAACACATTTTTTCAGAAGTTTAAACTTGTAGATGTTAGCTTGAGTCCCTGATGCATTTACAGTTTTATGATATTTTATATGCCACAGGCAGGTCTTTTTAAAACATAGCTGAAAACTGTCAGTATTATCAAAGAGGTGTTCTGTGTCAGCGTTAATAAAAGCTCAAATTCATACTAGGCATATTTTGTCCCAAGAGTGGACACATCATAATGAAAAAAACAGAAATATCATCAGAGCACACGAAGAGTAAAAAAAATCACAATATCATGATGACATGCATAGATGGTTAAACAAATCGAGTAAAATCAAATTAAAGTGGACTATTCTGCTAAATACAATTGAAATTATTTGCATTCATACAGTTTTAGCTGTTACATACAGACTAAAATGATTTCTTCTCTAAAAACTGCATTCCTTAGTTTGTTTTGAAAACTTACCTTGCTACTTCTCAGGATTAAATGTAGTGGTAGTTTATTCCAGTTAAGCATTGCCCATACATGACGGCCCTCCTGTTTACTCTCTGTTTACAAGGTGATAACTTAATACATTCTTGTATGCAAGAGAAAATTCTTCTTTGGAAAATAACAAGCTGAACATGTCAATGATTATCAGCAAAACTGATTTTAGGATTTGTTTTGTTGCTGTTGGTACCTTCAGAACAGTCACACTTAGCCCATTTAGTCCCTAAATTGGACATGTTGGACAATAAAATGCATAATACATAATATTGCACACTGATATTTTGTACTGTAGCTGCTTCAGGTCTTTTCATCAACTTCAGTATTTTATTTTATTTCCATAAATTTGACCTTTTACACCATATTTGTAAATTAAGCTCCAGGTATTTATATGCAAAACTAATCACTGTAAATTTTCAGTCGATCACCGGGTTCAAATTTTGTCATTTTGGATCCGGATGACCCAAAAATGGTTTATTTTGATCTCACCTACCACCACAGGTCTAATCTAACATGAAATTCAAATATGAAAATACTGAGAATAACAACATTTCCATCCTATTACATGACAGTATGGATCCGTGAGCGTCCACAAAATAGAACCTGAAGGTTCAATGTGCGAGGGCTGATTGATAAGTTGTGTGCCTCATATTTAAGGGTTTGACTTTTGGCAGACATATTGCATTATTTTTCAACATTCAATATCAATACACTTTTGCCAGCGATTTTTGATGCCTCAATGCCACTTTTAAAGACGTCCTTTTCTTGACCATTCAGAAAGTCCTCCACTGCATGTATGATGTCGTCATCATCTGACCGAAAGTGGGTACCGGAAATGGCCTTTTTCAATTTTGGAAATAGATTAAAGTCTGATGGAGTCAGAATAAGGCGGATACTCAATCAGTTCAAAGCCACAATCTTTAATGGCAGCCATGGCAATGACAGACCTGTGAACAGGGGCATTTTGTCCATTTTGCAAAAGTCACTTGCCTTGTTTACTTTAGAGTGCTACCTCTTCAACATAAACTGACCAAATGACACCAGTCTTCAGGTACACAGCCTTAAATAGTCAGGGAATAGTAGAGCTGAAAAAGGACATCCCTGCTTATCTTCTTCAATACAAGGCCCACAACTTGTCTATCAGCCCTCGTAACTAATAATTGTAAGAAAGTAACTAAGTGGAGAGCTGTAGCGAGGTATGCTCTGATGTTTGATACAAATACTTGTTTATTATTCAGGCTCATAAGTACCTCATCCATAGACTGCAGTTCTTATTGCGACCTCTCTAAAAGTTGGGCAGTGTTTGTCTGCTGTAAAGTCCCTCTGTGCTCTATGTTTTTAGAATTATATTTATATTTTTTTTCCTCTTGTATTTACATTAGTTTGTGTTTGTTCTTCTACATTTGATAACTGTCGCCCTCTTTTTTTTGCTGTTGTAATAAACTTCCCCCAAGGGAGGATCAGTGAAGTTTCCTGCTTTGACTTCTGTTTTCCTGCAGAGCTTCATGTGGTGACCTGGTGGACGAGCCTGCTGGAGGTTCTCCTTCAGGCTCCATCACCTCCATGCCGTCCTGCCTGCCCTTCCCCTGGTTTGGAGAGCGAGGGAGGGACAAAGAAATGGACCAGGAGCGCGGCAGGGAGAGACTGCGCTCTGTGTCCAGCAGCAGCCTGCCATATCTGACCACCACCGGAAGAAGAGATGAGGTAAAAAGAGCTCCATGAAGACTGAACACGGAGCTTTAAGTTGCTCTCTGCCGACCTCTTCCTCTGTTAGAATGTCTGTCTGATCTAAATATTTAACACGTCTCCTTTGTTAAATCAAGATAGTATGTAGGCAGTCAAGGTCTTTCTCTCCTGCTTTTAGAGTATTGGCTCTCCAGTTCGCAGCTCCAGCGTGGAGGGTCATGTCTCTGATCACTCTCTTTCTGGACACTCTTACACTTACACCTTTTCCTCTTCTGAGGTGAGTCTGTCCTCTCCTTTCTTTTCTCTCCTTACTAACTTCATCCCTTGGTGCACTCTTCACCATCATAGTTATTCCCCAGGCTTACTCACCTCTCTAATTACACTTTCCACTCATCTGTTTCTCTCTTCCTCTCACACTGTCTTGCTTTTTGTCTCTGGTGTCCCGTCAGACATTGGACGATGACCCTCCTCCCTCCAACAACAACAACCAGTGGCAGAGTCGGCCCGTGTTGGAGTGGAGCAACCAGCAGGTGTGTCTGTGGTTGATCGCCATGAACATGGACCAGTACACGTCAGCATTTGCTGCCCGAGGGGTGGACGGGACACAGCTGCTTAACCTGGACACCCAGAAACTCAAGGTGAGCGTTAACCCGTTTGAACCTGATGCAGTGTTTGTGAACAGATCCCATAAAATTATCTGATGTAACTTCTGTGCAGCTCAAAGGACGAGGAGGATTTTTATGATTTGATCTGACTGACCGAGTCAAGTCACTATAGTACAATTAAAGCTAAAGGATCTAAGCTTTCAAATGTTCTTATTTCACATCTTTATCTTTGACAGAGGCTTAGAAATGAAAAGTTTAGTGAACACTATGATGCTGTAAAGTTTATCTGAAAACCCTCAAGTTTGGGAGGGTTGGTTTTTAAGGTGTGCGTAGAAGTTGGCAGCATTTTGCTGAACAGAAACGGTGAATATAGGATATAATGTTTCTATTTGTATGAAAAGTTTGTTGAAATAGGTATACAGTCATCTCCATAAAACTTTCGTTTTCTTTTTATTAAGTTAGAAAAAGCTTTTTATATTTATGTACCACGGGTCTCCCCTTTGAGGAGGCTAACGTAACGATCCGCCATGCTGTCGACTGGTGGGTTTTGGGGACAAAAAGAGCGAAAGGCGTTTTTTTTTTTTTTTTTTTTTTATAAGCATTAATTTGCTAATGTTTGCTTGTGTTACTAGAAGTTTACAAAATCATTATCTTAACTGACCTATAATCTCTAAAAATAATAGTTACAAATATGAGTGAAAAAACCCTCACCTTGTAACTGTTGTAAATGATGCCCTGTTCACGATCCTTTTTGGTCTTCACTGGCTCTCATCGCTTAGTGATGTGATGTTTTAGTAACAGACGGGCTCATTCCCAAATCTGAACGCTAGACGTCGCTAAAATGCCAATTTCTACACACTGCACCTTTAAACAATATTTCAGTTTTTGACAGGTTTCCTCTTGGTTTAAGTAGCTGCAGATAGTGATGACAAAACCAAAATAAATGATAAAAATATTTAAATGGTTGTTTGCAAAAAAAGAATAATGTATGTTACCACACCTTATGAGTATTGTAAATGTCCCCCCCTCATTAGGATCCAGTTGTTGTAGGACATAGGAAGTGCAAATTAAGAGGATTTTAAGTGTTGGTCGGGCATTCACACAGAACACATCTCAGATGCTCAAAGGTTTTTCATGGAAGTCCAAAGAATAAACATCCTTAGTGGTAAAGTTTTCAACTTTGTTCATACAGTTTGATACTATTTAAGAAATTATAACAATTTTTTAATAACCTTTGTGGCCTGGGACCACATGTGGGCCCCCTCTTATGTGTATACCTAATGTGGCCCCAAAATCAAGAGAAAATATGTGTATTTTTTGTACATGTGAGGAAAACATGAAAAAAATCAAGTGGAATTCAAACCTGACTATCAACACAAAACCATTCAGAATTGCACAAATGTATTAAGGGTGCCAGAAATACAACTATATCTATCGTTGGCTTTAATTACTGCTACACATTGAGTTATTCATTCACAAAGCTAAGGATCATTTTTAAGAAATGACACAAAATACACAAGGTTAAAAAGTGCTGTCTTGAGGCCAAATGGCATTATAATCTGTAAGTTAAAATCTGAAAACGGTGTTCATGTTTTTTTTTTCTTCACTGCTGATAAAATGATTTCAGGATCGATTTCAGGCGATGCACAGTCAGCTTAATGCTTTCACACAGGATGTCAGTAAGAAACCATCAGTCCACTTCATCTGGAAAAAAAATCTTAATGTTGACAATTGCCACCATGTTACACCAGCTTGTTCTGTTTTGTGTTTTTGTTGAAGGGTCATAAATATGTAAAAGTTCAGTCTGTTTTTCATCTTCTGTTTGAATTTCTGTGTTCGCTCCTTTTTCTGCCACAGGCTCTGGGGGTGTGCAGTCACAGTGACCGGTCGGCCCTGAAGAAGAAGCTGAAGGAGATTAAGAAAAGCGAGGAAAAGGAACTGAGGAAAGGAGAGAAGAGGCTGAAGGAGGGATACGAGCGAGAGAAGAATTCAGTGATGGATAAGGAAAATGACGCGAGGGCGAGGACAATCCTGGAGGAGCGTTGTGTAAAAGACGTCAGGCAAAGTGGAAAAACTGTCAGAACGGAGTCGCTCCTGTAACGCTGATGTCAGAGAAACTCCACCAGCATGAGGCTGTTTACAGTCCAACGCACAAAAACACACCATTTGTTCAGCTCGATGTTCTGCACATGTCCTCTGCTTCTCACCACTTCAAACAAATCATTTACATTTAACACTTTTTAGCTGGTAAGAGTATCTACAGAGCGGAGATTGACTCCTTCACCTGAGTCCACCATATACAGCTGGTTAAGTTTTCCTTTTAAATCATGAACTTTAAATTATGATAATTTTAATATTTAACGCTGTGCTGATTTGAGCACAAATGTATTTGCTGCAAATGCTTTTTTATGTATTAATAAATAATGCTTTAAACATTTACCTTACGCTGTCTTGCTTAAGGTTATCACACACAGAACACTTAGTATGAAAAATTTAAAAACATTTTATTTAACAAACTTGTTTGCACTGAATTGTACAATTTTACAGTGAATTAATTGTGGATCTGCAGGGGCATGAAAATGTGTTTATTTACATACTGAGCTCTGGATCACTGTTCAGCCTTAATCTGATGCACTCAAAGGATAAACAGAGTTGATTTTTTTTAATAGATATTTGGAAAATACTGAGCCGTTTTGTTAAAGCCAGCTGTTTCACACTGCATGACACCTTGGCCTGTAGGACACGTAACAAAAGGCACTTCACACACAGAATAAATACAAACAATTCTGCCAAAAAATGTACAAAAAAACCCTACAAACCTCCCACCTTCTGCCCCCAGGCAACACTGAAAGTATTTAACAAACAAAACAATCTCAGACAGACAGTCACTGTGCAGGACCATCTCCCATAATGCAACTCTCCTTCCAGTGATTCATACCGACACCAGACCGGCCCTGACAGGGAACATTTTTCAAGTACAAAGCTGCACAGTTTTCCTTTTTGAGCATTCTTGTTCCTCAGTATTTTACAGTCCACTGTGCAAACACAAGGCTAGAAAATGAGCAAAATTTAGTTTTACAGTTTCATCAGTAAGCGACGGGTTCAATGAAGATCAGATCTGGTTGGTTGTTAGGAGTAATGCTCTTTTTCGTGCCATGTCGTCATCCAGGGCTTCTTTTCTGGGCTTTCCCAATTACCCGTCCCAGGATTTATCACTCTCTCCTCCCGTTTGATCCGAACAGCGTTGTAACTTGGGACCTTGTCTTCATATTTGGCACGCTCGAAAAAGCCACACTGCAGAGAAGAAACACAATCAGATTTTTTAAGTGGAGGGAAGTTTATTTGAGGGAGTTCACAGAAAGAAAAGGAGATTGATCTGGTGTTAGATGTCGTCAGTCTGATTTAAGCAAGAGCTGAGATGCATGGAATCCAGTCACATGAGCAAAACATCTGCTCTTCTTTTCTAAAAAAAGGAAAGATGATAAATGTCATAGGCTGGCAACACACCAGACGATTTTTAAAACATTCACCCATTTTAAAAACAAAGGGGATCACAGACATAACCGCGCCTTTCTAGTTGATGCTGCAGGTTAAAAAAATCCAAGTGGCTTCGGTCAGAATTTTTACTCAGAGGAAGTCGGACGATTCTCAAGTTTACCAGCCTGTGACTGGAATGCGTTTAAAAGGGATGTGACCTAATTCCCACCTATGAGTTGCAAGTGATTTTTACCTCTGGAGGTTATATTTTTGCTGGCATGTTTTTTTGTTAGCAAGTTTACGCAAAAGCTACTGGACAGATTTTGCCCAAATTTTTTAGGAGACGTTGGTAATGACCCAACTTAAAAATGAGTCCATTTTGGTTGTGACCGCCATTAGTGAATAATCGTTTTGCTTAATAACTGTCTAACTAATAATGATATCAACATGATTCAGAGTGCTAGGTGTGGGTTTTCAGGGTCAAGAAGTCATATTATGATGGTAACTTCATCATGGAACTATTGCTTATAGATGTGACAGCAATATGTGAACTACCTTGGCAGAGGTTTGAGCTCTCTAAGTACTTTCTAGTTTTTTTCATCTATAATTCTCCAAATTTGTGCACACATGATTTAACAAGAGCATGAGATTACACACCCAATGATGGACACTAAGTCTATGTAAGATTTTACGTCCCAGTGGTTTCCTAATCCAACACAGTGACCATCGTAACAAACTAATTAAATGGATTATTGTTTTTGATTTTGATAAGCCAGGAATCAAATCACACCCCCTAGACTGTTGAGGGGCAGATGAGGTCAAAAACCCGGAATAAAATCATCTAGTGTGTAGCCATTTTAATACAGAAAGAAAGGAAAGTCCATACAAAGTAACAGCATGAGCAAAAAGATAAAGAAAACACTACAAGATGGAAAATTCAGAAATGCAGAACAGCCCCGTGATGTCTTTCTTCATCACATCAATAACAAACAATAACAGCCATCACCTCCCCTGGCCATGCAGGTAACCTGTACCCATCCACACATGAGTATGTGTGAAAACCTTTAAGGTAAAAACTCTCAGCAGAGAAATCAGTCAGCTTTTATTAAACAATTGCAACACAGCGTGAGAAATGCCCACTGCATGGACACCAGAAAGTCTGTAGCCAGAAAGAGCAAAAAAGTTTCATTCTCTGACGGCCTTGTAGTTTTACCCTTTCTCTCTGTTTTATGCATTTGATGTCAGTCTCTCTTTTTCTGACGGGTCCTCTTTCTTTTTCCCAAAGAGTCCACACTGAGGAGAGGAAGATGGTTAGACAATGTGCTGTAAACCTGCTGTGCTTCTGCAGACGGTGCTGGACAGAAATCTTCACAAATCTCAATTTATGTTAGGATGAATCAAATGACATGAAAATGAACAGTAGGTGTTTATGTAAAAATGTTTTCTCCTGGTCTCTTGTTCTTTCATCCTACCTTCCAGAGGAGGAACGCCAGCAGAGCCAACAGCATGAGCCCAAAGAGGATGGACAGCACGATGATCCACCACGGCACTCCGGCGTAACTTCCCTCTGCTCGTCGCTCTGGAAACACTGTCAGACTGGTCTGAGGAACAGAACAAAACAAAAGCTCTTCAATTTGATGTTTTTGCACTTGAGTGCCATCGTCTGTTGTGTACATCAGCCATGTTCTGCACGAAATGATCATATCTTCTGTCCAGTATCGACATTACTCACCTCTGCCTCAGCGTTTTGCAGCACGGTGTTCTTTACTGTGCTGTCGATATGCAGAGAGGCTTTCACGATCACCTCAGTGTATTGTAATTCAGAAAAATCCTGTTTGACAGAATCAGGAAAAAAAAATAGAAAAAGCTTGAAGTTAAACACTGTCGCACACACACAGAGGTCCTACTCTCCTCCCTGGGAACATTCTGGACTTTCTTGGACATTTACTGAGACAATTTGGGAAGAAAGACAGGCACGTACAATGGCCCTGCATTAATATGTTCTCTCTGAGACAGTCTGATTAAAACTACACAAGTATCTTACACTGCATGTATGACCTGTCCTTTTATTTATACAGTGTTTAACAATTCATTAAACCACCAGCAAACGCCTGCCCTAAATCAACAGCACTGATAATTACCAAAAACTTTTAAGTTTCTGTAACGGTTAATACACCAGAATGTTTGTTCATTTGGTTTTGTTATATGTTGTTTTATTTTTGTTCTTCTTCTAAAAATTACTAAACATATATATATGTGTGTGTGTGTGTGTGTATGTATGTACGTATGTATATAATACACCAGTATGTAGAAGCTCTAACAGAAATTATATTTTTCATGCTAAAATGAAATTATTGTCGTCCATGAATCTTCCAATACTGTTTTACAAAGAAAACCCATAAAAAATAGTAAAGCACATTATTATTTCTGGGTTAAGATGTCAAATTAAAGCTATTTACTTGCATTCCTGAGCAGAAAAAATAGCTTTAGTGTTTGAATGTTCTGTTTGATTGATTTCTAAAGTCTCAGAGAAGCCCAGTGAGCCGGCTCGAATTTGGGAATAAAAAGGTGAATTCAGTTTGAAGTTATTCAGTCCTGTTTAAAATGTTGTTGCAATAACGTCTGTATTTTTAGTTTTAAACAAGTTTTTAAAAGATGTCCATAAAATTTATGTTTTTATGTTTTTTAACAGGTGGTCTAATAAATTGGATAAGCACTGTACATGTTTAAAGATACCTTGCAATAATGGTAAAGGCATTTCAAACCAGCTATTTCTTCTTTTTTTAAATTAGGCTACATACAAAATAAGGAGCAAACAAAACTATTCTGCTTTACTCAAAAGAAAAATGTCAACGATAACAACAAATGTTCCTGCACACCCTCTCATTCTTTTTTTCCTTTTAGCTATAGCTTTTGATTGTTAGACCAAGGTGTGATTGTTAACTGAGAGCAAGAGACAACAAAATATGAAAATTGAATCAATTTAGAATTTCAACAAAAAAAATTGTGGAAATGTATTTTGAGTTTACAACACTAAATACAATTTATGACAAACTGTTCCCTGTTTTAGCCTTAACAGCAGTGTGCACTGACTGTGGCATATCTGTTACTGCATAAAGATATTTGGTCAAAAAAACGGAATAAATTGAAAACGGTAAATTGAAAGGGTGAATAAACACTTGATTTAATGTATCATAGACTTTGCTTTGTCTCTCATTTTCCATGATTTTTATGACTGAAAAATTAAGTCAACTGTTTTCCAGGATATGTGAAAACCCCAACTACAGATCTTACATTGAACAATTCAGTAAATTACTCACAGTCACTTAATAAAAACAACATGATTTATTACCACAATATCTCTATAATCAGGCAGTAAAGTAAAGATAACTATGTTGATGGTGGATTTTGTTCAATGGGAAAAAATGAACTATCCCAATCCCTGCTGAGTTTGTCATCTATTTCTTTAATGAGAAGTTAGCTCCCTTTTTGGAAAACATTTCCACAGTAAAACTTAGCTTAGTTTTTAATTTTCAGTGGCATACATGAGTTAGAACATGTCATTTACCTCGATGAAGGTGCTATTCCACAGGCGAGAGGTCAGAGTGACGACTGCATTACTGTCTAGACCCCCCAGGGGGCACCGTATCCTCACACATTTAGCCCCACTGTCACAGGACTGTCAGCACAGAGAGGAGCACAGAGTCACTGATGGATTATTCCTCTGGTGGTTACAGAGGCAAAGACATAACAATATAGAATAAAAGAGAAAGACTTGTTGGTGATGTGTTACCAGAGTTCTCTGCTTCTTCTCATCAATCAAGCGTGAGATCGTGCCCTTGTCGACTGCAGCTCTTCTGCTCCTGCGAGAATTTGATTTGCTGACAGCTTCCTTAAAACAGAGAAAAAACATACATCTAAAACAATAACAAAACAAGCAAACTTTAAAAAAAAAAAAAAAGTTAAATTTACCTTTTACACAATCACAAAACACCTTCCAGCAATAAAGTAATCAGAATGAGCAACAGAGCGTTTGATAGATAGATAGATAGATAGATAGATGGCTAGATAGATTGAGCTTTGCAAGAATCCACTCCAAAGCACGTAGAGGTGTTTACAGGCGCTATTACATCCAACATGGGTGAATATGAAATGTGTAAATATCAGCAAAGTTTCAGGCGATGCGTTCACTGACCTTGTTAAGAGGATTGAATTCTGTTTTAGGAGTGCACTGCATGCCCTCCACTCCAGTCGCGCTGACCCTCATCAGGTAGAGCAGCCACTTCCCTGTCTCTGTCTCCTTTGGCCAGTCGATGTTGAGAGTGGCAGTGCCAAAGCCTGTCAGACGTTTTCCCAGATTAGTTATCTGAAAGCAAAGAAAGGAACAGTCAAATTATGTTAAGGATCTTATCTTTTCATACAGAGTTTTTTCTAAAGTGATGTTCATATGAAGCACTTCAGTATCTTGAGCTGTATGGTCACATCGATCATTCTCCTACCTGTACTTGAGCATGTGTTAATGATAAACAAGACTTTCCGACACTCACTCTGAACTGGTGTGTCACTGCACTTCCAATGTCCTTCTCTGTCTTCATGGCGGCCTCACCTTTGACGTCTCCTGAGAAGTAGAGCTGAGACGGCTGAGCTATTCTAGAGAAGCAGAAAAACTCAGTGTTAAAAAGTTGTACCAAAGTTTGTGTTTGTGGGCGTTAGCTTTAGGTGAGCTTGTTTCTTACCCTGTTACTGATAGCTGCAGCATGATGGCCACCTTCGCCTTCGCTTTAACAGGAGCAATTTTTGGCTGGTCGCTTGTTCTGAGGGATAAGAGTTCACACAAGGTCACATCAGATACTCAAATGCTTAAAACACGATGAAAGTACAATGTAGAGATTTTTTTCATTGGAATGCATTAAAAAATCTGAATACTTCAAATATCCAGAGAAATCCATGGTCCATGTTTTGATATGGCAACCACTATGACAGAGCCCACATGACAAGCTCCAACATGTTTACTGGTGCTGTGAAGACACACATACAGCCTCTCTCCCTATACCTCCCCTAAACATTTCAGGTCAGGAAGGGACTCTGGTCAGCTTTCCCCACCTCCATGCATATTTCCTGGCTTCACGAGCATGTGAACAGTTATAAAATATGCATGTCCTATGGTGCATCCATCCTTTATCTATACTGCTTATCCCTTTCAGTGTTGCGGGAGCCTTTGGTACAGTATACAAAAAATCCTTAAAGTGACAGTAAAAGCTGAAGTGCATAATAAAGTACAACTTCGCAATTCAAAACAAAGAAGCACAGATAAACTCTCCACTGCGAGCAAGACTGAAAGCAAAGATATGAGAGTGTTTCTGATTTTTGGAAACCCCACAAGGTGGACATTAGACATGCAATATGCAGCTCCTTGAAAACAGGATAAACTCCTGCAGAAACATGGCTTTTATGTTAAGTTTTTAATAATATTTTATTGTAAGGCACTCTGTGTCACCTGCCCTACAAAGTTGCCACATAAATAAACTTTGCTTACTTAATTACAACACATGACATGACAACATGCTGGTTAGAAAATAACTCGGGGGAAGAACAGCTAGGCTTGCTAAACAGAACCAGGGTGTGTTCTGTGCTGCCTGATCCAACAATACAGGACACTCAAATTTAAAAAGCATGACCTCCACCAAGGTAGCTCACATATTGATGTTAAATCTATAAGCAATAGTTCCATGATAAAGTTACCATCTTAATATGATTCCTTGACCCTGAAAACCCACACCTAGCACTCAGGATCATGTTGATATCATTATTAGTCAGACAGTTATCAAGCAAAAACAATCCTTAGCTAATGACAGTTTTCTGGATCACCACCAAAATTTATTTATTTTTATGTTGGGCCATTACCAACATCTGAAAATTTCAGTGAAATCAGTCCAGTAGTTTTTGTGTAATCTTGCTAGCAAACAAACAAACGCCGGCAAAAACATAACCTCCTTGGCCAAGGTAATAAAGGCTTCAGGCAGCTGATTTATCCCCACTCATCATTTCACTGCAGAAGCCATGAGGATAAAGACGAACAATACAAAGTGAAATAAATTCTTGTAAATCTAAGTGGACTCCTAGATGATGATGTTGTATTCAGAGCAAATGCACAGAAAGAAAGAGGGATGGTAATGAGAATTTTAAATGTAGGCATATTTATATTTGCATTTATAGCTTGCTCAGAAACTTTATACAGAAATTTTACATTAAATTCTAGGATCTTTGAGCCTAAAATGCGTCTTATTAAAGCTCTAGTATGCTTAAAACCATGTCTTGTGAATTGTGTAGGGCATGTTTTTGCCCAAAATAAATATGTATATTTGATATATACCCCTTAAAAAAAAGTTGTTGATTTTTATTTCTCCCCTTTAATACCACCAATAGGTATTGTATTATATATTGTTGGAAAGCCTGATTAGTCACCTCTACTTCAACGTACAACTTGTTTGGATCATGCAGCTTAAAGTGAAGATAGCAACCCCAAAAGAAGTGCCCTGAAATAAAGCCTATGGTTCCTCAGTGAAGCGAGGGTGAGGAACTGGTCTTCTTGAGGAGTCTTCATCCTCAGCCAACTTTCTTTAACTCCACGAGTCTCATGGAACTTGGGCCTGAGTTTGGCAATGGTACTCAGGCTGACACCAAATAATACTGCCACTCTGCATACCGTAGCACCAGCTTCCAGTTACAGGGGAATTTGACACAGTTTTTGTGCGCCACGATGCTCATTCTGCAAATGCATGATCCTTACTCGCTGTAAAGGTGACTAATCCAGCTTTTCAAAGATAAAATTACAGTAACATATGATCTTGTTAAAGGGGAGAGATTATCAACTAAAATAAGGTTTCCAAACTTGTTGGAGGAGTATATATCATATTGTGGCCTCATTGTTATTTATTTGGTATTATGAGGTGGTAGAATATAACCAATCCCATTCCTTAAGGTGAGCATAAAACATATTAAAACCCTGTTCATGTTGAATTGATGAATTTCACACAATGAGGGAGAAAAGCTGTTAAAAGTGGAGTACTGCTAGCACCCTAGAAAGCTTTCAAATACACTTGTGGCACTCACCAGGGGGGCTACTTTTGGACAGTTTTTCAACTTCTGTGAAATTTATCCATGAAACAAAAATGGAGGTTTACTGGCTTTTGAAGTCATTTTACTAAATAGACTCATCAATTCAAAACAACAAGCAAGAAGCAGAGATGGATGGATCTGAGCATCGCATCTATAGAGTGTCTTTCTTTGTTAATTGTTATTTATTTATTTATGCTATATGTTATCTAATTGCGTTACATTTTTTATGCATTTTTAAAAATATAAATTAGCATTATAAGGTAAGCTTACGTTTTTGGCTCAAGATTGACCTCCAGTTCAGTTGTGTCCAGAGAGATGCCTACTGTGCTCAGGTAGATGTAGATGACTGCCTAAATACACAAACAGAGGGGTAAAATAAACTCACACATGAGTAAGAGAGTGAATATGAAGGCATGAGTAAGATGAAGGGGAGAATAAATCTGAACAGTGCTACCTCACACCTTACTAAATGATTTCATTTTACCTGTGCATCTCGTCTGAAGGGATTCCCAAGCTTACAACCAAGATGAGTACCTTCTTTGTTGGCAGTGCAGGAAATCTGACGCTCCTAAAATCAATAAAAATGATATAGTTATTATTCATAGCCACAGCCTGGTTTGTCTTTTTTATTCTCGTGGTGTTGCACGTGGATAAAAATCTGACACGGTTACAGAGCAGATTTACAAAGAGCAGATTTAGCATCTTCATGCCAAAGTTAGCCTACAAATATTTCACACACTGTCTTCACGTAAGCAACTGCAATTTAAACAATTTCATTTATTCAGAGAAGAAATCAAATTAGGATGACTGTTTTGTCATTAAATCGCTTAAACAAATACAGAAAGAAATAAGCAAAGAGATAAAACATTAATTTTATTCCACAGAGGACATGAATGTGGCAGACTCACATTAGTTGGGACACGGTAAGCAGCGTAGTTGAGTGATTTTGGGAAGGAAGCGTTCAAAGAGGCCTCATGTGCATCATCTCCTTTCATATTGGTCACTTGGACCTCCAGAACGACATCTTTCTGGTTACTCAGTGAGATCACAGGCACTCCGTTCTCCCTAAAGACAGACGGACAAGTTATGAACCCATACGCTGAGACATGTAGTTCTTCACAGCACAAGGATTTACAAACGTATGAATATTTAGTTACTATACTAGAACAACGTTTTCACATATTTGAACTTCACTCAAGTATTTTTTCACTGCCAACTTCAACATCTATGCTACATTTTCAGAGACATATCTGTATTTTCTGCTCCACCCCTTTAAAAACAGACTTTTTAGTTGACTAGATGCATTACATTGACAACACGTAGTATGAACAGGGATGGGAATTGATAAGGTTTTATTAGCACCAATGCCAACAACGATTCTACTTATCAATCTGATTCTTTAACGATTTCCTCTCATTTTCTGTGTGAGCAAAAGTTGGCCTTAATATGTTTTCAGTGGCAGCAATGTCGAGCACATGATAATTATGATATTTTATTCCTGCATGAACAAATGCTTATGCAAGTTGCAGGTCTTTCCAAATACTACAGTGGTGCAGTAAGTGTCTTTTTTGTGAAAATTAAGTCACAATTTTGGCTACTTCTCTCCGTCCGCCATGAGTTTTTGCTTTTTTATCATTTCTACTGACTGACTGCCTCTGATGAAAGTGTGACATCTTTGATTTCCAAGGCATGCAGAACAAAGTTAAAGGAACTGACAAAAGATTTCATGGGCAAAAAGAAAAATTAAATTGAATTCTTGAGTGAACTGTCAGTGATTCTAAAGTAGAATTTTTTTTCAATTCCCATCCCTAAGTATGAATTTATAAAACTTTATCTAATTTGGTAATTAATTCATTCATTCATGGTCTGAGGAACATGAAGCTGTAAAACATCTGTTCTAATGTCATTATCTGTCTTTCTATCTATGTGTTGTTACCTCTTTCTACCTTTCTATTATTCTATTTAGTTAACATACTGCTGCTGTTTGGTTTAACAAGGGACCATGTTGAAAGGCATCCTGAAGCCAAATGTTGTTGTGTTTAATGCTGACAAAACTTGAATGTTTCTTGTGAATACTTCTTTGGGTTTTTGTAAAACAATGTTTTAACATATGTATCAGCTATGTTTTTTGTAAAAAACTAAATAAAGTGGAACTTCAAAATGGTCAGACTGTTCAACATCTGTTGTAATGACTGAGACAATAAAGCATTTGTCTGAAAGTCATCAGTTAAGATGTTGATTCTAAACCAAAACACCAATAAGCTGGATGCAGCTCAGATTTGCAGAGACTCAATATGAATTGTTTTACCCAACTATAGCAGTGCACACTTGGTCTTAAAGAAAATTAGAGTCCCAAATGTGAGTTTGTACATTCAAACAAAATGCTTGTAAAATGTATTTAGTACCATATTGTTTTACAAATCTTCTGAATACGAATGTGACCAGAAATAAAAAGTATGAACTTCAAAGTGCCAGAGGGGACAATTTTGTCAAGGGTATAATGGGTGGGGCACTGGAAAGCAACAATGAGAAAGGGAAGATTTCTCTGTATTATGTGTTTTGAGAATAAAGTCAAAATGATGAAAAATTTGAAATGTCAGGAGTCAAAATGTCGAGACTTTCATTGATATATATAAGTATAAAAATTCTATCCTAATATTTAGAACAGATGTTGTACATTTGAATTTTTGCTCTCAAAATTGTGTTTCAATTTCATCCCTTTGATTTTTGGATGTTTTTTCAACATTTCCAATTTATTTCACTGTCTTGTAGAACAGTATTTTCATCATATCAGCATTATTTTTCTCAAAAAAAAAATCCTTTTCCTCAAAACGCCAATAAAGAAAAATCTTCTTCTCATTTTTTTTTTTCTAGAAATCCTCCTGACAAACTTCATACTAAACTGTTTTTTTTGTTAAAGGCTTTTTAATATTTTAAATGGTTGATAATCTCAAAAATGTGAGTTCAGCTACCCAAAGTGTTTCAGAGCTTTTTAGCATGTGTTTCACACTTAGTACTTCTGTAGATTTTATACTATTATTAAAAAGTGTTGCATGTGTATTTACTTACAGTCCTAAGGGAGTGAAAGTGTCTCCGTCAATTGGCCTGTGACCATAGCGATATTTCACCTGCAAGTTGCTGCGGCAAACATTGTCTGTACCACATCCCTCCTTCCGGAATTGCAACTGTAAAAACAAACAAAGCAGCACATTATTACAGGAGAGCATGGCCACATCTAGATAGGAGGGATGTTCCCACAAAGGTAACAGTTGTTAGCTATTAAAAAAAATAATAAAACATTAATTGATTAGATTTAATTCAATTGATTTTTACATTTTTCTAAGCTAAGAATGTCAAACATTTATGAGGTCTATCATTCCAAATGTAGGGATTTTCTGTTGTATATTATGGCACTAATTACTGAAGAAATTTAGCTTTGGACGAGGGGTGTGAATCCTCTAGTAACTTACAATTTCATTCAATTCTGAATCTCAATTAAAAAACGTTTTTCAATTCAAACCATGTTACAACTCAATACATTCCCTTCTTGTGAAAAAGGTTATTTTTCAGGATCTGCTTCCTCCTGCATTTCACTAAGAGACCAGGTAATATGGTTTGACATAAAAAGCAAGATAACATGTGCTTAACATAAGCCATATACGTGTATTTGTAATGTGTGCATCAATCAATTTAATTTATACAAACACCTTGAGGACAACCTAAAAAAAATCCAAAACACACCCCTTGGTCAGTTTGCACAGAGAAGAGAGAGAGCCTGTGAGAAACAAACAGTTGGCTGCTGCTAGTAAAACTTGTCAAGAAAGTATGTTTTAAAACAGGTGTATAAAAATGGATTCACGGGTGGTTTGAATTCCTTCTGAATATCATTATGACACAATACAATTTCCATGCAAAAGGATTTTTGGTCACATCCTGATTGGACTCTTTAACGAAGGGAGCTATTTAAAGAAGGTACAGAGCTCTCTTACATATTGCTGTTATCATTATACTTTCACATCAACAAGACTTATAATCATGAATACAAAAATAAGTAGCCCTGGAGGATCATGCATATATACCATTGATCTTGTCGTTGCTGGCTCATTAGCATCCAGTACAGGAGACAGCGCTTCAGCCGAGCTCTGTCTGCGCTTTCGTTTTGAGTCCTGGATGTTCACTGATACATCGATTGGGATAGCACGCAGCTTGTCTTGAATAGTTTCCTGTAGAACAAGGACATCACTCAGCTTTACACACCACCATCAACAACACAAATACATGAAAGAGTAGAAAGAAAAGAAAGAAAAGAGGTTAAAGTTGGGATTATTATTATTATTATTATAGGCCACCTCGTCTATCATGATTTGTTTTTTGAAGCACTCCTTTGCTCCTTTGCTGCCCATGCTGACGACTCCTTTGGACTCAAAGTCAGTCGAATCTGCAAAGGTCGCTCTCGATTTCAGACCTTTCTCTTTGTTGTCAGCATCAGCCTTGAGAGAGTATGCCAATTCTAGACGAAGACAAATAAAGGAAAAAAAGATTAGAAATAGAAGAACTTTAGTTAGATCCTTGACCTACCTAAACCTGTTTTTTTTATACTTGCAAATTGTTTCCTGTTATTGCATCCTTGTTTTTAAGACATTACCACTGCAGTTTTAATTCAATAAAATAAACCAGTTATCTTACTCAGTTTAGGGGCGTAGCTCGGTGGGTTTGCAGTGTAGGTGAGACATGTGTCGATGTCCATGCTGAGGAATAAATATAGTTAGATAACATATCACAACTACTCAAGAGGAAAGACTTGATTCAACTTTTGTAAAACATTTTTATTGTACCAGAATTTATTGCCGCAGTTCTTCTTAGTGAGGTCGATTTCTCTGGGGGTGAACTTGATTTCCTTCTTGATACTGATGACTGGACGTGCTCTAAAGGGAAAGAATAAAGCAAATATAAGTTTTATTTCTTAACTTTAGAGTAGAAAAATGACTTCCAATGAACACTGGTATTTGCACATGGACTTAAGTCATGTGTAGATGAAGAAAAATATACGTGCATGAAGTAAAGCTGAGGACAAATAAACAAATGGAGATAAGTAAGATGCATAAGTAGAACTGTGGGTGCAAAGAAGATATAGTGATATATGAAAAAAGTAAAAAGAGTGAGTCTGCATGAACTTCATATGAGCAGATGTATATGTAATGGAATGAAGTCGCAAAAGGACAAACCAGAGGTGCTCCAAGAGCACAAAACCTCTGCCAAGGCATTTCTGACATTTTTAGCTTATATTATTGGCTAAAATATGAAGAACTGCTCTATTGTTTAGTGTTAAGAAATATTAAAAGAATGTAAATAAAACCACTAAACATTGGACGTCAGATATACGTGAAGATCATGGGCTCTAATTTCCTGGCGCAACTCAGGGTGGCGCAGGGTGGCGCAGCCTGGCGCACCCCGCGCAGTGGTAATTTCATCCGGCGCACCGCCGTGCGCAGCCAATTTGGCAATTTGGTAGACCGGCTGCGCCGAGATGGGTGTGACGGCGCACCAGGGGGAGGTGTCGAAAGATTCAGCTTGGCGCAGTGACAATTTCGTGCCAAAAAACGGTGCGGAAGGTGCGCTGAAAGCTCGCCAGCTCCAACCTGGTCTATTCTCGGCGCAGACGAGGCGCACCCCGGACAGTGGGAATTTGGCTGACAGGCGCACAGTGCACACACGTCACCAAAACCTCACAGGCAGGTATCCAAAGTGTCAGACACATTTCAATGCAATAAACAATCACAGCAACCACTATTTAATGTAACCGTCTGAACCAGCATATACATTTGTATCTATATTAACTGTCCCGTCACATCTGATGTCAGATCAGAGACGTTTGTCATAACTAACAAGTTCACATCTCTCAAGCCAACCACAAACAGCCAAATCATCCGATACGGAGTATCCGGCTTCTCTCATCTCATGAAATTCAAAAGAAAAGAAAAAGAGAGAGACGCTCTCTGAATAAATTTAAGTCACTCGGTGTCTTAAGGATTAACCTGTAATTGCCCATATTTCTCTGTTTTAATCTTTATTCTTAACGTGATCTAAAAAGATGGAGTACATTATTGCAAGGAGGATGAGGAGGAGATATCAGGGGAATATTTCACCAAAGGTTCTGCTATTTAGCGATGACAGACCAGTAATGCAGGTGGATCACAAGCATGATGAATGGATTAGCCTGCTGCTGTGTTTAAATGTAATTATCACTTAATTTTGTACTCCTATTCATGAGACAGGGGCAGATTACATCTGTCCCGCGAGGTGGTCCACACGGTGACGCGCATCGTGTCCTCCGATACGCGGCCCGATGGCCCCTGCGCTCTCCCAGTTGCTGCAAAAGTGACAGCAGCTCTGACCTTCTTCTCCACCGAGGTGAAATTGTCACTGCGCCTCGCCTGCGGCGCATTTAAAGGCGAGGAGAGGCGTTCATTTGATTGGTGAAGATCACACTCCGCTGTGTTAAACCCACTCACGCTTTTTCTCCTCCCTCTCTGCTACTTGCGCTGCTGGAAGAGACGGAGGCGTGGGTGCGCCTCCCTGCGCCAGACTGCGCCTTGCACGAAACTTGCAAAATGCCCTGGACACACCCGCAGGCGCGGCACAGGGCAGGTGCGCCCAGCCTGCGCCTGGTCTACAAAATTAGAGCCCCATGTCTATAATGGGTCCATCAGTCCATGACTGATTCTGGACATCTAATGGACGTTCAAACTAGGTCCACTTTTTGGACGTTCATACATGACACACCTGGGACGTCATACTGACGTTCAACTTTTGACCTTTGAACCAGGTAATTTTTTGGACGTCATTTAAAGCACTTAAAAAGAACTCAAAGACACTGTACAGAGTACATTAAAAACAAATGAAAGAATAAAAGGGAAAAAAGACTGACTAGAAAAGCACTCAGAGAGCGCAGACCTCCGCCAAGCAGCTTCAGTTCACTTTGGCGAAAATGGTCCTATCTCACAATGTTAAAGAATCCTTTAAAAAATTCCTGGATCCGGATGGTTATCCGGATCAGTCCCAAAATCTAATCATTTGTTCCTTATCCCATTCCACACATTTCCTGAAAATTTCATCCAAATCCGGCCATAAGTTTTCAAGTTATTTTGAACACAAACAAACAAACAAACCAATGCCGGCAAAAACATAACTTCCTTGGCGGAGGTAACAAATAAGTGAGACTACAACACAAGACAACAGCAAGTTGATGGGTTTTGAACGTGGACAGGTCATTGCAGTCATGGATATGGGTTTGGGGAGGGTGTTCCAGAGGGAGAGGGCTGTGACACTGAAAGCTCTGTCTCCCAGGGTTCAGTGGTTGGTCACTCAGTTTGGAGAGTAGTGGACTAGGAGTCGGAGAGGTAGGGAGGGGCCAGGTTATGGAGAGATCTGAAGGTGGTAAGGAGAATTTTGAACTGGATGTGATCAAAGAACTACATGGCCCTGAAGCCATCGGTGCTTCTGGTCCCTGCTTTCCACCAGTTTCAAAGAAGAACTGCAATGGAGCAATGGAGGGAGCAAACACAAGCGGAGAAACTGATGACGGGGGGATATGTCCCCCTCAGATTCATAGTGTAACTGATCCCCCCCCCAAACACACCTTCCCCAGCATAAGGGGACAAACATCGCCCGTAATGACCAGGCTTTACCATGCTCTCCGCAGCATGCTTTGACAACCCAGCGTTTGTGTGTTTTGATTAATGGTGCGTTCCAGTTGTAAAAGAATGTCGGAATTTCCAGACTCCAACTCAGAATTTTAATTAGAAAACCTTGTGAAGTCGTTTGCTGAAGAACTTTGGCTCAGTAGCTAGTTGGAACAGGAATTGTACTGTATTCATTTCCAATTAGACAATCAAATGGTGTTTTTGGAAAAGGATCATTTTCTCAGCAGCAGGTGATAATGAGACAAATAAAAGGTGTAATGCATTTCCTACTGCTGATCCAAACTTCTGGAAAATTAACAGGTAAGAAACATGTCCTCCATCCTCTGGAAACAGTTGTAAAAACGACATGTAAAAGTGTCTAATAGACGTCCACAAACAACCACATTCAGACTATAAATGTCACATTCGGTAGATGTCGAAAAAAAGACGTCAATCCGACGTTACAATTAAACGTCCAAAATATGACAGAAAAGACGTCACACCGATGTCACATAGCACAGTGGGATGGACGTCAACGTTAGACGTTGAAAAAAGACGTCGCCTGGCATTACAAAACAACCCCTTCAGTGGACTCTGACATCACACTGTGCAGTGGGAATCCTCTAAATTCCTGGATCTGGATCTGCATCTGGATTTATATGACCACCAAAATCTACTGACTTGTTCATTATGCTATGACAAACATTTGCTTAAAATTTCATCAAAATACACTGAGAAATTTTTGAGCTGTTCAAAAAAATGTTGAACTGCCCTGACTCCACATCCGCTTTCTGATCACCACCAAAATACAGTCAATTCTTCCTCATTGTATGACCAATATCCACTAAAAATTTCATCCAAATCTGTTCAGAAATTTTTGAGTTATCCTGCTCTCAGAGAAACAAAGAAACCAACAAATGTCAGCAAATCCATAACCTCTTTGGCAGAGGTAATAAATTAATGAACGGGAGTTCTTGTGTATGGACTTAGGCAATTCATAAATAAAAAGAAGTACATATGTATGAACAAAGTTAAGTCTATAAAAATTTGAGTGAACAGTTGTTTATGTGCATGGAGTGTCAGTGGAGACAGTATCAGTAGTAGTATAGCAGGTTTGACATACTCAGCCCACTTGGCCTATACCTAAAAAAAACTTTTGGACCCTGAAGGAAAACAATTTTCATTAAAATATATATTCACACACATGACAATGTCTATGTTGAGCTGATTTAAACTAGGATTAGAGATGAATGAAAGAGAAAAAAGCACAAGTTATCACACCTATAGACAAAAACAGCGTCAGAGAGCGAGCCGACTGCCAGATCAGGGTAGGAGTTTTTATCCAGGTCCATGTTTCCTGCCAAAGAGTAACCGAACAGCTTGATTCCAGGTGGGCTCGGCAGAATCTACAGTAAGAAAAAATATTGTTACAGCAAATTATCATGAAAACTCACATCACACAAACCATGCTTTTTCCATTCAAAAGACATTTTTTAACAATACATTTAACAATAAATTCTTTGTATATTTGCATAAAAATGAGGACATGTCCACAAAACCACAGGTTACATAAGTTGCTTTTTTCATAGCATTTAGGGAAGCAACTCAAATAAATGGACAGTAAACCTTCAGACCTCCTCTGTTTGTCTCAGAGGCAAATGATCGCTGACTAATATTTATTGCACACACAGATAACTACATTTTAAGACATACATCCAGTCTTGTAAAAATATCACTTTGAAGTGTCTTCACCACAGTTTATTACATTATATGAGAACAAAATACTTACATGCATCTTCAATTATTTATTTTTCTGTGTCAGCATCAAAGTAAACTTTGACCCATGCAGGTAAAATTTAGGAAAATTAGGTGGTTTTAAAATCTAATGCACGTTGCATTTGTTATTTTTGTATTTATTATGTGTGATTTATTAGCAAAACACAAAATTGAAATTTAAAAAATGTCTATTTCTTTCAAGTTCTGGGATGGTACCTTGTGTTTTTTGTTTTTTTCAAATGTCCCTGAGAGCATCTCATTGGCTCCCGCAGGCTACCAGGTGCTCGCCGGCACCTTGCTGGTTACCCCTGTTTTAGATTTTTTTTTTTCCTGAATCAGGTTAATCTTATTATGATTACCTTTAAAAATCAGGGCTATAATGAGCTGGATTATGTTACCCTTGGTTAAAAGAATCCAGATTATTCTGCTTGTTGAAAATTCTGAACCACCTTGCCTGAACGCTTTAAGAGAAGCACTGCTGAAATATTAAATTCCTGTCAATGTAAAACATACCTGTGCAGCTTCCTTAGATTTGAGTCCTGTGGCTGATCCATGGTAGATAAAAACCTTTCCAGCTCCTTCATCTTCATAAGGTGCTCCTACTGCAAAATCTTACAACAAGAAAAGCAACCATGAGCTCACACTGAGTGAATATTCATGAAATTACTGTACATTTCCTTCACAATGACACACTGGAAACATGGTTATTAAGGGTTAAAGAAAATATTGATACAACATTGTATCATAATATTTTGGGGCAAAATACATCATTGATATTTTTAGGGCAATATTGTGATATTTCATTATTCAATAATTCATAGAAATTTCTTACATTTGTTTCTTACATTAGTGCAGCCTCTCTCTGACATTTTTTGCTGTTATTTCTGTGATTTAAGCACACATTGAATTTATAAATGTTGCAAACTGTTAACAGCATTTTCTATGCATACAATTTTGTGGGTTCCTAATACAGTTAAAAGAAAACAAAAGAAGGAATATTGATTAAAAAAGAAATGAAAAATCAGGCTGCATTACTCTGTTTTGTTTTTTTTGTATCGTGATATATCAAATCATTGCCCATGTTCTGACATGCACCACATGCCAGATCTTGCCAATAACCACCCTCAATGGTTGGATAAGGTTTTTTGTTTCCATTTGTTTTTATTTGATTTTATCAGTGCAATTTTGATTGATTAAATTAGGTTTTATGATTTCTTGTTAAAAAAAATTTCAACAATTTTATGATTGTGCTTAATTTGATTTAATTTTCCATTCGTTTTTAGTTTAAGTAAGATTCTGTTAGTTTTATATTCAGTTTTAGTTTTTACCTTTGTATCATAAATGGTTCAGAGAAAAATCCCAAACAAATTCATTAAAAAAATACAGGTATCCTTTCATGAAATGGTCTAAAAACAGACCAAACTTTTAACTCCTGCAATCAGCAACCTCATCCAACACTGAAACCTATGTGCCATAAAAAATAAAATAAAATAAGGTTTGTGACACTCAAAGACTAGAATAGAATAACTTATATCTGTAACTTTTAAGGATTTTTTTTTAGTTAAGGAAAATTTCTTCATTTTAATATCTTAGTTTAAAATGTAGTCTTGATATGTACACAAACAAACACTGCAGCCTCACCATGGTACTGGTCTTGATTGATGTCTCCCAGGTTTGCTACAGCCAGGCCAAACATGGAGTTCTGAGGTCCATCTATCCTGGTAGGTTTGACTTTGTTCCACTTTCCTGCTTGGTTGACATAGACATAGACTGCTCCTCCAATTTCTCCGTTCTTCTCAAAGTACTGAGGAGCTCCCACCACGATGTCCTGCCACCTAACAGACAATTATATTCTTGGTAAGTAAGAACCCCTTAAAAGTAGTTGATTACAGATTGTTTGTAGCAGATATACCCGTCCCCATTGAGATCCAACACGGTCACGTCATAGCCAAAGGACGAGGCTAGCCCTTCTCCTTCCAGCGTATACTCTTCTAGCAATATGTTTCCTGAATCTCCTTTTTTCAGCAGCACTACGGCACCACTATGGTTAGCTCTTGGAGCTCCGGCCACTACAGTCAGTCTGCCATCCTTATTCGTCAGCTTGGTCCCTGAGTCTAAAGAGAAGCCTAAAGACCAGAATCAGACACAGACTTGACTAAACAGCCAGTGATACATTGATAGGTTTCTTTATTGCAATGGAGTAATCAAGAATTGGCTGGAAGTAAAAACTACAAAAAAGGGTTTACCCAAGTAGCTGTTGGGAGGAGCAGGGACCAGTTCAGGGTCCTTGTCAGTCTCGCCCCCTACCTCAAAAGGACCATCGTCATAGATGCCGAGTTCCAAGAGTGTGTCATTTTTTTGTTCCAAGCGTACAATACCTGGAGAGAAGACGAGAAAGGCAAGAGAGGTGAGGACAGGATTACAGTAAAAGAATATAATTAAAATCACAATTAAATATTAAATTGGCAAAGCATTAGAAATACATTTCCTTTGATAAAAGTTTAATTTAATAATCAAATTCAGATTATAAAGATTAAAAATAGTTCCCATGAGCTTTCAACTTGAACTGCTCGGATAAGAATAGTCCTGTTGTTAAGGCGGTTAAATACCGAAACAAAGGATCTCACAACCCAAAAACACATGCTTGGTAATGCACTGATCTACAACTACAAACCGCAATTCCAATTAAGTTGGGATGTTGTGTTAAACTTAGATAAAAATAGAATACAAAGACAGGATATTTAATGTTCAAACTGATAAACCTTATTGTTTTTTGGAAATACTCACTAATGCAAATTGACGCCAGCAACACGTTCCAAAAAAGCTGGGACGGGGCAAAAATTAACTTAAAATTTTGAGGAATGTCCAAAAAACAACTGTTTAGAACATTTGACAGGTGAACAGGCTAATTAGAAAAAGGTGAGTGCCATCATTGGGTCTGTAGGAAACATCTCCAAAAAGCCATTTACAAAGATGGTGTGAGATTTTCAACGTGGTGAATGACTGAGTGAGCAATTCTCTATCTGTTAAGGGGCAACAATTTTCAGCATACAGTTGCAAGGAATCTCTTCAGGGACATCCCTACTTATTTCAGGATGGCTTTGTAATGAAAGAGAGCAGGTACTAGACTAGCCTGCCTACAGTCCACTGAATTACAACAACATACACCCCAGACTGTTGAGCTACTGAAGTCGTATATAAAGTGAGAATGAGAAAGAATTCAACCTACAAAGCTTATTGAGTGTTGCTAAAAGGCAAGAGCATGAAAGGCCCCTGTCCCTGTATTTTGAACTTCTCTCTTTTTCAAAAATTATAGTGGAAAAAAAATTAAATCATTACCTACATGGAAAAAACAACTCATGGCTGCTGCAAGAAAATATTGTTAGCCTAAAAGGTGCAGAGGGCTCATCTGTAGTTGTGAGTTGACAAAGCTAGCATCACTTCAAGGGCTAATATTATCAATGGAGACATTGAAGTCTCTTTGTGTTTGTTTTATTGTAAGTTAATATAATTGCACGTTTACACGGCAAGTGTAGCATTCAATGTTGCTAACAAAATTTTACAAGATGTTTTTTAAGTTTTACACCAAATATAGTTGAAGAGCCAGATGATGACATGAAAATGAGTTTGTTTTGTAGCTTAATATTAGTCAAACCCAGTCAGCGGCTAGTGTTTTTGGAACACTTATTTTAAGGTTATATTCAACTTAACATAATTACAAGAAATAAACATGAAATAAAGCAGTGAAGCATCTGTGAAAGCTGGTAAAAGTTCATTTTTCAACATATTTTACAACAAATTATTGCGAGGCAGCAATTTTAGTTTGACAAGCTCAAAACTAGTTAAAACATAAACTTAGGGTGGGTTAATGCAAAAAATGAAGCTTCCTCAAACATGAAGAGCAAGTGATAACTTTGGCAAGGCTTTTTTTTGCAGGTTCTTGTTCAGTTTTGTTTGTTTGTTTTTGTGTACAATCAGACCTTAAAACAAGGCTTCAAACTTAATCACATAAATACATTATTTGACCATCATGTCAGTAGAGGGCAGGCCTATGGGATAGTATTTTTTTCTATTAAATCTGTGATGGGTAGAAAACTGTGGTACAAGATCATCTCAAGATAACAAACATTACCTTTCCAGTTGTACGCTCCGGGAGCCCCAAAGATGAGGTAGTGGTACTGCTTGTCAAATGTGGCAGAGAGCCCCTGCTGGCAGGAACCAAACATCTCATGGCCTCTGGGGCGGCTCTCACAGAAATGCCAGTGATCTCCTTCATCACCATAGCCTGAATTAATTGTCAAGTCCTGAGCCAGAACAACACAACGGCCGATGATGTCACGTGATTCGAGTGCAGTGTTCACATTGGTACGACGCTGGTAGCGATGGGCACAGGTCTAGAAGTAAATGAGAAACAAGCAGGTGAGTTGAGTTGGTGTTGGTTTAGGTCAGTGTTTTCTCAAATATTGGGGCATGGCAGGGATGTATTCAAATTAGGGTGTGCCCCCCACCCCCTTCTGAATTTTGACTGGCCACTCCAAGTGCAAATATAAAATTCTGTACTGTGATTAGCTTCTTGCCATGTCAGAGGTGAGATCTATGTTAAAATCAATGCAGGCCTCTGCTGGTTTATTTAGCTAATGGTATTTAATGTGGAAAATATTATTTCTTTGAACTTTATGTTATAATTTTGGTCATATATCTTTTTTGGTCTGCAAAGAAATGAAATTATGAGTTGCTATGAGTTTTTGGAATTTTTGGGTGCTACAATATTTATCATAGTTATGTAATGTGTTGCTATAAAAAGGAAAAATATAAACTATTGATTTTGATGTTTACTCAGTTATACTTTGAGGTCCCATACTATGCTTTTTCGAGTTTTTTAAGCCCTGTAGGTTGTTTTAAATGTGTCCTCGGTGTGGTACAGTACTTTTATGAGTAAGACAAAAAAATCTTGACTTCTCCCTCTCTTTACATCTCCAGCAGCTAAAATGGCCTGCTCTTGGGCCCCCAAAACAAACCTACTACTATGATGTCGTACCACTGTTTTATTGCCAGCTAAGCCCACTGGCTTGGGCTGGAAAGTCCAGAGATGGTGGAGCAGAGACGTTAGAATGTATGCATGTATCTATGAGTTGTTGCCAACATGGTGCCAAGCAGCGCTGAACTGAGCAATTATCATCGAGTAGACCAGTCTACCAATCAGGGCTGACCCAGACCACACAGAGAAGAGAAGCTTAAACTGGCAGGAGCTCCAGCAGCGCATCTCAGACAGACTAAGAGTACAGCTGAATCAGGGTTACTCAACAAATGAAAACTAGAGTGCAAGAAAAAAACATTGCTCTTGAAGGGGTGGGGGGGTAGGGAGGGGGAGCTGACAGAAGGTCATTGAGAGTCACTGGTTTAAGGTAATTAAGGTGATGTTGGTTTGAGATGCTACCAAGACGTTTTGAAGACTTGTTTTGTTTGCAGTTTGAGTTTTGCATTGTTGTTAGAAAAAATAACTTCAATAATGTTACTCGAACCGTGATAATTGACAGAGAAGAGGATGCCTGAGAGGATTCACCTAAGAATAATTTGTAGACATCGGTTTGCTTGTAAGCAACGAGTAGAGCTAGCTTATCATAATTTCTGTCATTCCATTTTTTTTGTTTTTATTTATTTTATTTATTTATTTTTGGATCAAAGCCTGGGTTTGAATTTTCCCCTGCTTGTTTAAGTGATGTGCTTTAAGTGTGTTTTAGCTTACTTTGGTAAGCAGCAGGACACAGTGGGTTCTGCTAATGGAGTAGAGGGCTGCTGATAGACAGAGAGGGTGAAAAGTGGACAGGGACTCAACTTATACCAAGGTCAAAGACAGGCACCATGGTTTTCCTCCACTTCATCTATGTAATCTACAATGACTTTCACTGTGTCTGATGAGAGAGTCAGTGTCCGATTCATACCGCATTTTTGTTGTAGGTTTTTTAAGATGTGTTCATATTCTTGAGTAAATGTTATTATCTTTAACGACTAGATTATTTTAACACAATTTTTTCTCAATTTAAGTGTATTCTCTAATTCTGAGATAAAATTATATCTTCTTATTTAAATGCAAAATACTTCTTTACATTTCAGTGTAACCATTTTCTAACATTTAAATAACATGATAGTATAATTCAAATATACATTTTTGTGCTACAGATGTGGATTTGGTAATTAAGATGGCTAAATCATATGAATATTGCAAAGCTGTCACCAAGTTAAGTTTTGTTCAATGACAAATTCACTTATCCACTTACATTTTCAGCTCAGGGACAGTGTTTGTACTATCAAATCGAAACTGCTCAGTTTGTAGGTCAAAGTCTGATACAGTGATACACTCACCACGATCTTTCCTCCTGGCCCCTGACTGTTCACTGTCACACCCATCCACTGGTTCTCCTTGCTCTCTGTGCGTGTGTTCTCTATGGGGGGTAAGGGAAAAAGACACCAAAAACTGATCATTGGTTCAAATATTCAAACATATTAATGAAATGTACATGTGGCATTAAATTTCTTACCTTCATTGTCAAAGTTAACTCTGACACAGCTGGCTGAATCAGAGGTCATGTCACAGTTGTACAGTCCTCCTGTTATTTGAGATTTTTGACCACTTAGGGCTTTAGCTCTAGGAGCTCCAACCAGCAGCCTGCAACACACAAAATAGTTCACCTGTTAGCATGTGCAAGTACATAATTTACAAGCACATGTCAGTTTTCAATACCCTTTGATATTTGACTAATTAAGAGCATTTTTTTATTCGTTTGGCTTATGGTGTGCATTCCACTTATTTAACTTTATTTTAATTTTAATCCTTGTTTAAAATTTTCATCTGGAGTGATGAATTCTGGTTTCATTTTTAATCCTTCTTTAACTACTATGAGCTTGGTTTCACTTTTGCTCATTGTATCCTCACAATCTTTCCTTTCTCTAATGTTAATTATTTGCTTTTTAATGTTCATTTATTTGATCAATTTCTGTAGAAATTCTGTAGGTGTCGTAAAATGACACTGTATATTGTCTGATTCAGTTTACTGTTTTTTGTTGCCTTTGAATGTTTTTTTTACTCTTGTTTTACTTTAATTCTATAAATGATCTTTTCAGTGTCTTGCACTGGGCTGAATTATTAGGAATTTATTTTAATCAAGAAAAAGTCATTGAAATTACAAATCATATTTGGAAACTGTGCCCTGGCCCTGACTGTCAGCAGACATTTTAACCAGGTTACAAACGAGGGAAAAAAACAATTACAACAACGACTAACTAGTATTTGGTCACGAAACAAAAAAAATCACCAGTCAAAGCATCCAATGCCTCAATGTACTTAAAAGTTTGCAGACAGGGTAATGATTTTTCCACAGGCCATTTAATGTATAATTTAATGTCAATCAATCAATCTTTATTTGTATATCTCCAATTGATGACAAGTGTTATCAAAAGGCAAGAGCAGGTAGAAGCCATACTCTTCATTTCATAGGTACACATTTATGCATATACCTATACCCAGAGATATATCCAGCCAGGCAGAGGCAAAGCAACTAAAGACAAGAACTTAAGATAGCACCAAAACCATGTATGCCTATAAATCTGTCTTCATCATATTTGTCTCAGCTGAACATAGATTTATTCGAGGTTAGCCCCGTCAGATGTGGGATATGCTTTTATGAGGGTTTTCATGTCTATATGGTTGCAAAGGTATTTATTATGGAAGTATAATCAATAACAACCATGGATAGAGAGATCATTCTCATATTTACGTTAACATATATTATGATTATAAACCAGAGAGGAATGATGTAGGTTAATATTGCAGCATCTAGCTGAACTACCATTAAATTGGTTTTAACTGGTCTAAAAAAATGATTCAATGTTAAATGATGTTACTTCTGTTGATGGTTGATGCAGCACTTGGAGTTTAGCAGGTCCATGGCAGCAGGTAATTTATGATTGTTTGTCAAGGTCACACTAATACATATGGTGTTGTTTGCAAGGACAACCATGTATTTAATGTTTTTCTGCATTCATTCTGTTGACGCACACTTGAGTTCCTTTAAAGAACGCGTGGTTTAACTTAGCTGACGTGCTCTAGTCGGCTACTCCGTCATGGCAAGATAATGTGCAATAAATCCAAATTCTTGATGTTCAAACGTAAAAGTAAAAATCCACACTTCGCTCGTTATGCGTTATAATAATCAGTTCATTTATTTACCATTTCGAGTTCAACAAAAAGAGTGATCGGTTCACAATCCATTTAATTCATGCCATGCCACGCCACGCCACGCCACGCCACGCCACGGTCAAAAACAATAGGTCCTCGTATGCACCACACCTGTTACAATTACTGTGGCCTTTTAAATAAGATGTGATCTGTTCACAGTACCACTAGTGGCTGCTGGTTAAAATGGCTCCAACACATTCTAACTTCTACACTCTGCAATGGGCTTGCGACCTTTAATAATCATGGGCTAAAACTGGTGATGAAACAATGGTAGGACGTCACAAAGGGAGAAGGGGGAGAGGTCTTGATGCCTTGGACTTACTGTTTTGTTCACAGATATTCTCTATCATGTATGTTAAGCACACTAAATGGCATTAACCTAAAAAAGCAAGATATGACCTCTTCAAAATCAAAAACAAAAACACCACATTTCATACATCTATAATGAGCTGTGGACACTGTTCCAAAGGTTTCCATTTGTCATTTGGAATAATTGCATCCCTATTTGAAATAATATCCACATTTCATCATTAGTTGTAACAAATCAGCTTAAACAACAGCAAGTCTGTCATTCAGATGCTAAAAAATGAATCATTCTGGCATTTCTTCCAGATTGTAGATTATATTATCACACATTCCAGTCTTCTGTGTAACACAGCAGCCATATTCACACACAAAAACATAAACACACTCACACACACAAGAAGAGGCACATCCGCCACCAAACTGATGTTCCATGTCCTCACAGTACAAATGAGTCAAAGACCCCTTTCAAACGCCTGCTGTGCTTGACTGAACCAAGTCCTCTATCTCTCTACACACAGACACACACATACACACAAACACAGAGGTTGCCTTTGTGGTCCAGGACAGGGGAAAATGCCACACCCAGGTCTTTATGACGGGCATCCAGTTCTCAGGGTTTCCTATAGAGTAAATCAAAAACGTCATTCCTTTAAATGACGCTTTGTGTACAACTAAAGAATAGATCACACACACGTATGCACACACTCACACTGTCAGTACCCCTACATTTGCTCATTTTCTCACTGGGTTGCTTCCACGAGCTCCTTCTGGTTTGCCTTGACCTTCACAGTTAATGCTGTTCAGCACACCATCTTCACTATCAGATTAGGGAAAGACATTTTTAGCTGGAACACGAGGACTGCTCTGGTGCAGACACATACAACATCTGGGGGGGAGTTTTCAGAGACGTATAGTCAGGGTGAGGAGCTGAGGTTTAATGTGATCAGCATGTCTGGAGAGCAGACCTCACTAACTGTGGGAGAGAAAATAAAACTGCTCCTGAGTCTGTAAATCATCATAATTATTGAATTCAGCTGGGTTGATTAGGGGTGCTACCACAACAAAAAGTATTAAAAATATGGTTTGTTAAAGCTTTAAGTTGGACCTCTAAGGGGACATAAGGGCAGTCCAAGGGGATGTGAGAAAGTTGTCTAAATTGTTAAATAAATCATAATGAGCTCCCACAGGAGAGCAACTATTTTCAGCATGGTGGACTCGTTTTGACACTCTTGATCCCATCCTAACCACTGGACTGGTTTGGCCTTGTTTCAGAAAACACATACTATAATTTGTAAAGTTATCCTACCAATTAAGGGCCCGATCCAGCAGTTTTTTAAACTACAACGAGAGAGTGACACTAGAAATTTGATACCACACTGTCTGAAATGTAAAGAGCTTTGTTTCTCTTCCTGATAGTAAAGAATTTATATACATATTCACCCTGAATGAAAATAATAGAAAGACCATTTATGCGTCGAAAATAAGTCTGATACAAAAGAGGTGAAAAAGAAGAAGAAGAAGAAGTTCCATGACTAACAGTGAATCCCAGGTTAGCACAGAAAGTGGCTCTAAAGTCTCAGCCACATTAACAAACTAGAATCAATTCATTCTTAATTCATATTCAGTGCCTCTTTTTTGGCTCTTTTTTCAAAATACCAATATTTTGCCTTAACTCTGGATCATATATGTTTATTTTTGGTGACTGCTGGAGTATGTTCACAATCACAAATGTTCAAAGAACTTTCTAGTTTTCATGTACTAAGTAACCCCTTATCAGGCTGAATTCTTAGCCCATCTGAGACACCCTGTCAGGGTGTCAGAGATTCCCTGTGTCACAGCTAAAGGAGAAATTAAAGGAGCACTAATGACTTCAAATGTTGGCCAAAGAAAAACTTTAAATGGATGTTAAAGAAGCAGAAAACAGGAAGATAATTTAGTTTAATGAGTCATTTGCAGGTTGTAGGTCCCAGTGAATAAATCTGCTGGAAAATATTTAAGAAAACTGAATTTTCAAGATATATATAATTGAATGCACTCCAGTGAGCTCTGGAGTCTTTTTTTTGTTTGCCATTACTTTAGCATTAAAAACAGCCAACTAGCTGTGACGTAACTAAAGGGAGATTAGCTGAGTTTGCCTAGGTATCATAATTTATTTTACTGTCATCCTGTCATTACGTATGTTATAGCATTATAAAGTATGGTATTGTATCGTACAGTATACTATGAATCAAATGATATCACATCATGTTGTAGTGTAATATATTTTATACTGTATCACTTTGTGTCCTATCCTATGTTATCATATTGTATTGTAGCATTGCAGCACATTGTATTTTAGATTAATAGTACTCTGTCAGCTTTGAGGAGGTCAAAATTTAGTTTTACGTAGTACAGTACACCAAATTAACAAAAACAATGACAACATACTTACTGCATACTAGTTTTTAAAGTCTTAAGATAAGAATGTGTGTATTAAGGTCTATTCTATCTGTATTATATAGATGAAAAACAATAAAAACTTGTGCTAATTTTGAACAACAATTTATCTCCTTTTTTGTGGGGGTCCTAGGGGTGCTCCACTCTTCTTATGTTGAATTGGAGTTGGGGGGAGTCTCCAAAGAAAAAATGTTGGGCACCACCGTGTTATTTTCTCAAGTCATAGTTTAATCATACTGTATCCAGTCACATTGCATCATTCTGGATCCTGTGCTATTGTGTTCTATCACATCCTGCATCATTATACTATCCCAAACCCTAACTGAAAATGTAACTTTTTCCTCATACTTAGCATTTCTTTTCCTGTCTTTTCAACACCCACTGGTACCCTATCAACAAGAGGCGTTCACCTCAAAATGGATTCCAGATCCGGTGGTTCATATCATGTGTTACCAAATGTCTCTGCCTCCATCAGCGGGCTGGGTCTGACGGCTGATATTTGGTGCCCAGATGTAAATCTGATTTATGTTCCTCTCTGCATTCCTTCAGTATTACTATTTCTGTTTTTAATTTTATTTCTTTCTTTCCTTTTGATGTAAGATAACCTCAAACAACCTGAGAGGGAGACAGAGATAGAAGTAAAACTGACTATGATACATTTTCACCTCTTTTTGTTTTCATTTTATCATTTCTTGTGTTTAAACAAAGCAATGCATTGACATCAGTGTCCATATTTCCAGATACACATGAGCCTCACTGATCAAAGTTTATGGTTTTTCACTGTGATAGCCACAAATTACTTATAATTATGACTACTTCAAAATTACAACTTAGTAAAAAGGCCAAACAAAAAGACAATACCATAACAATAAAATAAGATAAAACTAAAAAAAAAATTGGTGTGCCTCATTATAGCAGACCATATATCAATGGTAATTTTGCTGTAAAAATATTTTGTAGACGGCTAGATAGCTTGCTTGACGGGCAGATAGACAGGAACTTGTGTACTGGTTTAAGTAGTTACTATGTTCATTAGTGACTTTCAGTTGATTCTGTCCATGGCTCTGTTTGTGTTAACTTGGCTTCGATAGCTCTTGAAGACACCCTCTGTTTTTTTGTGTGTGCTTTAACTACACCATTTATTAGCACAGCCAGTGGGAGGTAACAAGTTAGCACAATGGCTGATTACACTATAACACCGAGACCGCCACAACAGTGCATGGCGGAAAATTATTGTAGCTATGGAGAGCAAACAGTGCTGATGATTACGTCTGACCACTCATCACCAGTAACCAACACATATCTGATGATGCCATTGCTTACTGATGTTCATTTTCTATGTTTTACTCTTAGATCAGGATAGATCAGTTGATTAGGGAGGGTGATCAATTACTATAATTTTATCCTTGATTTGACCCTTCTAGATCCAACTCCTCCAAAATTATTTCCTCATTGTCAAAGAAAACAATCAACATGGCCTTGAATTTGGACTTGCTTTGTCGTGCTTTCTTCATCCTTTGTGGCGGTTGTGGTTTCAAATGCATTAACTGCCATTTTGTCTCAGGATTGTATTGGAAGTAGGGCCCGACCGATATATCGGCTGGCCGATTAAATCAGCCAATTATAGCCCTTTTTAAAGTATTCAACATCGGCCAGAGTTTTGCCGATGTAACGCTGATATATTCTTACTTGCTCATAAAACATTAAACACTGTTCGGTGTCCAAGCTGCGCAGAATGATGACGTTGAAAAAGATGGCGGCGCAAGTTGTTGCTATGGCCACTGAGCTCTACTGATGCTGTGTGTATGGATGATGGAGTGTATGGGGCAAAACTCACCAACAGTCACACGGAGTTGCTGAATGCTGATTTTGCCTGCAAGTCTGACATAATGAGCGACTTGTAGCGCTCGCACAATTTACCGCTGGACATAGCGAGCGCACCAGGCCCTCTGCTCGGCTACAGAAGCAGCCACACAGACTGGCACTGCCAAGCTGACCAAAACCAGATCTGTCATTCATAAAACTGATGAACTGGACCTTCTGATGGCAGGGGATCGGTTTATTCGTGACTGTTCTGTAATGATTATTACAGAAACCTAGCTTCACCCACTGCAGTTGAGCTAACTAGCTAGCTAGCTAACTATGCTAGCGTTAGCATAGGTCCCTTGGAGCTCTACGACGTCATCGGGGGAAGTCTTCATCATAGCTGGTAACTTAAATCAAGACTGTTTAAAGAAGTTTGTGCAATTTGTGCAGTGTCCCACAAAATATTTCGATTTCCTCACACATTACCTCATGTGTACAACAAAAAAGTGGTACTACCTGCACTAAAACCTACTTCTGATGCACTAATGAGGACTCTGAGACTGAAAGGCAGATGTGACAAGACAGAGTACATAATTCGTCTATATATTTACATTTTAAATAAGGTTATTTATTTCATTTTGCAGGAACTGACTGCAGTTTTGCCAACTATTTTATTTTGTACTTGAAAGTTCTTTGTTCTTGTAAGTTGCAAAGTAGAAAAATAAAAGAGGCTTGTATAAAGAATGTTGTTGCTTTCTTCTCACAATGACCTGTTTACAATTTTTTAAAAGTTGTTCTACCTGAACTATAACCTACCTTCTTATTATTTTCATCAACAAGAAGTACAAAATAAAGAGTGACTCTTTTTAAGATTTTCTAATTAATTTCCCAGAGGTTTAATGCTTTTCTTAATGTTTTTGTACTTGAAAATACCTCTGTGTTGTAAAGTTAAACAAATACTTAGGGATAAAGTATTGTAAAACAGTAAAATGTTCTGCCTGTAATTCATTTATTTATTGTTGTAAGTGTTTTGGGACCAATTTTTTTGAAAAATTCATTTTATACGTATTTTTTTCTGCCAAATATCGGTATCAGCATCGGCTTCAAAAAATCCATATCAGTCTGGCCCTAATTGGAAGATCCAAGTTTCACAGCATGTCACATATCATTCTTTCTAAAAAAAAATAGTGTTTCCCTCAATTTGACATGAAATGTCTCCACAACGATAGCAGGAATGGAGACCATTCTTGCTATCGTTCTTATACTAAGGCGTTACTCAGTTCAAAAGATTTGTTAAATTTATTGAATGTTTTCAAAAGTTTTTGATGTGCATTGCCTATCCTCTCTACCCTTATAAAAACTTTTGTGCCATTCAAACACACGTGCATGTGCCATGCAGTGTTCTACTTAAGGGATGCTTATAGTAAAGTTTTGGGAGCAGTACTGCACCTCAACCACGCCTCCTCCTGTGTTCCTATAATTCCAGACGATTTCCTCCTTTTGTTTCATTCATATGACGCACCCCTCCCTCCACCTCTCAGTACTTTTTTTTATTTCTTCTTCCCTCCTATCCTAAAGAAGGGGTTGTCATTTTCGGGAGCTATGGCAGATCCCTGTAGAAGTTCCCCGAAATCATTATAGGCTGCTTGTTATACATTTCAGCATTCAAATTCATCTTCTAACATTACTTATATATAACTGACGAATTCATGATGTAGGTGGTGTTGTCCTTGTGTCATCAGTTAATGTACAAAAGATTCAGCTGCTGTTAAGCTCAATTTAACCAAAAAGTTTAATTCATGCGTTGTTCAGTGTTTGAGGGAATCATTTTCTGACACCTTAGCAGTTCTTAAACTTTAATATATAACACTCAGTGTGACTGTAAACCAAGTTGTTTTATCGCAGTCTCATTATTTAAAAACCATTCCATGTATACGATGAAGAGTTTGACCACTTCATTGAGAATTAACTGAAATCAAATCAGATTTGTGAGCATTGAAGAAGTGGTTTTTGTGCACTTTTCCAAAGAACTGTGCTCACTCTGGTGCACACATGTACCAAAACAATGGAATCCGTTTGACCAAATCAGAAATTCTAATCTGTTGTGCATAACAAACTTATTATTGAGTTGAGCTGAGTTGAGTTTGAGCTTTGTTTTTAGAAAATGCTTTTTCTTTTGAAGGTTAAGCGAATGTGAATGTCAAAACCATAACCGTCTGATAGTCAGTCTGACACCTCTTCTCCACACTCATGCTCTCCCTTTTACTGTTATGATAGCGACAGTGACATCTGGTAATTATGACGAACCGTGGAATGCTGCACATGCACAAACAAAAAACATGCACAGACACACATATTCATGCCCGATCATCTCCTGCGGGTATTTGTAACACTCGTCTCTAGAGGACTAGATAAATCCTTGACTGACAATCACGGCTGGCAAAGGGTAATGACTCAGTGTTCACACCCATTGGTGAGGAGACAAAAAAGTACTAAGGGGGAGGCCACAAGCACACACATGCAGCACAAGCCACTCTTCTGCAACCTATGTTCAAACTCTATAAGAAAAAGAAATCCATGTCAGCACAAAAAGTCTATCAATCAACCTGTCTCTCTTTTTTCCACCCTCAGGTTAGGAATGTATCAGACTGAGCTCTCTGACGCTTGTCCAAGTCACTGACAACACGGCAACGCCTCAGTGCTGAGCCACAGCACGCATCGGCACGGTGACAACACACCAAACACACACCAACACATGCGCACAAATACAGGGTCCATGGTGAGAGCACATTCCAGCTCTTTAACAACAGGTCGAGCACCATCACCTCCAAAACAAACATGGCTCCTGCTTGGACCTGCACACAGTCAAACGTGATGTAAGATAACAAATGCAGTGTGTTTCAAGACAACTGATGCTGATGAAAGAAATTAGTGTGGGGCAAACTACTAAAGGGTCCATGTTGTAACTACATTTTAAATTGAAAATCAGGACCCTTTTGATGCATTGCAGGGCTGCTGCTCACTGTTTTAAATCAAATTTAAGACTTCTTATGTCTCCTGTTGGTGCCAGCAGAGGCAAAGGCATTCACTTTTTGGGTTGTTTGTCCACCCGTCTGTCAAAAGGTATTTATTATTACGTGTGCTGCTGACCTCTTGGCCAGGTCGCCCTTGTAAATGAGATCCTGATCTCAATTGGAAATTACCTGGTTAAATAAAGCTAACTTAAAAATAAATTTTAAAAAAAGGTCACTCTGTCTTTTCTTCAAGTCATTACTATGAGCCATGAGTTTTTATCTCTTGAATGTGATGAAACGCAATAACTCCAAAATGCAATAACTAATTTTCTTCACGTTTGGCACAGATATTCACTCTGATTCAGGGATGAACTGGTTAGATTTCAGAGGTTAATGGTTGAGGTCATACAGCTGAATGTTCATCCCCTGCATGTGAATATAATGGGCTCTGTTTTAATGGCATGAAGCGCATAGGCTCCTGGCACACAGAGGTTTGGGGAGCATTAGTCTATATGTTGTTATTTGGGCAATGCAGATTTTTGGCTCAATGCAGGCACAGGGTGCGAAGAGGTTGGATTTTGTGCTTTAAATATATATAGGTGTGTTTTGGGCATAACATAGATCAAACCTATCAGAGTGTCAGCTCTTATTCCTTTAACTCTGCATGCTTGGCATTTGACTTTTTTGATATTTACACAGCAGGTGTGGTTGTTTGGTCAGAATTTTGGCTGGATTATGTAATCCCTCTCCTCTTATTGTGCCACTTCATACAAAGACCACACACAGAATACTGTAAGAAATATGTTGATGCTCAGATTTTCATTGATGCATCTGAAGAATAAGAAACGATCAAAAAGAAAAGTCGGACTCTTCCCATGAATGTTAAAGCAAAACCTCATTAAACATTAAAATCACCAGCTAAAGCCGACTGCATCACACTTCTATTTGTAAAAAAGGATATGTATAACCTAATATGTACAAGCCAAGAAATAAATAGCACCTTTCTAATCAATTAAACTACTCAAAGCACTCCTACACCACACGTCTCACCTATACCCATTCACTCCCACATAAAGTTCAAACTACAATAAACTGCTGAACAATGATGAAAACTGCCCTCCGCACCCACACTTGATTTATTGACATTGTATTCAGTACAATTTAAGTAAATCAAGGATAACGCATTCTCCATATTTCTCAAAATATGAGCTGCAATTGACAAAAAAATATATTTTTTTTCTTCTGATTCCTGCTCCATTTGTTGAAAGCTAGGTATGTTCTTACCACTCTGTCCACAGCATCTACACCACTGACTCTGCTTCCCTAGTTCCCAGAATCTGAGCTGGGTTTTGTTTTCTTGAGTTCGTTTTTACAACCTGAAGCAGGGAGACTCTGGTGGCTTTGGTCTCGTGCTGATCACCATGTGTCTCTCATTTAGATACAGACTCGAACTAGGGCACAAACTGCTACTGTGTGTGTGTGTGCAGCAGTTCAGCAGTGCTAATAGTGGGTAAAGAAGTTAGCTAAGAAGAATATTTAACCTCCACGGAGAGGGTTAAACTTTTAGATATTAATAAGTCAGAGTTCATGATTAGGCACCATATGAACATGTAGTGATCTAACTAACACCAAATACCAAATACAGATTAAAATACATTTTCATGCATTGATTTAGTATAAAATTATATGTTAAAAATATTCAAAAAAATGTATTTGAGAGAGCAAAGGTAGCAGATACTCGGATATGAAATATATCTCTATAAAATATTACTTTATATAATTGCAGTTTTCTTTCTGTAATAGTTACTCTGAGATTATAACTCTTTTTGTACTTAAATGCTGTACTCCAAAGGATATACTGTATTTTCTGTTCCCATATATCTTTCTATAAGCTACAGTGATTGTTGACTTCAGTGGATTGAATTAAAACTCTAGGCTGTATTCACACTGCCGGCCCCAATCTGTTGCTCCTATGTGACTCAGATCTGAACTTTCATGACAGTGTAATCAGCTGAAGTCAATATGACTTTTTTATATCAGATTTAAGCTTATTAAGTAATTAGATCATAAAGGAGCCTAACAGAAGTTATTTTCCTAAAAGTAATGTAAACAATAGGGCTGCAGAATTAACTGAGTTTTAACTACGGTGACAGCATTTGTCTTCACAAAATCAAAAACACAACATTTAAAATATGTGCTCCACACATAGAAAACTTTATTTGGTCTCTTATATTGATGTTTGTTCATATATAGCAGTGTTTCTCAATTAGTGGGGCATAACAAACAAGGGGCCGTGGCCATACAATATGGGGGTGTGCCTTTTCTGAACAGGGGCCTGGTCAAATTGGGCCTGTCCCCCCATGGTATTTTGATTGGTCACCTGCTTAACAATTCAAAATTCTACACTGAAAGTCTCTATTTGCCCATCAGAAATTCGATTTATTTAAAAAAAAAAAAAATCAACATGGTTTGTGCAACAATATTCTGTAACACCTTTTCTGTAAGATTTTAATTTAGCTTTCTTCAATATCTGTACTTCCTGATTCATATATTCCATTTCAGCTTACTTCATTGTCTGTCTACGTTCATTGGTCAAATATATTGGAGTCTGCTTCCAAGATTTGTTAAGAATTCTTAAGCTGTATGTTTCTGTACACCGATACAGTGTGTGCAATGTTCCAACTTTATGAAAAACTCAATAAAAACTTGTATTATAGAAAAAAAGACTCATATACAAATATTATTGTCTCTTTACCCACTGCTTCACCCTTTAGGTGACTTTGGTCTTGGTCTTGGGTCACGGTGTGTTTTTTTATTTTTTATTTAACCTTCATTTAACCAGATAAATCCCATTGAGATCAGGATCTCATTTACAAGGGCGACCTGGCCAAGAGGTCGGCAGCACACGCCAAATATCAATACAATACCAAGTGTTGGGGGTCACGACAAAAAGTAATTGACTATCTGAAATATAGGGTGGCACCTGTGAACTAATTCATGCAGACGACACAAGCGTCACCGGTTTCCCACCTGTCATGTATCATTATCCAATCACCAGACCCCTCTAATAAGTGGTATAACATTTCCTGTTTATTTTCTCTGCACTGGCCTGCCAGCTCTGCCTGCATTAACACTGCACTCTTGATTTTAACCCTCCACAACCCCAGCATCCATTTTAGAGGTCCTGACAGGGGTGGAATATACTACCTCATCATTTCTCAATCTGCCAGTAAAATAATGTAAGGACTGAAGAGATTTAAGTCTAGATATCACACTCACACTTTGTTTAGCTGCTGCAATAACAGCTTTAAACAAATGCAGTTGTGTGTTGCCTGACCCAAGTGGCTTTAATCCACTTAACTTGTTTCCCTTCAGTTTTCTTCTAAACATAGGCTGACACACACATTCTGCACCACATTTGCCAAAACACTGCTCTGTAAGGCAGTATTACCAAGATTTTGTCCCAGTGAGGTTACTTAATCAGCTAGAAATAACCACATAGCCATGCTTTCAGTGTTGCCAAATCTGAGCAGCCCTTGTGAACAAACTAAAGAATCTAAAATGATCAAATTATAAGAATTTACATTAAAGCTTGTAGTGTAAATACAGCCACATGATGAGCTTTTAACTACAATACACTGTTACACAAATTCAACAACCCAACAGCACCAGACACATTAAAACTGTTGATTTCTATCATGTGAGGAATTATCTGCATGTTTTTATTTTGGCCACCCATGTGGACAAACGGTAATTTATCTCTGTGGCGATCTTGTCATGTACTTGTACCTGAACATGTAGTTTATGCAGGCCTACCTGTATGTCATCCTGTACATGTATCAGTTGAATTTTTTCTGGAGAGTCCCTGCCATCCTTTAGCAGTATATACTAGCACTTACTGTAACTCTTTGCTTGTAAGTTCTGCAGCATGCCATAACCCATTTCTTCTGACAGCTACCCTGCCGCATCACACATTGTAAATGACTTCAAAGAAAAACAAGGGGATGTATAATCAGGTTTTTCTAAGTTAATGTAAATATTCTGATCACAGCTGTAGAGGCTTATAAAATTCTTGTGGGTCCAATGAAAAGATATCTCATTTGGCCCCACCACCACAGCTCCAGCCAGCCCTGCACAATTACCTTAACCACAGCACCACACCTTAATGATTCAGAGACAATTAATTTGTGTTCACATATCTCTCTTTGCCTCATCTTTTAAAGTTACCCAAACTTCTCTTAACACTCAAGCAAATTATCACAGCCAATTTATTCTGTTGAAAGACAATAAAACAATTAGGGGGAGAAAAATGCAAACTCATTGAAAGATTAAATTGCACAATAAAGCATGTTGGAAGTGGGCAATGATGAACTGATGATAAACTGAAACTAACTACATTTTGCATAGTATCTAAGTATATAACAATGACATGAACAGCTCAACCAATCAAAGCTTTCCATTAACTTGTGTTGTCACAAAAACTTTTTTTTTTATCTTCGAAGGGAGCTTACATTTTGACTTAAATAAGGTTCACATATTCATATATGTTTGATGACTGTTAAAGTATGTTCACAATCAATAGTGTTCAAAAAACTCTTTACTTTTAGAGTATCCCAGATCCAGCTGTATTCTCTCTTTGTCTGAGATGATCTGTCAGAGCTCTGGCTATTTTCAGGCTGCCTTCTTCTCAGGTAAATTCAATGCCCATAAAACAACAAAAGCAATTCAATGGCATGTTTTAGCCCTAAATCAAGAATGGGTAACTTTCATGTCAAAGCGGGCCACATGAATACTATTCTATTTGCCAAAAGGGCTGAATTCTTCAAAACTGAAGGATACATTCAACATGACATTTAAAATTGTTTATGGTTTATTTATAGAACACAGTATATCATCATTATAGGCTAGTTTTAATTTAAAATTCAACAAACTAAACATAGAAATAAAATCTGTGTACGTGTCTATTTTCTTTGTTAGTGCAGTAGACGTTACTTTCCAGCCATTGGCTGTGATTTAGTTACATTTATTTATTTAAATGCGTAAATATATTAATTAATTACTGATACAGGAATAGGGATGGGAAATGATTAGATACTATTGATATCAATGCCAATAACATGTCTACTTATTTGTCTGTTTAACGATTCCCTAAACAACTCCTTCTCATTTTCTGTGTGGGCAAAAGTTGCTCTACATAGGTTTCAGTGGCAACAATGTCAAACACATGACAATCCTCATTTTTAATGTTGTGCTACATAGAGAAATGCTTATGCTGTTCCAGTGTTTCCACCCACAGCAAGTAGTGCAGTAAGTGTCTTTTTGTTTAAAATTATGCCACAATTGACCACTTCTGCCCCGTCTGCCATAAAATTTGACTTCTGAACAATTTTAATTGACTGCCTCTGATCAAAGGACACATCTTTGATTTGAGAGGCACGCAGAACAAAGAAAAAGGAATTGTCATGAGAATTGATAAGCAAAAAGACAAATGATCTTGAATCCTTGAGTGAGTTGTTAAGGGAGTTGTTATTGAATCTCTGATATCAGTTATCTTTTCCCACCCTTACACAAGAACAAATCCAGCCAACTACATTCAAACATTTGACAAAAAATGAAAATCAGGGTTTATAATTCACAGAAATTCTGATGGGTAATGATAGAAATGTAGAGAAATTTTCATGTTTTATTGATTTGGTTTTGCTACATAATATGGTGTAGCATTTCATATTTCTAGCCTACTTTATCGTCATGTTTTCTTTTGTCATGTTACGTTGAAAGGGATTTGGGGGCCACACTGAATGAGGTGGAGGGCCACATGTGTCCTCCGGGCAGCCAGTTGCCAATCCCTGCTCAAGGCGCTCGAGGATCGGCAAGTTGCACCTTAAATCACATAGGGGCGCGCGCGACAAGGGTGCACGTGCAAAATATGGTGCCCAGGTCCAATAAAACTTCATAAATAAGTAACCATAGCGGAACAGATTAACGACAAGTAGACCTCTGGTTAAATTCGCAGGTATTTCATGGTTGGCGCATTGTTATTGACGCTGGAGGGAGGGGGGGTGGCTCTGTCCGTTAAGAGGAAAACATTGGGAACAACCTGCGACACACCTGAGCTAAAATGGTAACATAGCATGTAGCGTCAAAGCGTCTTTATGCAGCTAAAACTGAGTCTCCGGATGTCAAAAATATGTTTAACCGAGACATGTCATCTTCAAAAGAAACTCAGACCGTCCAAAATACAGCTACAGTCCTCCGCATTGCTGTGACATTTTAATTACATGGTCACTAAAGTTATTTTAATGTCATGCGCACCGTCTTCCCAAAGCTAAAGTGACATTTGAGTAGAAATATCTGTCTCAAAGTTCGCTCTCCTTAGTAAACAAAAGTGCGGCTCTTACATTCTCTTATCCTCCGGCTGGAGCTGCCAGTGCATGGCCATAGAGAAGCCGAACAAGCTGCCCGGCTCCCCCTTCTTCTGCTGCGCATTCTCGATGTCCAGGTTGAAGGCTGAGAGCAGCCCCCATCCCGAGAGAAAGACGAGCAGCCACAGTCCACAGGTGGTCCCGCTGCCCTCCATGGCAAACAGATAAACAGAAGAAACAGTCCCTGATACCTCAGAGAGGGGAGTCCTGACTGAGGGAGGTGAAACACTGACAGAATGCAAGAAGGTTGAATCTTGTCCACTTTACTTTCACAGGCAGCCCCTCCCACTGGCATCCACTCACACCAACCCACCGCAGAAAGGTGGTTTTGGTGTAACCCAGGGGTGGGCAACTGGCGGCCCGGGGGCCACATGCGGCCCACCTCTTCACTCAATGCGGCCCAACAGTCGATTTCAAAATTTTCAATAATGGCAGCCATAAAGATCAAAAGATTTGCCATGAAGTATTTTCTGTATTTTTCTGATTTGCCTCTGTGACGCCATATACACAAGAAAAATGCATTATAACATTAAAAACAGTTCTGTAACAGTTTTAGAGGCAGGGTTGGTAATCTGATTTAGATACACTTTTTGTTATACTGGTTAAAATGATTGTTATGTCCCGATGGCAATTAATGCATGATGTGTTCTTAAAAGAGAGCGAAAAAATAGCCTCTGTCTACAGCAGGAGTAAAACAGGCAAAACACCAACCAATCACAGAGATTGGACCCAATCTATTAAACCAGTCAAATATTAAAAATAAATACTGCCTTTCTGCCCACCTTCTGCATGGACATTTTGCCGGCGTGCACGGACCCTGATTCAAGATGGAAGCAGAGAACACAGTTATGAGTACTAACTAACTTGCCATGTTTGTGTGTTTTTTAACTTACTGCTTACCACTGAGTGAGACATGACTTGGCGTAGTAACAAAAACAACGTGCTGAGGACCGGTTTTGAGTTGAATCAGAAATATGGTTGCGAATCAGTGGCGCTCGTGCATGTGAGCGCCACTGATTTGCAACCTCCTCGTTCTGGAGGAGCTCCAGGGAGGGAGGGAGGGCTAGGCGGAGTCCTGAGTAGATGCTACATTCAAATTCATGCTAGTTTTCCAATATTACCAACCCTGCCTTAAAATAACTGTTTTATTTCAATTCACAAAAGAAATTATTCAGTTTTATTTCCTATAAAGTTTTATGTAAAAGTCGTCTATGAAGCATTATTACTGCCTCTGGGGGGAAAAGTAAGCCAAACAAAATAAAATGACTATGCACCAATAACCAAAATTTTTGTGACTGTCCCCTTGGCCTTGCAATTTTTATTAAGACATTTTTTTTTATTTTCAATAAGACTTACTGTTAAAACAGTGGTCAAATGAATAACTTTTTTAAAAAATCAGTATACACTTGTTTATTGCACTGAAAAAGTACATTTGATTGGCTTGATCTCTGTGTTTGACTAATTAGATTAAGCTTAACTGTTTGATTTTAAGCTTGGAAATATTAAGATAAAATCAAAGAAGCACCAGATATTTATTGTTTTGTTAAACTGTAGGGACACTTTATTATCTTATTTAAAGTATCATTTGATTTGTAACATATTGACCCTCTGAAACCAAGAATTGCATTCACGTGGCCCTCGTGGTAACAAAAGTTTTTCATCCCTGGAGTAACCCAGAGATGGGCCACTGCAGGGGGCTTTCAGTTTCAAGCGTGCTCGACATAAAGACATTTTGAGTATCAAATTACAGGACGATGTCTAAATACCTCCATTGAGACTTACAGTTTATTTTAGCTTTAGGGGAATAGGAAGGATATTTTTGCTCCACGTCCAACATGTTTTTGCACAGTTTGACGAAATGGTTCACATTTTATTCTTTGCACAACTGTAGGGCCTGCCTACAACATTATCTTGGCCGTAATGAATGTGATTGATGGAACAATCATCCAATCACCTGTTGGATATGCTACTGAAGAGTTCTGTCCATTCCCAAACACTTTCTATGGGCTGTTGCCCAGATGGACAAGTGAAATATCTTGAGCAGTCCATCTGGAGTGTCAGGTTAGGTGAAACTGGCAAGGAGCAAACCTCATTCCTTGCCAGTTTTACCCACTTCTCTTAATATTACCAGTTATTGTCAATATTTTTGTGCACTTTAGGTGGGTCTCTCTATCTCAGGGCGGTTTTTTTTTGACTGATAGTGGAGAAAAAGTGAATATACTTGGAAAGGAAGCGAAGGGAGTAGAGGAGGACCCTTGGCATAGGCACCCCAGGTTGTACTCGAACCAAGGCCTGCACGAGATGATAATATAAGGTAAGAGTGTGGTTGCAACCCACTTCATCATACAGGCACCTCTCTCTTTCTCCTCTGCTTAGAATTTTAGATTCAGGGTCCTGCACACTGTCTTAATGGTGCACAAAGGACGGCGACATTTGAAGCGGTGAGTGGAAGAGAGGAGCTTCTCTGTCTTCTTGTCAAAAAATTGCCACCATATTGTTTGATTCTGCCTCTGCTTCTCGTTCTGTAAAGACAATGACTATAGGCTGTGTGTTTTTGAAATTTAAAAGCCCCTTTAACGCCTTCAAAATATGTTATGCTATGTTTTTTTAGCTGCTGTAAATGATGAAGATTCTCTTTTAGGACTACAGCCTCTGAATTTGTAAAAATGCCCCTGCTACCATACCAAAATGAAGTCTAAGGATCTGAGTTATAACATTTTGGTTGTTAAAAAATGTATGTAATTTGTCAGTTTGCACAAAATTAATGCTCCTCCCCACACAGGTCAAGGGGCCTTGGGCTTTGTCAAAACACATTTACAGTTGTTAAATATCCCTGCAGGCAACACATTTGCAGCCTCTGACAGAAGATATCTATGTTGAACACTGTAAAATAACTTCAGAGAAACTCCCTTGGAAACAGTATACATTAAGCCCCACAAGACAGAGCATGTCGTCAGAACACCCAGTGACAGAGAAGTGCGAGCCGCCCAGCTGCCCAGTGTCCCACACTTAATTGTGTTTACTGACATCCTTGCAGTTAACACGCTGTAACAAGGGGGAAAACCCTGCAGTAAGTAAATTTATGTTTTTCCAGATACTTCCCTCCTCACATTCAGTGAACAGCCTAGACCACAACAGCTATTCCAGACAGAGTAGTGCAAAAAGATACAACACAAAATAAAATCCATACAATGACTTAAGATGCAATGCAATATTGAACTGTGCTTGAGTTTACTACAATACAATATAATATGGTAAATTAATAATATGGTCTGATATCAAACAAGATGTAGTTAAGTACATTAATACTCAGTGTGGTTTTTTTTTTTTAACTCTACCACAGTTAACAACAGGACAAGATGTAATACAAAACAATACAATACAGTAAAATGTGAAATACTGTAATATAATGCAATACAAGTTTTTAAGTTATGGTCCAGCACTATCTTTACTTTAAGAAATGGTACAAGTGGATGCTATTTAATATGAAACAATGTGGTGCTGTATTCAACTTTACTATATCATTAATATGATATCAACAATAGGAGATGGTATGGCACCATATGACACAATATGGAATTGGTCATACCACACTCAACAACACAATATAATATAATACAGGACAACAGAATTCCATGTGATCTGACTCAATATGGCACAGTGCTGTTGATAGTACACTAACAATTTAAGATGAAACCATATCTGTATTTAAAAAAAAAAAAAACCTAGAGGTGCTGCGGGAGCACAAACCAGCGGAGTGGCCTTTCGGATATTTTTAGCTGAGTTATTAGCAAAGATGTGGAAAACTGCCCTTTAGCACAGTGTTAACAAACCCTTTTAAAATTTCCAAATTCATATTCAGACCACTACCAAAAACAAGTTAGATTTTCCTTATGCCATGACCAACATTTCCTAAAGAATGTACCCAGAATCGATTGAAAACCTCTTCAGTTATCTTGTTCAGGAACAGACAGACAAAGAAAGTACAAACTCCACCAAAATGTTATCTCTCTCCCTGGTGTCACTGCCCACATCTGGATTTGGATCACCACCAAAATCTAATCACATCATATCTTTGTGCCATGACCAACATTTCCTGAAAATTTCAGCAAAATCCATTGAGAACTTTTGAGTTATTTGGAGTTATTTGAGACAGACAAACAAATGTACAAACAAAAGGACAAAGGCCTCCCAAAAAAACCCAAGTCCTGTGCAGAGGTAAAAATGGAGCCTTCACGGGGGGTTCCCTGTTTAAGAGAAGGGTCTGTTTGAAGGCCCAACCTTTATGGTTCAAAAGGGAGTGAGCTGAAATGTTCTGAAAGCTTTAAGTTATTTAGCTGTGATGAGTTTAAATATGTTTTCAGAAATGTATGTTGTTTGCATGTAAAGACATAATGTTAAGTAGCATTTTATGCAAACTTTCGCATCCATCTTACTGTTGACTTCACACAGATGTTAGTCAAGTAAGAGTAAAAGTAACTTTTTAAGTTTTTTAAAACTATTCAACAAGTACAAATGAAAAAAAAAATGACTATATACAGTTCTTTGAATGAGTTTATTTAGTAACTTTCCACTGTCCTGTCCATTTGTGGGCCACGTAAGACACAAACATGACAAAAATTGGTATGACACAGTATGATACTATAATGGTGCTTGATACAGGACTCAACTAAATGAACCAATATAAGACAGTCAGATAAGATTTATTTGGGACAATATGGTACAATAAAATATAACAGGGTACAACACTAATTTGATGAAATATTGAAGCATATGATATTGCACTGTACCAAATGATACATCACGATACAATGCAGTCCTATACAAGTTAATATAGAACATAGTTCTTCGACAGTTAACAACACAATATAATAATAAACAATAAAAATATCAATGAAAAATTACAACATAGCACAGAAAGACACAAATGCAGTACATACCATACAGTAATATATGATAAGATGCAGTAAGACATTAAAATTGCACAATATGGTGCAGTATTCAACAGTAAAATGTGATCAAATCCAAGACTATAGGATTCAATGCAAGCTAATAGGACATGGTACAGTGCTCAACTATGCTATTCATTACAACATGAAACAATATAGCACAAGTTTGTCACAACACCAAACAAAACAGTACTGTACAATATGGAATGATATGGTGTATACAGTATGGTACCATGCGCCACAGTAATAAACCATGTTAAACAAATGATACGATTAACAATGTTCCTGTGAGATTATTACTCACAGACTTCCACTTTGCATACATTCAGCCATCTGAAGCAAAGAGAAATAACAACAATAACAAAAATAACAGTCTGTGACCTGGAGAGGCATAAAATGACATAAATAGGCAAATGTCTAGATAAACTCTTGATATCCAAACTATGATCTACACATATTCATTGCTCGTATTAACAAGCCAAGGAATCCAAAGTTCATAACTACAATCCCTGTGGCATCATCACAGTGTCTGTGTCTGTAATGACTCATGAGGTGATTCACTGTGCCAGCGGCAGCCAGCAGACACCAGATTGGGCACAACACATCCACACATCAGCTTTCTCCCTCACTAGATGATTTTCAAGGCATTCCATGAGAAGCTGACCCCTAAGCCTGTCCTCGCAGCACAGCATTTCAGCAGACAACGCAGGCTTTGTCAGCCTGGGCAAAGAGAAAGAGGGCAGACAGAGACAGACAGAGGGAGAGGGATAAAAAGGAGCTGCCCACTTACAGTAGAAAAAGCACAAATAATGGTGGAGGAGGGGGTTCAGGGAGGGGAGATGTGCCGGGGAAGAATGTGGGGACTACGGAGATTTTTAAGGTCTTCACTAGGGCTCAGCTCTGTAAGAGTGGAAGAGTTTTAAGAGTAAAGTCAAATGTTGAGACCCTGAACTGGTTGCCAACTGATCACAGAGCGACAGAGAGAGACAGACAACCATTCATGTTCACACTCACACCTATGGGTAATTTAGAGTCATCAGTAAAACTTCTGAGCTTGTCTGTTCCGTTGAAGGAAATCAGAGAGCTTGGAGAAAGCTTACGCAGGCACGGGGAGAACATGCAAACTTCAAACTGCAAGAACCTGTCTGACACGGGAAGTCAAACCAGCAACCTTCTGGTTTTAAGGCAACCTGCTGATCCACTGTTCTGCCCTAGCTTTTTTTATTTTTGAATTTTAGTCCACATTTTCACTTTATCACAAATTAAAGCTTTATTCTTGCCATGTTTGAGTTCAACATTTGAACAAAATTATATAATTTTAGGGACTTTTCAACTTAAGTCTTGAAATTTTGACTTTTTTTTTTTTTTTTTAACAATTTCTCTTTTAACATATGCTTTTTAAAAAATTGTTTACCTATTCTAACTCGTTTCTAATATTTCGACTTTGTTGCCTCTGAAGATACATACGTTACTCTTTAAGTTGTTTGCCTATTTTATCTGTCTTCTCAAAACTGTAATTTTCTCTGGGCATTTCAAATATTTTTAATTAATTTGTTGGTTGATTTACATTTAAATTCTGACTTTAGCCAACTGTGTCTCAAACTTGGTTGATTTTAATTGAAATTCCAAAATGAGTTTGTGTCTTCGCATTTTAAACTCTCTTTAATTATATTGTATTTATATAATGTAAAAGTGTCACTGACATTTTATTTTCATTAATCATTTTCTCTGAGTTTTCAAGTTTCACCAAAGTTTTGGTCAAAACTATGCTATTTGAGTCAGTTTGGTTGTAATTAAAGGTATTTTTTTTTTTTAGTTTTGTGCATTTTTGTAAATGGATCCTACTTGTTTTTCTCACTTGAATACTGAAAATTTAAAGCTCAGTGTCTCACTGCTGCTTAAATATATGAAGAACCTTCTCATTGAAAAGAACTATAATGGAAATAAGTTTTCTCTTAACAAACTTTCTTTTTCATGCTTGACCCTGATTATCCACTAGATGTGTTTCAGCTAAGTTTGATTTAATTTTTTGCGCCAGGTTTCACATAAAAAAATGAGAGGATTGAATGCATATGAAATGTGTTTAAGCACCAGAATAAGACAATTTAATCAGAGTTTCAGAGCTTTTTTTTCCAAGGCAGTCACATGTCTTTTAGATGTTCTGATAACTTCGTCAAAAAATCTTTCTCTGAAAAGTTGTGAAATCCTAAATCATGTGATTATTTGTGTGTTGACTCTATTTTTTGTATCTGCGTCACTGTGGTTCCTGTAAATTTTTAAGCTGGTGTTTGTCTCTTGCAGTAAGAGCTTAAGCCAGCTGCGCAGACATGTGATCCATGGTTGTGTCTGCAGGGATGGGTCTGACTGTTGATAAAATACGGATGAGTATTGAGGTGAGTTTGCTTAGCTCTCCTTAGGCTTTCAGATTTCTCTCAGATTAATTAAATAAATCAGGACAGATATGGCACTTTGCTGTGTGACTCATCCTTTGAGTGTTATATGTTTCAACATCTCACTTCAGTTTTGCTAAAACTGCTATTAGTTGTTTTTACGCATTTGTTCCAGTGATAGAGAGACGACGGAGGCAATTTGCCACTGCACAAATGTCCACTCTGGCTCAACCTTGAAAAAAAGATAATCAGACTTTGCAGGTCATAGGTCAAAGGTCACTGGGTTCCAAACTCATCCATTTCATACAGAATTGATATCTCAAAAGAGGGCTTTTGATGTTTTCTCTTTAAACTTTGCACAAAAGTTCTCTTTGACTGCAGAATAAACTAAGTGCAGTTAAAAGGTCAAAAGTCAACGTAATTAAGGCTCATGTTCTAATATCAGAAAATTCATTAAGGGAATTACATTTAACTTTGCACAGAGGTTCACTCTAAGAGATGAACCATGTAGAGTTTGGAGGTCATGGTTATTGGGCCCATGCTCATTTGTTGCTTTGAATATCTCAGTGGATTTTCAAACTATGAGGCACACCTAAAACAAGCCAAAATCTCAAGGCATGCTAAATGCAAAATAGCCTTTTTAATGCATGTTATAGTATTTTATCAGCCTGTTTTAAACACATATTTTTATAATACATTAACGCTTTATTAAAATGTGACAGACAACTGTGTCACTAATAGCATAGAAATACAAAAACTTCCCTTGACGTGCACAAACAGTTTTGAAATGAAAGAATCCTTATATCCTGTCTTCCACTTTCAATAAAAAAAAAAACATGTTTGGATTATTTCTTGGTAACAGATTATATTTTGCTTTCAGATGACTTGTGTGGTATGATATTCAGCCAGATCTCCAAATGTCTGTATTTCAAGCCGTAGGAACAACTTGTCTGTATGACCCCCCTTCATTATCAGCCCTTTCTTCTCCTCAAGGGAAATATAGGGCATACATCTTAAAAGAATGACAGGCCACTGGAGACACAAATGAGTATTGGCCTGTAAACTTTCAGTCATGATTTAATGAGAAAGACTACCAAAGTCCTTCAAAAATCAAACAAATCAATCCAATCCAATCCAATCCACTTTATTTGTAGAGCACATTTAAACAACAAAAACGTCTCCAAAGTGCTGTACATAGAATCATAAAAACGTTAAAACAAACATTTTCATATAACAATGAGCAATAAATAATCAAATAAATGCAAACATTAGAGGATAAATTGGCATCTCAAGCAATACAAAAGATTTCTGGGATTGTACCATCAGGGGGAGAGAGAGCAGGAAATTACTTGCGGGACAGGAGACACAGGTCTGTCCAAACAATCTATAAAAATATCACATTGCAAACATTTGGGTGCTGGTTTGGTGGCGTGGTAAGCAACTAGGCATATCCCGTATATATGCTTCTGCCGGCCTGGCTTGAATACGGCCTGTGGCCAGTTTGCAGAGTGTCCGCCCCCCACATTACAAACATTTTAGAATTGGTCTTCCTAAAATTGGATTACTATATTGTTTGCAATGTTGCTGATTAGCTCCAACCAAGAGTACAAAATGTCCTATACTGTAATAACAAGTCATTATTAGTCCCTTCATAGAAAGATTTGACTCAGTCATACCAAAAATTTAGGCTTCCACACCCTGCATATCTTTTTGTTAATGATTTTTTAACTGAATCAAAATTGAGTCATGAGAATGGGGTAATACTATGTTCATTTATGACAGCATAAGAGCAGCAAATTTGCCCGGGATGCTGAAGTAAGAAGCAGTTTTTAACAGGTTAAAATTCAGCGCCTGGACTCGCCCAAGCCACAGCCCTGAATTTGTTCTTGAAGCTGTAGCAATAAGGCAAAACAAACGCACACTCACCTGAAGGTATTGCGCAATGAACTGAGTGGTTGGGTGTGAGTCTTTATGACAGTGTAGAGACACATAGCCTTGGGATACTGATAAATGCACACACACACACAAGTAGAGTCTGTTACACAATAACTTTGACCTCCAAACCCTCGGTCTTTCACAACCTCAGCAGATGAATGCACTCTCTCTGAACACCACATTCTGATCAGAGAAGAAGGTGAAATATCTGTCAGCTCTAAACCAGCTTATACGTTCAAGGGAAGAGGAAGAAGTGTTAAAAGATTTATGTGAGCTGTACCAGCCTTTCTCATGTAACAGCAGGTCTGAGGGCTTGAGTTAAAACAGTTTCAGTGGCATATTTCATATGAAAACTTCATCACGAGGGCATGTAGCCTACATTTATTTGCTTCCTTGACAAGTAAGGGCAATTCATAGAGAAAAAGGTGGGCACTAAATTGTATATTACAATTTTTGTACTTAACATCAGATTATTTGTAATTTTTTTTCAAGCAGCCCAAAATGTCAAGATTTTTGATGAAAAGATTGATCCACTTTATTAAATTACTTTATCCAAAGCAATTAGTGGCAAAGGCTAGGTGGAAGCTAGCTTACTTTTGCACCGCAAACATGAAAACTTGCCTGGCATTATTTCGGCTCCTTGGCTTTCATTGCCCCTCTTTTTTAGGAGAAATAATTTCCATGACAAGACTAAACTAATAAGACCAATACCACTCTTTTGTCAGTATGCTTAATCAAAGGTGGAGGGAAGAGGCAGCTAGCTTGATTTACACTGGGACTGAGAACAAGGACAATGAGATGGGACTTTGGATATCAAGTATCAAAGTACTGATACTTTAACAAGTATGTTTTCCGTATCAATACTCCCCTAAAATATCAATACCAAAGGAGTACTCCATCTAAATGTTATCTGTGAAGTTTTACAGACTGTTTTCATTCTTTTTTTCTTTTTTGTGCTAAGACAGCGCCCCTATCCGTGTTATGTGACTGTAGAGACCAATTAGACTAACCAAACAGTACTCAGCTGCACCTACAAGCAGCTGACGGGTATTAAGTATCTATATAAAAAAAAAAAAACTAAAGTAAAAAGTATCAGTTTTATTTCGATTTGAAAAAGTTTGGTATCACCCATCACTTATCAACCAGCTGCCAGCTTTATAACATTATTCAATATTCCACCTAAGTGCTTATTGGCCATTTGATTCCTTAATAATTTTAGACAAGTCTTTTACTTGCGTTTTGGATCAGAACTGGTCAAATCGACTGCACTCCTCTTTCTTTGTGTCTTCAAAACATGAAAACAACCAGATTGATGCTGTTTCTGTTTTAAATTATCCACTGCCATGAAACTTGATTTTTCAATGCCTTATTTTTCTTTTTAGGATAAAATGTTGTTGCTTTTATGCCAAGACTTAACCAGTCTTAACTCAGCTTTTATGCCAAGAAAATAAAATGAATGCCTCTCTAATAACACATTTAGAGGTGTTGCTCAAATCACCAATACATGATCCTTACAGGTTGTACCTCATCATAAAGGTGACTAATCAGGCTGTCCAACAATATGCAATACAGTACTGTTAGTGTTATTTAAAGGGAGAAATAATCCACTTTTTGCAGTTTATGAAAGCTATAATTGTATTGTTTGATTTATTTTGTAAGAGACCTTTAAGAGAATGAAGATATTTTTATATATTACATTTTAAACATTTATTTAAATCTGGTGTGCATAAGAACAATAATGTATTACCTCCGCCAAGGACATGATCTTTCTGCTAGTGTTTGTATGTTTTTCTGCCAGTTCGTGAGCAAGCTAAAAAGTTGTTGAGTTCTTAACAGATTCGATTTTTTAGGGACTGTTGGTCATAGCTTAAGAAAAAAGTGATCTGATTTTGGTGGTTATCCGATTTGGGATGCAGACCCAAGATTAGCTAACATTGCAAAATAGGTAAGTTTGCCACATTTTTGATGATAACTTGGCTAAGAGCGAAACACTTCTAGTTGTCGTTGTTTTTTCAGAGGGATAGTCAACATCAGTGCAATGAGTATCATGTGCAAAGAAAACAAAGCTATTGATTAGCAAGTGACATTGTGAGGACAAATGTCTTATTTACATTTCCCTGTGAGGGATCTCTCATTTACAGTATTGATCCAACTTCTTTGGAGAGCTCATACGCTCAGCTGAGACACTCACACACACACACACACTTATTTGGAGGTATATTCCATGTACAAAGGGGGGTGAATTGTCTCGAGCCTGAAAGAGCACCGCTGGACATGAGAAGACATCAATTACTGCACTAATCAATATACTCATCAACGAGGGTAAAGGATCTGTTACAGCCATGCTCTGAGGGTGTGCGTGTGTGTCCCAGCCATGGCCAGGATGTAACATGAGAAGGCAGTTATTGTGGGAGGGGACCCTGTGGTAGTGGGTGCAGGTGTGCTTCAAAGAGACGTCAGCTAACCTTAACAGGGTTCAGAGTGTGAAAAGTTCACTTTTATTGTGTTCAGCTCCCACTTCAAGAATTTAAGCAGGCAGGTGATGACTGTCCCAGTATGTTAAATATTCTTTTCATCAACATCTTCAACTGAAAGGATTTGTGACTGATTCCAGTGAATTCAGTTTTAACCCTCATTCAGATTACAAATGTTTTTCTATGTTGAACTTTGCATCTCCAGTTATTGACCCTCTGTTGCAAAACAAATTCAGTATCGAAGATTTATCCCATATGATGATAAATACTTTATACAGTGCACTGTTTTCCTGGTTGGCAGTATGTTGAGAAGACAGCCCCTGTAACAGCTCTGAAAATAAAGCTAAGATTGAAAACAGCCTTCTGCCCACTCATTGAGAAAGACAATGAAGCCTAAATTACTCCTGTAAAGTAGCTCAGTGGTTATAGTAAAATATTTTCTTTGCACTGTGAAGGTATAGCAACAGGGAAATAAAAAGAGGAGGGACCTATGTTATGTAACATTAAAGAATATAGAAATATAAAAAGATTTCACTTAGACCACTTAACCACTAAAAATTTGCTTAGTATTCTTGAATGTAAAGATAGTGGCAGAACTGTCATAATACAAGTAAATGTTGGTAAAAGTAACCAGAATTACTCATTTGCTCACATTTGTAACTGTTATGCCTACCTCTGCTATCAGACTGAGTTATCGTCAAGTCTTAAAGGGACTGATATTCAACAACATGCATTCATTTATCATGCCATGAGAGTGTATCATTCAAGCTATGGTGATTGCTTGTTGCCCATCTTTGGTCACCATCAGGTAATTTTAATCTGATGGGGTTTTAGCAAAGACCTTTTAGGGCTACCTAGTAAAAATAAACCTAATAAAGGCTGTGTTTATTTTGACAACTTACCACAATTTGTTGTAAAGATGCTGTCAAAGCAGTTTACATAAGCACTTTTTACAATGTATTTGTGCAAAAGTGCTCCATCATTCCAACTTGAGCCATTCACATTAATGGGGTCATCCCATTCCCCCACTTCGTCTCTGCAACAGTCAGGATGTAGGTGAACCGTTAAAGGGCACGTATTTTAAGGCTTCAAACTGCAACATGAATGTTGAATATTATACTTCCCAGAGGCACTAGGACACATTATGCCAGGGTCAGACAAAATCAAGCCCAACCTAAGAGTTGTTGGGAAGCCGCCAGCCCCCAAAACTGGCTGTTTTTTGTGGTGTAGTAAGGTCATTTAATCTGGGACAGAGAGTGTTTTCTTGAAAACGTTAACACTGAGGAACTGAACAGTCGCAGACAGAATAATTTTCGGTTTTAAACCATTGGTCTTATCCCCTCTATTCTGACACCCAACAATATAGTCAACATTTTTATCTTCACCAAGGGAGTTATGTTTTTGCTAGCTTTCTGTTTGTTGTTTTTTTACCTTTGCCAAGGAGTTTTGTTTTTGTTACAGTTGTCCGTTTGTTTGTCTGTCCATCCATCAATCTGTCTGTGAGCAAGATAACTCAGTTTGATAAAATTTTCAGGAAATGTTGGTCATGACACAAGAAAGGAGTGGTCCAATTTTGGTGGTGATGCAGATCAAGAAATTTTTAAAGGATTTGGTAACATTGCAGATGAGGGCAATGTTAACATTTTTTACTGATAACCCCAAAAGTCCTAAATAGATTTTGATTACATTTTTAGGGAATGTTGGTCATGACACAAGAAAGAAGTGATTAGATTTTGGTGGTGATGGGACTCCGGATACAGAAGTCTTTAAAATATTTGTTAACATTGCTTGATAGGCAGGTATATATAAATAAATAATAAATATCTAGGTAAACAACGTCAGAATGCTATGGTGAAGGTTTGTGCACTTCTACTCTGGACTCTTGTGCTGCTTGTTTTCATCTAGTGTAGATTTATGTTGCCCTTCTGTTTTGCTTTCTTTTGCCTTCAGCTCATGTCATGATGCCACTGTGATGTAGGTTAGAAATAGAAAGGTTCATTTCAGTGTCTTTTGAGCAACTACTGTTGAAAAGTTTGAGTAATCTTCTTTTAAAGCAGTAAGAGCAGGAAGGGCACATGTTGTAGCCTCTATATTTAGATTTCATGTCTTTCAATCAAGACACTGGTCACTCATCTTTGGTGGCAACATTTGGTTCTGAATCTGGTATTGGACATTTTTGTTTAGGAAACACTGCTTAATCAGAAGAAGAGAAACAAGGTATAATTTTTTAGGGGGAAAATATTTCTTTTCTGTCTTCATGCCTTTTCAATTTTAACAAATGTCTCTACTCACTCAGTGAAGCCCATACAAACTCTCACCCATTCAAACACAGCCATTGCTGGAGGGTTACTGCTCTGAGCTGTGTAACCGGTTTTTCTCTGGTCCAAACACATTCAGTGCAGCCACTAAAGAGGCCAGTGAGCTCCCTGCTGTTTGTGTTGGTGTGTGTGTGTGGATCTAGGAAGAAAGGAGAGGCAGGCAGTAAGCATTTATCAGAAGCCCATTAAAAGCTGCCTCAGGCGATGCATACCATGTACTCGCACACCTACACGTTCACACACTGACACACAGTGCCAAAGAGATAGACACAAGAATTACAGCTTCACACATGGGATTGATGGATTGCTTGTGTTTCTTATCTGTGGTCCTGAATATTCCCACTGAGTAAAGAAAAGACAAAACACACCACTCTTCACGGTTTAAGAGTCCAAAGGTCAAAAGAGAAAGTTTTCCACCTTGTAAGTGTCAATCAAAGGGGGAGCCTCCCTGTGCTAGTCTGGTGACTTGAGTTTACAGGCATCTTGTGTACCACTCACTACACACGCATTCTCACAGATTAGCTGTCATTTGTGACACAAGTTTTCTGTATGGCTCAGATTTTATTCCACAGCAGCTCTCATACATGTGCATAAACTTGAGCAACAGGTTTTGTGTCCTGCAATCAAACATTCACACTGTGAAATATACAAATACAAAAGAACTCCAACTCAGTAATTTTATGCCTCCGAAAGTGATAAAGTTACCACAGTGAGAGGGCAGTGGTGGGCCAAGAGGGGCTAAGGAGGTTTTGTAGTAGTGTGATTCATAGAGATCTTACAAGTCAGATGAACATGAGGCTCAAAATCCTCCAACTTTAATGTCCAAAATCAATCAGTACATCCTCTGGTGAGAGTGGAGACTTGTTTAAGGTTTAAAGTAAATCCCCTATGGCGCTTAAGAGATTAAGCATTTTCAAGCAAGGATGATAAAGAGGTTCAGGACTGTCTTTTACAAATGAAGCTGAAAATCTATTAGGTGTATCCTTAAGTTAGAGTGCACATTTATGTTGTTCCTAAGGTTTTGCACTCAGTTAAAAGAGAATCATGGGACCTAAAGATGTTTACTTTACCCTCCAAAAATGTCATCTGTTTTTCCCTGAGTCAAAATTTTTGAAGAAAACCACTGAAAGCATTCTTGAGATATTTCATTAACAAGGGGATTAACATGAAACCTAATGACCTCCAGGTTTGTATATCAGTGGGAGACAAAGCAAAGATCCAATCTTTCTCATGTTATCATGTTTTGAAGAAAAAGGTGATAATGAGATTTCATGGCCTTAACCTTTGAGTAATGACCTCATCCTTGAGTCAAAAGAGTTGTTTAAAGCATTCTTAGGATATAACCTGATCTTGACCTTTGACTTATGACCTACAAAGCCTAATCAGTTCATTCTCGAATCAAAGTAGATATTTGTTTGAATCACTTGAAGCATTCATGAGATGTTGTGTTCACAAACAAATAATGAATATGAAGTTATATGTTCTTGACCTCTGACCTATGGACTCCTAAAGTAAGCAGAGAATCCATTTGATTAACAAAGAAGCGTTTGGAACATTGTTGACGCGTATCAATGCACGCTGCCATACTGCACACCATCTCAACCAGTCTTTAGCTCAACCTATACTCAAAGACACAGAGGCTGTGATGAGGTGAGATTTAAGGCCATGCTAGATGGACCACTCAATATATTTCACCAGTCTATCTGGGCAAAAGCTCAGAGAAAGAGTTTGGGAATGGGCAGAACCTTTCAAAAGCATATCTGGCAGGTGATTGGATGATCATTACATCAATTACAATCATTACAGCCCAATCAGATGCAGAGACAGAGCCTATCTTTCAGCAAAACCTGTCAGGAGTGTAGCAAAAATATCTTTCTTATAGAGAAGTTTGTAGTGTTGTTATTTGTTTTTTATTTCATAAAGAAATGCTGTCCAGATCTGATAATAACTGATTCTAAAGCTATTAGCATCTATGCTAATTTCTATCTGATTAATTACTTCCTGTTGTCGTCTTGCTGGTAGCTCCCATCTCTTTCTTCTCCAAAGGACACTGATTGGGCCATCCCACTTTGGGCTACTCACAATCATACATTGGAGCTTGGCTAGATGGACTAGCCTAAATACAGACATTGAATCAGGCAGATCCATCTGCACAGCAAGGTTTTAAGACCATCTGGCCAAAAACAAATTCCTCATGGATTTGTTGCCATGTCAATTATGTCCCCGATTTCTAAAACCAGAAATCCTCAATAAAAATATGGCTGCGATGTAAAAATCCTCCAGGGCTCCTGCAGCCAGCTTTCAGTGAACACTCGAGAAACTACAATACTCCCGAATAGGCCTCTTTTTCGAGTTTGCTGCTAGGTGAAAGCAGGTATCTGTACATGGTTTGAGGAATAATCCCTAATTATTCTTAAGAAATAGCATTCACAGGTAGAGTATGACTACCAAACCTCCCTGACCTTGACCTAGAAAAAAGAAGCAAAATCTAATGTCACTTTCTATTCAGAGTGGACACTTTGAAATATTGTGTTTACAAGAACTATGCATACAACTAGAATTACCATACTAATCTAACACCAGTGGTGTCATGCTCATAAAACATCAGCATGTTGTCTTTTTAACCTTTAGAGAATGGTGCCAATATGAAGCAGTTCACAGATTAGTTAGGAATGTATTATATCATCGGTACAATATAATCAGCATATATTAGCTTGGTTTTTGCAGGCATAAAAATTTCTGCCAATGTTTACAACTGATATATCGGTCATAAAAATCGACCATTTATTTCAGCTGAAATAGTGGCAGAATGTATGAACTGTTATACTGTAATGCTTCACCTTGTTATCACTTAATGCCTACATTCACAAAGAAAAACATAATATCATTTTTAGAGAATAAAGTGTTGTTTTTCATGTTTCATATCTGCTCTAACACATATGCTGTCAAAATGCAAGGAACAGTTTGATTTTAGTTAACTGGAGACTGTGTACTGTCAACCAAATAATATCTGTATCAGTATCAGCAATAATGAGTTTAAAAATATTGACGGATCAGATATCGGCAAAAGTTCAATTCTGTACACGCTATTACCAGCATATTGGCACTGAAACCAACTTTTTGCAATAGTTGTTCATCAAAATGTTCTTTATTTTATCCTTCAGTTGTTCTCTGTTATAATATACAGGACTATACACTTTTCCTACAGAATCAACAATCTATTTTTGGTCGTTTTATAGCTTTATTGAAGGGACAGGACATTGTAAATTAGGAAAAGAGTGATGTGTTGGAGAAGAGCCACAGGCCAGATTGAACCTGGGATTTTTAGAGAATCAAGACTGGAACAAATGGAGTTGAAAATGTAGGATTAAACTTACTTTGAGGCAATTAAAGTTGAAGCAGCTGACAAAGAAGTTGAATGATGACTAAATACCTGAAACAAAAGCTGTTCACCTTTAAAAACAAGTTGAAACAATGTCTATGACTACCATCCCTCCTGAGCGGTAGGGTAGCCTCATTTCACCTTTCCTCATTTCACCTCCACTCATGTTGGAAGACATCTCATCACCATAGATGTCAGTGACTTGTTGCTACATGTTCTTGCTCAGAGCATACCTAACTCCAACTAATAAACTCAGCTGTTTTGTATAGCCTCCAGGTGGGTTAACTAAGTCCCTACAAAAAGGGTTATTCAAGGTACATGCCATCTGTGTATGTATGAGTCGGAGGAAGCTGTTTTCACAGGCCTTAAAATGACTCATCATTTTGTCCATGCCACAATCACCAGGGAAACCAAGAATTTGTGTGGTGCCCCTCAGAGAGATCCCAGGTAAGTGTGATAAGTCACAGTCTAACTCTTGTACACACATACTGTACATAGGTGTAGGTAAGAACACCTGGTATGTGAGGACATGGGAGAAAGAAAACATATAAATCTCCTTACCTGCAGTGACAGGAGAGTTTGACACAGCTGGTGAGAACAGCAAATATGAAGACACACATGTGAGGGGTGGGGTCACCAGTGGCCTGATGGTTTGACTGCACCAGTTAATGCAGGCACCCTGAGTTTGGGTCCAGGCTGCAGCTCCTTTCCTGCATGTTATTCCCCACCGCCTCCCCCTTGTTTCTTATGCTGTCACTGTTCTGTCGCTTCAGCTAAAGTACAGACTTCCAACAAAGAGGTCAGAATTGCTGAGCCCGTCCTGTTTGGTTACTTTAGATACTTTAGACAACAGTTTAACTAACTTTTGTTTGTATTTCATTGATTTGAGTTGTTGGACTTCATGTTTTTTGCTAAATGGTCACATAATAACATGATTTTAGCTTTACAAATAAAACCACCATTGGCCTTACTGTGCTATATGATATCTTGTCAACACCACTTTTGGAAAAGATTTGAACAACAGAAAAAAGGTAAAATGAATATATACATTAAAAATCATGGTGTTGAAATATTTTAGAAGTGTTGTGCTGAACCGGCTCTGTGTTGTTATCCTCTCAAGTTTAGGTGTACTGTCCAAAATATACCAGATACTGAAACTTGTATGTGTACAAGCCAGAGTTAAGCAAGGTTCACCTTAAATACTAGAGAATGTTGTATTATTGTCTGTGAATTCTTCAACAGTATAATCCCATTGGCTCAAGGTAAGCAAGCCAAGAGCAAAGCATGGCCAACAAAACATGGAGCTGAACCACCCTAAACTGACCAATGAGGACAGACTAGGTCCACATAGGGACAAGGGCCTTGAAGAGCCCATATTTTGTCTTAACTATTTTCATATACTATTTTTCGAAGACTGCAAGATGTGATCACATTCACTAATGTTTTGGTTACTATTGCCTGATTTAGGTGTATTCTTGTAGTCTGAGGAGGTCTATTAGAGCTCTTAGCTCTTAAAGGCACTTTCCCCACATGGGCACAGTCTTGATTGGTTGACCAGTTTACTCTGTGGTAACTAGTCAGTTCAGCACTGCTGAGTGATATGTTGTCAATGACTGTGCATTCATTCTACCATCTACAGCCAAGCCCAACCCTGAGCCAATGAGCTTAAACTGTAGATGAAACAATGGTATGAAGTCACATTTATAGGTCTATTTGGCCTGGGGGAATGAGCCATTTCAAGCAGCTACTGGTGTTGTAAGGAGGGGGAGAGGGAGAAATTCTGATTGTTTTTGTCTTGTTTATAGAAGTACTCTATCATGTAGAGGAACACTCTTTAGATAATATGAAACTCAAAAAAGCATAATATGGGCTCTTTGAAGAAGGCAAAAAAACGCTCCCCTTTGCTGTAGGCTTTGGATAAGCCTAAGTGCTTCAATCAAGTCTGAACCTGTTTCATTTTATTTCAACTGAATGACAGAAAGTTTCTTGAAACATCAAAAGGCACAAGATCAGCTTTAAATCCACAGAACCACTCCCAGACAGAAAACCCTGGAGAAGAGCCAGTGCTATCAGAAGTCACAACAACAAGCAGATTTCTCCTCATCCAGCCATTAACTATGTCTGCCTTTAAACTAATACTACAGCCGTATGACAGTGAAAAATTGAAAGCTGCAGCCAGCATGAAGGTATCATCAACAAATAATACTAATAAGCCAATGTTAGCTCTTTAGCTCTCACCAAACTCTGAGGAATATGCGTCTTTCCTTTTATTCCCTAAACAGCATTAATAAAAAAACATGTTAATATTACATTAAATTTTTAGACTGTAATCCAGGCAGTGGTGTAAGAGGGAGTGTTCGCCACTAATACATGAAGTTCTAGAAAGGACTGATCTGTTTCAGCTACATCAATAGCATCCAATGTGCTGTTTAAGGGCCTATAGTGCATAAAAACAAATTCAAACAAAATGGGCAACCATCACAGGAGCTTTTAAGGTAACATGTCTTGCAGAATCAGTTTGTCTTTAATGTTGTTAGACGGGGCTTGGGGAGCAGAAGAGCGTGACACTTTTAACTTAAAGCCCCTTAAAATGCTCTGTTTTTTATTTCCTGGGGTTTATTATGTAATAGTCATACATCCTCCACCTTCATGTGTGAATTCTGCTCATCACAGGCAGACACCATGACTGTTTGAAAGTCTGCTCTGCGGTCTGTGACTATCCTCCCCTCTCCCATCAGGCACTGTTTGGGCAGCCAAACAATGCAGAGCTCTTTATCATAGTCTTCCATAGCCTTCTTGTCCCTTTATATTTAAGGTACTTTCTTTCAAGATTTAAACTTTAAGACACAAATTATCAAATAAAAAACTGAAGAATGAAGACATGCAGTATGATTTTACTTTGTAGACTTTGTCTGTGTCAGGAAACTTTAATAGGGAATGCATATGCACAATATATTCTGCTGGTGTTGAGGTTTAAACTTTTGCTTAAACATATTCATTCACATATATTTTGCGAATTTATAGCAAAGGGAAATTCATTAGAGGGACAAAGTACTCTGGATTAGCAGACCTTGTGGCTCTAAATCAATGACTATTTATGAAATAGAAAAAGGGAAATTTAGTGTTATGAATGGTAATTAATAGTTAATAAGCCACACAACGGATCTCATGAGATGTTTGATGTTGCGTGTTTACAAAAGCTAACAATCATAACAACAGTTTAAAGACCAATTATTAACATAAAGGAAATGTTTAACGACTTCAATAACTGGATATAAATGCCTCTTTAAGATGAATGAATTCTTAGGTATGCACTTATAAATGGTTAACAAGCATTTTTTATACTGGACCTGTGTTTGGAATATCAGATTTTTGTCATTACATAAGTGGCCTGGGGTAAAATATATTGCCACAAAAAAGTTTTTAATTCAGCCTCTAAGTGCAGTGTTTTATTTCAGAAATTTTGAATTTGTGAGGCTAGAGCAAAGAATCCATCACTATTGATTTTTTGTTCTCAAATTTCCTTGAATGTAGAATATAGCAGTGATATTATTAGACCTTTATTGTGACCCCTGGTAAAGTGAGAACTTCCTGTCTTATGGACCAATCAAAAACTTCTAATATCATCTTCTTGTTTTCTTGACAGTAGTTATAATCAGATGTGAAAAGGCTGGTCCATAGTAAACCTGAATTTGAATTGAGCAAAATTGTGTAAGATAAATCTGTAAGATTTAAATTCGGTTTTTTACTTTTCTTTTATGTCTTTGGTTGTACAACTTTAATACATGAATCTGACATCAATACAGCATGAATATTCTGATAGCCCAGGTTGTCCTGAAAAAACTAAAGATAAAATTAGCTTGATTTTGCTTGACAGATTTGAGGTTTTGTATACATTATTTCAAAACCAGTCCAAGGGTCTTTATGTGTTGAGTTTTCTCTGGGCACTCAGATTTCCTCCCACAGACCAAAAAAAATACCTCTTTGGTTAATTGGTGACTCTGAATTGCCCTAAGGTATGAGTGTGAGCGTGAATGGTTGTCTGTCTCTCTATTTTGTCCTGTGATTGGCGATCTTGTTCAGGATGTACGCCTCTCACTCTTGCTTTTAATTCATCTTAATCAGACACTGTTTCCACTTTGGATTATATTTAATTATGATTATAAGCATTTCATAGGGTCATACAAGCATCTTATAAGCAACAATAATAGCCCACCACTTAAAATAAAGTGTTGCCAATTAATTAAGATAAAATGAAAAACGTGTTGTGCTATGTGAATTTTGCATTGATAAACAATGGCACAACCATATGAAAAAAAACTGAAGACTTTAAAGGTACATTGTGAACCAAAACAAACCAGGAACAAAAGAATGTATCTTCAAGGCCTCCTCAAGGTTTCAATCATAATACTAGAAAAATTGCATTTCCTTGCAGGAAATGCGTTGAAATGTTGAGCCTGAATGCAGAAAATGTGAAATGAAATAGTTAAAAGCAGTGCAAACAAAGCTGAAAATGTGACATACAGTAGTTGGAAGCAGTAAAGCAAAGCTTAAAATGTGACATGAAAATGTTTAAAGTTGTGAAAGAAAACTTAAATGAAGAAATGTGAAATAAAATTGCAGAAAGCAGCTGAAATTTGCCACCCTGAAGAAGTTCTCGTCAATGTTTTAAAGAGTTAAATTTTTAAGGCCTAAAATGACAGATTGTAATCAGTAGCAGAAATCTGAACTATGTTATCAAATATGCATTGTAAAGAAAGAAAAAATAAAAGTTTTATGGAAGTGAAACGATGAATGAGTGACAACCTGTCGCGTCCAGACTGATGTTCAGCAGCAAGCAGCTGTAGTAATCAACAATCTTTATTGAAAACACAGCGAAAAAGTACGATTTGCTATGGTTGGGAGGCAAACACAGGCCTCCGGAGTGAGAGTCAGCAACGTAACTGCTAAGCCACAAGGCGCTGACATACATGCAAAACAGGAGCAGAGTATTTAATGCCACTGGTACGCATGTAGAGGGTGCTGAAGTGAAGAATGATCTTTAGGTTCAACAAGCTGTCGCTGTGCCAAAACCGTGAGAGCTATCAACAAAAGGACTGCACCGTGAGCATCCCAAACAGTGATAAAAAGATTGATGTAAGTTTTATGTCTGTACTGTAGAAAATGTTGACACAACAGGAATTTAAAAACAGGCTTCAAAGATCTCCATCTCTTCTTTGGAGCTGAAGTTTTTTTATATATAAGTGCAGATGGAGGAGTTCACGACATACCCGTCGCTCTGAAGCTCAATGAGACAAAACTATGTCAATGTTGAGTTTGACACAAACTTCAGGTGAAAGAGGGGAAGAGTCCCGACGTGTTGATGGATAAATCATGTCTGTGGAGCAAAGTTTGAGGATTTTATGGAAAGATTTGGCAGAGACTTCCTCAAAAGCTTGTGTTGTTAAACAGTGATATCTCAAAAAATGTAAAACATAGCAAAAATCTGAACACATGAAAAAATAGTTGAACGATTAGTAAAGATGTTAAAGCAAGAATAAAATCTGTGGGTGGAAGTATGCTGAATCTGTAGAGTGTGAAAGTTGAAGCAGTTTTCAGCAGAACTGCAGAACTCTTCCATTCATTTCAACATAAAATCATCTACAGAAAATTTTTTTATTGTAGAAAGTGTAACTGTTAAACATGAAAAATACAAGCGCAATTCTCCTGAACATGCTGCGTTGTTAAATTTATTTGTGTGACAATTTGTGCAAATTTAGAGACTGTGAAAAGAAACAAGTGTATGGAAGAAAAAGAATAATAATTATAATATAGTTGGATAACAATATGTTGGAATGCTGACTCAGCATTTCAACATAATAAATGAGAAGGAGCTTAAAGAAGACTAATCTTATATGATCTGCCCTTTTTTTACAGGACACTAATTAACAATGTACATAATGAAACACAAAAACCCTTAAATCAGATAGCTGCAGGCCCAAGAAGCCCTCACACCCCTCTGTAAGATATGTGGATTTAATAAACACTTTATCTGAAAAGAGGGTTAAAAAAAGAGGTGATGAACCCGTCAGGTGTGAGTTCCTTTAAACCAATTGCAAATGCTCCAACAGCACTTACCTCTGCCACGGCTTTTCTGACAATCTTGTCTCAGTTATTATCAAAAATATGAATCACTGCCCTATCGCCTTTTGATGTGAATCCTCTAAATACATTCCTTTATCTGCATCTGGATTCAGATCACCACTAAAATCTAATCAGTCCCCCTTAATGCCATGATTAGCAGTCAATGAAAATTTCATCAAAATCAACAAGCTCCAAGAGTTATAAGCGAAAATGTGGAAAACTGCTCTATTTTTTTATATTAACTCAGCCAACAATGTCAAAAATAACTTGGCAAAGCAGTTCTAGCTTGGAATTATAATGAATTTACAACCTATACAATAAAAAAACTGACCAATGTAGTTTTTTTTAATTTGTGGAAACTACCAACAATGAAAGAATGAAAGACCTTTTGGTTCTGTTTAGTTAAAGGTTAAGTTTGGTTTTTTGAAACCTGGACCTTATTTTTAGGATTAAATATGCTCGTAGACTCACCCAGACAGTTTTGGCGGAGCTCAGAGCCGTTTTCGAGCAATTTAGATCCATCGGATGGCGTTTTTTCTCATGCCATAGTAGCAGACGGGGCCAGAAATCAAAGCCCCTAAATTAGACATTATCTGCTGCGAAACTCACTCATTTCAGCTACATTTTATAAATGAATGGCCAGTGTTATCACCATGTCAGCTCAACTTCGTTGTTATGGTCATCCGCAGCTTTACAAGGATGGGAAACTTTTGGTGATGTCATAGACATGCGCCGCAAGAGCGCAGCTGAGTAGAGCTGCTGTTGTTGCTAGGCTACACGGCTACACGGCTATTTTTGTGCAACATGGCGGAATATTTATCCGATGTAGAAGTGTCTGACGATGACTTTGAGTATAATGGATGCCTGTATCGTTTTGAGCCACAATATACCGACGAGGAGCTATTTGAAAGGAGGATGCAGAGGGAAAGAGCCGAACAGCTGTCCAGAGAACAAGCAACCACTGCGCGTCCACGAATGGGGGCTAACTGGTGGTGTTGTTGTGGACATTGCACGGCAATGGCAACAGAGGAGGAGTGAGTTTCGCAGCAGATAATGTCTAATTTAGGGGCTTCGATTTCTGGCCCCGTCCGCTGCTATGGCATGAGAAAAAACGCCGTCCGATGGATCTAAATTGCTCAAAAACGGCTCCGAGCTCCGCCAAAAATGTCTGGGTGAGTCTACGAGCGTATTTAATCCTAAAAATAAGGTCAAGGTGTCAAAAAACCCAACTTAACCTTTAAGGTCCACACATTTTTTCTATCATTATTTAATGATTTGTAAATATATTTTTTTCAATTAAACATGCATTCACCACAGCTGTTGTTAGACTTTCAGTTGTTTATTATGTTGCCATGGAAACCACAGCCCTCAGGCATCCAGATCAAAGCCATTCTGTGCTTTGATGTTGGCTTTGAATTAAAACACACTCTAGCATCCCTCAAGTATTTAAGCACGCAGCATCAACTCTTCGCTGTGGGTTTGAGTTGGTGGTTAGAGATTTTGAGTTCGTGTTTGCATTGTATTAGAGTTAGCGGTTCGAGTGTTCTGAGTGTGTGATTGGATTGTTTTGAGTGTGTGGTTGGAGTGCTTTGACTTTGTGGTTGGAGTGCTTTGAGTGTGTGGTTGGAGTGTTTTGAGTGTGTGGTTGGAGTGCTTTGACTTTGTGGTTGGAGTGCTTTGAGTGTGTGGTTGGAGTGCTTTGACTTTGTGGTTGGAGTGCTTTGACTTTGTGGTTGGAGTGCTTTGACTTTGTGGTTGGAGTGCTTTGAGTGTGTGGTTGGAGTGCTTTGACTTTGTGGTTGGAGTGCTTTGACTTTGTGGTTGCACTGTATTGGAGTTGGTGCTTGATAACTCTTTTGTTGGAGTTGCGATTTTCTGTTCAGTCTTCTGAACTGCAACAGAAAACATTTAAATGGCGTTCATTGAAGGCAGCAAAGGCATTTACGGAGCCATAAAACCGTTATTTGCCACAGCCAGATATGAGCGCTGTCTCCTGATCTGCTGGGACGAGCAGTCTTACAGCAGAAACATCAAATCGATGGCTCAACTGCTCCGGCTTCAGCAAAACGAGCAGCTGCCATCAGACGTGACTGCTGAGGCCATGGCTGATCTTCTGATGATTGGCAGGAGGGAGATCGTCAGACATCAGTGCTGGGAGCACGAATTGGCTGGCTTCGATAAGGAAGAGACCAAGGCTCTCCTGGAGCTGGTGTGGGAGGTGAACGTCAGCCTGCAGATGAGGGACATTGAGTTTGAGGCCAGGAGACTGCTGGACTCAGCAGAGGACCTGCCCCCTCTCTACAGGCAGACGAAGGTGCTGAAGAAGGCCAAGGACTGTGCCAGGATCCTGGGAGAGGATAAACCTGAGGCATCGATCCCCAGGAAGTCAGTGGCCAGAGACGTGGTGTTGAGTGTGATGCCCAAAGTGGTTCAGGGCTTATGGAAGCCCAACAGAAACACCACACGCACCATGCCCTCCAAGCAGCTTAGTGACATGGCTGTTGGACTTACAAAGGCTGTCCTGGACCAGGTCTCTGCTATTCTCTACAAAGACTGTTTGGTCTGGGTAATCCTCTCCCCTTCCCTGAGAGACAACGTGGTCCTCTCAATAGAAGGACAGCTGCACCAGATGTTTCCTCCTGAGGTTCTGAGGAAGAAGCTCAACAGCTTTGAGGCGGAGATCATGAGCATCATCACTGATGTTGCAGTGGAGCACATCTGTGAGCTGTTCATGATCAAGACCCGCCCTTCAGAAGAGCCAGATGAGGAGGAACCAGCTCCATTCACTGCAGTCACCCTGCCAGCTGAAGGTGATGCATCGTCAGTCCTGGAGGGTAAGGTCAGTCTTGACCCAGAGCCTGCAGTGGTACCAGAACCAGCACCACCTGCAACCACGTCATCCGTGGTGGATCAGAAACCTTCACTCCACTGCACGGATGTGACTGGAGCTTCACAGAATGAGGTGGAGAGAAATGAGCCCACCAGTGAGCCAGAGCAAGCTCTGGTGCCACCTCCGAAACCCCCTCAGGCCATGTTATCGGAGGATGTCAGACCCTCAGTCTTGATCGAGGACGTCCTGTCTGAGCCACCATCCTGTGGAGAAGCTCCTGAGGCCTGCAGTGATGCACCACGGTCACGTGGACAGAGATTCAAGGCCTGGCTTCGGAGGAAGTTCTCCTTGAAGCGTCTGCGACGACTCTTCAGATGACTTCTTTCAATAATGATAATAATAATAAAAAAAAAAAATCAGCATTCATTTCACTGTCATCAGTCCAAACATTCTTCAGAAATTAAACTTATCTCACTGAAAATGAAAGGTATGCTCACAGATGAGGTCCTGTGTAGGGGTGTTACCAGTAAGTGATTTCAGAGTCTGGTTATACTGTGACTCATAATAAAATATAAGAAAAAGTGTGTGATAAGTGTGTCACAATGAGAAACACATTATGGTTAAAAAAAGTTGTCCAGTATTCTAACAAGGTGCAGAAATGAGATATCAAATAAACTTTATTAAAGTAGACATTCAGATACAGTTTTTGTTACATAATATTAAATGTTGAAGTTTCCTATAGAGTAACTTTTGGAGTAAAACAGAAAATTTATCTGAAGCTGCAAAAATCATTGACATGGTCCATGAAGGTTTTATGCAGATTTCTGATAAACTCAAAATTATTTAATCAAAATTCATAATATAATGCAGAAACGTATATAATAATTTATGCTGGTCAAAGCTGGGGTATTTGCTGCATTCATGGATTTTCTCAAGGTTCTCTGGTTTTCTTCCACAAACCAGAAACATGCCTGTTAGGGAGAGTCAGTGGTGACCAAAGTAGGGCCCACTGCCCCTAAACGAACCTGCTGCTATGTTGAGGGGTCTGTGTCATGACAATGTTAAATAATTAAAAGCTGTTATGCACTGCAAGAGAAGCATTGGCAAATTTCACAAGATGACTTCCATGTTGATCTCAGACAGGGTGGGCAAGTAGTGGCCTGGGGGCCGAATGCAGCCCCTCAGAGTGTCCTAGCAGTCAGTTTTATATATTTTAAATGGATATACATGGAGATCATTGGACCAAGTTTGCCTTGAGGACATCAGAAACATAGTTGAAAGAAATCTACAAATAGCCTAATTTTTAGAAAACATTTTCTGCATAACTAAGACATCTGCAAAGAAAAGAGTAAAAGACATGTAGATAAAATGATCATTATGCCTTGTAAGTTAAAGAAGTAGCTAAAACTGTCTTGAATTATGCATTAAGCTCCATAAATTGGAATCAGAATCAAATTGTAAAAACAATCAACATATAGTTAAATTATAATAAAACTACAGAGTCAGGAGGAAAAAATGAAGTCAATAATAATAAAGTACAAAAATAGGTTACAAAAAATAGTGTCAATCGAATTAGGGAGATATAAAACAAATATTTAAAAAATATACAACATATACAATAGGCACCAAAAGGTAAAAATGCTGAAAATGTGAAATGAAAGAGCTAAAAGCAGTGTGAACAAAGCTGAGAATGTGAAAATGTGACATACAATAGTTGGAAGCAGTAAAGCAAAGCTGAAAATGTGTGAAATGTGTAATAAAAACTGTTTAGGAAAGCAGCCAGATGCTGTCTGTACTGGATACACAGTTGAGACGTACAAATGCCTTCGCTGGGATCTGAACCCGGAGGGACAGTCAGCAGCATTACAGATGTCTCAGGTCTGAAGGGTGTCTTCTCCAGACTGCATGTTTCAGCTCCTTCCACAAATGTTCAATAGGACTTAGATCAGGGCTCATAGAGGGCCACTTCAGAATAGTCCAATGTTTTGTTCTGAGCCATTCTTGAGTGTTTTTAGCTGTGTGTTTTGGGTCATTATCCTGTTGGAGGACCCATGACCTGTGACTGAGACCAAGCTTTCTGACACTGGGCAGCACATTTGGCTCCAGAATGCCTTGATAGTCTTGAGATTTCATTGTACCCTGCACAGATTCAAGACACCCTGTGCCAGATGCAGCAAAGCAGCCCCAGAACATAAAGCAGAGACTTCCTCAAAAGCTTGTGTTGCTTAAACAGTGATATCTCAAAAAATGTAGAAGATAGCAAAAATCTGAACACATGAAAAAATAGTTGAACGATTAGTAAAGATGTTAAAGCAAGAATAAAATCTGTGGGTTGAAGTATGCTAAATCTGTAGAGTGTGAAAGTTGAAGCAGTTTTCAGCAGAACTGCAGAACTCTTCCATTCATTTCAACGTAAAATCATCTACAGAAAATATTTTTTACTGTAAAAAGTGTAACTGTTAAATATGAAAAATACAAGCTCAAATCTCCTGAACATGCTGCGTTGTTAACTTTATTTGTGTGACAATCTGTGCAAATTTAGAGACTGTGAAAATAAAGAAGTGTACGGAAGAAAAAGAATAATAATAATTATAATATAGTCAGATAACAGTTGGAATGTTGACTCAGCATTTCAACATAATAAATGAGAAGGAGCTTAAAGAAGACTAATCTTATATGATCTGCCCTTTTTTTACAGGACACTAATTAACAATGTACATAATGAAACACAAAAACCCTTAAATCAGATAGCTGCAGGCCCAAGAAGCCCTCACACCCCTCTGTAAGATATGTGGATTTAATAAACACTTTATCTGAAAAGAGGGTTAAAAAAAGAGGTGATGAACCCGTCAGGTGTGAGTTCCTTTAAACCAATTGCAAATGCTCCAACAGCACTTACCTCTGCCACGGCTTTTCTGACAATCTTGTCTCAGTTATTATCAAAAATATGAATCACTGCCCTATCGCCTTTTGATGTGAATCCTCTAAATACATTCCTTTATCTGCATCTGGATTCAGATCACCACTAAAATCTAATCAGTCCCCCTTAATGCCATGATTAGCAGTCAATGAAAATTTCATCAAAATCAACAAGCTCCAAGAGTTATAAGCGAAAATGTGGAAAACTGCTCTATTTTTTTATATTAACTCAGCCAACAATGTCAAAAATAACTTGGCAAAGCAGTTCTAGCTTGGAATTATAATGAATTTACAACCTATACAATAAAAAAACTGACCAATGTAGTTTTTTTTAATTTGTGGAAACTACCAACAATGAAAGAATGAAAGACCTTTTGGTTCTGTTTAGTTAAAGGTTAAGTTTGGTTTTTTGAAACCTGGACCTTATTTTTAGGATTAAATACGCTCATAGACTCACCCAGACAATTTTGGCGGAGCTCGGAGACGTTTTCGAGCAATTTAGATCCATCAGACGGCGTTTTTTCTCATGCCATAGTAGCAGACGGGGCCAGAAATCGAAGCCCCTAAATTAGACATTATCTGCTGTGAAACTCGCTCATTTCAGCTACATTTTATAAATGAATGGCCAGTGTTATCACCATGTCAGCTCAACTTCGTTGTTATGGTCATTCGCGGCTTTACAAGGATGGGTAACTTTTGGTGACGTCATAGACATGCGCTGCAAGAGCACAGCTGAGTAGAGCTGCTGTTGTTGCTAGGCTACACGGCTACACGGCTATTTTTGTGCAACATGGCGGAATATTTATCCGATGTAGAAGTGTCTGACGATGACTTTGAGTATAATGGATGCCTGTATCGTTTTGAGCCACAATATACCGACGAGGAGCTATTTGAAAGGAGGATGCAGAGGGAAAGAGCCGAACAGCTGTCCAGAGAACAAGCAACCACTGCGCGTCCACGAATGGGGGCTAACTGGTGGTGTTGTTGTGGACATTGCACGGCAATGGCAACAGAGGAGGAGTGAGTTTCGCAGCAGATAATGTCTAATTTAGGGGCTTCGATTTCTGGCCCCGTCCGCTGCTATGGCATGAGAAAAAACGCCATCCGATGGATCTAAATTGCTCAAAAACGGCTCCGAGCTCCGCCAAAAATGTCTGGGTGAGTCTACGAGCGTATTTAATCCTAAAAATAAGGTCAAGGTGTCAAAAAACCCAACTTAACCTTTAAGGTCCACACATTTTTTCTATCATTATTTAATGATTTGTAAATATATTTTTTTCAATTAAACATGCATTCACCACAGCTGTTGTTAGACTTTCAGTTGTTTATTATGTTGCCATGGAAACCACAGCCCTCAGGCATCCAGATCAAAGCCATTCTGTGCTTTGATGTTGGCTTTGAATTAAAACACACTCTAGCATCCCTCGGGTATTTAAGCACGCAGCATCAACTCTTCGCTGTGGGTTTGAGTTGGTGGTTAGAGATTTTGAGTTTGTGTTTGCATTGTATTAGAGTTAGCGGTTCGAGTGTTCTGAGTGTGTGATTGGATTGTTTTGAGTTGGTGATTGGATTGTTTTGAGTGTGTGGTTGGAGTGTTTTGAGTGTGTGGTTGGATTGTTTTGAGTGTGTGGTTGGAGTGTTTTGAGTGTGTGATTGGAGTGCTTTGAGTGTGTGGTCGGAGTGCTTTGAGTGTGTGGTTGGAGTGCTTTGACTTTGTGGTTGGAGTGCTTTGAGTGTGTGGTTGGAGTGTTTTGAGTGTGTGGTTGGAGTGCTTTGACTTTGTGGTTGGAGTGCTTTGAGTGTGTGGTTGGAGTGCTTTGACTTTGTGGTTGGAGTGCTTTGACTTTGTGGTTGGAGTGCTTTGACTTTGTGGTTGGAGTGCTTTGAGTGTGTGGTTGGAGTGCTTTGACTTTGTGGTTGGAGTGCTTTGACTTTGTGGTTGCACTGTATTGGAGTTGGTGCTTGATAACTCTTTTGTTGGAGTTGCGATTTTCTGTTCAGTCTTCTGAACTGCAACAGAAAACATTTAAATGGCGTTCACTGAAGGCAGCAAAGGCATTTACGGAGCCATAAAACCGTTATTTGCCACAGCCAGATATGAGCGCTGTCTCCTGATCTGCTGGGACGAGCAGTCTTACAGCAGAAACATCAAATCGATGGCTCAACTGCTCCGGCTTCAGCAAAACGAGCAGCTGCCATCAGACGTGACTGCTGAGGCCATGGCTGATCTTCTGATGATTGGCAGGAGGGAGATCGTCAGACATCAGTGCTGGGAGCACGAATTGGCTGGCTTCGATAAGGAAGAGACCAAGGCTCTCCTGGAGCTGGTGTGGGAGGTGAACGTCAGCCTGCAGATGAGGGACATTGAGTTTGAGGCCAGGAGACTGCTGGACTCAGCAGAGGACCTGCCCCCTCTCTACAGGCAGACGAAGGTGCTGAAGAAGGCCAAGGACTGTGCCAGGATCCTGGGAGAGGATAAACCTGAGGCATCGATCCCCAGGAAGTCAGTGGCCAGAGACGTGGTGTTGAGTGTGATGCCCAAAGTGGTTCAGGGCTTATGGAAGCCCAACAGAAACACCACACGCACCATGCCCTCCAAGCAGCTTAGTGACATGGCTGTTGGACTTACAAAGGCTGTCCTGGACCAGGTCTCTGCTATTCTCTACAAAGACTGTTTGGTCTGGGTAATCCTCTCCCCTTCCCTGAGAGACAACGTGGTCCTCTCAATAGAAGGACAGCTGCACCAGATGTTTCCTCCTGAGGTTCTGAGGAAGAAGCTCAACAGCTTTGAGGCGGAGATCATGAGCATCATCACTGATGTTGCAGTGGAGCACATCTGTGAGCTGTTCATGATCAAGACCCGCCCTTCAGAAGAGCCAGATGAGGAGGAACCAGCTCCATTCACTGCAGTCACCCTGCCAGCTGAAGGTGATGCATCGTCAGTCCTGGAGGGTAAGGTCAGTCTTGACCCAGAGCCTGCAGTGGTACCAGAACCAGCACCACCTGCAACCACGTCATCCGTGGTGGATCAGAAACCTTCACTCCACTGCACGGATGTGACTGGAGCTTCACAGAATGAGGTGGAGAGAAATGAGCCCACCAGTGAGCCAGAGCAAGCTCTGGTGCCACCTCCGAAACCCCCTCAGGCCATGTTATCGGAGGATGTCAGACCCTCAGTCTTGATCGAGGACGTCCTGTCTGAGCCACCATCCTGTGGAGAAGCTCCTGAGGCCTGCAGTGATGCACCACGGTCACATGGACAGAGATTCAAGGCCTGGCTTCGGAGGAAGTTCTCCTTGAAGCGTCTGCGACGACTCTTCAGATGACTTCTTTCAATAATGATAATAATAATAATAAACAAAAAATCAGCATTCATTTCACTGTCATCAGTCCAAACATTCTTCAGAAATTAAACTTATCTCACTGAAAATGAAAGGTATGCTCACAGATGAGGTCCTGTGTAGGGGTGTTACCAGTAACTGATTTCAGAGTCTGGTTATACTGTGACTCATAATAAAATATAAGAAAAAGTGTGTGATAAGTGTGTCACAATGAGAAACACATTATGGTTAAAAAAAAGTTGTCCAGTATTCTAACAAGGTGCAGAAATTAGATATCAAATAAACTTTATTAAAGTAGACATTCAGATACAGTTTTTGTTACATAATATTAAATGTTGAAGTTTCCTATAGAGTAACTTTTGGAGTAAAACAGAAAATTTATCTGAAGCTGCAAAAATCATTGACATGGTCCATGAAGGTTTTATGCAGATTTCTGATAAACTCAAAATTATTTAATCAAAATTCATAATATAATGCAGAAACGTATATAATAATTTATGCTGGTCAAAGCTGGGGTATTTGCTGCATTCATGGATTTTCTCAAGGTTCTCTGGTTTTCTTCCACAAACCAGAAACATGCCTGTTAGGGAGAGTCAGTGGTGACCAAAGTAGGGCCCACTGCCCCTAAACGGACCTGCTGCTATGTTGAGGGGTCTGTGTCATGACAATGTTAAATAATTAAAAGCTGTTATGCACTGCAAGAGAAGCATTGGCAAATTTCACAAGATGACTTCCATGTTGATCTCAGACAGGGTGGGCAAGTAGTGGCCTGGGGGCCGAATGCAGCCCCTCAGAGTGTCCTAGCAGTCAGTTTTATATATTTTAAATGGATATACATGGAGATCATCGGACCAAGTTTGCCTTGAGGACATCAGAAACATAGTTGAAAGAAATCTACAAATAGCCTAATTTTTAGAAAACATTTTCTGCATAACTAAGACATCTGCAAAGAAAAGAGTAAAAGACATGTAGATAAAATGATCATTATGCCTTGTAAGTTAAAGAAGTAGCTAAAACTGTCTTGAATTATGCATTAAGCTCCATAAATTGGAATCAGAATCAAATTGTAAAAACAATCAACATATAGTTAAATTATAATAAAACTACAGAGTCAGGAGGAAAAAATGAAGTCAATAATAATAAAGTACAAAAATAGGTTACAAAAAATAGTGCCAATCGAATTAGGGAGATATTAAACAAATATTTAAAAAATATACAACATATACAATAGGCACCAAAAGGTAAAAATGCTGAAAATGTGAAATGAAAGAGCTAAAAGCAGTGTGAACAAAGCTGAGAATGTGAAAATGTGACATACAATAGTTGGAAGCAGTAAAGCAAAGCTGAAAATGTGTGAAATGTGTAATAAAAACTGTTTAGGAAAGCAGCCAGATGCTGTCTGTACTGGACACACAGTTGAGACGTACAAATGCCTTCGCTGGGATCTGAACCCGGAGGGACAGTCAGCAGCATTACAGATGTCTCAGGTCTGAAGGGTGTCTTCTCCAGACTGCATGTTTCAGCTCCTTCCACAAATGTTCAATAGGACTTAGATCAGGGCTCATAGAGGGCCACTTAAGAATAGTCCAATGTTTTGTTCTGAGCCATTCTTGAGTGTTTTTAGCTGTGTGTTTTGGGTCATTATCCTGTTGGAGGACCCATGACCTGTAACTGAGACCAAGCTTTCTGACACTGGGCAGCACATTTGGCTCCAGAATGCCTTGATAGTCTTGAGATTTCATTGTACCCTGCACAGATTCAAGACACCCTGTGCCAGATGCAGCAAAGCAGCCCCAGAACATAAAGCAGAGACTTCCTCAAAAGCTTGTGTTGCTTAAACAGTGATATCTCAAAAAATGTAAAACATAGCAAAAAGCTGAACACATGAAAAAATAGTTGAACGATTAGTAAAGATGTTAAAGCAAGAATAAAATCTGTGGGTGGAAGTATGCTGAATCTGTAGAGTGTGAAAGTTGAAGCAGTTTTCAGCAGAACTGCAGAACTCTTCCATTCATTTCAACGTAAAATCATCTACAGAAAATATTTTTTACTGTAAAAAGTGTAACTGTTAAACATGAAAAATACAAGCTCAATTCTCCTGAACATGCTGCGTTGTTAACTTTATTTGTGTGACAATCTGTGCAAATTTAGAGACTGTGAAAATAAAGAAGTGTACAGAAGAAAAAGAATAACTAGAAAAATTGCATTTCCTTGCAGCAAATGCGTTGTAATGCTGAGTCTGAATGCTGGAACTGTGAAATGAAATGGCTAAAAGCAATGAAAACAAAGCTGAAAATGTGAAAACGGGACATAAAATAGTTGGAAGCAGTAAAGCACAGCTGCAAATGTGGGAAATGTGTAATAAAAATGTTTACAGTTGTGAAAGAAAGCTGAAAATGAATAGTGAAAGGAAATTGCAGAAAGCTGTAGAAATGTTTGGCCACCATGAAGAAGTCGCAATCTATGATTAAAAGAGTAAAATTTGTTAGGGGTAAATGACATAGATTGTAATCAGTAGCAGATGTGTGAAATATGTTGACAAATTTGCATTGTAAAGACAGGAAAAGAATAAAGTAGTATTGGTAGTGAAAGGTTGAATCACTGACAACCTGTGACATCCAGACTGAGAGGACAGCAGCCAGATGCATACATCAAGGAGCTGTAGTAATCAGCAGTCTGTATTGGACACACAGTTGAAAAGTACAACTGCCTTCACCAGAATTTGAACCCGGGCCACCGGAGGGAGAGTCAGCAACTCTGCCGCTAAAAATATGTCTATAATAAATGTTATGGAAATTGTGATTTTGTTGGATTTCAGTAGGAAGTGAAATAAACATTTCACCTCCAAAAAAAATGAATGTTCTGGCTATTATTTGTGCATTCAGGCTTTAAAGGGTTAAATTATGAAGTGCAATTGTAACTGAAAAAACTGAAAAATGTTGTGGCATCAATCTGTAGGCTACAAGTCCACAACACTATGAACTACCCAATATAAAAGCATCTGACTTGAACATTAATGTAAACAGAGGTGATTTTTATTGGAGGACAATAAGGAGTGGACATTAACGGTCAGAATGTAATTAGAAACTTTATCTGCTCAAGTTAACATCTAAGTCAAAGTTATCACTACTTCATTTTTAAATCAACAAATCTATCCTTGAACATCAAACTCAAATTAATAATAGCCCACATAAATGAATTCGTAAATCTGAATAGGAATATCTGAGTATAGACACATACAACAGTGTAATATTTGTGTGTAGTCTGGTTTATTCTAGTGGGTATAATCTGACATACTCTAATGATGTTTGTCCTCTTAGGGCCTCCATACACTGAAGACATTTTTACCACAATTTGACCAGATTAATACACCGTCCACTGAAAACAGCTCTGAGACCCACAATGGGCCTCCACCTACAGGTTGGGAACCGCTCCACTAGTAGACTGTATTTGAAGCTTGATCCTTCAAAGATTGTTCTGATATCATGGAGAATAAGTGATGGAGGATCCTTCAGGATGAATTTATTATTTTGAAAACAGTGAGTGAGAGAAAACAAGAGCTGGACTGCTGAAGAATGCAGAGTTTTGATTAATGAAGGCTGACTCGTCAGTTTTTGAAGTCTTTTGTTCACTTAAACCGGGCACATGAGCTGTCAAGACACCGTGTGAATGATAAAATCACACAGAGTGACTGATGATCCCTCACTGTCCCTGCGATGTGCGTCTATCTGCGTCTTTACGCTCACTGGCAGACGGAGGAGCGCACACACACGCACGCTGAGAGAAAGTGAAAGTTACACAAGCATGCTGCTATACCTATCCTTGCGCATTTTGTAGTGGTTATATGGTATTTCGGGGCGTTTTCTAGTGGGTTTATGGCGTATTCCTGCGTATGCAGCCAGAGTCTGGCGGACTGTAAGCAGAGCAGACTCCGCAGAATGTCCGCGGGCGTCAGAGCTGTCAGAGTCGAGCGCACTGCCGCGTAGTATTTTCTTGTGAAATGAATGTGAAAGCCTACATTTCCCACTAACCTTGCGCATTGTTTTCCATTTCTCTGTCATGACGCTGTAGACTGAGGACTAGGAAGAGGAGCTGCTCTGCCTGCTGACTTTGCAAAGCACTAACATGAAGAGGCGGAGGCAGTGTGACATTTAATGTGGGTCATGATAAAGCTGGGGACTTCCGGGTATACGACCTAATGCTGTGCCAAAACCGTGATAGCTATCAAAAAAAGGACTGCACCGTGAGCATCACAAGAATCAGCTAAAACGATTGATGTAAGCTTCGTGTCTGTACTGTAGAAAATGTAGACACCAGAGGAGTTTAAAAACGGGCTTGAAAGTGAAGCTGTCGGCGTACATCAGCCTACATTTCCCACAATCCTTTGCGCATGTCTGTGTCATTAGGCTGTACAGTGAGGACGACGGCCAGCTGACTTTGCAAAGCAGTAACATGAAGAGACGGAGCTGGTGTGACATTTAATGTCGATGTGAAAATACATGGCGAGCAGTGTTTTGTGTGACAGCAGTGCTTGGAGCGGACTCGGCGCTGTCGTATAGTGTCGTCGTACATCCGCCTACATTTCCCAGAATCCTTTTCGCATGTCTGTGTCATGACGCTGTACACTGAGAAGATGAGGAGACTATGTAATGATGCTGTAAGCATGAAGTTAAACTGGGTACTTCCGGGTATACGGGCTAATGCTGTGCCAAAACCGTGATAGCTATCAAAAAAAGGACTGCACCGTGAGCATCCCAAGAATCTCCTGAAAAGATTGATGTAAGTTTCATGTCTGTACTGTAGAAAATGTTGACACGAGAGCAGTTTAAAAACGGGCTTCAAAGTGAAGCGATCAGCTCTCTGGGGAAGAAAATTTCAATTGGAGTAGACGAAGGACTTTGCAGGATACCCGTGGCTCTGAGGCTCACTGAGACAAAACGATGTCAATGTCGAGGTTGAAACGAATTTCAGCTGAAAGAGGAGAAGTGTACCTTTATTTTGATGTATAAATCATATCTGTGGAACAAAGTTTGAATCTTTTATTGCAGTTTATCCGCTAGAAATTTGGGAATTTTTAGGCGAAGCTCACGCTCTAACAGGTCACGTGACACGCTCTAAGAACAGAGAAATCCTCCAAACTTAGTGTTGCATAAACGGTGATATCTCAAAAACTGTAGAAGACAGCAAAAAGCTGAACACATGTAAAAATAGTTGAGAGATCAGTGAATCTGTCAAAGCAAGAATGAAGTCTGTAGGTGGAAGTATGCCGAAGCTGTACAGCCTGAAAGTTCAAGCACTTTTCAGCAGACCTGCAAAAATCTCCCATTGACTTCAATGCAAAATATCTGCAGAAAATCATTTTTACTGTAAAAACTGTTACAGTTAAACATGTGAAAAATACAAGCGCAAATCTCCTGAACATGCTGCACTGCTCAATTTTTTTCTGTGAAAATCTGTACAAATTTGAAAGCTCTGAAAAGGTCCAAATAGTTGAGGGAAGAATAAGAAGAAGAAGAAGAAGAAGAAGAAGAAGAAGAAGAAGAAGAAGAATAAAGTCGGATAACAATATGTTGAAATGCTGACTCAGCATTTCAACATAACAAGAGGAAATCACATTTTTTACATCGTTATGTGATGATTGCACGCATAAGTAGAAGATTTAGGCAGGCAGGGATCACAGGAGGAGGGAGGAGGGCGGAGGAATGAGTCCCGACATGCTGAAGAAGAATGAGAGACAGAGGAGAAATTCATGACCACAATCCAAAACACCTCACCCTGCCACACCCAGCTCCTCCTTCAGCCATGCCGTCTTAACCCCACTGACTCTGACTGCACTTTCTCAGCCTCCTACTTTCATATGAATTCTAAAATGTTTTCATTTCACTCAATCAAATGCTGATGGAGAAATCACACAACCTCTCTACACAGTGAGGGAGTTTTTAATGTCACTTTAGTTCCATATTTTGGGGGTGCTGCTTGTTTTTCATGTGTTTTTCTCACTCAATTTTAGTCAAAGCTAAATAAATCTACACGCTCTCCCTTATCATCATTTACTTTTGTCTAATAAAGTTTGATTTATGAGTCATTTCTTGTCAGTGCATGACCAGACTCCTGATTAGCTGACCCACCTTTGTTTGCCCAATCCTTCCTGCTCCACCCATAATTCACATGAATTCACATGAACACACACACACCCGCACATGCACACAGAGTACACTGACAGGCAGAGAAAACACACCCTGTGGGCTGGAGTCCAATTTCTCCTCCTACTTTTTTCTTGAAAGCATCCTTATGTCACAATAACCTCCTCACTTACAGCTACAGGAATGAAGAGAAGAGGTTAAGAGGGAAAGAGCCTCGGCTGACATTTGATAATGTTTCTTTATCAAATCCACATGCTGTGAAATCAGGTATAAAGAACAAAAAGTTTTTCTAAAAAAAAAGAAAACACAGACAATAAAACTATGCCTGGAATTTACAGCCCCAAAGTCACGTGTTCAATAAATCTGACAAACTTCATTTGTTTTCCAAAAATGTCTGGAGAGAAAATGGAAATAAATGCAGGGCTCTGACAAACAAATTTCAGGTATCAGGTGGTTTTCAACAAAAATTTATAATAAAGGGAAACTGGTTTCATCAGATAATTCTGATTATAGGCAATCCTAAAGTGCAAAGCACAACAGCAAATTAAAAACAACACAAAAAAAAACAAGGAAAAACAAAAAATAATAAAAAAAAAAAAGAAAAAGAAAAATGAGAAAACAAAACAAATTAAGTAAGACAGGGGCAAATATAAAATAAACAAGCACCAAAATATGACAAATCCAAAATTTAAAAAAAACACATCAATAAATCAAAATCACAACAAAATTGAAGAGGTAGGTCAAATCAAAAAACAAGACAACAAATCAAACTCACAAAGACAAATTAGAAAAACAAAATAAATGCCCAATAACTGGTCCGAAACACAGGGCAAGATCAAATAACACAAGGGCACATCAAAATCAAATCAACTGATCAGAAAAAACAAAACAATAACAACAGATTAAAAACATTATGACAAATCAAAATGAATAAAAACACAACAATATAGCAAAACCACAACAAAAATTCATGAACACAATGAGTCAAAACTGAAAAAACAACTTAAAAACACAAGGTCAAAAATAAATAGGTAAATAAATAAATAAGACAGCAAATCAAAATCACAATGCAGATAAAACACCAATTACAAATCAAAGCCCAATTAAAAATCAGTAAGACACTGAAAAATCAAAATCCCAACAACATATAATAAAATCTTTTATTGGAATCCAAAAAGCAATAACAAACCAAAATCAGAGCAACAATTTTAAAAACATGATTATGAGTCAAAACTCCAACAACAAATTTAACACAAGGACAGATCTTTAACACAACAACAAAAACAAATAAAAAAAAAACCCAGAGCAAGTCACCCTTGCAAAAAAAAAAACAGTGGCAGATCAAAAAACACAACGTATCAAGAACACAACAGAAAATAGTGTGCACAATACATAACATTCATGTGAACAAAGCAAAATACTCAAAACAGATTAAAAGAACTGTGATAAATGAAAAAAAAATAGTAAAAAAACACAAAAAGCATAATTAAAACAGAAAAAAAGTAATTTACAAACACCAATTTATAGAAATGTTGATAAGCATTTGATTGTTGTTTTTTAAATGTCCTCACATTTATTACCTCCGCCAAGGAGGTTATGTTTTTGCCGGCGTTGGTTAGTTTGTCTGTTTGTTTGTGTTCAAGATAACTTGAAAAGTTATGGACGGATTTGGATGAAATTTTCAAGGCGTGTGGAATGGAATAAGGAAGAAATTATTAGATTTTGAGACTGATCCGGATCACCATCCTGATACAGGAATTGTTTAAAGGATTCTTTAACATTGCCAGATAGGACCATTTTCGCCAGAGTGGACTGAAGCTGCTTGGCGGAGGTCTGCGCTCTCTGAGTGCTTTTCTAGTATTCTTGATGTTTTTATTGTCATTGTGTTCTCTTTTTTGTAGTTTCTTTTTACTGTTCATGTGTTTTTATTATTTCTGATATATCTTTATGCATTGTTGTCCTAGCCTTGATTTGTTGCTGTTTTTTTATGTATTATTTTTTTAATTATTCTTTGTCAGTGTGTTTGTGCGTTTTCTTTTTCATCTGTGTTTCTGTATGCGCAGTTTTGTTTTGCAACTAATGCCACCATGTAAAGCTTAAGAGGAGATATGCTTAAATAAACTCACAGAGCTTCCACCTGATGATTAAAGACCATAAAACAATTGAGATAAGATGCTCTTATAATGAGCTGCACTGCTGCAGACCAGGATTAATACCTGTTCTGAGTTCAAAATGCTCCTGGTGCCACTTTTTAATGCTTGTGCTGCCATCTAGTGGTTGTAACTGACTACAACTTTTTTTCCTCAAACAGGAGCCGAACGAGATTTTGACATTTCGAACCTAAAAAATAACAGCTGCACTGTATTTATTTTAAAATGTTGAATAAAAAATGAAGTATAAATTCTATTGAACAATTAATTAAAAAAAAGGTTAATACAACCTCAGTCTCAAGTCACACAAATGTTGCTGTCTCTGTCACTTTTCGGGCTGATTAAGGTTTTTTTCAGGGCTGCTTGATTTTGGCAAAAATCCTCAAATGAAGCACTTAAATTAATGTTGACACCATCATTGTAAAATATGTCACTTTTAGTATTAATTTCAAATAACTATACAAAATTGGTTGTGTCGCCTTGCATAAGCACTCAGGTCATTTTACCTTTTTAATTCTCTTCATTTGGTTCATTTTGGCATCCTACATCCTGATATGTTCTCATTAGTATCAGCATGTACACTCTGCTGTTGGATTGTTTTGTCCTTTCTTGTCCTCATAGCTTTGCTCTTCGCTGTCCTTTATGGGCCTGTGATAAACTGCAGTGGTGTAAAGCCATTAGCACACACAGAACCAAAACCTTCTCTTAAAGTTACATGGTGCTGAAAGCAGACCATAGCACTCTGTGGAATGAAATAAATGTAGTATTCCCACTTGAAAGTTATGTATTAGTTCATTAAGTTATATATTACAGTACTACTATAATACTGACAGTAAATCAATAACTTAATGAAGTGGAAAAACTCAAACACCTTTTCACATATAACCTGATTTCAAGGTAACATGGCCAGAATATTTCATGACTTGCATATTCACACCTGTCCCCCACCACCCACTTTTTCATGGCAGTCAGTGGACCGGGGGGAGGATAAAATACTAGGAGGAAGCAAGGAAATTTCAGGGGTCAATCTTTCCAACTGTGGAAAATTCAGAAAGTCCTTGGGCTTTTTCTGCATGTATGCAGGGGGTCCATGTACCTCAGCACAGCACCAGTGGATAAAATGATACAACACAACATGAACAGCCCATCAATCCATCTTTGAAATTTACCAGTCAGCCTAATAAGCATGTTTTTGGTCTGTAGGAGGAAACCTGAGTACCCAGAGAAAACTCACAGGAAGAACATGCAAACTCCTCGGAAAGGCCACATCTGACCATCAGGGTCAATCCAGTGACCTTTGGGTTAGGCACCAGCACTACATATTATCAAATCTCTTTTCTATTGATGCTGTAAGTGCATACTGTCAACCAAATTATGATTTAATATAAAAATTATCACCCAAGTATTTTTGTACCAACAAATTAAATAAATAAATAAATATTTGATGTGTTAAGACTTAAAACTCTACAAATGATTTTATTTTCCAAAGAATAACACACCTTGAAATGTAAAGACAACCCAGAGAAACAACATCCTAAAAAGACGGAATGAAAAACCAAAAATATTAAATAAAAGTTAAATACACAACATTAGGCTTTTTGTGATTGTATTGAATAATTATACAATTTTACAGATTGGCTGTTGGCAAGCTCAAAGTCCTGATCAAGGATCTTTTGGATATGACCACATTTAATTTTAATGACCTCACAAATCTTAAAGTTCAAGAAAAAAAAAACATAATACAGACTTGTTGGGCATTTAAAAAAGAGACTAAATATATGGTGACATCGGTTACCCTACCAACATTATAAACGCTCATGAATGTTAGCTGAAGTCAGGGGATTCACCAGCATCCACTTACTCTTGTATAAGTTGTTGTTGAGGGCATAATTAAAACCATACTCAAGCATAATGTATGCATAAAGTATGTTTGATATCCCATTTTTTTACTGAAATGACAAAATATGTTTTTAAATACTTTAGGAAACTTAAAACAAATGTTTCTACCTGCAAATGTAGAAATACATACAGTATGTGTTTTCAGTCATAATTTAAGAAGGAAGGCAAAAGGTATTTTGTAAACACATTCCTAACAGTGCATGTGAAGAGGTAGAATCATGCAGGTCAATCATTGCTCTCTTCAGGCAGTTTAGTGAGAATTTCCACTCCGTCAGATGTGATGACCACCGTGTGTTCAAACTGAGCTGACCTGACAATCAAGAAAAACAGAATATACAAGTGAGAGGTGTGCATGTGTCCTTCATCTCTTTTCTGTGTACAAGGTCAAACAATAAATTACCAGCCCTTCAAAAGTTGATCAACTAAAGCCCTGAATCTTACTTTAAATAATTCGATATACAGTACAATCATTAATATAGCACTTAATTTGATTTGAGCTCATCATCAGTAATTTTTAAAAAATAATATAGCGAATTTTGCTCAATAACTTCTCCAAATACATTTCTGGTTTTCAACCACACACCTTTTATCATCTGCAGACACTGCTGTCCACTTGTCCTTCAGGATTTTAAACTCTGCAGACCCCTCCATTAGTATGGGCTCTGCAAGTTTAAAGACAGCATCAGCCCCATATTCATGCAGTGACACTTAAATGAGCATAAAAACATCAGAGAGTGACTTGCCTATTGTGAAAGCCATCCCCTCATCCATAGTCATGTCATTGTCGTTCGCTGAAATCACAGAAATAAGGATTCTATGATTAGTAATAATCTCTGCTTATGTATCTGTACCTCTTTTTTTAACTTTTTAAAAATTGTATATTTAAAGTCTTGCTTTTACTCTGTTTTGATAAATGTCATAAGGCCTTTATTTTTTTATTCAGTAAGGCACTTTAAATTGCTGTACGTGTCTATGTTGCTTTATGAATAGGAATATCTGTAAAAATGAGTAAGCTCTCTAAATCTAACCCTTTTTATTTTCCCATCTGTTTTCAGTGCCATGACAACTACAGTGTTAATGCACAAAATATATAATTTCATGAAGCCTATACAATCAACAAAAAATATTTTTGGTAGGTTCATATACATACACATTTTATCGCCTTTGATGCATCCGAAAGATTTTAAACTCACCATGGTGCCAGATCTCAGGATGGCAGTGAAAATGGGAGCCAATACCATGTCCAATGAAATACGGACACACCTGGAATCCACCAGCTTGGGCTATTTCACTGTTGGCATAAATAAGTACTTGTCAACTCATTCAAGATATTTCAAGTGACTTAGTCTGGCTTCAGAAAGAAAACACTTTAACGTCACGGTAAAAACTAAGATCTTAACTAAACATAATCAATACTGCTGACTCTTAAGAACAGTGTGTTTTTTGGAGTTTGTCTAAGGCTTTCAATAGCACCCATCTGTTCTTTGACAGAGGTTAGTCGAGACGGGGTTTCCTTCAAAAGCATTTAAATTGTTTGATAATACTGTAACTTAAGTGGTTAAAAGCAATGTGTTTAAGTTGACGGCCTGTCATTTGATTTTTTTTATATTCAGAATTGTGTGCCACAAGGGTCCATACTGGATCCTATTTTATTCATTATTTATACACATAATTTAAGTACAAACATTAAAGATGCAAAGTTTCACTTCTATGCTGACAATACACTTCTATATACCTTCTTGTCTTTTTAGAAATTGCAAAAGCAGCAGTTAATATTTTCTGTACTTTCAAACTTGCGCTTAATTTCAATAAAAGAAAGTTGATGTGTTTTTTACGGTCTGAATCACAAGTTCATGATGGCATTCAGATTTATACCTTAAGCTAGAAGCGCTCATAGAGCACAACCCTCTGCCAAGGCATTTCTGACATTCTTAGCCAAGTTATCAGCAAAAATGTGGAAAACCGCCCTATCCAGCTATGTTTAAAAAAACTTCATAAAATTCCAGGAGCCGCATCCGAGTCTGTGATCATCACCAAAATCTTTACACTTCTTCCTTATGCCACGACCGACATTCTCTGAAATTCTCATCAAAATCCATTCCTAACTTATTGAGTTACTTTGCTTAAGGAAAAAAAACATACCCTCTTTAGCGAGGGTGATAATGAGGCGATCGAGTGTACTCAATGCATGATGAGTGTGATGTCCTTGATTTTCATTCACATCATTGTGTCTTATATGAGAGAGTTGACTGGTCTTTATACAACAGAGGGATGAAACATCTTTCTCTGTTAGGCCATAATTTATAAACTGCCTTCTTATTTATGTTCTTGCTGAGTCCAAAAATTGTCAGTAGCTTTAACTTTTAGTCTCAGAAATAACCGCTTTTTTGACTGTAAAATGTTCTTTTGTCATTCTTGTTTGTTTTTGTTTTTTTATTTGAACGAAACTTTATCTGCTGCTGTCTTGGCCAGGACTCCATAGTTCAGTAGATCTTTTGTTTCTCAATGGAAATACTCCTGCTTAAATAAAGGTTAATGTGAATGGATGTATGTTTTACCTGATAGTGTTTCCTATAACACAAAGCTGTTCACCAGGTTTACAAGCAGCAATTGCTTCATCTCTGCAACGCCTCGCTGTTTCCACCAATCGCTGCCCAACTTCATCTACCTGGCCGATTAAGAAGGTTTCTGAGGTGTCACCATGGTAACCATCCAGATAAACCTGAGAGCATGAAGAAGTAGAAATCTTTGAAGGACAGAGAACTATTTTGATAAATCGTAGCTACAATAACGCCTCTGACTTTGCGTCTGTGTTGACTGACACTCACAGTGACGTCAATGTTAATAATGTCTCCATCTTGAAGCTGCCGACTGCAGAACAAATACACATAAAAAAATTACGACTCACATAATCATACAGTATACACAAGCTAATGTAACACATCATATTTTGTAATGAATCAAATATCAAGGCCAGGAAATCCTTTTCTTATAAAGGGTAACATCTAAAACTACAGAGTTAAACATTATATCATTCAAGTTTGGTTGGAATAACACATTTGATCATTACATCTAACTAACCATATCAAACTGAAGTATTTCTTTGACTTAATGTATGTCTGATATGGGCCTTATAGTACTCTCCTTTGTATATACCAAAACTATTAAAGTCTGATGGCAGTCACATTTAAATTATAATGTGAACAACAAAAAATCTGAGTTGAGCATTAAGACCTGCAGTGTGAATGAAGTGTATTTATGACAGCAGCTTGAGATTGAACAACATGAAACCCTACACATTGTTCTCCTTTATTTACCTGTCAGGAATGCCATGACAGACCACGTTGTTCACAGACGTGCAGACTGACTTAGGGAAACCCCCGTATCTGAGAGGAGATGGGTAGGCGTTGTGCTTGATTACCTCCTGATGCACGATGAAGTCTATTTCATCTGTTGTCATACCAGCCTAGAAGCCAGACATCATACGTGCTATTTTGATTTATTCTGATATAGAAACACAAACATTTGTTGTAGTGACAGATGCTCACCTTAAGACTGCGTCCAGCAAGCAGCAGTACATGTCTGGCGAGCTGACAGGCTCTTGCAAGACCTTCAATCTGCTCTTGATTTTTGATTTCTATGTAATCCGGCCATTCTGGGACCAAACCGGTGCCTACATAGTCGGGTCGCACAATGTGCTATAGTCCAAAAAAGAGAGAAAAGACAACGTAGGAAGGGCAGCTGTTGTCAAAATATTACATATGATTATAAATTAACAATTCTATAAAAATAATGATAGAAAAATTAGAAACCTCTCTTTATTTTACAAACATACCCTGACTATAACAGACAAAAACATTCCCTCTGCAGGCATCACTGGCACTCACTGCAAAAATACAAGCCTCTTAGTTTTGAAAGTTCAGTTTTCATTTCTGTTGTCTCAAACAAGTTTCCCACTGTATAAATAATCACACTCCTGAACTTCTCTCCAGATAAATTCAAAGGCATGACAGTGACAGAGAAGCATAGTGAATGGAAACCATAACTCAGCCATAGCTGATCTAAATTTGGACAAATATCTTTTTCCATAAAAGGATGTAAATTCTGTAATAACTGTTCAAGTGAAATGAAAATAATCAGTGTTTTCAAATCTTAAATAAAACGGCAAGGTGTGCAAAAACACAAAAAAACAAGATAAACTCTTTTTGATTTTTGTGTTTAAAACATCATATTTATGATAATTTATACAGTGTAAGTGTGGTTATATTGTAGTAACTGTATTGACTGTACCATTCATGCAACTCAGTGTTTTACATCTTATCTGTTTGCCTGAGAGCCGAACTAGGGACAAGAGTCAGGAATCAGTGATAGCTATAAACCCTAAATGTGCAGGGATTAAAGTGGAAAAAAAGGATATAAGTTAGAGTGGAGCTTCCAGACATTATTATTTATGTTATCACTTTGATTTTTTTTCAATAACAGTTGGTTAAAATAATCAATCAACCTATTAATATTTTGTGTCATCAATCTGAGTCTGAAATCTAACAAGCTGAACTTGCCCCCTGTCTGCCATGATATTTAAATTCTTTGTTATCATGACTGCCTCTAAGACACTGTCCATAAAGATATAAAACGTTTTTGTATTGAAAATGTCCTCTGCAAAGACGACATAATTTCAAGAAATGTGTCAGTCCACAAGAAAACACTGAAAACGCTGTAGTGTACATGCCAGGCCTGTAAGTGGTGCTGTAATGCTGCTGCAGACATACACAAAAACCAGAGAAGAAGACATGGAGTGTGTGCATACATCATGAGAAATATCAACAAACACTGGCGTATACTGTTCTCTATGTCCTCTTGTTGCTCACAGTGGTTGTAGAGAGGCAGAAGATTTTGCTGTTAAAAGTCATACACGCTTAGTAGCTTCTGCAGCACAAACCAACACCGTATTCCACCGTTGCTTTTGCTGTTGTCGGGGTTTGCACATGTGTATTAAGGGAAAAGTGGGCCTATGACTTCACTGTTTCTAAACCTATTCTAACCGTATTCGTTGTACACATGGAGGCCAGCGTTTTCAGATTTATCCACACTGGGATCTGTTTTCAAAAATGTGCATTTTCAGGCACCCAAACAGCTTGATTTTCGATTCCCATCCTTAGTTATCATTTTTGCTGGATTCCTCTGATGAGAGCTTGGCATCCTTGATTTTCAAGACACACATAACAAATTGGGAGGAACTGATAAGGGAACTGTTAAGCAACGAGACAAATGATACCGATTCCTTGAGGGAGTTATCGATTATCATCCCTCATTACAATACAGACCTCCTGCAGTAATACCGGTGGTATGTTTGCCAGCTGGAGGTCTTTATCATTACAATGAAGTACAATTGATCTTTTACGCAAGGAAGTAGGAGAAAAAGCTTTCAAATCCTGAAATAAAACCCTTTTTCTTTAATAGTATCTGGCTTTACCTTTGGTACTGCATATGCAGGCCTAACAGTGGCAGGACGAACTACATTGTGAGAACTTTTCCATTTTCTCCAGAAGAAGCGGCGATGCTGCTGACACAGCAGTGCTGTGGGGGGACCAGAGTTTGCCACACAAACTCTCCGTAGTAAAACACCCAGTCCTACAGATGGAAGATGAGAAATTTACAAACACATTTACAGCTAAGAATAACATTTATAATGACAATAATGTGAGTTTAACTTTGCCCTATTATTCTTGAAAACTTCTTTAAAGGCAAAAGATGAGTAAAATGCCAACAAACAATAAAAATTAAGGTGAAGGGGATGGTGATGTTCACCAGCAGCATCTGCATGATACTCGACTCAGCGTGACTACATGGAGTGATCTAATATCTAATGGCTACAAAATTGGAGCATTATAATGTTATTACCTCCAAATAAAAGTCTGACAAGGGTACTTTTGAAATTAATGGATCCCCCTCTACTATCCTTCAAAGGCAGCAATGAGAAAAATAATCAGATGTACAATTTATCAGCTACTCAGAGATCCATATCCAAAACAACCTACAAACATAAACAAAACACTATGAAGTTAGAATACCAATACAAGTTGTATGAATTATTGCATGAAAAAAGTGTTTGTTTGTTTTTACAACTGTGCTAAATGGACACCATTTTAGGGTCTTTTGTTATTATTACTAGCATACCTGTTATTATTACTAGCATAACTATGTCTTTAGTATTGCACATATTTTAAAATAAAGGCAATAGGAACTTAATGATGCAAAATCTAGTAAATCCGATTATACAATTTCAACCTATAAAACAAATGTACAACTAAATGTATATTTTGCCACCCGTGTTACTCCAAATAATCAGTTTATGATCTGCTGCTGTGTCTGATCTCATCAGCGAGGGCAGTGGTTTTCAACTTGTGGGGCAGGCCTTCATGGAGGGGCACAGCACCAGAGGCAAACCAGCAAAAAACTGTTCTGCCCCGTCAAACTTTGCTTTTAATACGACAAATTGCCACAAGAATATATACTATGTATATTTTCCAAGAACTTGTCTCTAGAGTAAAAGGAGGAAAGAGGAAGTAGGTCAACAACCACTGCTACCTAATGTTGGGTTTTAGTGCATTGGTATGGGAAAAAAACAGCTTCCTGTGTGTTGATGTCTAAAGAAATGTGTTTATTTTAAAGAATACAAGACAAATTATTAAGGCTGGATTTAAGAGGTCATTTTTCGAGGCTGTATTTGTTTGTTCCCTTGTTTACTTTTAAGTTAAACAGAAAAAAAATTCTACAAATCTTAAAAACATTGAAGACAGATACAGATGTTATAAATTACTTAGAAACTTTAAATAATATTGCCCTTTTCAATATAAAGTAGAGCACAGTATAACAAAAGATGCAAAAAAGAATTAAGAAATACCTAAAGATGAGACAAGGATGTTTAATCAAGGTCTCACACTTTGGTGTAAAGAATAACAATGATATCTGACAACTAGATTCACATGACAGAAAGTCTGACAGAGTAACATCTGATGTAAAACGAATACCATCACGATTGCTTCTGGTTTGGGGTTTCATTAAAACCATTACTGGTGACATTTTATAAATATCACAAACGTGTGTTCAACAGGCAATCCCTGAGACACTTTCCGTCTCAACTATTAAATATTTGTCTCTACGACAATCACGGACGCACTCGGCAGTCGTCAACAAACATGGTCGCACTTTTAAATGTCACCCCGGTGAGGTTGTGACATCGAGCAAAAAGCGTATTTGAACTGGTTGGTAATTAACTGCACTTATGTACTAGTGTTGTTTCAGCAGCCACAGCCTGTTATTATAATGTTGAACCCCCATACTTTGCAAATAAAGGACTTTTCCTGAGTGGCAAATCTCACAGATGCTACACAGCTAGCTGGCCCCTGCTAGCATGTCAGCAGTGTTGCAGTAAAAAACGCCCCCTTCGTCTAAAACGTGTGCGCAGCGGCCGCCGTTGACGGATTTAATATTTCCTTTCAACTTAAATTGGGGACACGAGTTGTCCAGTAAACGGCCCGAGCTGTTGGCCAGTGTGAAGTCACGGTGTTTTAATGTAATACCTGATGTTGCTATTAGTCCTGCAGTGCAGTGCGCCGCCATTGAGGTTTGTTTTTAGTCACGTGGTACAGGAGTCATGTGACCAGGGCTCAAACGCACAGGTTACTGGGGTTCACGAAGTCCCTCTCTCCGACCTTTGACAGAAATACTATTGAAGGCGACCAGCTGCAATGTCCTTGTTCAGAACTTACTGTTTCAGTTATTTGATTAAAAAAAAAGCTAGAACTGTGTTTTTTTTTGTAAGAATTCGGACCTTTCATTTCACACATTCACAACCTCTTCATTTTATTTCAATAGCCCATTTGACTTTTTCTAATTTTGATCTCAGAGCTCTGACTTTTTCACAAATTTGAAAAAGAATTACAGCCTTTACATTTCTTTTCAGCAGCCCTAATCAACTTCTGACTTGTTTTTTTTTTCAGAATTCTGCTTTAACTTAGAAATTTTGCCCTTGTCCTAGAACTTTGACTTTTTTTCACAGACTTAAAAAGATTTTACTCTATAATCTGTTTTTTCAGTGGCCTTTATCCTCACCCATAACATCTCTGATAACAAGTCTTGAAAAATATTGTATATAATAAAAACACTATTTTGTCACCTTTGTCAACCAGACAGAAATTGATCAAAACATTAAGGGGCTTTAGGGTGTTCAAAATACATGATATACCAGTAGAAATATATTACTTTTACCTAGCCATTTAAACTAGATACACAAGTCCTCACCTTTCCACCAAATAAGGGGAAAGTATGGTATAAATATAGCCTTTGTTTATTAAGGAGTATCAGTACAAACTAACTGAAATAGGAAAGAAAGTGCACCACAAGTTAAAGTTTATAATCTCAGATATTGGTATTTGCAAGTAAAATACAAACCCCAATTCCAGTGAAGTTGGGACCTTGTTTAAAATGTAAATAAAAACAGAATTAAATGATTTTCAGATCTGTTTGGGCCTTTTTTCAATTTTGAATACACTACAAGAAAAGATATTTGATGTTCATACTAATAAACTGTGTTGTTTTCCAAATATAAACTTGTTTTTAACTTAATGCCTGCAACATGTCCCAAAAAAGTTGGAACAGGGACATATTTACCATTGTGTTACACAGCCTTCCCATTTAATAACACTCAAAAGTGACTGCAGGCAGACCAGACTACTACCTGGCTTGGCATTGCCTTGCTGAGACAAGCAGGAACATCCCTGAGAGATGTCACTTGGATGCTCCAAAACCTGTTTGTCCAGCAATATATATATTAACATTATATTAAAGTGGGCGGCATGGTGGTGCAGTAGCGCCCTTCTTCCCTGAGAGCTTGGGGTTTTTTCAGGCTCTTCCACCCACAGACCAAGAGCATGCTCATTAGGTTAATTCTTGACTCCAAATTGCCCCTAGGTATAAATTACACCCTTAATATCAAAGAAAACAATCAGCTTGCTTTCTTCATCCTTGGTGATAATGATGATGATGTTCTCTGATGCATTAACTGCCATTTTGTCTCAGGATCATATTTGAAGATCCAAGTTTTATTACTTGTAATCACTCCTAAAAAATCTGGGTTTCTGTGAATCTGTTCCAAACTGTCTCAACAAAGTAGCTGTAGTGTTTGTCCTTTTGATTTGGAGTCAGGTTTATTGGGACAACTTTGGCACACACTTTTATCATGTTCAAATTTTGATTCAAAATTTGCCAATCTGTCTCTAGATCAACAGAGACCATATCTGGAATAATTCTTTTACTAAGGAATCATTCATTCCAAAACACTTTGCTCAATTGGTTGAACGTTTTCAGAAAATTTTATTTGCATGTGAGCCCAGGAGGTTCATTGTCTTGGACGGTCACTCGGCCTTCACAAAATCTTCTGTGCCATTCAAACACACATGCGCATGACATGCAGTGCTCCCCATACCCCTCAGTTAATGTACAAAAAGATTTGGCTGCTGTCTTGTTCAGTTTCACAAAATATTTCAAGTTCTTATATGTACAATGGAAAATAGTGCCAAAACATTTTATCTGTCTGCTGTTTATGTTGATTTGTTACAATAAAACTGTTTGAAATAAATACATTGAACTATACCTATAAGCTTTTTATTGCTTTTTTTGCAATAAATGAATCATTTGATAGCGAGCACAAAAATGAAAAATGTATGGATTCTTGCCACTTTGTCTTGACAAGAGCGAGCGTGATAACTCCTCTAAAATATACATTGATATCCCTATTCATGAGGCCTTATCTATGACAGCAAATTACATCATATTAGACAAAGTTACATAAACCAAGCCTATTTAGTTCACATAGCTGAGAAAATGGCAACAGGTCACTTTATCAGTGACAACAAACACAGTAGATATCTCATACAGACACCTCACCAAGGCCGATAAGATAAGCTCCCATTCACTGGTACTGATTTACAGAGAAGAGGGAAAACACATCCCAACACAAGAGCAAACTACAACAAAAAGATGTCTAGACTAGATTGGGATATTTCTGCAGAGGCACACATGCAATAAAGAGATATGAATGGCACAAAAATGTATGAATTTGAAAAACAGCCATTTAGAATGAATAATGGGAATACATTAAACTTTTACAATAGTCTTTGTATATTTGTGTATGCAGTCAGCCATCACCGATCCTTTCTTTTAAATTTTAGCTGAACTGTTAAACAAACTACCCATTCAGATGTATGATTTCTTTTTTCTCTTGAGTATAACCTGGCTGTGCTTATACTGAATTTGTAGTGCTAACAGTTAAGTCACTTACTGCAGAATTTCAACAAGGAATACTGGTATGTAGCAATGTCAAAACCAAAAATGGGTCCAAACTAACTATGGCCAACTGTCAAATGTCAGTAAACCCTGGATTATTAGTCCTGTCTTTCTGCCCTACTTTACCATCTTTTATTGTTTTACTCATCCACTTCCTATCTTCCCATTCAGTTCTGCTGATCCAGACAACACGGGACATACAGGTCAGCCATAATCTCTGACTTACCTTTTATGGGGCATACTGTAGGTCTCTCAGACAGATTATTTGGTTGAATAACTGCAATAAAGACTTCTTGAAAGAGCAAAGCTTGTCTAAACCTCAGAATCTGATAGTGCCTTGTTTACTAATTGTATTGAGGTAATACATTTTACACACAAATGGGATCTATTGGATCAGACATCAGAAGTAATGTCTGGTGGTTTGTTGCATCTGCGAAGCGCAGGAGCTCAGACAGTGAAAGTGAAAGTACAGTGGCAGGTCAACAGGGGCTGGAGGACTTTTTGTCTGTTTTTTTGTATCAATGTGCTTTTTGGGCAGAGGGGGGTTGAATATGATGCCTCTGTCCTCCAAAAGGTAATCATTTTATTGCTGAGTCACAAAGGACATTAATGTAAAGTTTGAAAGAAATCCCTCAAAAGATTCTTTGGACAGCAAGATGAAAAGCAAGTGGTGATCATGAGGCATAAGGACATTGGATGTTGTTCCTCTAGAATCTTATCAGTTCATCCTTGTGTCAAAGTGGATGTTTGTATAAGAAGAAATCCCCTGAGTAGTCCATGAGTTATCACATTCACAAGCAAGAGATAAACAACAGGCCCAATTGACCTATATGACCTCCTAAATTAAATTAGTATGAGAACATAATGCTTTCAGGCTCAAAAATGCAGCATAAACATAAATCTCATACCAATGACTCTTACATCGTGAGATGTAGAGAGAAACAGCCCCCAGACTCAGAATCCCTTGTATGCTGATGTTTTAAATTTATGGCTGATGGCAAATGAGTGATAAAAACAGCACATTTGAATTTGTCGCCAATGACTGAAAACAATATATTTGTATTTGAAATCCCATTTAATTGTATCACAGGATGAAAAGTAAGCTTTTCTGATTGTTTTTTTTAATAATCAGTATTACCACAGCAATGGCAACCATCTTGATCAGGCCACTCAATTGTTAGGAAACTCTCTAAGAAGAGGTCACAATAGCACCATTGCAAAATCCTGAATTTATCATGACAAGTACAAAAGATCTTGATTCAAACAAACAATGCTTTCTCTGCCAACATGTGTACATTTAATGTGGGAAAACAGCCATTTCTCTTGGGTGGCAAAGCAATGCTAATGGTTTTGAGGTTGGGGTTCAGAATAATAAACGTACTTAAAGCACCTACACATCAGAGTGGTGTGAGAATAAGTCCTAAAACCTAGAAGTGAGTTAACATTTAGCATTCCCTGGTTCCATATCCCCTTAAGTAAGTGGGATTTAGAATACCGGTTGCCGAAAAATGTCTGAAATAAAGTTCACGGGGTAAAGACGCACACAATAATAAAATGCATCTGATGTTGCCTGCTTTTGAATTGTATACTGTTTTTGTGTGTTTAAAACAACAGTTGCTAACTAACTGCTGAGGACAACAAAAATGACTGGGAACCAGTCAGTAAGCTTTTCTGATTGTTTTTTTTAATAATCAGTATTACCACAGCAATGGCAACCATCTTGATCAGACCACTCAATTGTTAGGAAACTCTCTAAGAAGAGGTCACAATAAAGTATTATATTGGAAATATTGTAGTTGCTTCTAAGTTGAACCGACATGTTGTAGTTCCATAGTAGCTTACCAACAGCTTCTTACTCTTGCAGATTACGTTTAAGCTTAAAAAAATTATGAAAGGTAAGTTTGTTTGTTAAGATTATCACAAAGAACAGGACATGCAAGTTTCATAATGTTTTGTTCTCCACAGACTGTATTATCAGCAATGATCCAAAACAAAGTGAAAATCCCAAAAGCTTTTAGTGAGCTTGGAGTCGAGGGAGCCAGCGTGATTCTAACTTCCATGCTGGCCTTCAAAAATATAGCATCCCTTCACCCTTCTATAGCTGCCCTCGCTCTGAACAATAGCATCTCTCTTTAAGACACTACAGATTGTACCCATCACCACACAAAGTGCCTGGCCAAGCCTCAGCACTACATAGTCTGCCTTCACAACATTCTCTACCAATACACAGCCGGCCAGTCCATAAGTCATTGCCACCTGTCCCCAGAAGAATCTATAGCCCAGATAACTGAGAAGTTATTAAAATCTAGGGAAAGTTAATCTTACTCATTACCTCTTTAAAAAGAAAGGGATTAAATTACTCATTATTAAGTATCAAAAGTAACTGATTGCTATAATTTTAATTACTTATTGATTTTTCCCCCTCAAAAGACTGATCTACAAGTTTATATTGAAGTTTACATCTAACAACTTTCTTTAAATCTTTCAGAGACACGTAGTCAAAATAAAAGTTTATTCTCCTATCTGTTGAAGGCACAACACATTCGTTCCCCTTCATCCTTCACCCTGGGCCGAGGGTGATTCTGACAAATCTTTCATCATCAAAATGTTATCAATGCATTTTTACTTACTTTATTAACAATACACCAATTAACACACTCTTGCAGAGGTAACAGATATATCAATCAAGTTAAACATACATGAAAACTTAGAGAAAGACAAAGAATCTAACAATATGAGTAATTTAATAAATAAATACGATATAAAACAATAAAAAGGTACAAAGGAGCAAGGGAAGTAGTTCAGACTGCATGATACACTTTAAAATAGCAGAGAATTTGAAATATCAGTGCTGATCTTTCTTGGCATTCTGCAAAAGTTCATTTTTTGAAGGACAAAATAAAACTTAAAGGGATTTAGTCACCATTCAACTAAGAGTTTGCTGTTTCTTCTCTTGCAGCAGTAAATATGATATTTACCTATCAGCAAAATTAAATTCATCACATAAGTGACAAATGAAGGAAGGAGAATACTGTAGGCATCGGGGGTGGACTGTCATTAAGGTGACAGCCAGCTTTTCAGATTAACCCAGAATGTGTGAGACCTATGCATTGTTGTATACATGTTAAGAAACGCCAAACCACGGTCTAATTACGCATACGTCACTTCCGTCACGTCAGGGGCTTGTCACGCTGAAGGCTTGTGTTCCGGGGCTGCAGCTGGATGCTTCAGGGTGCTGTAGTCAGAGGCTGCGCTGCGCCGCTTCATGAGCTCTTTGCTACACACGTCCGAGGGCGTGCGCTGCGTCTAGCTCGCTCACTGTACGTGACGTCAAACCAGCATGGCGGTCAAGGTGACTTCGGCATCGCTCTCGTAGCGATTTTCATACCTTAACTTTCATATTTGTGCACGTCTTCAGTTCGTTTTCATGTGTGGGAAATACCTAAGCTAGATGTTGTGTGGCTGTCGGCGTGCGGTGGCTCGGATGCGGTGTACTCTGGAGCTGTAGCATCACTGGGCTAGCCTCCGCCCGGCTGTGGCTGGCCTTGATGTGATATCCACAACCTCAAAGTTAGCGAGATAAAGCTCAACAGACCGCTCAAACTGTCGTGATGGGCTGAATAACGCTCTCACGAATCGCCTTATCTCACTACAGTTCAGTCTTTAGCAGATTGAACGCGCTGTTTGCAGCTTTATAGCTTTACATGTCATTGCAGCGGCTTGTGTCCTCTTCCTGGGACGAGTTTGAGCTTCCTAGCCAGTGTGTCGCTTTAACGTGTGACCGTGTTAACTGGTGACTTCCAATGAAATGCCTCTGGTAAAGACTAAGTGCGTCCAAATGATTGGCACTGTCTTCACTTTTCATGTGGTTAGAACACGTACCGTTTAGCTTGCTCAATGCGCACGTCTTTTTAAGAAATAATACATTTTTTGCTTACTAGTTTCTTTGTAACTGCGATAACGTCTGAAAGACGCCCGATAACACGGTTACCTTGCACATCGCAACACCTACTACCTGAGCTTTGACTGAGGAGATAGTCGGTTGTTTAATGATTTGCAGCAAGACTTTACTGCTCAAGGGGGGTGAAGAAATTAGGCTTTATTTCGTGTCTTGTCTGCTGTGGTGGGGTCAGTTCTTCATTCTTACAGCTAGTGGACGTGTTAAAATGACAAAGCTACAGAACGCAGCTCCTTTTGCTTCATTGCTTACACCGCCTCTAAAACCTGCTCCACACAGCAGCCCTTTGAAATGTAGAAAGCCATATTAGCATCCTCAAACAGTGTCATTGTGCTAAAATGTTCTGTACTGTTTCAGGTGCAATCTACCAAACGCGGGGACCCAAGTGAGCTGAAAACTATCTTCCAGAAGGTAAGGGTAAACAACAAAATCAGTGTCAAATGTTTGTGTGTTTGGAGTTAGATTTAGCAAATATATACAAGTATGTGAGACCTTTTGTGAAATCACAACAGAAACAAGCTGCTGGACTGTTTCCACCCCACGAATTAGGTTTTGTCATGGGGTTTACATTACAGTATTAAGCCACAGTTAAAGGTCCAGTACAGACTGAGCTGTTACATAAAAAAAAAAAAAGATTTTACTAAATAGCTTTCTGCCATTTATGTTCATTAGTCAACATTATGGCTTTTTTCTGACACAAGTTACAAATCGTATCAGGAAAGCACAATATTATCAGCATTATATTGTAGGGATACATGCTATTATCTGGGCAGTATTGGTATTGGCAGATAATTGCTTTTCAAGTTTAATATTGTAATTGGCAGATATGAAATATTTGCTTATATTTACATTCAGTATTTTGCGGGTATAAATTGACCATATATTTACCATATATAGGCTGTTATATGGGCAGAATAAGCAAATGTACCACGAAGTTTACCTCATCATCACTGAAAGTGTTCTTTCCATCAAAAGTGTTTTTTATGAAAGACTGAAATGTTTTTCTTGTTTCACATCTATTTCCAACACAGACTGTTAACATTAAAGGAACAGATCAGTTTCAGTTAAGTGAAGGTTTTGTTGTCTTGACAAAAAAAACACTTGTATGGATAATCAGTAAATCGATAATGAGTTTGGAAATATCTATATCTTGAATAACGGCAAAAATATATTGTACATCCCTGTCATACTAGTAATGACACTAAGGGTGAGCTGTGTCTCAAAATAATGCTATCAGTTCTTTGAATTATGCAGAATCTGAAACCCTATAACTTATAGCATTAGCTTCTTTCTTGAGTTTTTCTAAATGGAGAGAGAGGACTGAGCTGTGACACTGTGGCACACATTCAGGCCCATGCCGTGTACTTTACTACACGACCCCACTTCAAAAAACCTGAACTATCCCTTTAAACACTGATTATTGATATTGGAAGTTATGAAAAGTGAGAGATAATTACACCAGATATTTTTGCTATACATGTTAAGCCATATGAATCTCACATATTTGCTGTCGTATCAGCAAAATGCACAAATTTATCAGAACTCCTAACCATGTAAGATTACTGTTAAATATACATTGCTACTTGAACCAATAAATATATAAATCTAAAGATTTTTTTAACAAGTGTATCATCATAAATGGTAAATTCAAATGCTGTTTTGCTGTTTAACAGCTTTTTCTTAAAGACATTTTGGAATAGGCCAATCCAAGTAGACTTGAGACGCTGACAAGAGACTTAGACCTCTTTACCTTAAAACATATACTTCAGCTAATATAAAAAATGAAATATTGACATACTAGATATTGATAAATGTAGAACATTAATGCACTAATATTTGCAAACCTATTGTTTGATTTGTATAATTCTTTTTAATTTGCGTGTCAAAGCTTCTTAATGAAAAGCACATATTTATTTAGTCCTCTACAGAGCTACCTGTCTGTCAGCAGGCTGTTGCCGTGCTGTTTCACCCTCTCAAATAAGCAGATAGACTTGGTATTCACCGTTCAAAAATGCATTTTACATACAAGATATGGTCTTTTAAACTGTGTTGGGTCCCTGTTTTAAGATAGTGGCATCAAGCCCACATCATGCATCCCTACCTTTAAGTTTGTACTAAGGACTAAACTCTCAGGTCTGAATTCAAACAAGTTAACTTCTGGCACCTGAAAACAATGTTTTTAGTGTCTGCTGTTTCACAGGTTTTGTCAGGTTTGACTCAAGCATTCATTCAGAAAATCTGTTCTTTAAGTAGCAGAATCTGTTTCAATTTGAAAGTATAAACTCTGTTTTAACAGTTTTATTTTATGCAATACAGTGTTCACTGTATGTCAGCTTATCTTTAGAGGGGTTTGTGCCTCTGAAATAGGCTGTTACAATTCTGTTTTACTACTGTGATTAAAATGTGTTTATTAGGCAATAAACTAACGATAGGAGTAAAGGGTCGGTACTAATACATATTAGTCTGAGTGTTCTGTGAAATGATTAGAAGAATGTGTACATATATTGCTCTCAATACTGGCTAAAATAAGTTTGCGAATATCAGCTTATTGGACTTCAGATTTATGGTTCATACTTGTAAAGGACAGGAGCTGTTTTCCTGTCTCTAAAGCAGCTCTAATCTTTGCACTGTAAACCTCATACAGCATGGTCGAAGCATGGTATGTTCAAAGACCGTCAGAGCAGGGGGATCGTCAGACTGTGTATGACCGTGAGGTGTCAGGAGAGCTGTTGAAGGAGTAGACTTTGTTAACCTTCACCTTTCTCCTGTGTCCGCTGCATGCTAAGAGTGTGATCCACGTGTGATTGTCGTGTTGGCTGGCAGTTGTCAGGACCCTAAAATACGTGGGCCAAATAGTTCTTAAGCTCAAACCAGAGGCCTTATGGGGCATGTGCCTGCTCATGCATGCAGACATGAAGAGTGGTAGATTCCTGACACGTCATGCTACGACTGCAAGATCACTGACCTTGATTTTTTTTAGATGCTGCGTGAATCAGTTTTTATGTAGAGGCTGTCAGAGCAAATCTTTTGCAAGCAACTAAACAAAAACATCAAATTGAACACCTTTTATTTTAGTCCCTCTGTCCTCTTAAAAATGTTTGCTCACAATGAACAAGACAATGAGGAGCATAAAACTTTACACAGTGTCTTTAGCAGTTTGCTTTTGCTATCAGTTTTTGAGCACTATTAAACTGACAGTTTCTCGAACTAAAAAAATCTGTATGTGAAAAAGGTGAAATTCAACTGTTCACACATTAACTCAATCCAAGAACAGAACTAGAATATAGATTTTAATGAGCTTTGTGGCCTGCATAAAAATACAAGGAATGTGACTCAGGTTAATATTGCGCTCTCTGTTCAAGCACTACAAATTAAACATTAAACTATCAAATAATACATGCCAACTAAGACAATAGATCAGTGATGAGGAGTGCAAAGTAGGCTGAAACAAACTTAATAATATGTTATATAAAATGATGTTACTGGTTGGTTTATGTAAATGAGGTAGATACCAGGCCCCTGCTTGTCCTTAAAAAGTCTTACATTTGAAGTTTTTAATTCAAGGCCAAAACCTGTAAGAAGTCTTAACGGTGCATTATCCAAGATGATCTTTATTAGGAATGGCTATCAAAACCAATTCCATTTGAGAACCAATAACAAATAGTTAAAGAAATACATATAATTTGTCCTTATGCTTGACAAATACTTTATCATTTCCATCCACTTTGTTCTGGATGCAGTGCAAATCAAGGAGGTCTCGCTCTCATCAGAGACTGTTGGCTGAAGTGGTAATCATGGCAGGAGACAGCGGCATTGTGGCTTACTTTTCACACTGTAAAATGCTAACTGCGCATCATCAATTGTAGCAAAAGTGGAAACACCTGAAAACCTGTGTAGGGTACCTTTTTCCACACATTAAGTCCACAAGAATCAATAAGGAAATTGATAGTTAATTGGAGTGCTAAATAAAATCGATATGAATGGCATTGTTATAAATAAAATCTGTTAAAGTTTCACCAATTCTCATCCCTAGTTTTATCTATCTTTATCTTATTTTGGGCCATTTTATGGGCTGTGGGAGGAAAAAAAAAAGGTTATGTCAGGAACGTGTCATAGCATTTTCTGTCTAATGCGCATACTCTCTTGTGTTTACTTCACTTTATCTGAGTGAACACTGCTCTTTGGTGCTTTTCCATTTGTGGTATCCATTGAACTCAGCTCCACTCTGCACTACCTGTTTTGGTTTTCATTTGACACATGTATGTGTGTAGTGTGACTGTGCTTCCTTCTTTTTTTTTTTTCTTTTCTTTTTTTTAAGTATATTTTCAGGCTCATGGTGCCTTTATTGTTAGGAGGGAGACAGTGGACAGGCTTGTAGAAGGGGCTGAGAGAGAAGAGGAGGACATCCTGCAAATGGGCCTCAGGCGGTATAAGAACCTAGGTTGGCAGAAGCTTACATGGGACAAGCGTGGTTGCTCACCACTCTGCCAAACCAGCACCCCAACTCTGCCTCTCTAAGTCAGACAGATTTGTCATAGCATGGCTGTGTGAAACTACTGTGACATCCTCACAACAACAAGGAGGACGATAGAGCAGCAGACTCCCATTTCTAATCAGAGTGAGGAGTTGGATGTTGTTCCAGAGACAGTTGCAGACATCAAAATAACAGTTTTTAAAGCAGAAGTAAGTTTGGGATGTCACAACATTACAGAGCTGACAACAGGTGGCATTTTATTTCCTCGCCTGATACCCTTGACTCACTCCGGCAAAACCCTGACTATTCAGTGGTCAGCAGTGTCTCAACGTCACATTTCCTTGTCTGCTTAGTTTGCTGGAGCTGCTAGAAGTGATGTGAAAAACTACGCCAGGTACTAGGCATGATCCCTAATGAAAAACCAATGCAACAGAGTAAAGCCAAGTTGAGTTGAGCTGATACCACATTGTGGAAAAGCCCCATAAGATACAATTTCATTCAAATTCAGATTTTGCACCTTGGCTTGTTGCACTTCTTTAAATAACAATGTCATGTTAACAAATCAGCATCATATCACATAATGTAGAAAAATATATTTCACACCCATTTTGATTGCGTTTCACATTAAATCCACATTAGATTTATGAGTTCAGCCACTAAATATCTTTCAGTTTGTCTTGTAAAGGTCTTACAAAGTCTTGGATTTAATTTTCTAAAGGATGCAAGAGCCCTGTAGATGTTTTTTTTTTTTATTATTCTTTACACAAGACATTGTGACATTTAAAATGTGTGGACAGTTATCTTTTCATTCTGATACCACACATACATTTTGTTTTTTTGGGTTTTTTTTTAATTAATGCAATGTGGCAAGTTAGATTTTTTTTCTTTTTTTCTGTTACAGTCTTCTGATTTCATGTACAACAATCAGTCAGGATATTGTGACCATCTATGTGATATAAACATTTTCTTCACTCTAGTATGTTGGGACACCAGGTCTTTGAGTCAGCACCATCTCTGATATCTTAATGAATGATTAAAATCAAAGGTACCAAATCTTGAAAAAAGAAATTACAGAGATTTTGTTGAGTTTGTTGAACATGGAGCTGCTGTGAGAGAACGAGACAGAGCACTGTCTACAAACGGAACAAATGCACTTTTTTTTTTGGTATGTAATAACATTTGAATTCTGGTTATTGTGACAACTTCACTATGTAATGTAATAAATACCACTGTTTTGCAATAAATTCAACTTTTAATAAAGTTACTTTTTGCAGATTTAGATGATGGTCAGTTACATGATATTACCACTTATAACACTCAGCACTTATCATTGGGTCAAAGAGTGCATTAAATTGAAAGTTGTGTCTATTATTTTGCTGCTTGTTAAAGAAGGGAGCAAATTATTTGGATACATAAAAATGCACTCTATCACACCAACACCACTAACTAACTGTAATAATAAATAATCAGAATCATCACTTTTCAGACATTGTCACCATAAACTTGAAATGCAGAAGCGTAGTAAAAGTCAAATTGATGGTTGAGCTGTTGTATAAAACTGTGGGCGGGCAAAATGTTATGGCTCATTGGTGCATTTATATGACCAGTTCAGGGAGAGCTTTTAATTTAAAACAAAGACCATCAAATAAACGTCCATCTTAGCTAAACAATCAAAGTCCAAAGGCAGTGATAAGGGTCCTTTTTAGAGCTGCCACATGACACAGGTGTGTCCTCCGTTACACACAGCATTGTACCACTATACTGTGCTTCACGGTGACTGAACACTGACCGCACAGGCCTTCAGCAAGGACACTGAGAGGGTTAAAACAGCTGATTGTAAGCCACGCTCCTGAGCAGGATTATCTGAGTTATGTAAATAACTCCTACACACAACTTAGTAGAGGAAAAATAGATACAAGCTTGGAAATCTGTTTTTGTTCATCTCATGTTTGATTGCTCATTATTGGAGTGTTGAATTCTCAAAAATAATTTTGTCCTACTGAAGGATCACATATCAAATGGCTTGACTATAATATGTGTTGATGTCATTTAGAGAGATGAAGTGAAAGACAAAAAAGTTGATATTGTTGTAGTTGTAGCTAATGTTGATCAAAAAGAATAGATGTTAGGCCTTATTGACATTAATAGGATTGTAAAAGATCCACTAGCAATTGTATGTTTAATGACTTTAAGATAATCTTTTTACAATGTTTTATTTTTATTTTATCTAAGGAGCATCTTTACAGTCAAAATTAATGAAAAAATATTGAAGCCTGCTTGATGCCACTACAAAAAAGCGCTCAACACCTTAAACGGGCAATTTTAAAATTGTAATTATTAATACTCGCAGACAAACTCATACACGCAGCTTAAACTTAACATTTTGAGTCCCCTATTTTTGCACTCTGGACAAATCTGATTTACAAACCCCAATTTTCAGTGAAGTTGGGATGCTCCTTTAAATTACATAATACAATGTTTTACAAGTCCTTTTCGAGCTATATTTAATTCAATACACTATAAAGACAAGATATTTAGTGTTCAAATTGATACTTTTTTTTTTTTGTTGCAAACATTAACTCATTCTGAATTTGAGGCCTGCAAAATGTTCCAAAAAAAGCTGAGACAGGAGCTTGTTGACCACTGTATTACATCAGGTTTTCTTTTAACAACACTCACTCAGCATTTGGGAACTGTGGACACTAGTTCTTGAAAATTTTTAGGCAGATTCATTTCCCATTCTTGCTTAATGTTAGACTTCAGTTGCTCAACAGTTGGGGTCTTCTTTGTTGTTTTTTGTAGTTCATAAGGCAGCACATATTTTCTATGGGAGACCGGTCTGGACTGCAGGCGGGCCAGTCTAGCACTCACATCCTAGCCCAGTATTGTAACGTGCAGGATGTGGCCTGGCATTGTCTTGCTGAAATAAGTAAGGAAGTCCTTGAAAAAACGTGGCTAGGATGGCACTATATGTTGTCCCAAAACTTGTTTGTACCATTCAGCATTAATGGTGCCTTCAAAGATGTGCAAGTTACCCATGCCATGGGCACTAACATACCCCCATACCATCACAGATGCTGGCTATCGAACTTTGTGCAGATAACAATGTGGATGGTCCTTTCAGCTGGAAGATATTGATTTGTTTTTTATTGTATTTACCCTTGATCAAAGTATATGATGTTCTTCTTTCCTCCTTTCAGTATGCCAGTGTTGTGGACAAAGATGGAGAGCGGTTTATGACCCCAGGAGATTTTGTCCAGAGATATCTTGGACTCCACACACAGATCCACCACAACCCCAAAACTGTTCAGCTCATCGCTGCTGTGGCCGACACCACAAAGGATGGGTATGTTCTGATGAACGTTTTCTGCCAGCACTCAAACAGTGGCACCTAGTTAATGAGTAATTGAAAGTTTATTGAGTTGTATCTGATCAGTGCTTTATACAGTTTTAAAATGACTTAAAGATAAGATAAAATCCTCTATTTCTAAGACTGCGTATAATGTGATGTGCGTTTGAATTATGCTCACTCTCTGCTGATAATGAGACTGTTGTCTGGATCTACATAGAAAAACTTTGTCACCAATTTTCCTTTACTGCCTTAATTTTACTGAACTGGAAATGCTTTCCTGACAACATGTTCTGGTGTGACTGCCCCCTAAGTTTTTTTTTTATCTGACCTTAAAATTGCTAACCTTGCAGTGCAGCTGGATCTGCCTGATTCAGTGTCTGTAATTAGACAGGTCGTTCTTGCCGAGCTCCAATTGACAACGATTGTGATCGACCCAAAGCAGCACGGCCCAATCGGAGTCCTTTAAAGATAGAAGAGGTGGGAGCTATGAGCGAGGGGACTGCAGGAAGTGACTGCTCATACAGATATAAGCGTAGATGCTAACAACTTCAGTAGAAGATTTATCAGATCTGGACCACATTTTTTTTTATCAAATGAGAGACAAACAAAACTGAAAGCATGTCTTCGCTCCAGTCCAATAAGTTTTGCAGTTTTTCTACAAAGTGGCATACATTTTGCATTTTATACTGCTGCAGTTGCGCCCACTTACAACATATATGTTTTGTAATGAATGTGATTGACAGTATGCTCATCCAATCACCTGCAGGACATGCGTTTGAAAGATTCTGCATATGCCCAAACACTTTCTATGGGCTGTTGCCTAGATGGACTAGTAAAATATACTGAATGGTCCATCTGGTGCATCAGGTTATCAAATTACAGTCATTATTACTGTTATTATTTATTCAATTACAGATACTTTTTTCTATGATTGTGCTAGGACTGATATTTTTCTCCTGTCCCCAGTCATATTTGCAGTCCCAGTTTGCTGTTTGTCTGCATCAGTAATTTTTTAAACTGGGATAAGACTTTAAAACTCACAAGTGTGGGTATTTTAATTGAAGGTAAAACCTCTTTTAATAAATGATAGGAGGGAAGTAGAAATCCAAAAAGAGTTTCTATTAATCCTCATTACCACACCACTCCGTTAGAAATATTTCCAGTACATAGAGACAAACACATTGCACTTGCTCTACAAAGTATAAAAAGCAAACAATGAAGTACAATGAATTATTTTTAGTATACCTTTATATTCAACAATTTTTTTGAAACTTAAAATGATGATGATTATTGAATATAAGAAAAAAATCACAAAGTATGTAATGTAAGTGAGCTGTTCCTTTATTTAAAGCAGTATCAGCTGCTTTCAAGATTTTCGTCTGTAACCTTGACAAATCTCTCTCTCTGTCTCCTCAACAACAGGCTGATCTCATTCCAGGAGTTTCTTGCGTTTGAGTCTGTGTTGTGTGCACCTGACGCGCTCTTCATCGTAGCCTTTCAGCTGTTTGACAAGACTGGAACTGGGACCATCTCTTTTGGTATGGATTTCTGTGTTTTCTGTGCTTAAGTCTTGGTTTGGATTCATCTCGCAAAGAAACTAAAGTTACGAGGTTTTGGTAGTTTTGTAAGGTCAGTCTTTGATGCTGCACTGAATCCATTCACGTGTGTGCTGCGTCATCAGAGCAAGTTACACTCTCAGATTTAGCTCACACAAAGAGAGAATTTTCCAACATTGTTAACCAGATTATTCTTGGTTTAAGTCATTAACACAGGCTTACATAATCTCTGTTATGTACCATCTACTACCTCTGCTCTCCTTCTGACGATACACACACTCAGAGCTTGACCCCCCCCCCCCCCCTTTTCCTGCTAAATTTGTCCCAAATATTGATTATTTATCCATCTTTACTACAGAGAATGTGCGGGACATCTTTAGCCAGACCACAGTGCACCATCATATCCCCTTCAACTGGGACTGTGAGTTCATCCGTCTGCACTTCGGACACGACAACAAGAAATGCCTCAGCTACCTCGAGTTTACCCAGTTCCTGCAGGTTGGCTCATGAAACCCACACACACTGATCAGTCCAGTTTTGTGCTTTCATCGTGTTTCCCTCTTTTATTTGACTCTAGTAAACCCAGTGTCGCGGTGTCGTGTTTAATTACTTCAGGAGCTGCAGTTGGAGCATGCACGCCAGGCATTTGCCCAGAAGGACAAAGGGAAAAATGGCGTCATCTCTGCCATGGACTTCAGCGACATTATGGCCACCATCAGACACCACATGCTCACACCATTTGTTGAGGAGAACCTCGTCTCTGTGAGTGTTTGCATGCCTTAAAGTTGTAATAACAGTCAGTTCAATTATTATTTTTCATCATGACACAAAAAAGATGAAGTTTAGATTGACAGGAGGTGAAGACCATTGTCAGATTATGATATTGCTGGGTGTTTGACTTTCATTTTCACATCATGGCGTTTAGCTGTTTAAAATCATCATATGTAGGATGTTTGCACTGAAATGTTTAAATCATGAGTCCTCAACAGGGCTACAGCCTGACAATCGGCTACACTAATACCCTATTTTGGCTCAGTCTACAGAGTGTTTCATTTAAATAAACAAATAGAAGACCACAAACAGCGAATTCTCTCAAATCAGTTACTTGTGTCAACAAAGAAGCAGAAGTTGGCTTGAATTGTGTGTTGAGCTTTTTAGTTTAAGTATTGTAAATTGCATTTGAATTTTGATATATAAAAATGTTGCTTAAGTAAATTCTCATGTCAGCTTTATATGTAAATTCATCCATATTAGTGTCCTTCAAATTTTTAAGATTTGGCCTTCTAGCTACGAGGATCTTTTTAATTCAGCCATTTTGGTAGCTTAAGTTTCGTCCTTGCTGTAGAGCAGTCATTTTCAAACAAGGAACACCCAGAATCAAGCTAAAATCTCACCAAGGAACACCAAATTCAATCCTGCACAAATTATCCTCTGAAACACATGTCACGGTATCTTATCAGTCTACAGATGTTTATTTGTATACAATGCCAAACAAAAATAATAATACTAATTAAATTAAACTAAATGTTGCGCTACTGATGAAACATTTTTTAAAGGAATATGAGTTCATTGAAACTGTCTTGAGTTTCATAACTTCAGCAACATGTATAAACTGCAAAATTCATACAACCAAACAAGCTCTGCTCCATGCCTGACATGCAACACCCACAACTGGTCTAAATCAAAAATGACCAGCTTATGTTATGTGAACGCTTGTAAGTCAAATACTTTTATTTCTTTGGGATTTGCGATTTCTTAGACTTTATAACCCACTAGTTCAAAACTAGTGGTTGGTTTTCAAAGCAAGAGAAATCCTTGATATTGTATTTGTAAGTGTTAAACAAATCTTTGGGAGGAAAGCTGCTGAAAGAAGTCTTCCTGGTTTGCTCTTCCAGTAATGTCAGAATGCTTTGTAAGTCTATATGTAGATCAAAACCTGAACTGACTCTGCATTTTTTAGAACCTGGAAATCAAGTTTATCCATAGTACTATCAGGTCATGAGCTGAAGTGTTGTTTTATCATGCCACTACTGTACAAACATTCAGAAGTTCTTGCAGGGGAATCTCAAGATTTAAGCTCATACACAATAGACATCAAATTCAGCCAGTATTCCACTCTCTGAGACTGTCTTCTTGGGAAAACAAAAAAAGCAAATCAGTAAACTCTGCTGTCTGATATTATGCAGACTCAAAACACTGGCTGCTGCTGGACAGTTATCCCCATTATCTGCTCAAACCTGCTGCGATAATAGAAAGTTAATGTGTTAACAAGACTTGTTTGTTAATAATACCAATCCAGAGTTGAAAGCTGTGTCAAACTAAGCAGGCTAATAGTTAATTTGTGTATTTGAAGAGCTGACAGAGAGGTAAATACTGTTGTGCTCAAAGCCACCTCAGGAAAATGGCAATTACGTCGGGACATACATCATTTTAATGTGCTTAGATGTTACAGTCAAAACAAAAAGATAAATTATTTTTCTGGCAAGAAACTTGAATAATTTCTTCTTTTTGAAGACAGTATTTTAAAATTATTTTAGTAAAAGTCACAACAGATCAAATAAAAATTGTTCTATCCATTGAACACAAACACTTCTCATGTTAAAGCAATTAATTTTTAAAAAACTTTTCACCAAATAATATAAAAACAAAGTAAGTGAATTTGATATGAACTCAGACTGATAAAAAGTACTGACAAGGCTTTTAATATCAAAAAATATTATTGACCCTTCAAGTAACTTGTGACATGAGCCAGGAAGTCATTCTCACATTTTTTCTTTAATATGTAGATTAATTCAGAAAAATATAACAGTTCGCTTATCAGTAAAAACACATAAAAAGTGCAGTTTTAGTGATTTAAGTGCTCTATACAGGAAAAAAACAAGTGAGCAGTGAAGATTGGTGGAGCTGTTGGCATGTCTTGTCACACTAGCTGCTGTTTCTTTGATTGAGAGCTTTCAAGTTGCAGCTTTTAAAGTGTGCATTTAAACTTTAAATTTCCTGTTTCTGGAAACTTAAAATGTCTTATATGGGCCAAAAGTGATGTGTGAAGTGGTGGTTTGGTGGATTGGGTTGCAGCCATGCACTTATTGTGTACTGAGGCTCTCATCTGGTGCAGGCAGCCCAGATTCAAATCTGACCTGAGGCCCATTTGCCACGTGTCTTCCCCTGCTTCTTTTCTGAGTCTGTTCACTCTCCCACTGTCTGAAAAAGGCCAGAAGCCCCCAGAATATCTTTAATGAAGGGATGTGTGCTCATAAAAGTCATTTGTATATTTTGGTCACTGGCCGAAGGAAGCATAATCTCCTAATATGTTAGGTTATACAAATACACATTCATAAAATCCTTAAACTTGGTCCTGGTTAATTGTAATCTTATTAATTTCTTAATCTGTATTTAGGCCTCTTTGTTCTCTTGGATATTTCTCCAAGTCCCACTTAAATGTCTGAAACTCCTTCACACAGTAGAGTTTTATGTTTAGTTGGAGTTTCATCAAAACTTTGCTCACAGGAAGTCAGATGTCAGATTAATTTGGATTAAAAATTTAACTTGTTTACAGAATGGACATTTTTCTCCTGCCTTCACCTCAGGCTGGGAGGCTTGGGTGCTGATACAATGTAGTCTAGATGTGTGTGGTTGCAGGTCATAAAAACGGGAAAGAAATTTCACTGTTCAGTTTTATTCTACCAATTCTCAGTTAATCAGAAACAGAGGGGACATCTAGAGGAACATCCAGCCTTATTTTAAGACCACAATACACATTATATAACCCAAGGACAGGCAGCTTGTGGCCCTTTGCCTTGTTTAATGTGGCCCCAAGTAGATTACTGATACCCATAAATTAACATGAAAAATGGGTTTTGGTGAATAAAGGCTGCTAAAAATGACAAATACGGTTATTGCGTTTAAGAAAACATATTTGTGTGTAATACTAAGTGTTGAGGCACTAATATTTCAATAAAAGTCAGCATATTTTTTTATTTTGTTATATTGTAGGTTACAATAATTTTAAGATTCAGAATATCCTAAAATTTGGGCCTTTGGTATTAATGATAAGGCAAATGTGCCCTCTTGGTGGCCAAAGTTGCCCATACCTGCTATAATCTATTACCGAACGTTATCAATAGAGATCCACTGCAGAGCTTATGTTGGCCAGGATTTTGTTCATTGTTCTTATCAGCTTCATTGTCAGAGCTCTGTTGATTTACTTTGTACAAAGTTGATGCTGTTTCTCAAAAAGTGTAAAATGTCTGTTAAAATGAAAACGATATTTGATCATTTACAAAACACTGCAATCTTATGTCTGACTGAACATTGCACAAAGACAAAAATTAAATCTTTGGAGAGGGATTTTTTTTTGGAATATGGTACAGCTATTGTAATTCCTTCTAAGATAAGCACCTGACATATCGTGCTCTCCTCCTCTCAGGCTGCGGGTGGCAGCACCTCTCACATGGTCAGCTTCTCGTACTTTAACGCCTTCAACTCTCTGCTGAACAACATGGAGCTGATTCGCAAGATCTACAGTACGCTGGCAGGCACACGGAAGGACACGCTCGTGACAAAAGGTACACTGATGGTTACATTACAGTGATCTTTGCTTGACAGGAATGTTCTCATTATGTTAAAAAATAAACTGTCCCCTTTTTTTCCTGCAGAGGAGTTTGTTCATGCTGCTAACAAGTTTGGTCAGATCACTCCCATGGAAATAGACATCCTGTACCAGTTATCAGGACTGCACTCCCCCTCTGGGTAAACACTCACTCTGATACTCTCATGAAAACTCAATCAGACCAAAGTCCATAAATAAACTAGCTGGCTTAAGATTTTATCCAGCTTCACCCAGAATTCCCCCATCAACATTTACAAGTTAGAATAGAATAGAAGTCTTTACTGTCATTACAGTGTGTAACGAAATTGTGTTAGGTAAGTTAAGTCAGGGTGAGCTCATGTGTAAATCAAGCATGGTGAAAAAAAAGCTAACATTATGCCTTTTTGAGTTTCATATGCTTTTCAGTGTGTTTTACACGAGATAGTACTACTTTATGCAAGACAACAAAGCCCATGGCATGTAGACTGGTTCTTCGTCTGCTGTTAACAGTGACAGTAGCTGCCTGAGGGGCCGTCCACAAAGAGACGAACTATATAGCGTTTTGTCCACACCGATACAGCGTTTCAGACTAACAGTGATCTTTACTTAAAACGATTGGTCCAGATGAAAAATTGTCATTTTCATTTATCTTATTAAAGGAGCATTTTGTTACTTAATCATTTCAGAAATTGGCAGATTATTTTCATATTTTATCATGTATATGTTGACCAGGGATGGGAATTAAAACCACTTTGATATCAAAGAATTGATAATCATTGGTCTATTTGCTTAACAATTCCTTTATCAGTTTCTTACACTATGTTCTGCATGCCTTCTAAATTAAGGGCATCCCGCTCTCATCAGAGGACCTCGGCAGAAATTGTTACAAAGAAGGCTCAGATGTAATCATGGTGGACATGGGGCAAGAGGGGACAAAGTTTTGGCTTGATTTTTTTTTTTTTTTTTTTTTTTTTTTTTACAAAAAGAGGCCTCCTGCACAACCTTTAACGGATGGAAACACCAGCATCTATACCGCAGAGCATTGAGTATCTATAGGGTCACGTGTTTGACATTGTTGCCACTGAAAGCCTATGGAGGCCAACTTTTGTTTACTCAGAAAATCAACAGGAGTAGATAAGGGAATCATAAAAAGATAACATGGTTAAGTGGAATCAATAATGGTGACGGTATCAATAACTCATTCCATTCCCATGTTGACACTGTACAGCTGACTGTTAGACTTGTTGTAAAAGTGCCTGTGTGACATTTGGCTCATATGAAGTTGGATTAAAAGTAAGTTTATCCATCCACAGAAAAAAATACTATTAGGGGTGTGAATCTTCCAATGGGTTATGGTTAGATAAAGGTTTGATTCATAAATGTGTTTTGATTCCAACTGATGAAGGATTCACAGTACATTCCCACTTCATTATAAAAAAAGTGCTTATTACAGGATCTGCATCTGGCTGCAGTCCCCAAAGAGGCTGAATATCATGATTTGACACAAAACAAACTCAACAGAACAGCTGTCAATATTGTGTAATGATACCTGTTGTAAATGTAATGAACTTCAGGGTGATAACAAATTTGAAGTCCTACAGTTTATGTATTTGTAATGTTTAATTTAACTAATTACAAAAATAAAGGTGCACTGTGGACAACCTTAAACATAATAAAATAATTTATGATGAAATGAATTATTATGCTTGGCCACTGGTGAATATTAACTTCATGTGAAAGTAGGTTTGAGAAATGGGCATATAAAAATAATTTCATCCATGCTGTGAATCAACTTTGTATCTTTTTAGGGAAATAATTTGAATTTAATGAAAAACCAGCAAAATGAGGAATAGGATTTGATGTGAGGCTGAGCAGGCTGTCTAGAATATTCTAAACTTTTCCAGAGTGCATGTGTGAAAATGGATTAAGAGACCGTATAAAAGGCGCTGATGTTTATTGCAGACATAATTATTTATGTGTGAATATCTTCATATCAGGCGTCTGAACCTGATTGACATTGAGAGGATAGCTCCGCTGGAGGAAGGATGTCTGCCCTATCATCTTGTGGAGTCCCAAAAACAGGTACAAGGCTCGCATGCAGCTCAACAATAACGTATCTCATACTGTGCACTCACATGATGAAACACAGATTTATTTTAATGAATGAAAGAATATTACACTGTAAAGCCTCTTTTGACAGTTTTCACCATTTAAAAAATTTCTCTCAGGCCCATGGAGACAGTTCCCGGCCCGTGTGGCTGCAGGTAGCAGAGTCGGCCTATAGGTTCACTCTGGGCTCCATCGCTGGAGGTGGGTTATTTCATCTCAAACAGAAACAGACACAGCAGATATTTAAAGTACTTGTTCTGAATTTGTTGATGTGCTTACATAGCTACGGGAGCCACTGCAGTGTACCCCATTGACTTGGTAAAGACTCGTATGCAGAACCAGAGGTCCACGGGATCCTTTGTGGGAGAGCTGATGTACAAGAACAGCTTTGACTGTGCGAAGAAGGTGCTCCGCTATGAGGGCTTCTTCGGCTTCTACAGAGGTACACCAAAGATTGATGTCAGCCGTAAAAATCTGAGCCAGTGTAATTACAGTATCGCCAACTGCAGGTTTCAGTAGAGACATTTTATGGTTACTCCTTAGTGCCTGTTTTTAAATTACATTTAATGTTTTTAAATTACATTTAATGTTTTTGAATTGCTGTTCGTAGTCCCTCGTCTTGAAACAGAAAAAGGCCTACTCACTGCATATTGCTGGTCTTGCCAAGTTAAAGTTTGTAGAAGAGGTCAAGGCTTTTACAAAATCAAAAAATAAATAAGCGGTCGGGAATACCAGCTTACCAGTTTAATATAATTTGACTCTCTGCAGCTACACATCAGCAGCTGATATCAGCTCATACCACATTTGCCAATATTTGCAAACAAACTCAGTATTGGCTAATACTGATTCTGAATAGATTTGTGAATCTGCAAAAATCAAATAGCTTTCATTACTTCTGAGAGATTCAGTCTTTGCTGTGAAGACACCAGTGACTGTGCTCAGAGGTTTGTTATTGATTTATTCACATTGTTTCTGAATTTCTCTTCACTTCTGGAACACATGTGACTGCAGCCATTTTTTCTTTTCAAATTATAGTCGGCCTTATTGACTTTACTTTAATTGAAAGCTAAATCTATCAATTTCATGACTTTTTTTTTTCCAAAAAATCAAAACGATTTCTTCTTCCACAACTTATTTGGTATGTTTTTATCTGTTGTGATCAGCCTTTCCTGGCATCCTTAAGAGAATTGCCTTCCTTTGTCACTCCTCTTCTGTTTTTGTGTCTTATTTTTTTGTCTTCTTATTTCCTGCCCGTCCCTTCCTGCTTTGATTCTGTTTTTCCGGTATCACAAACCAAACGAGATCCTCATGTTTGTCAATCTCGCTCACAGGTCTGGTTCCTCAGCTTATAGGTGTGGCACCCGAGAAAGCCATCAAACTGACAGTAAGCACCTTCCCAAATTATACTCATTATTTAGAAATAACCCTGTCGGTAGGGCTGGATGATATGGTCCAACATTTATATATTGATTTTTTTAGCTGAATGGCATTATTTCATATATGTGCTGTATGTCAATTTTTTTCCAGATGAGTAATAATTTTAAAAAACGATCAATGAAGCTTAAAGTAGTATTGTTTTTATACAGAGAGCTGCAAAAGCTGAAGGCTTAGGGTCACAGTTACCATTGTACATTGTCAACAAATTGCACTTTGTGGCACTAATGTAAAAGAGACGTCATGTTCAGGCTTTTTTGCCACGTTATGGCATTGTCAGCAAAAAAATGTATTCTGCTGCTCATCTGAGATCTTGAACATGAATCATCAAGCCACTGTTTAATTTATTTTTATTCTACCATCCGGCCTCCTGCTCTTTAGCAGCATTACTCCTGTCTTTCTGTCCCTCCATGTTGGTGCTGCTTACAAGACTATTTCAGTAAAGCAGAGGCTGACAGGGCCAAACACAGTCAAGAGAACTTCCCAAAATGGTGGCTCACTTAATGCTATTTTAAAGCATCAACAATAATTTCATTATAAAGGATAAACTGTCTTGTTTCAAAATATATTAGTACTTTTCAAAAACAAATATCTCCCAGTCCTACCTGTAAGTATATTAAGCATGAGTAAGCACTCTATTCTAATTGCTAATATTGTCACTTTTTAATGGTATATTAATTCTTTCTGATACAATTTGTTCTATTTTTAATAAATTTATTGAGGAATTTAATGCAGAGTTTTGTCAAGAAGTACTAATGTGTTAAAAACAGATTTTGGTCATGTTCATGTCAAAAGCCACAACAAGCAATATGTTGCCAATAAATTTGCTTAATGTATACAGTGTGCAGAAGTTTTTCAGTTGTATTATTAATTAAAATATATAATAAATAAATGTTGGCTGCCTAGAACAAGTGATTTGTTGCTGTGGTGTTAAAAAAAAGGTAATGCTATTTCATTTTTTTCATGTTTGTATTAAAATTTAGTATTTTGGTGTTATGAAAACCCACTCATTGCTTGAAATGTAAGACAGAATAAAACTGTTCAGAAAAAACTTCAAACCTTCATGAATTAAGATAAGCAGGATTAAAGATAACATCACTACAGGGTTTCAAAGGCAAGATGACACTAACGTATCAGCGCGTCTGCTTGTGTTTGTTCCCCACAGGTCAATGACTTTGTCAGAGACAAGTTCACAACAAAAGACGACACAATTCCATTTTATGCCGAGATTCTGGCCGGTGGCTGTGTAAGTTAAAGTCATTTTTTTCTGAAGCCATTGCTGTGTGAATGCATGTATTAACAATCAGATACACGAGTTTGGATTAGGGCTGAACAATATATGGTTTTAACATTGAAATTTTGATGTGTGCATGTGTGATCGTCACATTGCAGGGTGTGCAGTGCCTGTCACGTGACCCAAAGCACATTATGCTGCCCTCGTAGTGTTTGATGGAAACCAAAACTACCAGTTTTCTAATTACCCCAACGATCTGCAGTTGAAGTCTGTTTGATATCAGTATCAGGAGGCTTACACTGAGACCATAGTTCTTGCAGAGACTTAATGTTTACTGCATGTTGAAGGACAAGCAACAGACGTGTCACTTAAAGAGTGGTGTTACAATTCAATGAGTGACCGTGTCAAATTGAGACTTTCAGCTGTTTTACTTTCTTTAAAATACAATAAAAAAATCCTCATCTCTATCATATTCTTTAAGATACTCATTGTACAAGATGCCCTTAAAAAACAATACCTTCATCTCAGTCGAGGAAAATACTGTAATATAACTTTTACCCAGTATTGTTCAGCCCTGAAGTGGATGCAGTCATTAACCAAAACATTGCACATCCTTTTGTTCTAATAGCCAGCAGAGCAAATCTCCACCTGCATGCTGTTTAGTTTTAGTATTTAACGTGCTTGCCGAGTACAAAGTGACGTCACTAACAGCAGGCTGAGGTGCAGAAGTGCATCCAGGGTAAAAATGTCATTGTCCAATACAACATGTTTTGTTTTCTTCTGTGTTTGTTTTTAGTAGCGTTGTTCATCCTTACACAAACTTTGGCCCAGCACACCTTACCCTCGGAGGAAATGGCAAAGTAATAATTCATCAGGATCCATTTTATTTACTTCTGACACTTTCCATAAGCAAGACTTGGCTCCCCCCCCCTCAGCTGTGTACATTTTAAATGCAGCAAAATATTTTATCTGCTATCAAGGTGTTTAAATAAGCTCTTCTCCTTTATCCAGGCTGGAGGCTCTCAGGTGATCTTTACCAACCCTCTGGAGATCGTGAAGATTCGTCTGCAGGTGGCAGGAGAGATCACCACTGGACCTCGCGTCAGTGCGCTCAGTGTGGTCCGTGACCTGGGCTTCTTCGGCCTCTACAAGGTAACATGCTTTGAAATACGCTTCAGTTTTCTCTGAGTGCACATAAAGCTCAGTTTAGAGTTGGAGTACTAGCGCCTTGCTATCAGAATGATGCCGAGCTGTTGCGACCAGTTACATATTTCATCTCGTCTGGTCGTGAATCTTTGATCTAAATTGGGCTCCAAATGCTGTTAGATGTACTGGCACTCACTCTCCAACATCAGTCCATGCTCTTTTTTTCCTCCACTATTCTGCATCCAAGCAAAGTCTCATTGATGTCTGTTCTTTGTGTGTCTCCACAGGGTGCTAAAGCATGTTTCCTGAGAGACATCCCCTTCTCAGCCATCTATTTCCCTGCCTACGCCCATCTAAAAGCCAGCATGGCTGATGAGCAAGGCAGGCTGGGACCTCTGCAGCTTCTCACTGCTGGAGCCATTGCAGGTCACCTCACATTTTTTTTGAAGATTATTTTTGGACATTTTGTGCCTTTATTGACAGGAGAGAGACAGTGGATAGGTTTGTGAACAGGCGAAGGAGAGTAGGGTAGGACATCCTGCAAAATGGCCACAAACCTGGGCCGGCAAAAGTGTGTATCTGGGTTGTGCCTGGTTGCTTACCGCTCTGCCAAACCAGCACCCCAAAGGTCACCTCACATTTTGACACAGAAATGCAGAAGGAGGCAGTTAACACTAGGGTTGGGTGCTGATAAAACTGTATTCTGGTTCTGCGTATCGACTCTGGTCGATAATCGTTACCAATAGTTAAAAAATGTTAATAAATGTTTGTGATATTTTGGGCTCAGCTCATGTTTTGACATTGGAGCAGCTGCCATTACCCAACTTTGCACAGCAGCTGGACCTCCCTGATTCAATGTCAGTAATCAGGCAGATCCAGCTTGCAAAGCTCCAATCTACAACCATTGTGAGGGGCCCAAAGCAGAACAGCCTAATCAGTGCTTTAGAGCAGGAAAAGATGGAAGTGACTGCACATACAGAGATTAGCATAGATGCTAACGGCTTCAGCAGCAGTTTTATCAGATCTGGACTGCATTTCTTTATTAAATGTAATCAAATAATAAAACTACAAACTTCTCTATAGTAATGATATATATTTGCTCCACTTCCACCATGTTTTGATCAGTTTGTTTTCTGAAATGGCTCACATTCTGTAGTGCACGGCTAGTTAATTATTTGGTTGTCCTGTAATAAATGTGATTGACGGAATGATCGTCCAGTCACCTGCCGGGTGTCCTTCTGGAAAGGTTCAGATATCCCCAAACACTTTGTATGGTCTGTTGCATTTCTTCACGTTACGCTGTGTTAAATGAAATGCTTTGTCATGTTGTTTTAGCAGCCTTGCCTGTACTAAAGCTGTGTTCCCACCAAGCAGTCCAGTTCAGTACAATTTGTCTTGGTACAGTACACGATTACAGGTGTTTCTGCTGTCAAATAACAGGAACTAAAGCTGCTGCAGTCTGTCAATTGGTCGTAAGAATCGTCACCTCCCGTGCAGCGGCAGCTCAAACGAAAACAACGTACCATGCCATGTTTAAATCACCCATGGATTTAGAGTGAGGGACTTTTCCACAACCTTTACTGTAAAGAATATCTGCATGGAGCGTTTCGGAGGTGCAGGCCTTATTTGCTTTTGTTGTAGAGGAGGAAGGGCAGAGGGAATTGGACATAGCTGAAGCAACCCTCATCTCCCGGCCTCCATCTCTGCCCTCAGGTGAGCGCACAGGAACCATCAGCGAGATCAAGGCCCTCTGCTTCAAACTTTACCAAACTGTACTGAACCAAACTATCTGACAAACTGTCATCATCTTTTCAGAGTCGTTTAGCCAAACTTTTTGCTGACGCGGTCCACCATGATCCTCCACTCAGAATATTTGTTTACACACTGCATCACACATGACGTAGTGCTACAGCAACACAGCAGGTCCATAAAGACACGTAACACTTTTATAGATGGATGTGTCCTCACTGTGGCTTAATCATTAAAATAAATTAGGTTCGTGTTGGTAACCGAAACATGAAACCAAAACTCATGTGCCCTATTGAATTCACGAAACCTGAAAACTTCACCTTCTGTTCTTGATACCTGAGCCCAGTCAACACAATAAAACATTTAACCTGCACTGAATATGAGAACAAAGTGTTCTGAAGGAAAGCACACCATTCAGCTGCTGACACAATGAAGAGCTTTCATGCAGGCAGAAAATGAAATAAATGATCATGTCTTTGTATTTTTGTTTCCCAGGTATCCCCGCGGCCTCCCTCGTGACTCCTGCTGATGTCGTCAAGACACGTCTGCAGGTCGCAGCAAGAGCGGGACAGACCACCTACTCAGGAGTCATCGATTGCTTCAGAAAGATCATGAGGGAGGAGGGTTTCAGGGCTCTGTGGAAGGGAGCTGGAGGTCAGTGTGTTATAGTGTAGTGCTGCACACCATGACACAACATCTCTGTTCTAAATAAAACTTTGTTTTCCCTTCCAGCCCGTATGTGCCGGTCCTCTCCTCAGTTTGGTGTGACTCTGGTAACTTACGAGCTCTTACAGAGGTGGTTCTACATCGATTTTGGAGGACAGTAAGTTCATTTTCTTGGTTTTTGGAAGAACAGTAATATTTTGTAGTCTTTCTTTAAGTTTCTGTTAAGAACTTGAGATTTTTTTTTTGTTCTGTCATCTTTGTGTTTTGTGTGTCTGTTTCCATTATTTAGAAAGTGTTCATCAGCTGTCTCTCAAAAACATTTAAAAAGCTCTCATCAATTTTCCAAAAAAATGTGAATATTGTAATTTATGCTCTTTTTAGTGCTATTTTGTAAAACGACTGACAGAGATTGTGTAGACTAATTTATTTATTGGTATGAGCAGATACAAGCCTAAAAACTTGAATACTGATATATGTATATAATTTGTAATAATTGCAGCTGATATTGAAGCCATACAAATTGGCCATGTATACATGCCACATATTGGCTGTAAAATTGGCAGAATGTCCAAATGATACATAATGGTTTACCTTAGCATCACTGAATATTTACTTTTATCACTCAAAAGTATAATTTATTTAAGAATAAGAAGTTTTGGTTTCATACCTGTTTTTTAACATCAACTGTAACCATGAAAAGTGGAGTTAAGTAGTGAAAGCATTGTGCTCTTGACAAATATATCAATACTGAAAGTGTTATCTGGGATCATGTGTTTTGAAATGTCAGCACAAATCTAATATTTTGCATCCCTAATGTATTTATATTAGAGATGCATTTACATACAAATGCATTTTTTAACATCAGCATTGGCCCTTTTACAAACATTGTCTTTCAGCAAATGACTGTGGGATGAGCAGATATCAGTTTCAGATGTTTATTTGTTGTCAGATCTCTTCAATGCTGAAAACAAGAACACTTAACTGCTGATTTAGAAAAGTTTAGGGTAGAAAATTTGGAGATTTGTAACTAATAAGGTAATTGGAAAACACTGGTTTCGGCATTGGTACCATTAGTATTGGCAAACATTTCCATTTCACTTCCTGTTAAATGAGTCGTCATGATCCACATTCATATAAAAATGTAATCATCACTCCTAGAAACATAATCCTCAATCAATAGATAGGAAGGTTTTATTATAGCTTTGTCTGTAAACTCCCCTTGTGTGAAAGCTGTAGTAAGTTTATATTTAGTTTTAATTTTTGCATCTATCTTCGTCCTTTTCTCCTCTCCTCAGCCGTCCAGCAGGATCCGAGCCCACTCCCAAGTCTCGCATCTCAGAGCTTCCTCCCATAAACGCTGACCACGTCGGAGGCTACCGCTTGGCCGCGGCAACCTTTGCCGGCGTGGAGAACAAATTCGGCCTCCATCTTCCTAAGTTCAAGTCCTCTGGTGTTGTTTCCATCCATCACCCAGAGCCACCCGCAGCCACACCGGCTCAGGCCCCGTAGGGAGCTGCGTCTCCATGTCACCATGCCATCCTACTTTCCTCTGACCAGGGGCCAGACACTTAGATAGATACACAAACAAAGCAAAACACGCACAATAAAATACACTCCACAAATAGAGGGCAATTAAGTTAGGAACATCAGCGGCTGGTTGCTCCGCAGGGTGACGGTGGGCTGCACTGGTCCCAAACCAGCTGAGGGTGTGAGAGTCGACTGCGTCGGGACCAGACTTGTATCTTCAGTGGCTGAGCGCTCCTGGAAACTACATTTTTGTTTTTTTCTCCAGCATTTGTAAGAAGGGGACTCCTCTCTCTATTTCATGAGTAGCGGTTATGATTTTAATTTTTTTTCCGTCTGATACTCCATGTGAGTCGGACTTCTCTTATTGGACGAAGGGCATAGGATATAATAGGTTGGTTGGCACAGTGTGTGTGTTTGTGTGAGTGTGTGGGGCTACACTATCGTTTGGTCCTCAGGCAGGTTATATACTGTACATATTGTATAACTGTACTCAGAGTACATAAACAGGAAGCAGTGATGCCGATGTAATGAGACAAAAGCGTCGTAACGTTCAGTAACTGTAATGTTATGGCAGCGTGGACCCTTTCGTCGCGGTGTTTGAGAATCACTCTTACTGATGTACAGAACTTTTCAATTCAGTGTTTCCATGAAGAGACCAGAACCAGAAAGAGAGAATTAGGTTAATAAATTAAATGTATCTAAATTCAGTCATTGTATTTTATTGAAATAAATCATCCATATGGTTTTAATTTTAACAATATGTCTAGAGTTTTATTCCAATGAAAAAGTGCAACCACTGACTGTATGAGGAACAGTAACAGGAGGGAGTACAATGAGTTGAAGCGAAATACTGATCTTCATGTTCTTAATCAAACATGGTCGCTACAGAACATTTTATAGCTTATTCTACACTTTAAAGAGAAGCTTAAGCCAGGTGAGGTTGGACTGCTGCATCCTGAAGGGAATGATGAACTGGATGGAGAATGAAAACACAAACCTCAATTCCAATGAAGTTCAGACATCGTGTAAAACATAAATAAAAACCAATAACAATGATCTGAAAATCCCTTTCAAACTACATTCAATTGAATAAAAAAAGAGAAGATATTTAATGTTCAAACTGATAAACGCTGTTTGTTTTTTTTAATGTTCACTCATTTTTAATTTGATGCCTGTAACACGTTACAACAGACTGGGAAAGTTTAGGAATGCTCAAAAACCAGCTGTTTGAACATTCCACAGGTGAGTGTCATGATTGGGTATAACAGGAGCATCCCTGAAAGGCTGTCATTCACATGCCAGGAATAGGGCGAGATTGACCACTTTGTGAACAACTGGATAAGCAAATAGTCCATGTGTTGCTAAAGCTACAGGTACAAGTTAAAACTGCCCTGCAAAGCAAAAGCCATACATCAACAACACCCAGAACAACGCTGTCGGCTTCTCAGGGCCAGACTGACTCAAATTGAAAAAGTGTGCTGTGGTCTGATGAGTCCACATTTCCAATTGTTTTTAGAAATCATGACGTTGTGTCATCTGGGCTTAAGAGGAAAAGGACCATCCAGAGCGTTATCAGAGCAAAGTTTAAAAGCATCTGTGATGGTATGGGGGTTAGTGCCCAAGGCATAGGTAACTTGTGCCACAGGTACAAACAGGTTTTAGAGCAACATGCCATATTCTACCACCCAGGCACTGTTTTTTTCAGGGACATCCTTGTTTATTTCATTAAGACAATGCAAAGCCAACAACTGCGTGGCTTCGTAATAAAAGAGTTCAGGTACTAGACTTGTCTTCCGACAGTCCAGACCAGCCTCCCACTGAAAATGTGTGGTGCATTAAGAAGTACATAATATGACATCAGAGATCCCAGACTGTTGAGCAACTTAAATTTCACATTAAGCAAGAATGGCAAAGAATTCCACCTACAGAGCTTCAACAACTGGTGTCCTCAGTTCCCAGCGCTTATTGAGTGTCGTTAAAAGAGGATGTAACAGTGGTAAACATGCCCCTGTCCCAGCTTTTTGAAACATGTGACAGGCATCAAATTCAAAATGAGTTAATATTTGCTAAGAAAAAAAAGAGTTCATAAGTTTGACCTTTAAATATGTTGTCTTTGTGGTGTATTCAATTAAATATAGATCAAAAAATATTTGCAAATCATTGTATTCTGCTTTTGTTCATGTTTTACACTGTGTTCCAAGTTTATTGGAATTGAGGTTTGTAATAAAACTCAGTCATGTTTGGTGGTAAAATAGTTTTCAACCCGAGCTTCACATCTCCTTTTTGAATTTTCATGTGGTTTATTTAAATCCTCTTAAAGAGGAAACAGCAGGAAACTGTTATTACTTATTACACAGTTACAGAGTATAAAACAATATCCTTTGGTACAGAAAAACATCACTTTAACTGTACTAGTGTCAATAAAATCAAGGCCAGTATAGTAACAGTTTGCCTTGTAAAAACGCTTGTAGTGCTAATTTTAGGAATGTACTACTCAAGCTCTTAGTACAAAGCAGCAATTTTAAACAATACACAAAATATTTAAATAAGCGTAACCACCAGAATAAATATTAAATATTGTAGTGGTTCAAATGTCAGATTGACACACTCCTGCACAGACCAGAGTGTGTATGTGTAAGCACTCCAGCTCGTTTTTAGTCATTAAGTGCTGCTGAGGATCATGATATGTCAGCCTGGTTGAAACACTTTGCCGGCCAGGTGCCTCAAAGTATGTCCAGAAAATATGAAAACATGTAAAAACACTTGAATGGTAATAAAAAGGTGCAGGTATAAAGGTTTGCATATTTAAAAAAGGGCTGAGTTGGGTTGAGGCCTCAGGAGAAGAGCAGTTTTCTGGAGCCCTGAGGGTATAATCAAAGCTAGAGGTTTAGAGTGGGCCGCCACATCTCAGCTGAAACCACCTCCCTTCTTATCCATTTTAACAACTTAACCGTAGTTCTGTAACTCTACTGCTACAAATGACATTCATGGTTCCTACACGTACTCTAAACACTTTTAAAAACACTTCTAAAACTCGTCTAAAACTGCCATCTCTATCCCTGCTAGCTCTGCACATCTCCCCAGGCCACGTCATGTTCAAGTGGGTGAAAAAGCTGGAAGCCAGTGTGGTGGCGTGTGCTTCAGGTGCGTCAGGAACCGGAGAGAAATATATGAGCGGGGGTCAGTGTGAGGTTTCTAACAATCAGACGTTAGCCAGCTCCTCGGCTTCATCTCGGTTCTCGTTGATCTCAGCCAGCGTCCTGACGAAGCGCGTCCATTCATCCGCCTTGGGCACACAGATTTGCTACAGGAAGAGAAGAAAACATGGCCAGTGATGTGCTATCAGTTTGACTCTGATGGTGGATAATGAGTTATTCCTGCCAGTCGGTGCCCCTTTGATGTGCTAAACTTTGTGGAAAATATACTTTCAACATGTTTTCAGAATTAAGTTTTGTAAATAACTTTGTTAAACCATCAGGAACTTTAGCTGCTTATACACCAAAATGATTCTTTCATTACATTTTGTTACATATGTTCCACCCACTCAGGTTTATATAGAAATTTGGGCTGGGCGATAAACTGGTGTAATCACTTAATTCAGATTTTTTGTTGCATGAGATTTTAGAAATAAAAATCAAGATTTTTTTGACTTACTCTATCACTTATTAATATTGCTCAAGCACATTTTTAGGCTTGTATTAAATTTTTTTAAATGAGATGTATGTTAATGTAGACAATCTTTCCTTCTTTCAAACTACATAATGTACCTCTGATAAAAAATCAACAGGGTGCACTTTTAGTTCTAAGAGGGAAATTCAGCTTAGTGCTGGAACATATTACAGTAAAATGAGGGCAAATTTTTTTAAAAAGATATTTTTAGGGCTTTTTGGCCCTTTTTGACTAAAAGACAGTCGACAGATTTGGAGAGAGTTAGAGAGAAGGGAAAGATATGTGGCGAACAGGCCTTGGGTTGGATTTAAACCCAGGTTGCCTCCATATGACAAGAACGTCAGTATTTGGTAAATACACTGTTGCAACCAAATCCACCACACCAGCACCATGGCAAAACTTATTTCATGTCATTTCTGTCATTTGAAGATTTTTTTAACTTTGAGATGGAAAAAAATTCAATTAAAACTGGATATAAAGGTTGGGAGAAAAAATAATCATTTTTGGGCCATTTTGTCCACTTCTACTATGAATGACGATAATATCACTGATGTGCCCCCCTGCCCAAACGCCCAGTGTGGCCCACCAGTCAATTTAAAGAATCAAAAGAATGCATATACGTACATAATAATAAAAAAGAGAGAAAATCTGCATTAAGAGATGAAAAGTAGCAAAATGTCCAAAAAAATGCAGCCATGACCAGCTGTCACTGTTTCTGTCAAACTCATTTTTATGCATTACAAAAAGCATTTGTAAAAATAAGAATAGAAATGAAAACAAAATAAACTTTAATGATTAGTAAATGCTTTATAACTTGCAAAGAAATGGTTTCATTTAAATCTGTTCAGCTCAATAAATTAAGATTTAGTAGTTGCATTTAGTTTAAATAAATGAATGTTGATATAAGAACTTGTTAGCTACCCATGAGTTCTCTATCTTTATTGTAAGAGGAAATAGTTTAGTGGATTGTATCTCGCATTGCAAACATTTTGCCCTCTGGCTTTAAGGACAAAATAATGTGGCCCTCTGGTATGCAAAGTTGTTCATCCCTGAGGTAGAACATGATCTTCAGAACATTTGCATAATCATGAGAAAATAATAAAAGCTGTTTCCATTTAACAATTCTTAATTACAGAGCTTTCACTTTTGTCTGGACCATACAAACATAATTTTTCATACAATCTCTCCTCACATCACAAAAATGTGTTTAGTTGAATCTAAAATTGCATCAAGGACATTTAAAAAAAGGAAAGGGAAGTATGTTTAATAAAAGATTATAAAAGCGTAAAAAATCTATTCAATCTGTTTGCATTTTATGAGTAACTGTTAAATTGAGAACTTAAATCAATAATAAAAATCCTGCCTTTAGTAAAATTCATTTTATTCACTTTAAGTAAAATACAAAGAGCTCGATCCTGGGGATACAAATGTCAGCAGTAGCCAGGTTTGACCTTGACTCAGTAATGTAACTTAAGCCCCGTTTCAACCAAGTGGTCCGGTATGGATCGGCACGGTTTGGCTCAGGCCGGATTGGTAAAGCCTGATCCTGGTTGCGTTTCCACAGCCAGCCATACCCTACTTGGTAGGCGGCGTGTAAGCCGGATGCAGATAGCATGACGTCATAGCAGCGCGACACAGTGTACCCGGCTATTAAATACAACAAAGAAGGAAACGCGACACAGAACAAAGAGCAACGATTCTCTTCACTGAGAATACTGAGGAAGGTCTGCACCTCCACAGTAGACCATGGGACGCAAGATCTTGATGCCATTTTCCAAACAAAAAAGCCTTGAGAGTTATCTTCACGAAGACGAGTGGAGATTTAAACATGGCGGGGCTGTGTTGTTCTTTATTACCGCTGTCGCACAGTAAGTGACGTCTCCTTCGACTAATCAACGGGCTGCAGTGTTTCTAGCTCCAACTTCTGGGGTCGGATCGGTATGCTTGGCACCCCAACAGAAGGGTCCCAAAAAGTAGGACGGTACGGTTTGCTTATAAGGGGTCCTGTCCCGGTTTTAGGCTATGGAAACACCACAAAAAGCGAGCCGTACCGAGACGAACCGAACTGAACCCTCTGGTGGAAACGAGGCTTTAAGGACAGGACGGGTTTACATCTCACCTCTCCTACGTCGTAGACTTGCACCTGCCCGTCAGAGTCTCCTGTAGCGATCTCTTTGCCTGAGTGAGCCCATCTCACTCGGTTCAGTGCTGGAGCTCCCTCCACGCTCACACTGGCTGTGGGAACCTGAAATGAAGATACAGAAACATGTTACTGTGAAGCAGACCCACGGGTTTCCCTGCAGTGATCCCATGTTGAAGAGCACGGCTTCTTCATGGTGATGAAATTAACTAGTGAGAACATGTGTCTGCTCTCTTGTTAAAAGATGAAAGGGATGACTGACTGATGTATCTTACGAATAGTTTTAAATGAAATTAAATTAATGATATTAACATATCACAACCATACACATTTACTAATGTTGGTATCTGCTGTTAAAGTGCTGTATCTTTTACTTTGTTAGTACTGGGGTGTGATATACAGATGAGACCCATCTTGACCATAACCAGGTAAATAGTTTCCATTAAACAGAGGTAATCTATTACTTCCACTTTCTGCTCCGCACAGCTAACTGCTTGGTAGCACCAGATACATACCATCACTGTCAGACACAAACCTCTTATCTCCAAAACTGCTACTTTTCAGGAAATAAAAAAATTCTACCACTGCATAAATAAATATTGTATTGTCCTGATTTTATTTTTTTCTATTTTCTATTGAAATGTCATGAAATGTCAAACAAGTATTTGGAGGTATTGTATTCAGGGTCCTCATGTGCATACTTCAGTGTCATTGTTGAGGTTCCACAGGTCCAGGCGTCCAGCAAGGTCCACACAGGCGAACAGAGCAGGGTGTGTTGGAGACCACATGGCATCGTAGACGTAGTCACAACTGTCCTCGAAAGAGTATAAAGGACGAGTGCTCTGCATAGGGGAACAGGAGGGAGGCAAAATAATGTTAGACTTCTTACAAAGCATGATCTAGTTTAGCTAAGACATTAACTCATAACATTAATAAAGAGAGCTTAAGTGTGCCATGACCTTCAGCTACAACTATAAATTTTAACCTTGGATGGACAACTTTGGTTCCCGCATTGTTGTTTTCAGATTCAGAGGGCAAAATTATCACAAATAAAAGGACATACCTATAATTTAACAAAATAATAAATACATTTCAAGCCAAATAAGAAAGTGTATTGCTAATTTTTAATTAGCTTATAGTGGAATGAAAGCCAATTAACATACTTTTTCAATGCAATCAACTTTACATTGTCTCAGGTGGATAATTTATCCAAACTTCACTTTTCTGAGTAGAAACTCTCTCTCTCTCTCTCCATATATATATATATATATATATATATTTTTATTTTTTTTTTTTTTTCCTTTGTTCTATTATCATTTTTATTTTACTCATATAATCTGGCCACAGTATCAGTTAAAAAATCTTAGTTACTGATGGGTATTTCACTTCATTTAAATCAATTTTTTCCAACAAAAGTATTAATAATTTTTCATAAAAGACTGTTGAAGGAACCATTCTAGCAATTTATGCCTTAGATAAATAAATAAAAAAACAGTTACTGAAGACTATTATAGAAGCATTTTATTTTTCATTTTGAAATGCATGTTGCTTGTGGTATCATTATGGCAAATCAGACTAAAAATACATTGCCACAGAATTTCTTTCCTCTGTATGGTGACAATTCTTGACACTTTGAAATAGATTGCCAGGCGGTATCGAGTTAAAGGGAGGGCCACATGTGGCTCCTGGGCCACCAGTTGCCTATTCCTGATTGAAACGGTTGAATTAATCTTAAGTCTTTACCAAGCATACATGTGACCAACCAGCTGTAGTGAAGCATGATGTTACAGGCCAGATGTGGCAAATATGCCATTAAACTTTCACTATGACGCTCGATTCAACTTTGTGGAAAACCTGTGACATTTATGAAATAATATAAAAGTGTTCACATTTTTGGAAATACTGATTAACAGCAGCATACATCTACAGAAATTAATCACCATCTAGCAGCACTAAGATCCTCAGATGATATGAGACTTGATCTGTCTCACCTTGGTGCTCCAGAGTTTGACAGTCCAGTCAAAAGAGGAGGAAATGAAGAGATGAGAGAAGTCAACAGGTCCTCCTGCACTGTGGCAGCTCAGTCCTGTCACTGGACCGTGGTGGCCCTCAAACACTTCTGTAATCCCAGCCTTACTGTAACACACATTCACAAGACAATTAGCAGAGAGGACTTCTATCAGTCACCCTCTTCACCCAAAAGTCACAGCTTCTCTGACATCCTGATGAAGAAAACAAAAATCTTGTTTTAAAAATACATTTGTGGCCAAAGACTGCTCACCTCCCGTGGCGACAGGCGGTATAAACAGAACCATCCTCGCTCCCCACCACAAAGTTGTTTACATCTGCCAGAGGAAAGGCCATGGAGGTAACAGCCACAGCTTTGCTCTGTTTGAACACCAGCTCCAGACTGTCCTGCAGGGCAAAACACACTCAGACTCAGACCCAAACCCAAACCAGTTCATATTCATGTCACTGAGTCTTCCTCCTCACAGGCTGGACTTACCTGTGGCTGAGAGAGCATGTCCAGGCTCCAGGAGCACATTTTACCATCAGTGGAAATGCTGATCAGGTTGTTAGCATTCTGGGTTCCCACCACGTTAACACAGTAGACTGGGTGCTGAGCACAGAGGACAGCAGAGTCAAAGTTGGCAATAAAAGTCATCTGGGCATGAAGATGTGTCATAAAAGCACACCGATTAAAAAACATAATAGAAGACATAAAGACATGAAGTTCATTACAGTGTGTGCAGCTGCAGACAGGGGGGTTCTCTGGACAGGTGTGCGCTTGTTGCTCCTGTTGTCCCACAAGACAATCTGTCCAGAGTATGTCCCACCCACCACCAGGTTTGGGTGAAACTTGGCAAAACCAGCTGACATAACCTCGGACTGGAGAAAAAACAAAAAATACAACTGAAACACATCTACTTTTACTAAACAGTTATAAATATGGAAAGACTGAATGTTTTGCAGAGAACATTTATCGAGATGTGCAGAAAATATACAGATAATTTCACACTTGTAAGACTCTGATTAAGACTCCATATATTTAAAGAGCCTATCACATCCTTTCCTCATCCATCCTACTTCATAGACACAAGTACACGTTTTACTGATTTAGGTCAGCAAAATTCAACAGTCTCAGCTTGCCATAACAATATAGCCACATAAAACAGAATTTTAGGTGGGAGCAAGGTAAGAGAAAATAAGGCTCTGTCCAGGCGTGTATTATTAACAACAGAGGTTTTCCTCCTCTCCTCCTTTTCAAAAATAATCCTGTCAACATACAGCACTTCCTTTTTTTTTTAAAACATCTCCATTCACACAAAAACGCATAAAAGCGCAGTCAAACCCTGTTTATTACAATGTAGCCATGTCCGGTGAAGTTCAACTGCTTTCATTTGATTTTGTTTATTTGAATTTTCTATGCATAAGTACTTTTTTCTTATCCATTCGAACCTCAAGTCTTACTGGAGTTACAGTTCAAATGTGGCTACGTTAACTGGTGTTGGAGGGTATATTGAGAAAATATTTCTCTGTTTAAATTTCAATTCGAGGCATGTGATAATCTTGATCAAATCCTGTTATCAAAGACTTTGTGGGTACTCTTGTTGTTTTCAATAACTGTGGTAACCGTGGCATCCACATACACAAGCGGCCATGGGTCAGCAGTCAACACAGTCAGTTGTCCCACAATAACACTGGGTTTAGTCCAAAACACCAGAGCTGTACTGGACTGAAAATGGTCCAGTCAGCAACACTTAAACAGCAATAGTTCAGTAACATGTTAACAACAGTGATAAAGTCTCACAGTGTGACGTCACTCCAAGGAGAGAGCAGAGCACAGCCTGACGATTTGGGCCCAAATGCTGTTGCGCTTGTCCTCCAGGGGACACCACAAACAGAGTTTTTTAAATCTTCACCTTGGCAGGAGTTTTCCAAAATATGCATTTTTGTTGACCTAAAAGGCTGTTTACTGGTGGACAGAGGGCCAAACGTACAGAAAAAGATTTGTATTCAAAACACAGGTGAAAGGTCATTAATAGAAAAAAAGCAACAATCATCCTACAAATTAACAAAATAATTAAAAGGACTTCATTAGTGACTCAGAGTTTTGAGTCTTTTAATTGTTTTGTTAATAAACTGGATGCTGGTTTAATAAAAACTAAACATAAAAAATACATTTCAAATAAATAAAACCTAAATTTTGCTATTGAGACTATTTAGTACTTTTCAAAGGCCTCAATTTTCACTAACTGCTTTATACACTGGTTGTATGGTGGTTTGTGTGTGTGCTTCACAGCAAGAAGGTTGCTGGTTTGACTCCTTGAGTCGGCCAGGACTTTTCTGTGTGGAGTCTGCATGTTCTCCCTGTGTATGTGTGGGTTTTCTCTGGGTACTCTGGTTTTTTCCCATAGATCAAAAACACATTCATTGGATGAACTGGTGAATACAAGTTGTCCTTAGGTGTGAGTGAGAGCAAGAAAGGTTGTCCGTCTCTACATATCAGCCCTTTGACCTGCTGGGTACCAGTCCAGGGTGTCCCCCACGTCCTGTCCTTTGCCATCTGGGAAAGGCTTTAGCCCCCCCACAACCCCAAAAATGGATAAGCAGTATATATAACGGACGGATAATTTATGCACCATAGCACCCCAAAAACACTATGTATTAGAAAAATCTTTAGGTTTGCAGTCAGGGGGTCAACTTGAAAGCGAATTTCTCTGTTACCTGGCAATGGAAGATGTACTCAGGTGTGCCCTTCTTGTACTTCAAGTTCCAGACCAGAGACACTCCGTCAGGCTCATGGGGAGCATCCTCGTTGTTGTTGTATGAAGCCACCAGCAGCTCTGGATACTAAGAGGAGCACAGCAGCCATTTTGATAAAGAAAAGATGAAGCACAGGAAGAATTATCTAAAGCCTAAGCTTGCAATTTATTCAGAGTAGGGTTGGGAAAATATTGAGTTTTTAGGGTTTAACAGCAATATTTCAATGAAATATTAGTTAGGACAGTGTCCCAATATAATTTATATTGATGCTTCGCCTCGTAGAGTTACTTAAAGAGATAAGCTATTATTCACATATTATCTATGTGAAATGTTTAGGCCACATGAGGAGGCATTTATATTAAGAGTAACAATCATATGATACTGATAGCTGTTAGAAACCACAGCAACAAACACAGAAGTCCTGGACATCCAAAATATGGCCATTTTTTTGTTTCCTATCAAGAAAAAGGAATCTAAGCTCCAGCAAACTGTCTAAAAACACAGAGGTATACGTTTTCTCCATTTCGTCTAAACCTGATTCAGAGTCCAAATTTAGAATCCAGTGTTTGTGCTCTGACTCACTTGAGGGGACCAGTCAAGACAGGTGACTACTCTGTTTTTGGTCCAGCGCTCCTCTGAAAACTGCCTGTTCAGCACGAGCTTTGCACCAGCCTGCAAGTCACTGAGAGGGACAGAAAAATGAATGATTGTCAGCTTTGCCAGTCATTTGCTCTCTGTATTATCATTTCACATTTATCTACAACAATTCTGCAAACATTGTTTCACATGTTTCTCACCCCTCCTTATCCTCGAGATCTCTGCCGCTGTAGTCAAAGCAAACATCCACCTGCTCGGCCAAGGCTCTCTCCACAATTCTGCTGCCTCGCTCAAAAAACGACAAAAACTCTTCAGAGTGCAGGACCTGCAGCTTCTCTTCCTCTGTCAGCTCCTTGGGGGTGTCTTTAGATAGAAAATTCAATATGAGAGGAGGAAGAAAACCAGGAAAGATCTTGCTCGCAACTATTATATGGTGGAAAAACAGACATTTGCTTAAAAGCATGACTCTAAGAAGAGAAAAAGAACTGTGTGCTCTCACCATCTTCCTGCTGTTCACTCTGGTCATCTTTCACCTCCTGGGTGTCCTCAGCTGGTTTAGGTTCAGCTATCTCCTCATCCTCTTCCTCATCTTAAACACACAAACACATTTGAATTCAGTTAGAAATAGTGTGCTGTGTTAACTCCAACTAGAACTGGACTTCTCATGTTATGGCCTGAATGAAATTGTGCTACATCTACTTTCACAGGGATCAGTCTATAACAGTGGATCTCAAAAATATTTCTGTACATTAATAACGAGCTCATGTTTATATCATGTATAAAAGCCTCTTTAATGCACATCATAGTATCTTATCCTGTCTTTATTTTATCTACAAATGCTCAATGAAATGACAACTATTTTTCAAATGAAATCTTTAACAAATTTATCCAACATTTATATTCAGAGTAAATTAAAAACTCAATCATTAGTATTTCTTTAGTTGTATTAATAACTTTTAATGTTACAAACCCCAAGTCACATCTAGACTTGCTTCAAGGCACACCACTGTGCACCACCACACCATTTGAGAACCACTGGTCTAGAACACAAAGATAATGAACTTGGACATTGATTTTTTTCTTGCATATGTACATCTGAGGCATTTCAGGCAAATTTTACAGGAAAAGTAATGGATTATAGGTAGGAAAGCTGTTTTATTTTATTTAAGAATCTTATTTTATGTTTTATTTGCACTATTAGATGACAGCATTAACCTTGTGCTTGACTGATAAAGAAAGAAGTATGAATTAAGGCAGCAAATAGCAGAAATCAAGCTAATTTTCGGTGGTCTACTAAGAGTTTGGTAGCTTTGTACAGATTGCTCTTGTAATGTGTCTGAACATGGCTATACACCATCAGCATCTGACCTCTTTGCTGCTACACAAAACGCCATTCTCAACCCAATCCAGTGGTTGCCAGGGCCCTTTGAAATCTCACTGGTCACCCAAAAATCCTGAACTTTTATGTCATTCAGGCGAGCTATATCAATGTGGCCTGGTCATCTGTGTATTTTTCTGTAAGTTTGGGCTCCCCTCGGTTACATATACTGGGACAAGGAATGAAGTCCAGTTAAAAATCCTGACTGAGCTGTAATGGCAGCTTGACTTAACTGTGCGTGGAAACCGACTAACAGCCTTGATAAACATTTGTAAGGGAAAAAAAAGGAAAGAAAAGGTGCATATTTTGGGCAGTTTACCTGCTTTTTGTTCAATGTGTGTCAGTGCCTCAGTGGGTGTCTGTGTTTCTTTGGAGTACGACACCATCTCCCTCGGGACAAAGTCCACCTGTGTCATTTTGGACATGCCCAGCCTCACCGCTCCACGTCTACACACATACAGCATTGTGAAAATGAACACACACACACACAGAATTAAGTTGCATTGTAAAAACAAGAGTGCAGATCATATGTGGTGACATAAATAATGATGTATACACATACTAATAACACGTTTAGACAAATCTAAGATGAAACCACAAAAAACTGAATAAAGCTGGAAGACAAGCTAAAGGAGAGAGGAGGAGCAGTACCCCATGAGCTCAGAGTCGGAGTGGAGTTGCAGAGTAGAGGGGTCAGGATCCCAATGCAATGTCCTTAAACAGCCAAACCACCAAACGGTGTTAGTAAGAGAGAGAGAGACAGAACGGACAGAAAAAGAGAGAATGGAAGCAAACACAGAGGATGAGCCATGGAGAAGATGTTAAAGATGGGAAAGACGGGAACAGAGAGCAGAAAAGACAGAGAGAAGATGAAGAGAGTGCATGTTAATTAAGAAACATCAGCGTGCCGGTGAGAGGGCAAAAAGGAGACACGTCAAAACTTATCAAGTAAAATCCACCATGTTAACACAAACACATTTGGCATGCAGGAACAATCTACAATACATACAACCCCAAATTCCAATAAAGTTGAGAAGTTGTGTAAAACGTAAATAAAAACAGAACCCAATTATTTGCAAATCCTTTCCAGCCTATATTCAACTGAATATAAAACAAAGCCAAGATATTTAATGTTCAAACTGATTAACTTTGTTTTTTGCAAAAATACACACATTTTACGTTTGATGCTTGCCACATCTTCTGAAAAAGCTAAGACTGGGGAAACAAAAAGACTGGGAAATTAAGGAATGCTTATTAAACTGTGTGGAACAATCCACAGGTGGACAGGTTGGAAACAGGTGAGTTTCATGATTGGTTATAAAAGGAGCATCCTCAAAAGGCTCAATTGTTCACATTTAGGCATGGAGGATCACCACTTTTTGAACAACTACGAGGGCAAATAGTCCACAGTTTAAGAACAACAATTATCAAAATATATCTGCAAAAAAATTATGGATGTCATCGTCTTCAATCCATAATATCATCACGCAACACTGCATTAAAAACCAGGATCATTCTGCAAAGGATGTTACCACGCAGGCTCAGGAACACTTCAGAAAACCATTGTCAGTTAGGAACTGCTAGGAAACTGAAGTTGTTTATCAAGAAAGAATGGGAAAGAATTCCACCTACAAAGCTCCAAAAATTAGTGTCCTGAAAGGTGATGTAACACCATGGTTAACATGCCCTTGTCCCAGCTTTCTTAGTACATGTTGCAGGCATCAAATTAAAAATGAGTGAATATCTAAAAAAAAAAAACAGAAAAGTTTATCAGTTTGAACAATAAATATCTTGTCTGATGTGTATTCAGTTGGATATAGGTCAAAAAGAATTTACAAATCACTGTATTCTGTTTCTATTTACCTTTTATGAGACTTAAATTCAGTGGAATCTGGATTGTAAAAAAATGACAAAAAGTATTAAATCCCCATCTCTCTCTCCACCATGCACACTCTCACAGACCTTGGTCCAGCGTTTCCGTCCCCAGAATCTTGACTTCCTGCATCGCTGCCCACTGATTTGTTGGAGGGAGACATGGGGGCAGGGACTAGGTAGTGAAACAGACACGTATCTTCTGTTACTACCCTCAGGGGCTGAGCTGTGGGTGCATGTGTGTGTATGTGTGTTTGTCAGTGGATGAATGGGTGAGTGAGTGGGGGAGAAGGTGAGTGAGGGAGGGAAGAGGTATGAAAGAAGTGTCAATGAGTGAGTGAGTGTGTGAATGAGTTTGCATGCGATAAAGAGGACACACACAAAGAAAAGGACACACAAAGGGGAGAGAAGAGAGAATGAAAATAAATGGCAGGCAGGTTTAGGTGTCATGCAAAAAACAGTCATGTAAATGTTCAGTTTTTGGGTGAGGTGGTAGGAGGGGAAGTGACGGAAATTGAGCCAGACCACAAAGTTAGAACAGACTTTTATTAACATGACAAATAAGTCAAGCAAACGACCAGAAAACAATGGGAGATAAGTGAGGAGTAAAGGATAAAATACAGAGGCATGCTGGGGTTTAGAGTTTACCATGAGGCATGTCTGGGTTGATGCCAACACTCTGCAGCAGAGCCTCCGCCTCCCTCCTCTTTCTCTCCAGGTCAGAGTCTTCATGACCGCCAGAGGACCCGCCGCCCACCTCAGCACCTCGCTTGGAGTCTCCCTTCAAAAAAACAAAACAGGCTGAATGTGAAGCAGCAGTCTTGGGAGTTGTTAACACAACCGGGTTGTTGTTGTCCCACTCACATCCTTTTTCTTCTTCTCTTCTTCTTTTCGCTTCTTCTCCTCTCGAATCTGGGCGATCCGTTGTTTCTTCCTCTCTAGTTCTGCCTTCAACTCGCTCTTGTCAGACATCCTGGGGGACAAAAGATGTCACTGGATAAAGAGACTCTTCAGTAAATACTCCAGTCAAGCAGCTCAGGGGTTGTCCACATGGAGATGACTTCAGGCATATCCACACAAGATTTTAATAGTAAAGGCATTTGTTAACAGGTGCCCAAGAACAAACACTTTTGAAAACAGGTCCCGGAGTGGACAAATCTGAAAACACCAGCCTCGCATTTCTGTGTGGAAAATGAATACAGATAGCTTGAGAGACAATGACATCATAGCCTCACCTCTCCCTTAAACCTCATGTGCGAACCCTGACAACAATGGCGAATTACAGTGTCGGGCTCGTGCTGCAGAAGCCACTGGGCTTATTGTGGCTTTAACAGCAAAATCTTCTGCTCTTGATCACGACCACCATGATCAAAAAGAGGGCATGGAGAACAGCATACGCCAGTGTTTACTGCCATTTCTCATAATGTATGCACAGGCTCCATGTCTCTGATTTTAGTGTTTATCTGCAGCAGCGTTACAGCACCACCTACAGGCCTGGAATGTGTACAACAGTTTTTTCAGTGTTTTCATGTCGATGGACACATTTCTTGTAACGATGCTGTCTTTACAGAGAACATTTTCAATGCGAAAATTTCTCTTCACTCCTTGTGAGTATAGTTTACATACAGTGATGAGAAAGTATTTAAACCCCCTGTTAGAGCCTACAGGTGGATGCTCGGATTGTAGAGGGTTTAAAGCAAGAACCCAGTACTGATGCTGGGCAGAGTTAGCAGAGGCATAGTAGAAATCTCATAGCTTAGTGAGACCATATTGTGGTTTTCCAGTTTGATTTGCCCTTTGGGCTATATCCATACATAGGTGAGTATCCTTGAAAACATAGCTTTATGCAAACAAAGTCAACCAGTCAAGGCGAACTGGGCCCCTGTGGTGAACGGGGGCCTAAAGTAACAGAAGCACCAACAGAGTGTCTCAGACAGAGTAAGCATGGAGGTGGATCAGGGGCACTCAGAATGTGAATACTAGAAGGTATTTGAGACATTTGTAATTGTGATAAGACTCTAGCTGTCATAAAATCAAATCAATGGTCCCCAGCTAAGGCAAAATCTGAACTCTTTAACTCAATCCCTAATTTGGAGGATGTCATGTTGTTGAATGTGAAATCAGTGCTGTTAAAGTTGTCTGCCTGAGCTAGCAGGTGTTTCCCTTTTGGTTATGACTCATTCAAACTCAGTACATTTTACTGACCTGAGTTATGACTTTTGTTTTGTATTCTTCAATTGCTTTAATTACTCTGAATCTCTGTCAAATTTACTGCATAATCCATCACTAATCTATCAATCAGTACCACTTTAAGAAAGAAGCTTTTAAGATCATCCATTACACATTAGATAATCTACAAAGCAACACAAAATGTCTTTTTATTGTAAAAGTTGTGCTCAGACTTGTGACCTAGAAATAATCAGCATGCAAACTCACAAATTCCCAAAGTAAGGCTGGGCAATATGTTGAGTTTTTAGGATAAAATGTTGTTCTTTTAAATGAGATATAGCAAAACAATATTGTGTAAACTGATGATAATTTGGGAAAATAAAGCCAGGGTTAATGCTCAGTTCTCAGCAAGAACCACTACTCAGCAACAACACCGATACGTTTCCTGTCGAGCCTTTGTTAGGGAATGTAATAATTTTTATTTTGTTTAAGTAGCATACATATTATAAGTTTTAAGAGAAAAAGAAATAATACTGATACCTGCTTAATACAAAGGCAGAAAACAGGGGAAGAATATTCATAGACACCACATGGGGGTCATTTATTGTTTTTAATAATCAAATATTGCTGAAAATTCCTACAAGATGTCCAGTTTGCACAAATACTTAGGCTACATCTGTTCAAATGAGTGGAATTTCCCTTGCTCCACACAAATTCAGCACATTTTCCTAATTGTTGCTAATGTTTAGACAGTCCTCTCTTTTTTGGTGGAAACATGGTTGGTGATCATGCAGTTTCTTACTGTTTGATAACACTGATCATTTCAATAAAATGATATTTTATCATTTGAAAACATATGGTATTAAAGTTTACTCATTCTGAAATGGACACATTCAAATATCACTTTTTTTTTTTTTTTACATTTTTCCTGCTCTTATCTTGTATAAACTCTGTTTTAGAAGATGAATACGAGAGATAGAGAGATGTGCAAAAATTCAATATGGTGCACCCCTTGATAAAACTTAAACTTCTTACGCAGTATTTTATCATATTTCTGCAGGTACTCTCTGCTTTCTTACTTAAATCAGGCTGATTCTAGCGTCCAAATTGTCAGCAGCAAACCTTGTCACTCAGATCAAGTGATGTAATTACAGACCATTGAGCAGAACACTTCAAACGCAATTCAGCATTATTTGAGAGTCTTAACAAAACGTACTGCGAATGAGTATGGTCAAAAGAGCAGAGAAACAAAAAATAATTGAACGAGGTAAGGTGTAGTGCTGGTGCTTGTGGGTGTGAGCATAAAAGGGTTTGAGGAAGGTGAGCCCAATGAGCACGTTTACAAAGGTTATATAGAACTACAGGTGTAATTAGTGCACCAAAATATTGTGATATTTTGCATCAAATACTGGGTTGATATTTTTAAAGTGCAATATTAATGTTTTTTTTGCTAAGTTTTTTCATTTTATAGAAATCTGCAACATATATTCTGCAGTCAGAGGGGCATTTAGCCATTTGATGGTTCATGTCTTTGTTACATTTGCTATTATTTCTGTCACTGGAACAGACAAGACAACAAAGTTAATCCATGTTGCAGGAACCATACTGGAAATATACATATCAACAATTACAGAATTTTTTTCATATTGTGGGTGCTTAATATGACATCAATGACAAAACAGACTCTTTAGTAAAGCAATTGTGATATATTGCCTGATCATTGTATCAAAACATATGATTTTGCATCAATACCCCTGTACCACAATGCATACTGTAGTGTCTGATTCGTGCCAATACATGTCCTGAAAATTATTACATAAACTTAAAGTAAAAGGGGTCTGCAGGTCACCTCCATCACTGAGGTATAGAGTAATTCAGTGGAGGACACTCATTGCATGGACAGATCTAGTCAAGCTAAGGTTCCAGCTTAATTTAGGTCCTTGTCAACATATTTTCTTTACAATGCAGAAAATGTGAAAATGCTTATCTGCATTTTTTGATGATAACAAAGAAAAACAGCATAATGGATGCTGGTTTAGGAAAATTGTTATACTCTGCCTACCTAATGTAAACCACTCCTGTATATTACTATATTTTATAGTTTGATTATTGCATCTTTTGCCCGCCTTACTGTTGCCCTAATCTCTATGTAGGCTTGTCTTTGTCGGTTCTGACTTCTAACTTAATAATAGCTTGTACAAATTCTTTTTCAGCTTTATATTTATCTAAAAATGTACTTCTTATTTTTCTATGCTACTTGCACATGTATATATCCTGTACTCAGGAGTTAAGTTAACCAGAGTAAAATGCCTTGTGTGCCTAGCATAACTGGCCAATGCAGCTGATTCTGATTCTAGTTCTGGATGTCTTGAACGTCTCCTTTTGTCACCCTTGATATCCAAATCATTAAAAAATAACCAATAACTTCTCAAAGTTTGTAAATCTGGCACAGAGATATCAGTTCCTAATTCTCACAGAAAAATACATATTTTAGGACATAATTGATGTGTTGCCATTTAAAAAAAATGTAGGTGTTTTATTTGGCCCAAATTTCCCAGCCCTAAGCCCAAGACTAATCTTTAAACCACTATCTAGTAGAGTTTGACAGAGTAGCCCTGGGCCTGTCATACTCTCAACATGTGAACCCAGGCCAGCTGTTTTCTCAACAAAGTCCTCTTTATTCTCTTTATCTGCATTTTTCATAGTGATACGAGTCCCTGTACACTGCTGACAGGCCATTACATCAAAAAAAGCAAGTTATAAGATTCATACCACAGAAATAATAAATCTATTTGTGTATTTTCTCCTTGAAGTATTTTAATGTGGTATGTCTCACTTTTCTACATGTATGAAAAATGTCATAACTAGCAGCTTTAGGAATGTTGCAGCCAGGATGAAATAGTGTAGTAACACTTGTAACAAACTGTTTGTGTGGTCATGATATTTGTCTGTCCATAACAACAAAACAGAACATAAAAAGCCTCAAACCCACTCCACCCACCGTCAAAATGACTGCTGAAAAAACGCTCATCTACCTTTTGTGCTATTTTAACCTCCTTTTTCTTCGCAATACCTTTTCAAATTTAAAGAAAATTATAATTCGCATGGTTTTCTAGAGGTTCAAAAATATTCAGTTGTCAAAATGTCTTTCTGCTCCCCCGGACGGCCCCGCTGTCCGCACAGAGATCGAGCTTATCCGCGTTAGCATGCTAATCTCCATGGCACCCGGCGGCCTGCTGTTCTCATAAGAGACTAACGGAGCATCGGAAACCAACGCCCGACCCTCCTCACTCTGCCGACCAGCCAACACAGACCTTTAACAGCGGCGTAAATATGAAGGTTAATGACAAACCTGAAGTCAAATGATGGATTTTAGCAGACAGGCGACGGAAGAATCCAGTTTTGTTAGGGTTAAGTCTACAAAGAAGTGATGATGGTGGAGACTGATGATGCTGGAAGAGAGACAGTACTTCACTCCGCTATGCTCCTCTTCCTCTGTGGTTGGTTGGGAAGCATGGGAATAGAGCGATACCGCCCCCTGCTGGTAGAACATCACTGGAACTCAGGGATGGACCACTTTGAGGACCATGGGAACGCGTCAATAATGTGTTACTTTCAGCAGGTTCTTGCTGGGGCACCACCAAAATCGTCCCATCAGCTGAGTTATCAGCAAAATGTAGACTTTCATCTCACAAGGTTAACAAATTCTGAAAAAAAAGAACTCCTGGATATGCATCCAGATTCAGATCACCACCAAAATTTAAATATTTCTTCCATGTGCCATGACATGACATGGCCAACATTACCTTAATATTTTATCAAAATCTGTTGAGGATTTTTTGGTTGTTAGTGACAATGTGGAAAACTGCCCTATTTTGTCACGTTAAATCCTTTAAAAAGAATCTGGTATCTTCAACCGGATTCAAATTACCATCAGAATCCAATAACTTCTTTCTTGTGCTATCACCAACATTTCCTGCAAATTATATCAAAATCCCTTTGTAACTTTTTGAGTTATTGTGTACACAAGCTAATAAAGTAACTAACTAACTAACTAACTAACTAACTAACTAACACCAGAAACATAAACAGAATGTAAGAGTAAGATAGTTTCTGGTGTTAGTTAGTTAGAAAAAGGAGATTTCTTTTTATGCAGATGATGCACTTTGATGTTCATCCAATTGTGTGTCTTCTGCCCCAGGTGTTATATAGATAATTAATGAATTTAAAGTGTTTTCTAGATGTAGAGTGAACCATGGAAATCTTTGGCCTTACCCTCAGGGAACTTGAGTTGCTCTGATTTATCAAAATATAGCCCTTTCATGTGTCTCCTGATGGTTTGGGCATTCAGATGTCTTGTCATTTTGATAAATTGGTTAAAAAATGAATTAAGACCTTGTGGTGAGTGACATAAGAAAAGATCTGCAAATATGGATGCCTTTGTCTGTGTCATTACTTGGCTGGTTTGCTATTATAAAGATAAATGTCCTCCCAAGACTATTATATCCATGCTGATGTTACCTAATTATGTCCCAGTCAAGTTTTTCCAAATTGCTCCATAGTGTGATTTGTAAATTTGTGTGGGAGAGGAAACGCCCAAGGTTTAAATTGGAGAAATTGTTGTTACCAGGTGGATTAGCAGTACTAAACATAATATACTATTACTGGGCCACAAAAGTGACATATGACTGAATGGATGAAAAAATGAGGCCAACTCTGCATTTCTGGATTTGGAAAATATTGGATGTGAAACCCTTTATGCCATTTTAAACAATGCAATGTTAACACTGGGAATAAAGGACAAAACATGAAATCAAGTATGTAAAGATTTTGCTGATTTCAACACAATACTCCTTTTCTGCAGCATTTCATGGAATCTTGATTTTTGTTTTTGTTCTTGTTTTTATTACAAATGTAATTTTCATGCGTCTATTGTTGAATCTGCATTGATTGTTTTTGTGTTTTGTAATTATAATAAAGGGGAAAAGGGTTTGTTAGCGGATTAACAGGTGAGTGATAGTCGAAAATGATCCCCTTTTTTTTATTCCAGTCAATGAGATAATAAAATAATAGGCAATAGATTAGGAGATAGTTTTTATTATTTTAAAATGTGTGTGGAAATGTCCCAGAATGACTTAAAAAACTGACAACACAAAATCACACTTCAATAAATTCATCACTATTTCATGTTTTTAATTGTTTTATTCTTTATAAAAGTTTGTTGTGCATTTCATATGAACAACCAAACAAGCACACAGCAAAGTCACAGAGAGGTTCATTATGTGAAACAATATGGTATAAAACATTTAACTCATTCATAAAACTTTATGTGGTTTGAATTTTACTCTTTTGTAATTTTGTACAAGTCCTGCCATGATATGTCATTATACCATTATGAAAGCATTATCTTTGTGGCCTGGTGTTTCTACTCCTCAGCAGCCGGGTCGACATAGTTATAGGGGTCATAGAGGTCACGTTTAAAATCATAAGGATCAAAGAAAGGGTAGAGGGGTTTCTGGGTGGCTTCAGCCGCAGGTGGGGCACTCTCCTCCACTTTAGCGACCTCCTCCACTTTAGCGACCTCCTCCACTTTAGCGACTTCCTCTTTCTCTACTTTTTCCTCAGCTGGTGCCTCTGGGGCTTTTTCCAGGATAGGGCGTGGCGGGTGATCAATGAGGCAGTCAGGGTCCCAGTATGGGTCGCAGTCGTACTCCATACCTTTAAAAATGATTGGGGGAGGAGGAGGAGGTGGGTCTGTCTTTTTGGGAGCTGGAGGAGCAGGAGGAGGCAGAGTTGGTTTGGGAGGAGGAGCAGCTTTTATCTCCTCCTCTGATTTGGGCCTGCAGGCAGGGTTGTGGCGTGGGTCACACAGGACTGGGACAGCCCCAGTGGGCAGGTAGACGATCTGAGGTTTGCACAGAGGGTCCTTGGGATGACACAGATAGATCTTCTGAGCATTCAATAGAGGGTCTGGGGTAGGAGCAGGGGTGGTGGGAGCAACGGTGGTGGGTGGCAGGGTGGTAGGTGCTTCAGTGGTGGTCTGTACACCTAAGACACTCTGGTAACTGGAGGCATCAGCGCCATAAGTCACCTCCAGGTGACGCATCTGCTGATACAACATGCGGAGCCTGTCGATCTCATAGATCTAACAGGGAAAAGACAGACAAACCACAGAGGAAAATATTTCTGTTTGAATAGAGTAAACCAAGAAGACTGACATAATGTAAATGTCAAATCAAGCTCAACTTACCCCTTCAATGTGTCCAATACTGTTGTAGAAGCGGTAATACGACTGAAAATCAGGGTTTCCTCTGTACCACTTTGGGTCAGCATTTCTCTTTGGTCGAGAATTAGTCAAGAAATCATGAGCCTGAGCTGAGCCAATGCTGACTGAGCCTGCTGTGAAGAAATATAAAGTCAGAGAAAAATGTGAAATGTCTTTTTACAACTACATTTAAACTTGAAAGATGTTTTCTGCGCTAATCAGTAACTAAAAGAAGCTGTTAGTTTCCAATATTAGCAGTAGTATGTAGTGTATGTTACCTCCAGGATTTTTTACTTTCATCAGGGATGTTGCTTCTAGCATACCTGCAGAAGGACAAAAATAAAAACCCATAAGTCTGCACAGTATTCAAGAGCAACCACACAAGGCATTAAACATTTCACTAGGAATTGTTTATGTCCTCCATGTGAGTTATTAAAAAAAAAAAGATTGATTTGGAGAATTTAGATACTGACCTGGCATTAACAGCAGGTAACATAGTGCCCTCATCAAGGACACTTGGGAAATCATTGTCCACATCTGCAATTGCAATTTCACACACAAATACTATCATTTTTTCATACTGTCTCAAAACTTTAATCCAGTAATTCTTGCATCTAGAAGTCTGTAGATATAAGGGCAAATTCATCCACCGTATCATTGTCCAAAACATTGATACCAGTTTGACATTTTTCTGGCAAAAAAAGACAACAAACCACCATTGTAACAAATCCACATACAAATACTATTTTGTCTGCCAGTTTTCCTTACTCTCAACTAACAATAAATGTCATTTGCTCCTTTTAAAAGTCCTTTTTGTGAACATCATACTTTAAATCACCATTTAACCTTCACCTCTAAAACTGGTCATAGATACCCCTCTTTTGGTATTTTGAACCTTATGACAAGAAAACTGATTTTAAAAAATGCCATAAACAGGAAGAGCACAGATGCCTTTTGTATGTGGTACCTACTGAAAAGACAAACTACTCACCTGTTGTTGCATCTCCTCAGTCCTGGTGTAATCTGCTGCACAAAATAACTGTTCATAAATACTGCTGCTAATGCTGGAGCCTCTCCATTGGCTATTGAACCACACGTAAGCATTACTCCACCCCTCTTGCACTTTCTGTTCAGACGTGGAAGAGCTCATTAGCTCACTGAGCATAAACCAGCAGTAAAAAGACAAACTTCAAACAAAATGTGACTCCTTGTAAAGCAACAAGAAACAGGACTGAAACAGCAGGGCACCCACTGGGTGCCATTTCCTTATGTCTTTGTATGGGTGTTACAGTCCTTGATAAATTTATGAAAGTATATGCAACTAATGCACTCAAAGCCCACACTTTCCGTTTTGTAAAACATGTAAGCTTATAACCATGTTTTTAAATTGTATTTCAATTAGTTTTTCTCTACAAATATGCAAACTATAGCAACATGAACCCTGTTACAGTAGCCTAATTATTGACAAAACGTGCCCCTCAGGTAAAAATGAACCTCTGTCCCAAAACAGCTGGATATGTCCTTTTAACTCCGGTCTTAGCCAGCCAAAAAATAGAGGGGGAGCGGCGTCAACTACTGTTTAAGTCCCCAAGAAATATGCAGGAATTATGGGCTAGCTTGTCTTGACACCCAGTCAATGTAAAACAGTTTGAGAAGTGTTATTCTAAGACTACAACAAACTTTGCAGACACATAATAAAGATATCAGAGATTAGATGGGCATATTCAAGTGTAATAACCATGGACCATTGAAGCTTCTATCTATCTATCTATCTAGCTATCTATCTATTAAAATATTTTCTTTACAGTACTCAGGTTCATAAATTCAATTGAATGACTAGACTTGTGTTAAAAACCCTTTTAGCCTTCACATACTGAGTACCCCTGATCCATCTGTGTTCTCACTCTGTCTGATAAGCTCTATCAGAGTTTCTACATCTTAAAGGCCCCCCTTCCCACTGGGGGCCAGTCTACTCTGATTGGCTGACTAATCTATTCTGTCTTAATTGGTTAGTTTAGCACTGCTCAGTGCCATGTTTTCAACAGCTCTTCATTCATTCTACAGTCTCTGCTCTGCAATGAGCGTGCTCATTTGAGCCAATGGGCTTAAACTGCAGATGTAACAGTGGTATGGAGTCACACTGGTAGGTCCATTTAGAGGGAGTGGGGAGGCAAGCCATTTTAGACAGCCATTGACCTTGTAAAGAGGGGGAAAGGATGTAGTCGAGAAGCCACTGACTTTTGTCTTGTGCATAGAGGTACTATATTACAGTGTGGAGACATGTTAAACACAATAAGGGGCTTGTAGACCTCAAATGAAAATGTGGGCTCCTTAACATGCAAGTTAGCTTGCTATAGCAATAGATATTTATTCAAAAGCAAGGCAACTGGACTGTGTAGAGTTTGTTGGGAAGGCGTTTCACTTCTCATCCAAGAAGCTTCTTCAGTTCCAAATGGCTGGTGCTGGAAGCAGATATTTATCTTGCTAACTATCTGCTTCCAGCACCTGCCATTTGGAACTGAAGAAGCTTCTTGGATGAGAAGTGAAACGTCTTCCCAACAAACTCTACACAGTCCAGTTGCCTTGCTTTTGAATAAATGACCATGACCTGGATGATTGAGAATCTACACAGACGTACAGCAATAGATACTTAGCTTAATGTTTCTAAAATTATTACTGAAGCTTAAAAATGTATTTTCTGTGAAGCTAATGGTTTTGTTGCACAAATGCTAGCAACAAACAAATATTAGTATTCAAAGGTAGGATGAAAGTATTAGAAAATGTCAAGTAAGACATTTTTTTTCTGTAAAATTTGACATTTCTTCAGATACTCTCTTTTTTCACGAGAGTTTGTATGTGCCATAAAGGGTTGGTTATGGTAATAGGCACAAAGATACAACAATTGTCATGGCATCCATAGCTCACCAAGATAGGCTGCTGCTTTGAAAAGAACTCCTTTACATATTGACGTAATCTTTTTTTACAAGTCTTTCCATTTTCCTAATGCCTTCCTGACTGCTCGGTGATTGTCATTTCAACAGTGAAGCAAGCTCTGTTCTTCAAACCAGCAGATTTAAGGCTGCGATCAAAGGGTGCCAGAAGGAGACAGGCAGTCTATAGGGGCGCTACCAGGTGGCTAATGGTTAACATAATACTGTAATTGCTCTGTGACAGGACAAAAAATGGAAGGGTATGGGTACTTCTGACTCTCAAATGATACACATCTACTCAACATGTACGCTGAGACAACAAGACGCCATGAAGAATAAATCAATCAGCTTTACAGAGAGCTTAAGAACAGCAAAAAAATAAATTCCAACAATCACTGCGATGATCCTAAATCAGCCTGCTGGTCACATGGCATATAAATCCTTTTTAACTGAATGACAACAGATGACGTGTACTCATTCTAAATGTCATGAAAATGAGTAATTTCAGGAAATCATCTTGTTGCTCTCTATGCTTTTTTCAGAGCAGAACACTGATGACAGAAACCACAGAATAGCTGGATTACAGTAATGTTCAGCAGCTTTTCTTGCACAACTCAAACACCACCTCAAGGGTGTCAATTATAGTAAGTAGTGCCCCTCTGATCTTTGAGTGAAATTACACCTTGTCCTTTAGCTCTCTGCAGGACAACACTAGGATCCACTCCAGAGTGATGTTTTCAGCTCTGTGACCATCATTCCAGCACTATAGTACCTCTTTGTTCTTCTTTAAAAGATTATAAAACAGGTTCTGATTCACTATGTTTAATTTCTGATCCACAGCCAGAGTAATGTGGCATATTTTAGTAAATGTTGTTCACAGTTTACATGGTGTTATACTTGGATGACATTTTTTTAATAACTGAGAAAAACATGCAGATCACAAGACAAATTGGTTGAAAACAACCCATAGAAAATTCTGTTTGGCTGGCGGGCCATGATTCAGCTTTCTCATAAAGAGCTTTAGAAACACAGTTGTAGCTTTACTACATCTGGATGTGTTGGTTTCGCGATTTTTCTGCACGAAGGGGAGCACCTGGCAGCCCAAGGGCCACATATAGCTGTCCTACTCGTTCAATGGGGCTTACAAGTCAATTTCAAGCGTAAAGACACTACTTACAAGACGTGAAAAAAATCTGCAGTTAAGACATGAATCATTCTATTTCCAAACTAATCTTTGATACTGCTCTGATTGTTCTTTGGGAGAAATTTGAGATACATTAGTTTGTGACTGTTTCTGTGCTTTACAAAATGCATTTAAAGAAACTATCAGCAGAAAGAAATTAAAATGAGTACAAACTATACAAAAATTATCATTATATGCGAACACATATTGCATTAGAAATAGTTAAATTGAATTGAACTCTGTGTTTAGCTGATGAAATTAATCACTTGAGTTCAATTATAAATGCTGCAGACAGTGCATCTACTATCAGAGTCTCTCAGTAGTGGAATGATCCCTCTGCCCCTGTGAGAATCTGATATTTTTGCTGATTTGGTGCCACCTGTGTACAAAATTATACATACGATCTTTGCTGATTTGTTCTGTTTATGACAATCAGATGCATCACACTGTACATTTTTATGTGCCAAAAAGAAAAAAAACTTTTTTGTGTGATGTACAATATCTCTTCTCAACACAGTGATCTTAAGCATTAAGACTGACCAGACATCCATATTTATGTAATATTTTTACAACCAGATAATAACTCTAATCATAGTTACACACAATAAGTCCTATTTCTATCATTGTCATTATATGTGCTTTTGCAATAAACATCGCAAGGATTTGGATTTATTGTATCAAATAAGAAAACAATTGTTTTATTTAAACAATATACCTATTACTTCGAATTTTTTTCATGTCCTCACAATGTTTTATTTCGTCAGATAAGAATTAGGACAGCTTTTGGCAATTTTTGGAGTAATTTTTGCTAATTTTGTGAATTTATATAAATCATCACGATGTGTACAGATGTAACATCAACAAACAGAACTGGAGAAAACTTGGATCCAATTTTAAATATTTTAGGGGTAATAAAGTTGTTTGTCGATTTTTATTGGAAATTAGAAGATAGGCCAGCAAATAATCATGGGCAGACAGAGAATAAACCTCAGTACGTGTTCAAGATGTTATTCTGTATGGATATGGTGTGTCTTGAGATCTTTGCCTAATTGTAGGTGTGCCATGGGCAAAAAATAGTTGAAAATCCCTGATTTAGAGATACCTTCTGCTGTGCTTAATAAAGATCTTCTTCTAAATGTTAGATCCCTCTGAGGGCACATACTGAATCTTTCTTTAAATTTATCAATGATAGAATTAAATTAGACTGCATTTATCGTCTCAGTTTTTAGTTATTTTATTACTTCAGCAAGTTATTTGGACAATGATATCCTTTCATGGGCCCTTGTGATGGTGACGTCATGTTAAACTGCTACTTCCACATTTGTCCACTAGACGGCAAAGTACACGACACCGGAACATTCAGCCTGTTATGTCAGTTCCTCCGAGGATGTCGAAGTTTGTAGTTCCTGTGCAGTTGACCTGTCAGCGTTGTAGTACAAGCTGTCACTGCTGAAATTAAGTAACCCTGTCGGGACGGGGCAGTTTTCCGCCATCGGCACCGCGAGCGCGAGAGTGTCCTTCAGCCGGGACAGTCCGTCGGTGACGTTCTTTCTGCTGCGAGCTCACGAGCAAGCTAACGGCCACTGTTAGCCAACTGCCAAACAAGCTGGACTGCTAGCCTGTTAGCTGCCAGTCGACGGCAGACTGAAGTGTTAGCTGGCTTTTTGCTGTCTGCTAGCCGAGTACTGGGCGAGGAAGCCGCCCACTCCTGCAAAGCAGCACTCAGGACAAAAGAGTAATCGGTAGGTAAACAGAAACTTGGCTGATGTTAGCAGTTTAACATTAGCTGATGCAAGTAGCCGAGGTAGTTAGCATATTGGTTTTAAAGCAGTTTGCCAGCGTGCCGGGGGCTGGAGGAGAGAGCAGTACAAGAGGTCTACGTAATCTAACAACTCCGCTGTCAGCTGTCTTACTCTGTGGTCTGCAATTAATTATGCTTCAAATATCCTCTTAAACTGTTCTTAAGGTTGTGCATAGGTGACATGCTAAATTTGATAAAGGGCAGACAGTGGGAACATTTTGTGAAATGCAGCTGGAGTCTGGGGTTCCCAAACTGTGGCCTGCGGACCAACAAGGCTCCTGAAAAAGCGACCCAACATCAAACTAGACTTTTGTCCTTGAGTGTGAAGGATTATTTAATGCAGAAACAGGATGCATGATCCTCTTTTGCCAAGGATTTTAGCATTGTGTGGTATTGGAAAAGTTTGTTCCTTTAACCCTTGAAATTCATATACAGCTCCAGCTAGCAAAATCAGCTATTTAGTCAGTAATTAGCTGCAGCTCATAACTGTTCTTAGCCAGATTTGTCATTTAATTAATTCATTGATATTGCAAACATTTTTCTTCTGTAGATGTCTGTGATTGCTGCTCTTGTGTCTCAAATGATTGTAAATTGAAGACTATTTATTTAATCAGTGTGAACCAACCCTTCCCAATAAAAGAACTCTCTAATACTAACAGAGAAAACCACACCCACCCGCTCAAACTCACAGAGAAAAAACTAACATATTTAGTTCATCACGACTAATGAATTTTAACCAGTGTTTAGGTCAGATAATAATTCTTAAATTTACTAGAGTAATAAAAGCAGATGTGAAAAATCACAATTTTAGTTTCAATCTCATCCTTATTTAAGGTTTACAGTTACATGCAGTTATATTTTGAGGCATTTATTTGAATAAAAAATGCATCAAACCTTCTGTGACAATGAAAATTTACACTTGCATTTAACAAATAAATTTATTCCAAAACACATGAAAAGTTCAAAATTTCTTTGTAAACACTCACTTAAAGCTGGACCCATGTAAGCATGTTTTAGCTGTCTGTTTTGCTCATTCTGAAAAGCAGTCAGAGAAAGACATGAGATCTACTTGAATTGTCCTAAATATGTACGAGTCAATCATGACATATAAGCTGTTGACCGCCTAAATAAACCAAAGAGGCTACAGACTAAAACTTTTCCCCATTTTTGCATTTTGGAGACACTCTCTTGTGTAAGAAATTTGCAGTATATACCTTGAGCTAGTGTAGCAAAGCATCTGGTTCTACAGGACTTGACTCTGTCCTTTTGTTGCCTGCTTATTATAGTAGCCTGCTCCAGTTATGAGACATATGCGGCTCTTGTAAATCTTCTCTGTCAGTGTGTGAGAGCCCTTCAGGGCTTCACACCCTCGCTGCTCAGCTGTTACTAAGAGAAAGATGAAGAGGGCTGCACTTACAAGCCTCCAGTGTTAAATCAGGTATCTGTCACAACTGGGACTGCATTGCATTGCCTGTACTGAGTCACGCTTTCATAACTGGTGACACAGCAGCTCAAGTCCTGCCACGAGCTGGCAAGAAATAATCACAATCTGAAAAGGTGGTCTAGTTAGAAATGAAGGACTCTCCCTTTAATGACCTGTTGCTTCATTTTAGGTGGCGTGATGGAATGTGAGGAATGGGGCAGAGCTTTAACCCATAACACAGGAACCCTTGTAATAGGATATTGGCAGGAGTTTCCTTTGTCCCAGCCTTTTTTTTATAGAGGTGGCTGGCACATAATTACTGTGGAGGGGCTTTCAAAAACTCTGACACTGTTTTAGTAAATATAATTTGCGGCATTGAAGATCTTAATGAAGCTCCAGTCTTGTTCCTTTTGAAAACACATGACACTTTAAGCCTTCTACAGAAATAGTCAATGATAGCTCTCTCATCTGTTCCAGTAATTTTTTTTAATCATTTATTGATAGTTAGTCTTCTTATCCAAGATTTCAATTTCATGTCCCCCCTCCCTCAGACCGAAGAAGTTAAGTGGGAAAGTCTTGATTTTTCTAACTACATCCAAACATGTAAATACTAATTTCTTCTTTATGAATTAATGTGCAACCACAGAAATCATTGTGTTTGTCATTGTTGTATTCATAAATTACAATAAATATTATGTAGTGATGCAAGATATTATCTGCTTAGATGTCTGTATCATCAGATAATGGCTTAAAAAGGCAAATATCGGTATCTGCGGTTATTACAAATTCTGCACATATTTACAACAGATATTTCAGCCATACATATCGAGGGTATATGTCGTCTACATTGGCTGAGATATCAGCAAACGTATTAATGCACCAAAATGCTCAACCTCATTTGCACTTACTGTCTACATTATGACACCAACAGTATACATTTTGGAGAGTAAAATGATGCTTTCCTTTTTTCACATCTATTTCTAGGGCAAATAAAATGCTACAGAATATATTTAGTTAGGTGAAGACTGCATACTTGGTCCAAAAAATAACAGTATAGGTATCGATATCTGCAATAATAAGTTCAGAAACATCAGCATATCTGATATCAACAAAAATCCAATATTGTTCATCCCTAGAATTATGTCCCACATTCTATCTTAAAAAGAAAAAAACAACTTGGTGACAGATCATATGACTATTTCTTTTAAAATAAAAATAAAAATAAAAATATTCCAGAGTCACAAATTGAAGATCACAAATTAACATTTTTCCACATTAAAACATTAACCAAAAACACGCTAATTTAAAATCCGACCTCTAATATAGCAAATAGCCAATCACAGTGCAGAATTCTGGACTGGCATATGGGGTGGCCAATTAAAATTCTCGGGGGGCCCATGCGTCAGTTTTGCTGTGTTCCATTAACATCGGAACTAGGAAGAGGGAAGTGGGAATGATGTCATCTCTGAGTTATCAGCGTTCCAGTTACGAAGTCGGAAAAACCCGCCGATCTAGCAGGCTATTTCTAGCCGTTGTGTTAGCCGTTGTTAGCATGCCTTGCATTGTAGTTCACAAATACCACATGAAGAATGTAAATAACACTATGGCAGCATTTCCATAAATATAAGTTGAACAATACTATGTATATGGCTGATTTAGTGCGACAAAAACGAGTCAGAAGTGTTAACAAAGAGAATCTTACAGGAGCTTAATAACTGTTTACACTGGGGGCAGCCATCTTCGATCGTCAGCTCAGGGGTGGTGAGGATCCCCCAAGTTCCCAGTAGGAAATTCCGACCTTGGGGGGCGTTCCAGTTGAAATTTTCCACTCGGAACTCGGAAATCCCGACTTCCCAGTACAACTGGAACACACCATTTGGCCATGTTCCTGCCCAGACAAGTCATGCTTCCCTGAGGAGTGGCTGCACCCCACTGTTTGAGAAACACTGTGAGCAGCTTTGACATGCAAAGGTCCCAAAGAGGGCTCGTGAATTAAAGGAGCATCCACTGTTAGTGCGTGAGTGCATGTTGCTGTTCCATGGTCAAATCATGAAGTCTATGATGCAGACTTTTTGACTGCAAGTTACACACTTTGTGTAAGTCTACATGTCTGTCTGCAGACTTTTCTACTCACCCCCCCCACAGTTCATTTGCAAAATACTGAAGTGAAGGCTGTGATTGTCCATCTCCTTGTTAAATAAACATAAATGGTCATATATTAAGGCAGTATTGTTAAAACAATGATGGAAAAGCTTTTGATGAAAGTGAAAATTGCTTGCTTATTTATTTAGTGTTTTTTTTAACCCATTTGAGAAGTTACCTGTACTTTTCTGTCAAATATTCATGAAGTATTAATATTTATGATTTTTACTTTTGATACTGTGCTGAAATATATTGATATTTCAATTAAAAAAAAACTCATTCAGCTTTCTTCCTTACTTTTTAGTCTTCCAGGGGATGTGTGATGTCCCATATGTGTGTCCCATCATCGTTTTTTAAGGATTTTAAGCCCTTGTGGATTCACAACATGCCCGCACGCACACCTGCAGCCATAAAAGTCCAGAAGAGCTCAGTGCTTAGGCTTTAGGTCGGAGAGTGGGACTGGGCATAACTTGCAGGGTAACAGGAAGGTCATCTGGTGGGCTCTTATATTCAGAACAAAGTCATCTGGAGTCTTGGTGATGGAGATTAGTCTCTCAAAGCCAGATGTGAATTTAACTTACTTTTGGTCAAACTGAATAGAAACCATTAGCTCTCATTTTAAGGACTTCCATTAGATCTTTGTTACGCTCTCTCCACTGACCTGTGATCATCTCAGAGGTCATTTTCTCTGTTAAAAGCAAACAGGTTTATGTATCAACAGGTGGTGTTTGCTGGATTTTCAGATGACCTCTTGATGTTAGTGAAATATTCTTGTGTTTTTTTCAGTGAGCAGCTGTGCTTCATTAAGCTGACACACACTGTGTTCTCACTCTGTCACTGTTACTATGCCAAAGTTGACTCGGTATATGTCATCTGCCATACCCTGCTGTCTAGATTTACAGTCTGTCCGCACTGTATGCTATATCTCACTTAATATGCTTATGTAACATAGCCTTCACTTCCAGAATGTGGCCATATGTTACAGAGTGGAAATAAATGTATGCATCAGAGCAGTCCTGTGAGTTATACTAGAGGAGGTCAAAGAAGTGCACAATGTGTATGAACTGAAGTGTGTTTTAACCACCTTTACTTTATCACAGATGGAGGCTCAGAGCTCCAGTGGACTGCTGCTGTCCAGAAAAAGGAGAAGAGAAGGCTCCAATGGGGAGACCGAGGAGGGAGAAAGGCTTGGGAAAATCCCCAGATGTACCGTGGTGAGTCAGCTGTGTGCTTGAGCTGTCATTGAGCAGTGTATTAATACAGCACTTTCTACAGGCTTTGAGGATGCCCAAGTACCCTAATGGCCCTTTTCCATCAGCACGTCTTAGCCCTACTCTTCTCGGCTCGGCTTTCCCCGACTCTACCCGGCTCTACTCTACTCGCATTGTGCTGCTTTTCCACCAGCCTGGTTCCCTGCCCAGCGGGGGCGCGGTCGCCATAAAACAGCTGGGCGACACTGCCTTCATGTCATTTTGAGCGCGACACAACAATTAGGGGTGTCCTGATACAACTTTTTCACCTCCGATACGATACCGATATTGATCCGATACGATATCAGCAGGAATCATACATACTTTTATTACTTATTTTGTAGTATGGACTGTAAGAAAAGGCTTGATCAAGTGAGATTACTCAAACAGAGAACAGTAGTCAGCAAAAGTAGGTATTAGGGCTGAATGATTTATCGTTTTCAGATCGAAATCGCAATTTCAGACAAGGCAATTTTGGGATCGCCAAAGCTGCAATTTTTTGCAGCCCTCCTGACTGACCCAGGATCTGTTGTGTCAACTACTTTACACATAATATTTTACACATTTGCAGGTAATTTGCATTTACGTAAGTGCTGGTAAGCAGGTCAACAATACAAAAACTCTGTTTAGGAGTACAAGTAATACTTATTATAATAATAATGATAATAATAATAATACATGTTATTTAAGGGCACCTTTCATGACACTCAAGGTCACCATACAAAAAGTACAAAAAGTGCATAAAACAGGTATAAAAAAAACCAATATAATACAAAGACAGTGCAAAAGATCAGAGGAAGTGGCAGAGTTTGAACAGATTAGTATCCCTTAAATAATGATAACAGATTATTCATCATCAATATTAGATGATGAATAGTGTGCTGTGTGGTTTTCATCATTGATTTCCTTACTGTTGTCTATACTGTAAACATAGTGAATATTGCACTGAAGCTTGATTTGAAGAAAATCGTGAATCGAATTGAAATCGCTATATCTGCCAGAAAAATCGCAATAAGATCTTTTCCTGAAATCGTGCAGCCCTAGTAGGTATGACAAAAACTGACCCGTTTGTTATTAACCAATGGGTTAAATAAATTTTAACCTTAAACATAAGAGTATACTACAATTAAATAAAATAAATAAAAATTAAATCAGAAGACCCTGAAAAGTAACCTCAATAAATCCAATAAAAACAAAAACATATATTTTTAAATTTCAAAATAACCACTGTGTTTAACTTAAAAATAAGCCTATTCTACAACTGAATTAAATAAATAAAAAATATATTAGAATGGACTGCTTGTATCGGAGAGCTTATATCGGATATTTTAGATGCAGGCCGATATTATCCGATATTTGTTTTTTTGCTGATATCGAACCGATATCCAATATCAATATCGGATCGGGACACCCCTAACAACAATCGAAACAATGGAGGACTTGGAAACAATAGTATACTTGCTGCTCGATCTGTGGCTTTTTGTCACAAACCGAATGAAAGAGGAAAGCAGAAGAAGGCTGCGAGGAGAAATACCGAGGACGAGAGCAATCGAGCTGCAAAGAAAAGACGTATGAGGGTAAGCTAATGGTAGCTACCGCGAGCATGTTAGCTAGCTCGTCGCGCTCATGACTCATCGGTGACAACATTCTCTGACCAATCAGTAGCCGGCAGTCGGTCGACGTCACCTTTTAGTGTCGACTCAGCTTGCTTAGAACCAGAGCAGAGTAGGTACTAAAAACTGGTTTGTTTTAGGAGGTACCGTGCCGGTGGAAACACAACGCAAACCAGGTAGAGCCGAGTAGAGTAGGGCTAAGGCGTGCTGGTGGAAAAGGGCTATAAGTGTGTATGCAGGTCCTGGATGTGTGGTGGTGGGTTCCTGCTGCTTAATGCCAGAGGGCAGGGCAGAAATTAAGAAAGATGACAACACATGAATGCAGAGGACTTCGTTGTAGGACAACATATACTTTGCAGTTTATCACACTTCTTTCTCTGTACGGTTAGCATATACTTTATTCAGTGTACGGGTAATCTAGGAAGCATTTATGACAATATTTTCATCTTAAAGGCATCAGAAGTGATCTGAGCCATGTTCTCTCTGCTGGAATGGTAGTATAGAGGGGAGTTGAAAGTGTCTTACCACCTGAGGGGCACTTAAAAGGTCTTTTTATTATTCATTCAACCTTTATTTAAATCTTAAGGGAAAACTGAGAGCATGTTCATGAGAAAAGTCAACCAACCATGCCCTCTTTTGTGTGCATAGGAGCCCGGACATATACTGGGGGAAGATAGAACTCTGGTAACAATTTAATGTTGTTGTGTCACAAGTTGTGCTTGAAACTATCTTAAAAAAAGCTAAAAACAACATCATTTCTTTCAGCTTCAAAAGACATGCTATTGGTTTTGGGCTCCTCAAAGCCTTTAGATTGTATTGTTTTCTTATTTCATGCGTTAAAATCTCTAAAAATCCAGTCGATCCTATTCATGTTCATTCATTTAGGCGGAGGGTTTTAACCCAGGAAGGTGCAGGGCTGACTTTGTTTGGACTAAAGTACCGACATGAATTTGTCTTAGCAGTTAATGATTGATGTTTTTTTTCAACACACATCTTTAACCTGGATAGCCTTCTGTCCTTACTCTTAGTACTTTTATTTACTCAAACATGCACACACACACACACTCATACACTGACACTCCTCACAGAGTCTTGTCACACCCCACCTCTTCCCATACCTGTGTTTGTTGTTTTTCTGTCCCTTTGGTCATATTCATCAGCAGTCTGTTAACTACTCTTAAATAACATAACCCATGTTTTGACATTTTTCACTCAATCTTCTGTTGTCACATTAGATCTGTACGAGTGGAGGCTCTTGAATGACAGTGTTCATCCCAAACTGTGAGTGCAGGACAGCATTGCACCATGCAGCTACAGAAAATGAGTAAAACAAACACACAAGGAGCTCAGATTTTTACATGAGAAATCAACACTTATTTTGGAAATTTATTGGAGTCAGATTCTCTCTTTCTCTCTCTAATGTGCTCCTGATAGTATTCAGTAGTAGATACAAAGGTTCAGCTCTAGCAATTTGGGGACTGTGTCAAGGCTGTAATGAACCAACTGCCTCCGGCCGAATGCAAAACCGTAAATTTCACTGAAAATCTTTCTTCTGTCCGTCTCTCAGGGATTAAAACACCCTGCACCTTTTGCAGATGAGTTGGAGCCAGCTGATGACAAACCTTACGTGAGAGTCAGCATGGAAGATGCCAAGAGGGGAACACCACGTGAGTCTGATCCCTTCACCCCTTCCTCTCTGTTTCGGTTAGGATGTTTCCAAAAAACAAACAAACTATCACATACTCGGAACAGAATAAATGTTAAATTACCAGAGATGCATGCTGTAATTGGTTTGATATCGGTATCAGCAGGTAGCAGCCTAATAAGTTAGATATTGGCTCTGTGTCTACAGTTATAAAAGCTCTGCTGATATTTGCAGCCAATATATCAGCCATACATGTCGGTCATATGTGTCTTATATAGAATCATTTTTAGAGAATGAGTGTTGTTACATCTGTCTCTAACACAAATAGACAGTCACAGTATAAGAGACAGATCAATTTTCCTTAAGTGGAGACTAATTCAATAACAAAAAAACTTTGGTATTTGGTATTAACAATAAAGAGTACAGATTAATCAGCAAACTCCAGTATTGTGCATCCCGATGAATGACTGCATGATTCATCTCATCTCTGTGTGTTCAGCTGACAGACCCGTGCGGGTGTATGCAGATGGCATCTTTGACGTTTTCCACTCAGGACACGCCAGAGCACTCATGCAGGCTAAAGGCCTCTTCCCAAATACACACCTAATTGTAGGAGGTAAGTATGGCCCTATCAGTGTGTTTCTACATAAATTAATTCCATAATTCTAGTAAAACGTATAAAGGGTAAAAGTAACTGGATTTTAAGCAAAACTATTGAGCATTTTTGTTTAAATGCTAAGACTAAATCTGAAATAGCTGCCAAAGATCACACTGTCGCTAACAGAAGAAAAGAAAAACAAAATCTCTCAAAAACCTGATCTTTTTAAGTCATTGAAATGATTTTTTTCTTACTGTATAAAAGGAGAGTGTTACAAGAAGTCAAATGCAGAACAGTTTTCTTTTGCAGTATTTCAGTACAGGCTCAGAGCAACTGAGGAGTACGTCATGTGTCACTTTAGGCATCTGCATTTCACATCTCACATTGTCATCTGTGTTGATCCTGTCCTGCTCAATGTATTTGCCCTTTTTCTTAAAAAAAAAAACTCCTTTTATTTGGCTAAAGATTTTCCCCCTTGGAAAGTTTGTCCTGGTTAAAACAAGTCAAGCTGGAAATCCCTTTATTGTAAGCTGAGCTGGTGGCAGCAGTGACAGACATTAAAATAACTACACAGAAATAGTCAGTCATGATGTTCCTGATTACTTTTGTAGGTCAGTGGAAGACAGAAGTATGAACTTCTGTTTCACTTCCACTCAAAAACTCAAGCTGTGTTCTAGTGAAAAGAAGTACAGGACTTGTCAGAGTTTATTTTGAGACATTTTAATTTGACATTTTCTGTTATTTGTAACATTTCTAGTGTGCAGTGATGACCTGACCCACAAATACAAAGGCTTCACAGTGATGAACGAGGATGAGCGCTATGACGCCATCAGACACTGCCGTTATGTGGATGAAGTGGTGCGAAATGCCCCCTGGACATTAACGCCAGAGTTCCTCGCAAAACATCGAGTGAGTAAAGAAAATGTAATGGCAATTAAAAAATGATGAAAAACACTCACTTTTTTTTACTGGAATCCTCAGTTCAAATTCCCTGTTACCCTTTTTCCTATTTTCCCCTTATTTCTATTGATTTTGAATTTTACTCTGAATCTTCTGTGTTGACTTTTTTCTTATTACCACTTCAGATTGACTTTGTGGCCCATGATGACATCCCATACTCCTCAGCGGGCAGTGATGATGTGTACAAGCACATTAAGGAAGCTGGTTAGTGTGAAATTACAGAGCAACAAAATGGTAGTCAAAGATACTGTTAAGCATTTACTACCACTTCAACTCTTATAGGAGACAGAACTGCAGTTTTGGATACTTTTTAATTTTGATACTCTTGTTAATTTTCCTCACACAGAGACACCAGTACAAACACTAAAGGAAAAAAAAAATGTATATGAATAATTCCTGCCAATGTGAAGGTTTTTAACTCTGTTTTTGGTGTCTCCATGTGGGCAGGGTCCCCTTGTGTGCAAAATTATATCTGATGCTGATAAACTCAGGTCCATTTCTAAGTGTTGCAGCAGGCATTGCTGTTTTAAGTGCTGCTGACTGAACTACTTGCATACCAACATATTCTTTCTGTCTCTCCTTTATTGAAATGCAGCTTTAAAAACCCTTCAATTATACACATGAGACCCAGTGTTACTGTTTCTCAAGCCATGGATTCAGAAGATCTTAAAACCAACAAATGTCTCCAAAATTTTCAATGAAAGCATTCGATCAGGATGACCCGATATGACTGAAATATAAGCTGTAAAATCTTAACGTGATATGCCTGCAAACCCCAGTTTACATGGTCACAAGTAAAACCATAACACCAGTCCGACTTCGGATGGGAATAGATATGAATATAAAATTACTTTTGCATAAAAATTGAAAACAGTTGCATATCACAGACATTGTGATATTGTTAGGTAGTAACCAGCATTTAATAGTGATTTTATACATCTTGTGTTTCTGTGTGGATTGGGAAGCTTTTAAAAACTTCATGTGTGGATTATTTTTTTTAAAAGAAACAGGAAAACCTCCGGTTTTGAAAATACCCACCAATATGTGAACATAGCTTAGGTTATCAACATTAAAGCACAAAATACAAATTCCATCTTGAGATTATGAACTTTCTTTCTGGGATATAGAAACAAGGATTCCTCTGACTTTAGCCTTGACACTGTTGAGGACACAGTGTGTCAAATTTTCCTGTAGTTTTTAATGAAGAGCTAAATATATACCAAAGATTAAAGATTAACAGATAAATATTTATTTGTTTTTTATTTTAAATGGTAGATTTTCTTGTCCTTACCTAACGTTAACTGTTTACTGGTCTGTGAAATTGACATGTGGACCCCATTCAGTGAAAAGGTCGGCTGCATGTGGCCCCTGTGCCTTTGTGCTTAAAACTCCACATGGTTTTTAGACATGACTCTAAGGCACAAAAAATGTACCTGTCATGTGGTGCTTGACCCTCCAAAATGTACCTGCCAAATGGAAAATCTACCCATATTTGGTGCTTGGCGGGTGTTGACTTGGACCCCGTCTTAACTCATTAAGGAGTCACGTAGTAGAAGAGAGGTTTGGTGACGGTTTGTGAAGCCGTGTCCTCCTCTGATATTGTTTCTCGGTTTGACAAAATCTGTTGTTTCTGGTCTCCTTCCCATCTGAAACAGTGGAAATGTGTTTATACTTCATTGCTTTGATTCTTTTGTAAAGTTACCTAAACACATGTGAACTATCTATATCTAATTGTGGTGAACTTCTCTTTTTAATGGATCTCTGCTTTTCTCAGGTATGTTCGCTCCCACACAGAGGACAGAGGGCATCTCCACCTCTGACATCATCACACGCATCGTCCGTGACTATGACGTGTACGTCAGACGCAACCTGCAGAGAGGATACACAGCCAAGGAGCTCAATGTCAGCTTCATAAATGTATGAAACTTTAAACTGTTGGGAAATAAAGAAGAGAGCAATTTATGACTGTTAGAAACTGTTAGTGTGTGTGTGGTAGTTCATGTCGAAACTATGACAGCTCAAGTTCTTCTTTTCTCCTTTTTGACTTTTGCTGTTCACATGTTCTCAGGAGAAGAAATACCACCTACAGGAGCGTGTGGACAAAGTGAAGAGGAAGGTGCGCGACGTGGAGGAGAAGAGCAAAGAGTTTGTCCAGAAGGTAGAGGAGAAAAGCATCGACCTCATCCAGAAATGGGAGGAGAAATCCAGAGAGTTCATCGGTAACTTCCTGCAGATGTTCGGCCCTGAGGGAGCTCTGGTGAGGATGTTGGTTTAATCACTGTTTAATCAGGAAGAGCTGCTGAGAAAACAATCAGTATTTACATTGGCAGTGCAGAAGCCTGGGAGAACGCTGGAGTGGGAAGGGAGTGAAGTCGATGATCTGAACTAGAGAATTTAATACACGGTTATCATTCTAAATAAGTTATCAAGGAATATATCTAAGAACCCGGTGTTTAAGCCACACTTGGCCTTACCTCATTACATCACAGCCAGTGTTGCTATGACTTTGAGTTGCGGACTGCATTATGGGAAGGAAGCTCGCAGGCTAAGCTATCTACAAAAGGAGTCTGGAAGCTTTTAATGCTAGCCGGTGTTCACAGCGGGCTACAGGTGACACCAGATAGCATGGTAACTTATTCCACCATAAAGGCGTCTGTCAGTGATACACTAAAATAGAGAGCAGCTTCAAATGGACACTCTTGCAGTTGAGAATTTTAATCTCAGTGAGGTTTTTCTGGTTAAATAAAGTTCATTTTTATTATTATTATTTAACATTTTTCATGGGCTGTGCTGTGAACCAAGTCTGCCAACACAACCGTGAGCTGGCCACTGGTGTGTTTTTCTCTTTTACTAGCGATGACTTAATGTGTTTTTTAACCAGCGAAAATATGGTGAACTTTACAGAAGAACTACCGGAGCACCCACGGGAGAAAGAATAGACCAGTGAGAGGAATCTGAAGGATATTATGGATCATTCAGTAGATGTGTTTCTGTGTCGGACTTTTCTGGGACATATAGTTTCTCGTTTTGGAACAGGAGGAAGACAGCGATTGTAGAAACATCCACCATGATTGATCATGGATCGAGAAGGCGGAAACACGTTGTTGTTGCTGGGAGACAGACCACCCCTTCTCTCATCCCCTTTGGGTCATGAAGGGTTAAAGTTCGCCTCAATAAATATGAACCAGATGACCACGCAAATACATGCATGAAAATCAGTTGTGCAAAGGTGCGGTGCAGATATTTTGTTCGCATTTGTTGTGAACACGGCTAAACATAGTTGCTCAGGTACTGCACATGGAAGTGCCTGAACACGATGAGAATCATCACGAAAGATTATTAGAACCACCTTCAGTCAGCGTTGCTCAAAATTATACTGAGACTTGGATTTTTGCACTCATATTTTAGAAGTATTGTCAATTTTTTCATACAATACGATTATTTTCTTACATTGCAAATATGACAAGTGGTTACATTCAGGAATCTCTTTGTAGAAATTGAGGCTAATCCACAGGAGATGGTTGATAAAAGGTTAAAAGTCTGAGTGAGTGGTTTTACTGGGGTTATCTGCTGAAGTGCTTTGCTGTCAGGAGCACTGACTCCCTGATGACTCAACTCTACCATGTGACAGTCAGGAAACCAGCAGTGACGTAAGGTAGGAACTGACAGAGCAGTTAGTTATTTCCATTTATTTTTACAGTCTGTGTGCTAAGCTAGGCTAATGACCTCTTGGCTCTAACTTCATATTTATAGACATGTATGTGTCAGACAAACTGTTGACACGGCAAAAACTTGTCCTCCAGTCTCATGATTTAACCATCGAACCCCTCGTGCTAAATATTTTCACCACTGTCTGAACTCTCGTGACATGAATCAGGGTAACTTTAGTTGATTTTCTTAAGAGGAGAATAACAGAGATGCAAGAGTTCAGGCGTTCATTTTAGACCAGGGGTTCCATAAGCTGGACAACTTGTCGACTTTGCTGTTGTGTGTTCACATTTTTGCTTAAAGTTGACCAGTTGAATGCCACATAATTGAAACATTCAGCAAAAACAACATAGAATTCTTGGAGAAGACGGCAGATAATGATGTTGATGGTCTTATGCCATCACCTGACAGAGGGCAAGCCTCAATCTAGCTCATGCTAATGCTTTGTCCTTTAAAATGCAAACCAGGTTAATAAAATTTGCGTGTTTTATCATACAAAATTTGACTTAAAATATTCTGAGATGATGCAACCCCTCTTTAAAACAGTGTTTAGAGGTTTACAATTTTGATAATTTAAAAAATGTCAAATATAGACTGTCCAGGACTTCTGTTTTTGTTTTGATGGTTTAAACAAATTAAGATATAGTCTAATTAGTCCCAGAATCAGATCAAGGTTAATATTACTGATGCTGTGACAATCACTTGTTCTTTTTTACAAGAAAAATATGTATAAAACTGTACATTAACCTCTCAGTGCAGTTGGATTAGTCTGGTTTAATGTCTGTAGTCAGGTAGATCCATCTTGCCAAGCTCCAATCTACAGTGATTGTGGAGCTGCCCAAGATGCATGGCCCAATCAGCACCCTTTATAGAGGTTAGCATAGATGCTAACAGCAGTTATATCAGATCTGGACCACATTTCTTTATTAAATTAAAAACAAACAACACAGTGAAACTATTCCTCGATAGAAAGGATATTTTCACTCCTCTTTCAACATGTTTTGCCAAGAGTTCGACAACGTGGCTCATGTTTTGTATTTTACACCGCGGCAGTATTGCCCTCCTTCCATCAAGACAGATTGTTCATGTGAAGTGGATTCTTGCTGTAGAGGACCCCAACATTATGTTGTTGTTTTTTTTTTGACCATGTAACCCCCTTAACTGCCTGACTTTTAGAACAGTTATTCTGCTTGAAACAAAAACAGCATAATAATGAAATGTAGTTAAATTAAAGATGATTTAAATGTTATTACAAACATGAGACCAAGCTTTCATGTCAGACTGTTTGACGCTGAGTCTGTACCTCGACATGTGCTTCTTTAAAGCTGAATGAACCCTCAGGTGATCTAACAGCTGATCTTCTCGTATGTCCGTCTCCATAGAAACACATGCTAAAGGAAGGGAAAGGCCGCATGTTGCAGGCCATCAGCCCCAGACAGAGCCCAAACAGCAGCCCCACCCGGGAGGAGCGCTCCCCATCTCCAACCTTCCGTCTCCCCTTCTTCACCAAGACCTCCCCGCCCCCCTCGCCTCCATCACACCACAGCGGGGCCCGTGGATACCTCATCAGTGACGACGATGACGACGATGAGGAAGACGAAAACTAAGAGCTTCTGACATCCTGGCACTAAATCTGGGCTGCACTCAGTTTGAGCCGTTAACTGAGCTGTGGAGGAAGGAATTACACTGAGCTCCTGCTTCTTTTCTTCAGTCGTTTATGATTTTATTTGACCTTTAGCACTTCAGTTTCATGTTAATGTAACAGCCAGTTTCCCCACAGATCTTGTTTTTAACAGCCAGTTTATTTTCATGTTTATTTTTGTGTAATGGTCAGTGAATTTTCCACTAGTCACTTGAGTTCTTTCAAATTTAGTTTCATTTATCTACGTCACTTTTGATGTTGAGTATCTTAGCCCCTCACTGTCACTTGGGATATTATGACTGTACTCTGAAGCGTGAGGCAGAGGTTTTGTTTTTGTCTTGTCTTTCTTTAGCGGGAAGGCTCACAGGATTTTGGTCACATGTCGGAGCAGCACGTTGAGTTTGGTGTGTTCAAAGTTACTTTCAGACCTCACGGAGGCACTGCTGAATTTCTCGGTGGGAAGTTTTTCCGAGAGTGTCAGAAAACTGGACCTTTGATTAATCTGCTCACGCTGAGCAAACTAACAAACCAATTTGTCATTTATTTTTAATATCTGGGGAAACTTCAGATGGTAAACTGAGCTGAATCTGAGAGTCAAGTGTTAATCGTCTTCTGAAACGCAGCCTTGTCCCACGTCTGTCCGTCTGTCTGCTTCGGGGCTGTGCGTGTCCGTGTGTGCATGTCGTGTGTGCGTGTGAGCTCCAGCACGGCATGTTTTGTAATGTCATCTGTCAACACGCTCTTCCTGTTGGCAGACTGAGGTTCAGCTTTGTCTTGAAGTTATAAATCTGCTTTAAATGTTCTCGTCTGCTGACAAAATTCAGTCTTTGGAAGACTAGTTTCAAACTGGGCGCCTTTCTTGTGGCGCGAACAGTCATGTAAGATTGACCCATTTAAACGTGGATATAGAAATACTTATTTTTGTAGATTTCCTCTTTTGTTCTTCTCTGTACAGATGTTCATGATCCCTGTTTAGAAGTGCTTCACAGTCTGAGCAGTGAATCAACGCGAGCATAGATGGAGGAACTTTATATATTTTTTTGTAAGGCAGATTTTTTGTCGTTTGGCCTGCAGGGAAGGATTATTAATCATCTGACATATTTGATTACAGCTGAAAGTAAAAACACTCTCACACATGCACTCTTGATAATTTCTAAAAAAATTTCAGGGTAATGCATCACCAAAATATCCTGTGATGATTGAGCAGGTGTGGGCAACTTTGGCCACCTGAAGGACAACATTCATTTTATCCTCACATTTGGAGGGCAACACGACAAACTGCATACTCTTAATTTAACATTAATGCTTATTAATTCAATAAAAGATACACATAAAGCTTTATTGACAATCAACTATGCCAACAGTCAAGCTTTAAGTCAAATTGCAAATAACAAAACTTTAATGAGTTGAATATAAAATTCAGTTTACATCTTTCAGTATAATAACTGTAATATTGTCTGGTTTTTCCAATATATTTGCTTACAGGTATTTTTTATTTCTACAAACATAATTATTGATGCTTGTACAAGATGTTAAAAAGTGCAAGGCTTCAGTTACACAACCAATTCCTTGAAAATAATTGAACATATTCCAGTAACCAAAGATTATCATGGATTTTTTTTATTTTTAATACTTTCATGGCAGAAGTTCTTTATATTTACAAGATGAAAAAAAAGGAGAATAAGTCTGAAGCTTTTCTCACACATGCAGCCCTGAAATTCCCAAGAAAATTCAGCGCATGAGCCAGGAACTTGACTGGCTTGCTTGTTCACACTTGTCTCTTGCATAAGACTTTTTTTGTGAAGTTTGTCTGTCTGGCAGCAGGAATTAGGAGGGGAGAGACACAAGGGGCTAGCAGTTTGAGTGAATAGCTCTGCTATTTGCTTTTACTCCTAACCCAGATACATTCAGATTATATTCTGCATGTATGAATGAAGCTCTACTCCCACATTCACTAAATTCTTAAAGAAATCTGAAATTGCTTTTAGTGTGATGCACATGGGAAAGCAAACAACCAAATTCTTACCCAGACTTTTCCCTGCAAACCCCAAGTATCTGGTATTTATTCTCCAAAAGTGCATGTGTGAAAACAGCTGTACAAGGGGTTAAGCTGAAAAAAAAAAGCAAATGAAGTTTACATCCAAAAAAATGGGTAATTTTCAGGGTTTCTGAACATGTGGGAATGGACCTCTACTCACACATTCACACTAAACTATTTCAAATTCCAGTTTTTATTTTAGGGTGCTGCAAGTGTGAAAGCAAGTACCAAATTCTTCACCCATTGTTTTTTTCCTGCAAACCTCCAAATATTCTGTATTTTTACTTTTCCCTGACAGGCAAACAGGAAGTATTTGGGGTCTAAGCTTCTAAAATGTTCAAAACTGCATGTATGGAAACAGTTTTTTAAATGTTTAGCCTGAAAAAACAGTGTGAAGTTTAGTATGCAAAACCCTGTTGTTTGCATTCACACATGCAGATCACCCAGGAAAAAAAAGATTTTCTTTGGGGTTTTGTGCATGTGTGAATGGAGATTAGTGACCTGAGAAGTGCTCAGAGCCCATGTTATGCATGCACCCCGACCTACTTGTTCCTCATGTTTGCTTTGTGGGCAGCTGGGGTGAGGGAGGGAGAAAAGCCTTATTCACACATGCAGGAAACTCTTGAGATTTCCTGAATTTCACTTGAACAGCTGCATGTGTAAATGCAAACCACTAAGTTCTTTGCTTAGAATTAACCCAGACATTTTCCTGAAAGGCCTCTGTTATTTACACACCATGCTTAGCCCTTTACAACGCTAACAGTTTTTTCCTGACTGTTTTTCCAGAGATGATTCAAAATTGCATGTGTGAAAACAGCTTACTTGGGGGGTTTCATTGAATAATTCTGGATTGAGTCTGTATGTGTGCATTCAAGCACACAGCTCACTCAGTAAAGAAAAATCTGGACATTTTTTAGGGTGAATGTGAGGGGGGCTTTAAGTTACCTGAGATCTGTTCAAAGCCCTTTTACACATGTAACCCTAAATCTAGATGTTTTTAGGGTAGCCACCTCAGATCTTTCTGACTTGTTAACAGTTTGCCTTATAGGCGAGGAAAATGTTGGGTGGGGAAAAATTAGGAAACGCTACCAGGGGCATTTTTTGGGGTCCTGGTCAAAACGTTTGCTTTAACACATACAGATCACCCAGATAAATTCAGGAACTTTTAAAAGTCTTTGTACATGTGTGAATGAGGAATAAATTCCTGACTCTCTACAAGAAACCTCATCTTGAGGTCAGTGGGGCACATGAGCACATGAATACTGCCAGTAGCACACGGAGAGCAAAATACTAACAGCCTAAATTTTCCAAACCTTTACCAGACGACGTGTTTAATGCAGACTGAGCATTGTGCTGAAACTGCGGATCAACCTTCTCTGTTCGTAGCTACCTCCTTCTTTCCTTTCTTCAAAAATGAGCACAACTTTTTTTTTCCTCTCACTGAACAGAGCCATTGATGCAGCACTGACGCAATGTGACTGGGTCAAATATTTGAGATTTTCCGGCTGTTTCTGGGCACATCTCCACTGACACAGCATGTCTTGTGTTTCCCCGTATGAAGAAAGAACCATCATAGGCCATCAGCAGACATGACGCATAGCTGTCCAATAACTCAAATATTAGTGTTACAGATGTCTGATCTGTTCTGGGCTCGGTTTCCCAAAAGCACTTGTTTTTGAAGTTGATCTCTGCTGCAGGGACAAAGACGTCCTCTATTCTCGTGTGTGTTAATCTGATGTTATGGTGGAAAATCACTGCCCACAGTTTAAAAATAATCCCACTTTTACTATTGAGTGCAAACAAATATAAAGCCAGCCTCAATTTTGGTGCTAATCTACTTTTGGGAAGCCTCGCTTTGGTTCTTGCGGGATCTCTTCCTTTAAATCAGTGTGAACTTCTCACTAACAGCACGTCCATGTTACAAATTCATGGGGACAAAAACTCAAGTGGCAGGACAAGAAATGGTACTTGTCTCTGCTGCAAGATACGAATGTAAATGTTTTTAACAGAAAGTGTTTTATCAAGTTTATTTTAACGTTTGGGGTTTATTTTTGTTTTATGTCCTGATGTAGACGAAGTGAAAGACAGGAAAATGTATTAAAACATGTTGGCCAAAGCATCTCTTGATCCTGACTCATTTTTGTCACGTTGTTGGATTTAATATTTGATCAATATTGATCCATGTGTGAATGCTTCCCTTGATTTAAGCGTCTTATAGCCTGTATATATATGAGGGCGTCACATTCTAGCTTTCCCACACTGCAGCAATTAAAGCTGCTAAACTGAGACTGTGGGACTCGTTCATAGATTCCTCTGCCACCACGTTGTGGTCACAAGAGCAAAGGGCACGTATCAGTATAAACTCAAGACGGCAGCCATCTTCTCCAGGACTGGGAAATCCTTCATGGAGTTTTTAGATGGATGGATTGCAGCCCAAAGGGATGAGCAGTATAGATTATGGATGGATGAACTGATGGATGTCTTAGGGAAATCCTACAAATCCTGAGACATTTAGAGAGACTTTTGATTGTGTGTCGGAATAATGCTCAAAGAAATTTACAAAAGACTGTTTTTAGCTTTATTTTTAAATGTTTCATTTTAACCACATTAAATGAACAAGACATAAAGAAAGAGACAGACAGGATGTTTGACATCCTATGACATGCACAGCTTGAAAGAAAAAATATACTTAAAGTATATATACGATATTGAAATGGGTTATGATAGGTTGTAACGTAAATGGGAGTTCCCATTTTATTTAAATCTTCAATTTCCCAAGGGTCCAGAATTCTGGAAGGAAACAGACCATAATAAGTGATAAGATGTCCCTCTCTCTCTCTCTAAGAAACACATCAATTTGAATTTCCTACTAGGGCAAAAAAATCCTTATGTGCCCTGGGTAAGTAAAAAAAACAGTAAAGAACTGACAAAACAGTAAATTAATTCCATTGTTTTATTAAATATGTTATATATTTTTAATGTTTATTTAAATACAAAGATGGGTAGTTAAGGAGAGGATTAAACTCATACAAAGGACTTTACATTTCACCAGGGACTGTCTTCTCCATTTTTCTTAACCCATTTTTATGTTGTCTTTAAACTTTCTTAAGTGGCTCTCATTAGTTTTCTCTCATCATTTGAAGTGTTTTAAGTCTGAGATGTCATGAGTGAACTGACTCCTGAGCTTTATATTCACCCTCTGCAACACAGAGATATATGTTTCAGTAAGAAAGTGCTCAGAGTTTAGCACTCAGGACGGACTGAGCTCTGCAGCGTGGCAGATGAAGTAATACTGTTCAATAAACAGGTTTAGACCACTGACCATTTGGTTCAGACAGTGGGATTTAGTGTTCTAACAATGGTGAAAGACTAATAAAACTGTCGACAAGTAATCCCTTTATTGTTTTCTACATTTATTTAATCTTGAGTTGATGAAACCAGATGAAATGAATAATGAAGCCTCTTCATGGGCTGTAAAAACAGGATCATCAGGAGGAAAGATATTTTAATGCCTAAAATTACTGCAACAGGACAAAATCAATCAAGTTATATAAATAAGGTCTCATGCTGGGGCTTAAATTCAGTCTGGATTTTTCTTAAAAAAAAAAAAAAAATCTAAAAACCGTTTCAAGACCAAATATTTTTAATTACAGAATCTGACATCTTTGATAACAACCATACCTGCACATCTTTTAAACCAAATAAAAAAAACAATACACAACAAATCATGCAGCGAATTCATCGAAACTTAACATTAAAGAAACACAATAGACTAAAAAAATGTAAGCAGTTTTCTCAAAAGTTTTGGTTGTAATATTTTTTCAGTTTTTGAAGCTGCTGAGTTTTTAAATTTTTGACAATTTGTACTGTTTTCATTTTGCTGTAATATTGTACTGTTTTTATTGAGCTGATAATTTTTGTTTTTGTTTTCTTTGTGTTCCATTTTTTGTTTTATTTCAATGTTGTTGCGTTTTCATTTTTTTTCCAAATTTGTAGCTTTTTTGTTTCCTGGATTTCCCGAGGTGTGATTTTTAAATTTTTTTTTAAATAATCAAGTTCTTAAATTTTATGGTTTTATTTTTATCCATTGGTGTCTTTGTTCTGTTTTATCAGTTTGCTATTGATTTCCTTCATTTTTTGGTAAATTTAGTGGTTTATTTCTGTGGTTGTCCTTTTTGATATTTTTCTATTATTTTTTCTTCTTGGTTTAGTTTTTCTTCTTCTTTCAATCTGTTTTTCTAATTTGTTGTGGTGCTGCTTGGATTTATTGATTTGAGTTCTTTGATTTATCTTTCGTCTTACAGTTAGTCTATTGCTCCCTTTTCACAGTTCTTTCCTTTCAAATGTCTGTTTTTTGTTTGCCGATTTTGATTTGAAATCAAGTTAAAGCTGCAGTTACATTCCTTGTTTATTGTCTTCTAGTTAGTGTTATACTATCCATTTTATAATTTGTTTTTCATCTTGTCCTCGACATTCTGTTCAGCGTTTTCTTTTTACTTTGTTCATCCCCTTGGTATTTTTTCTGAATTTGTTGCAGTGATGTAATCATGTTTTTGTTTTTTTCTCATCCATTTTTTAGTTTTCCATTTTTCTTGATTTTTCATGTCTTTTTGTGGTCAGTCTTGTTTTTGTGATTCATGGCTGCTGTAGTGTTTATGTAAATGGGCAGGATGGGTTTCTGACCCCTGAACTCCCTCCTCATCCCTCTTTCTAGACTCTAACAGGAGGAAACAGTGACACAGTGGAGTTCAAACAGCCAAAAATACCTCATCCAAAAAAAAAAAAAAAAGAAACACTAAGAAAACCTTTTTGGTTACATAGTCAGATTTTATTGGACAGAACGGTCACCAGGGCTACAAACATGAAGAAGTGGACAGTGAGGAGGTGAACACCAGGGGGAGCTCTCCCCTCGCTGCAAACACACTCCCGCTGCAACATCTCCCCAGAACCAACGCTGTGGCAGAGTCGATCTTTAGTGCTTCAGAAACAGGACATTTCAGGTCATCTACAAACTCACTGCAACGACGGCCAAACCTCAAAACTGTCTGGAATGATTCCTGTGTGGTTTTACTTGAATAATCATGAGAAAAATAAGGAGGGACAGACTCTGGTCATGATATATCCTTCCTTCTCCTCATTGCCCACTCGGAGGCGTTGAAATGACACTTTGGATCCAAAAGACCGCTCCCCATGAAAACACAGATCAAATATCAATCAGGTCCACGATACAGAATCAGACAATTCATCTTAATTTGAAGGGTAGACTCTACTGAGACACAGGGACTATATCAGGATTCATCTTTTTAAGCACAACAGCTACAAATCATCTTAACCAGGGATCAACTCAACGACTGGTGGAGCTTCTAAAGAACTGGAGGGTAGATAGTGGAACAATAACACTGAAGAAACACAACAAGGCGTCCTTTAAAAAGACCGTCCCCACTCCTCTCCCCCTGGTCCCCACCTCCATCACTTCCCTTGTTTTTTGTTTTTTTTTATCTTCTCTCGGACACCAGTTGGCTTAAAGGTTTACTCATCACTACGAGATATATACGATACAATGGTTCACATTTTGCATATATCTGTGCATTATATCATAGTTTTTTTATTTTCTTTTTTAACAATGTAAATTCAATCTCCAACACCTAGTTAGAAGGGGGAAAGGTGGAGGTGGAGGTGGGGGTGGAGGAGAGGAAGCTAGAGGGATTGAAAGGTAGAGGAGGAAGAGACGAAGTAGGAAGAGGGGGAGGCAGAAGAAAAAATCTTAGCGAGATAGACGTGAGGAAAAAGTGGTCAGTTCGCTGCCTGGTGTGGGGGAGGGGTTGTTGAACTTTAGCAGCGCGTCTCGTAGATGCCAGAGCGGCCGATGTAACGCACCCATTTGATGACGTCGTGGTCACTGTAGTTGAGTTTAGACTCAAACACCTTCAAATAGCGCACCTTCAGGCCAGACGGAGCAAAAGGAACCTGAGGAGGAAGGTAAAGGCGTGTTAGGGCATGCTGGGACGTGTAGGCCACACCTGTTTTCAGATTCTCACTGTTGTTGTGAAAGCATGAGGTGAGCAGGCGTGTATGAGGGATCACATTTAATCCACAGTTCATTTGTTGAGCCTCCAGCAAACACAATATTGCATGATTACTCTGACTGGCCCGCTGACCCACTGCCCCAACCACGTTAGACAAGCTTTGGCCAAGTCTTCTCGGAGCTGCAGGAAATTTGTGACCCAAATTCTGTTACCTCAGCAGAGATATGCTGATGTGAAAGATGTCCACATCATAACCTGGGACTATTTTTGTCCTGTTTCCAAACTCAAGGTTTGCTGAGACATAAAACCTTCTAAGGATTTGACTCACTGGCAATTCAACCCACCAGTGACAAAAAATATGCTCAATGATAAAGAAAAGCATTTTTGATACTGACAAGCTATAATGTTACTAAAAAAAACAAAAAGTGATGAACCATGAGCTGCAAGTGTAATCCTCTGGTATTTTTTTAAATGTAGGGGTGGGTCATCTAACATACTAACAGTTATCAGGAAGAGTGGTTTACTTCCTGGTGAGGGTTGGACAATATAGGACAAAACAACAATAAATTTCAGGAGAAAAATATGATTTCTGTACCAAAATATGATTAAATAAACATTTTTAATGAAGAAATGTGTATTGAGGTTTTAAGACATAATGTGTGTTGGAAGGGCAGGACTTCATCAGTTAATTCGGCTCTGACCTCAAAGTTCATAGAGATGGGAGGCCTGGCCCATTTCTTCTTATCGTTGGTTGGCAGCAGCTCGATCTCAGCACTGATCTGAGACTCCTTCATACCTGCCATGCGCTTGATCCTAAACACACAAACAGCATGTATGTACTTTTATTCAGTTTTAAACAGCAGCATGATCAATTAAAACCCTAATAAGGGAATGTACTGGTCATATAACAAGAGTTAGGTAGGAAGAAGTCAGTGAGGTTAACCACATAAACAGCAGAGAGGCAGTTAATCAGTAACCCTCTACAGGGAACAAAGACGAGTTCGGTTATGTCTCAAGAACATACAGACAAAGCTCTACTCACTTCCACACAATGGCGTTCTCACTGGCCTTGTACTTTGCCTTTCCCTTCATACAGATCACCTGCACTCCACTGGTGTTCAGAGGCGTGGGGATGCGCACCTGGGGAGGGGATGATAATGTCAGGAGAAAAACTCAGCATGTTCCAGTCGTTGTCATGTTAAATCTATACAAGCTTACCTCAATCTTCTGGGCCAGCAGTGAGGGTTTGAAGTTGGACTTGATGACCACCTTAACCTCCAGTTTAGTACGACCAACCTCCCTGACCAGAGGGATGACTCGGAAAGGCAGGATAATGTCTTTAGTGGTGCGATACCTGGAGAGCGAAGAGGGGAAACAGTTTGTAATAGTGTTGTTTTTATAAAGCAGCATGTCAGCAAACCCTTCCCTCTGAACAAAATACATGGATTCAAAACCAGAAAAACCCTCAGAGGACTAACATACTAGTGTACAAGATACTTTTTGTCTCGAGGACTGGCTGAGCTGCGTCAGTGATGTTGAGTCTTCAAGCGACTGTAAAGTCTGTCCCATTCACAAAACAAGCAAGCAGCCACTTCACTGAACAAAGCCTGCTGTACATATATACAATGATACAATTATTCTGCATGTAAAGAAAACATGGGTGTACTGTCAAGAAAAGCTAGCTATTTCCAGCAACCTCTCAATACAATGCAAAACCCAATACCCGTAAAGTGTGGACATTAATAGAGCCTTTACTGAATTTCAAACGACCTTTTGTTCTGTTTTGGAACCAAAAAACAAAACAGAAAGGACAATGTCTAAGAGCTGTTTTACACTGGAAGCATTTTACTTGTATGACAGTGGCGGTCGGTGCATTTTCATTTTAGCTTGCATGTTATAATCAAGTCTGAGCTTTCAGACTGGAAGTGTGAGCTTAGCGTCTCAGGTGTGTCTCCCATGCCAAGAATCTCGTGTGTCTGTGTGTCTTTCTCAGTGAAAACAGATGGAAAACAGCAAATAGAGAGCCATGTCCACCTTAACCTAGCTTTTATTTATGTCCACAGCCATACAATATGACACAGAAAAGACAGAAACTGTCCAATTGCGGAGAAACTCGCACGTTCATCAGAATGCTGTCATTCTGCAGGTTTTCCAGGTCACTTATGCAATGAATCAGGTTCCTTGTGGCGAGATTTAGGGTGAATCCCGATTGTATCCCTTAGCCCTTGTCTTACCCTTTAGCCCTTGGTTTTGCACATTCATGTCTAGTGAAGGGGTATCCCAATACTCCATAGGACTAAGGGGAGGGGCTAAGACAAAGGGCTACACAGGCCTTGAAACGAAGATAGACTGGGACTTCACTTGAAAGGAAGGGGTATGAGAATTTCCCATAATACAACGCACCTGCTGACAAGAAAGCAGAGCAGAGACCTCAAAACAAAGGGCCAAGGGGAAGGGGTAAGATGAAGGGGCAAGACTTTGGGGAAGGGCTAAGGGGTACAATTGGAATTCACCCATATACCGCTTTAACACTAAAATCCGCGGGTCAACGCTGGTTTTTTCAACGCTGGTTAACCGCGAGTGACTCCTTTACCACTGCCAGCAGAACCGGGTCTACTCAGCAGCAGATGAGCTGCATGGCTGTTTTTTTTCCTCTGGTGCATCAAGCTGATGTCATCACGTTGCTGACGTCATCGGCGCGACAAAACATGACCACGTAAACAATGGAAAAGAGCATGGACGCCGTGGACACGGTTTTCTGTACTTTGTACTTTTGTCCCTCTTTAAAAATGTACAAACTCGGCGCTGATGATACAAAGGAGGATGGAATTTGTTGCTGAGATGACAAAGAGTCACGTAAGTTACAGACAGAGGGGATGGGCGCGATGTTATGCCGTGAGCACGTAACACTGACGTCATCCGTAACTTAGAAGCTTGACCCAGGTGTGATGTTCTCACTGAAGCTGGTCGGAGATGAGCCGATAAAAACCCATGTCACCTGCAGGGTAAATCGACCCAGGTTGAAATGCCGATTAGGCCCTTTCAAACCGCGGACAGGAGCCGATTGTTGGCGGATTTACTCTGGTTTTTTGGCCAGTCTGAAAGGGGTATTAGTTTGCTTCTTCCTAAACTTTAAATAGGAGCTCATTATTGGGGTGTTACACATGAAGAGATAGAGCTAAAGCCGCAGGACATTCACATGTCTGGTATGAAAGCTGTGGCGACATGCTGGAGCTGACACACGAGGCAAATGCACGTAAAAAAAATGTTTCTAGTTTGACACTGGCATAAACGATCGATAAACTTATGAAAGTTAAATTTGACATCTTCAGAGTTCTTAGAAGTAATCTAAAATCTGGATCATACGCTGCATCATATAGTTTGGCGTCTACTGCTATATGTTGAATTCTAAGTGTTTTTAGAGTGTTTTTAAACTGCTGATACAGCATTTGAGCCCATATTACTCCTTTATAATTCATATCAATACACAAAAAAGCAGGAGTATGTGACAGTATATTGCCCTCTCGATTTTTTTAGCACAGGCCAAATCAAGTGCTTCCTGATGACAAAGGACTCCTCAATTAAAGGTAAAGGCACCATGACTTAGCATACTGGTTGGGGGCTGCAAGTCAGAACTTCACAACTACAACTTTGTCTTGTAATTCTACAATCATACCAGTGGCTAGCAGGATTGAACACTTTGTGGCAAAAACAGATGGTACTAAAAGAGCTACCCAGCCCACCCCTCAGACCCCCTGAACAGCCTGCATCACATAGAATTATACTGTGGCTTTTATAATGTATGTTTAACATAAATGCGTGACCACTACCACTTTTATGTCACATTCTGAAAAATGTTTCAGTCATATAAAAATGTTTCTACTGACCTCATGAGCTCATACTCTCCGTCAGGGGGGATAAAGCTGATGCTGCGCTCTGAGTCAAACTTACTGAGGCGCACACACTGGTGAAAAGTGCAGTCGTCGATGGCTATGGACTGCTTCCCACTGCCATGAGAAAAAATAACACATCAGGGACAGACAACAGAGACAAGAATTAGTTGTATTTTTTAACAGATTCCCTTAGGGGTTATAGAGGTTTTCAGTCATTCATTCATTCATATTTAAACACAGCACACAAATTAGCTACTGCTCTCCCTAAACTAATGACCAGGTTTTACATTAACAAGGGTGAGAACACATAAAAACACAACTACTTAAATTAACACAAAAAAACTCTATGATAATGGCTCAACTTTCCAAAAAACAAACACAATCCTGTTAGCTGTTTAGGTAAAAAGTTAAAAATCAAGCAGGAAGGTGCGGGGAAATAAAAAAAACTGACCAAACACAAAGTAGGAAACAACCACTGGGCAGAACACTCAAAGAGTTAACAAGGCATGTTTGATTTGTGTGGAGTGTTGGGAGCAACAGTGCATGAGATGTTTGGGTTCTTCATGTGCTTTTAGGCTTAGACAAGACAGGTGTCATGTTCTGTGTGTTTTTAACATGTTTGTGTGTCTGAGAAGATGTGTCAGAGGGTGAGGACTCTTGTCAGTACTGTACCTTCCTCCCCCTAAATCACTGAGGTACGGCACATAGAAAAGAAAGAGAGGGAAAGAAAGGAGAGATGCATCCAAAGGAAAGAAAAATAAACAAATAAATTTCAAAGCCTGTCTTGTTGTAAAACAGCAAGACGACATCCATAAGACAGACATGGGGCTAACAGACAAGGTGGACTTTAAGATTTTCATTCAACAATTTCATATATTGTTGACATTTTGAAGATGTAAATAAAGAAAGAAATCAAAAGAAACAGAAAAGATAGTTATCTTAAACTTCTGCTTTTAAAATTATAATATATTTAATATTTCATGATTGGTTTTTAATTCAGCTCCTTTATTGTGTCACTCACCTCTTCCCTGCATCGTCAGACGCTCCTCCTTTGCCCTGCTTGTCAATGACAATCTTGTCGTTCATGCCGAACTTGCACTCGGGCATCCCGCTCAGGTAGCTCTTCATCACCACTCGGCCTGACACGTGAGCGCTCAGGACCTGGCCTGGAGAAGAGCAGACAAAAAGATGACACTGAGAGTGTTAATCACACATAAATCTGTCTTTATTTTATACTAATGTGAATTTTATTAGTATTTCGATGAACAAGACAAAAAAGCCTGTGGTATCAGGACTTCTCCCTCTTCTTCTCTTTACAGTACCAGTAACAGATAATGTTCAAGGGTTTTGAGAGGTATATGATACTTTAATATTTATTTGATCAAAACAAAATAACCAAATAAGAAAGTATGTCACAATAAAAAACATATTTAACCAGGAGTAGCCAACAGGGTGCCCACGAGGACCTGCAGCCCGCAAAGAGCCTTTGAGGAGCCCACTGAGGCATATTACAACAGCCCAAGTTACCACTTTAGAGACTGAAATAAATACCCGTTCTTTATCGTAAATTGTCTGCTTTGCAAATAAATCATATTTATATCAATCCAAAAATGTAACATGCATAATATTCAAAAACTGTCTCTTTTTCCTTAAACTTTAACTTGTGGGGTCAAAGTTTACGTTGATGCAGTGACGCAACACCTCCATCACCACTGATTAACAGTCAAGTTAAACAGATCAATAAATGATCACAAATGCATGTAAGTATAATGTCTTTAAATAATGTATTAATCATTGGTAATAATTATTGTGACGAATCATTAAAAGTAAAAGCAAAAGATACAGTTTAATTTGTAGCTTAAAAAATGCAAAATATCAAATATTTTAAGGTCAACTAAAAAGTATATTACTCTGAAACATGAATTCATCTTGGTGCTCAGGATCATTTAGGTTGGTGACTTTTGTATTACTCTACTCTCAAATAATAATGAACTTCCTACGTGACTGAGCATGCAAAATTATTAGTACTACTACTAACGATGCCATTCAAAAGCAAGGAGCTTCTAGATAATACTTTAGGTCAAGTTTTAGTTTCCTTTTTTAAAGGTCTAAAATGAACATCAAATTTCAGCATTGATGGAAATATGAATCTTTGTATTTTCTGAGTATTAAATGGGAATATTAACCCGTGCGATTTCATAAAATGACAGACTTAACCCTCTATGGAAGATCATTCCAGGTAACTGGGAGCTGAAAGATGTTGTTTGTTATACTTAGGAAAGATACCCAAGACTGATCCATACAGAGACTGAGGGGAAGCAATTTCTTGCAATAGTTGAGAGTTGAGAGCTGATCCTCCAACTACAGCCCAGTGGCAGCAGATCTAAGACATTACTGTACTGTTAGGAAAGACTTCATTTTGTTTAAAAGCTTGAGCTACAAAAACGTACTATATTTCAGGACAAACACTGATTATATATAAACAGCAAAGAGAAAATGTTGTCAATGTATTCAAAGAATCCAATTCTAACACCTATGACCGCCCTATGATCTATTTTTTCTGTTTTTTTATAAAAAGAGTTTTTTAAAAAAAGATGAAAAAACACGTGGATAGCCGCTAACATAACCCCGTGCTAAAACTTATTCTGCAGCAGACAGCATGCTAGATCTGAGTTTGGTGTCTGATATAACACAGAGAAACATGAACAAACCCTGCAGAGGGGAACCACTGTCACTTGTTGTTCTGAGTTAATACACTTTCCATAAATCATTCATGCCAGTCTCTACCCAGTTTTGAGGACACTTAAACAGACCTTGCGGCGACATGAGCAGATTGACGCTCTCCAGTACGTCCAGGAAAAGTTCATTGCGGCGATACTTGATGCCCTCACGACGCCAGCCGATCTGCCCTGTCACCTGGCTGGTGATCTGAGACTGCTCTTCTTTTGTCTGCAGGACAGACAGAGAAACTGTATCACTGCTGACAAAATGGAGGCCTGACAGACTGACAAAAGAGAGGCAGCTATGAAAAGGAGATCATTAGCACTGCAGCTGGAGGGGAAAACAAATATGACATGGTTCTGTGGATGAATAAAATGACTTTCAACAGATATTGTCTCTTTAATTACCTGGTGCTGTGGAGTCCAAACAGACATGGAAGACATGGGGAGAGAAAAATCAGGAAAATGGTTTATTACTTCCAAGTATTTATTGATAAATAGCACAAAAATATCAATTATTTCCTACATTAACAAGGAAAAGGCAGATTAAGGAATTCATAAGAATGAGTCAATGCAAATCTTTGTTGGTATTTCTCTGCATGATACATGGGCTGAACAACATTCAAATAACATCAAGCTCAGAGCCAGCACGTGTTTCCTGATTAACAGGTTATTCAGTCTGTATCCTTCTAATCTGTGGATTTGAGAGCAAACTTGTCTCGCTGACCTGTCCCTTAATGCCCTGCTGGGTGATGAAAGTCTTCAGAGCTCCAGTCTCTGAGTTCTGGGGGTAGCCAAAGTCCAGGATCTCTGTATGAACACAAACAGATAACTGTTGGTAGGAGATAAGACGGGAAACGGGAAAAGCAGGTCAAGTGAATATATATATATATAACTCTTGAACTGCAGGGAAAAAAAGAAAAGCAGAATCAAGTAACTTAATATTTTCACAAAGTGGACATGTCACCTCTGACTTAACACCAAGGGAGGAAAGCTCTAATGCTGTTAGTATGTTCTACAGATGTGACTGACACTGCAGGCCCCATAAATAGAAACCGAATTTGAGAAATCATTATCATCTGCTCTCAACTGATCAAAAACAGAGGGTGAATCTGGACGAACACCCCGCTGCATTTCAAGCCACATGTTTGTTTGACACAGTATCAGGGTTTATCAACAAGAAAACCCTTTCTCATTGCTACTGGCGATGATCTTACCTTATGTCTGGATTGACATGAGAATAATTGTCTAATCATATTTTTTAAAGTCTGCTTGGCATTTCTGCCTTTACTGATGGTAGAAAGACAGTGGATAGAGTCAGGAAAGAGCTGAGAGAGCAGGGACACACAGGAAAAAGGCCATGGGCAGGACCACCCGCCTTAATGCATGGAAGTGCATGGACACAACCCACTGGGCTATTGCTGCGCTCCATTAACATTGGAACTGGGAAGAGGAAAGTGGGAATGAAGTCAAGTGAGAATGACGCCATCTCTGAGTTATCAGTGTTCCAGTTACAAAGTCGGAAAAAAACGTGCCGATCTACCAGGCTATAGCTGTTGTGTTAGCCGTTGTTAGCATGTCCTGCGTTGTAGTTCGCACATACCACATGAAGAATATAAATAACACTATGGCAGCATTTCCATAAATATAAGTCGAACAATACTATGTATACAGCTAATTTAGTGCAACAAACTCTAGTCAGAAGTGCTAATAAATATAATATTACAGGGGCTTAATAACTGTTTCCACTGGAGGCAGCCATCTTCGATTGTCAACTCAGGGGTGGGAGTTCTTAGTAGGAAATTCCGACCTCTGAGGGCGTTCCAGTTGAAATTTCCCACTCGGAACTCGGAAATCCCGACTTACCAGTACAACTGGAACACATCATATCTGCACCACAGGGATTGTTCTTTTTTCACTGATACTGATACTCCCAGAGATACTACCTCTATTGATACTTTTTTATTTTACAGCGGGAAGAGGAAACCACAAAGCATTTTCAAGGAGAACTGTTATAAACAGGTAAAGATCCCGTTTAAGTGTTAAAAAGGTTTTTGTCTGATCTAATTTTCATTTTCATGTATTTTTTGGTTTTAAATTCAAATTTAAGTACAATATATTTTATATACAGTATCTTTTATCTATTTTAATTTCATATACAACTATATTAATTGAAGTTTCTCACCAAAACTATCTTTCTCTTTTTCTAGATGCAACATTCTAACAGATGAGGATGACATTTTTTTTTTTTTTTAACTCCACCAAAGAGTCTTTCTGAGCAGACTTTTAACTGATTTTAATGTAATGAATTTTCTCTATATATTAAATTTGTTTACTATTTTCTAGCCAAATTCCATACTGATTTCAACTAAGGTTGCCATGACACCAGAGGTGTAAGTTTTGATACAATTCCTGTAAAGAAATTTAAAATTTCATACTTGCAAGGTAATAATAATAACAAAAAAGAAGTCCAAGAAAAAACTTTACTTTTTTTTTTCCATCGACGTCCTGCAAAACCAAAAATGCAGGTCCAGGAAAGTAACTGAACATATGAGATAACTTTTTCTGCAACTCTTAAAGGTTTCCTTTTTGTAAACTTACACATCCTCAGTCTTAAATGCTTGACTATTTTTTTCCCTCTTTTGTTGTTCAATTAGAAAACTCAGAACAGATGTTAACACCATCTTTTTAAGTTTAATAAAAGTAAAACAATTACATGAACATGGTTCAGTTTTAAAAACTAAATTACACACATACTTGCCATTGTAGTTTAATTATTTTCCATTATGTGAAAAGAATATTTGCAGCTCTGAGTTGAAAATCTTATCATAGATTTGTTTTGTTAGCTTCAATATTTTCAATAATATTGAATAAAAAATGTTATGGTATCATATCATTTTACAAATATGGTATTGAAAAAGTATCAAAGTATTGTTTTTTTAAAACACTGAATTGTCATTCTATCCAACAGAAACTACTTTTAGATTTGAAAGTACTTCTCTAGAACGATATGAGCAGATGAAGAGGATGACTCTTTTTCTGCGATCAGTATAAAGTGTGAGCAAGAAGCCTGCAACAGCAGAGATATCTGGAGTTATTTTTTCTCACTTACCATCCAGGAGCTCGTAGATGAGCACAAAGTTGTTCTTGATGTTCTCTTCGCTGATCTTGCCAAAGTAGGCCGTCATCACGTCACACATCTTGTAGAGGAACTCGAACACCATGGCAGCGTTGACATTCTGTTTGGTGACAGCTGCCAGCCAGATATTGGAGCGCTTGACGTGAAAAAAGCTGGTACGGGCAATGTTTGTTACTGGGGATCGAACCTGCTGCCTGGCGTGGATCACGTTCACACGGAACGCATCCACCGCGTTACGTCTGAGATGGAGGAAGCAGAGAAAGAGAGAGACAGGGATATTTATTTTGGCTGTGATAGGATGTTTCCGAGGGAGTTTTGTTAGCATTATCCCACCCTGTGACATCCCGTGAAGATGTTTTCAAATGACCTCCTCAAACCTTGATAAAACACAAAAATGAACCCTTCAAAATCAGGGATTAGCAAAACATTTCTAATACGTGGAGCCTTCATTGGTGAATTAAGAGAAGTGGAAAAACTGTTTTGTGTAACTAACTATAATTAGAGGATAGGAAATGCTCTGAGTGTTTATGTTGACACAAAAACAGTATCATAACTCACAGCACTTAATAGGAATAAGATAATTTTACAATAGGATCTTAAGTTGGACTTCTTTCCACACAATTTTGCTTTTACATATTTCAAAGTGAAAAATTTGACATTGAAGAACACGCTATGATTATGCTTTTGTAAAACAGCCCTGAGTAATTTGTATAAGTAACAGGGCTTACTATAAAGACTGCAGCACCTTCAGACAAAAACCTGAGAACATCTACAGGAATACCCTATGGATCTTTGCTCAATTAAAGACAACTTAATTGACCTTTTTCACATATATGAAATAGCTGGGATACTTTATGTTCACACTCTGTTATCTACCTGAACATCAAACAGAAAATCTAAAAAACAAAAAAAGCACGCAACGTGCACTCTGATTCACAACTAACGTTTTAATTAATTATACAAAAACGATTCCTGACAAAAACACTGGTAGAGTTTTTTTTTGACTGGAGACTGTGTCTATTTAATTGTATTTCTTTACAGCATTCATTAAGTGGAAGAGAGCACTGTGCGTCACATTTTGCAATCAGCTCCTCTGCTGGCACTTCTATTCCTGTCTTGCGTCTGTGTTTTCCTCCAAAGCTGGCCAAGAAGGAGGGTCAATTTGTCATCTTTGATGCCATTCTTAAACACTGAAAGCCCAATGTCATAGGATGCTACTATCCCAGTTTTACAGCAGTATGAGTTCGACATTTTGCACACGAAGTGCATGGTCCTTTACTTATACCTCTCTGTAAAGGCTCTCCATAGAGAGGCTGAGCTGATCCACATCTCCTGTGGCTGATCTACTATATCATATAGTATATAGTATATATATGCTTTTAATTAATACAAGTATTATATGTGAGATAAGTGACAAGCAGATGCAGTTATTACAAACAGAAATCAGAGGAAACATCCGAGGAGATGAAATTTATGGCTGCTGAATCCGTTGAGGCAGAGGCCAAGGAATCCTTGGCACTCTGTTGGCCACTGAAAGAGACATGAATGAAAAATACGACTCTGACAGGTGGACAAGTAAATTCAAAATGTTGATTTGTCCTCTGCAGCTACTCTATCAAAATGTAGTACAAAATAGTCATGCCTGAGACGTACACAGAAACTGGCAGTAACCTGTTGCTGTGCAGCAGACCAATCACAGGGCTTTCTGTCCGAGTCATTGTAACGTGCAGGTCCAGTTTTGGGGAGGTGGGGCTGTGAGTAGAGCTCTCTGCAATGGTCCAGGGCTTCACAGACCTACAGCATAAGCTTTGGCCTAACTAGTTTACATACAGAGGTGGAGTTGGGTGGTAAGGATCAAAATGTATAATGTCAATATTTTTGAGTTGAATGATAATATTCAATACATATTTATCAATATTTTTTAAGATAAATAACAAAAACATGTAGGCTTAGAGTAGGATTACTTTGATAAAGAGAACTACAAAAGTTTGGGGTTTGGAGCTGCAGATCACCGTTTTACATAGCAACCATACCATTATTTGTGGCACTTGCGTAAAATAGGGAAAACATTCATCATGCTCAAGCTTTTCTTCGTCACCTGTTTTGACATTCTGAATATTGGCAATCATATTGGTGGCTCACTTAATTCTATTTGAGCACATTTACACTTGTATTGACATAAACAATACTGTCTAAATGTATATATATTTCTAAAACTCTGTATATCGCCCTGCCCTATATACGCCACACAACCCAACTTCAAAAATTCCAATTATTACTTTGAAGCATGCTTTAAATCATCTTTATGTGCAACATCATCCTGTCAAAACTGATTAAGTAGTCAAAATGGTGACTTACTGAATGTCCATTATGACAAAAAGTTCAATGTGTTAATTTGAAGTCCTCCTTGTTAGTTTTTGCAGCTTTTGATTTAAAACTATTTTCCAAAATATCAAACAAAATTATATTTGTGTAAACTAATCTCTAACAGTGTTTGGCATTAACTGAACATTTCCTTAACCAAGATAATTACACCTGATCCTATTCTATATTACTCAACTCATAGTCAAGCTTTTAGAAGAGAATCCAAAATTCATTAAAAATAATCAAAAGAAATCATCATGTTTATCTGTTTGAGTCAGGGTACAATAACCAGTTGAGCTCATCCCATGCTCAGACTACATGCTTAAGCACTGCTGCGGCCGTAGTTCGGCAACTGTAAGGCTGTGGTGGCTAAATTCGCTGGCATTGACTGTTTGGCCGTTAAACATCAGCTCTGTGGTTTATTTAACGCAGTAATGTCATGACAGGTGACTCATGCTTGAAGGAACTATTGGGAAAGTTGACTGTGGAGTCAATGGGCATGCAGAAGAGTTTTCAGAGGAGAGGATCATTGATTGGTGGTGGCCATTAGAGGGGAGGGGTCATGCTTTGATAGGCTGGAGTATCTCTTACCTATTTCTACAGGGGCCAAGATGGACAGATGGAGGAAAATGGTGATACGGAGGATAGAGAGGAAACATAGGATGAAGTAAACGAAGAAGAGAGACAAAAATGCACAAAGACATTTTCGTGCTTTATGTACACAGACCAAGTGAGCAACATGGTGTTTAAAATGGTGAAACTAAATGTCGGGGAAGAAGACAGCAGCTTCATGTTCCTCCTCAATCAATGCACTGTTCAACAGTCACAACAGCTTCATTTATTCTTTGTTTTATTTCTGGTGTATCTTGCTTCTTTGTTAAGTGGACTGTATATCAAGATGGATGATAACAACTCCCCAGACGTGAAGCCAAATGAATTTAAAGCTGGCTACAGTATTAGTCAGAATCTCCACGTTCTTATAATCAGCTGGGTCAAACTTTTGAATAAGACACAAAAAGTAATGTTTCCCAGAACCAGAATCTGCCTTTTAAAATCATGAAGATTTATGTCCAAGTGTTCATTTTATCTGAGAAGAAAAGTTTAAATCATATATGATGCTATAGGAAAAAGACAGACAGATCTGTTTCGAATGCACCAGATCAGCGAAGCAACCCGAGAGGCGATGAATGTTCAATAAATGTGGGTGTATGTTTCTAATCAGCACAAGAATTTGTTTGGGTGTGTATTATCCAACAAGAGGGATCCATGTCTCTTTAATCAAGCTGCACTGATTTCTCTGCACCATGCTCTTCCTTTCAACCCTCCACCATTACAGCATTCAGCTGTAGGTGCTGATTAAGAAACTGTAACGTCACTAAAACAACATGTAAGGAGTGATGAGGTTGGAGCCCAGGCGCCAGGACTTAGTTCTGCTGATACTTTAATAAACATTCATTTAAATGTGAGTTTTCTGATTGAAAAGTGTGTTTTATGTTAACAGAAGTGTCAAGAAGTCACAAATGCAGCAACTCTGACTCTATAGGGTGTTACCATATTTTGGCCTCAATTTTGTATAACAGAAGGAGGTCAAGACACTTGTGTATCTTTATACACAGTGAATGGTCTGTCATTGACCCCAAAGTAGGTTCGTCCATAATCCTACCCCTCGTTCAGAAGGGAGCTGCGAAGGGTAACAATACCTACTTCATTAGATATTTCATGGACAGGACAAGGGGTACATGACAATATTTATTCACTTGAGCTGGGCCACTTTATTGTTTAGATGATCTAGCAATTTTCAATTACATTTTATTAAATATTAGTTTAAATCTGACAGGTCTGTGTCAGTTTGTCATTTATTATAGGGCTTCCATCCTGACGACTAAATAGTTTATCAAGCTGCGTATGAATATTTGACTGTTGTGACAAAGAGAGAAGTTAACATTCATCATTATCCAGCATAAATAAAAACAGTAAGTGACCATGAGACAGGTTCAGTGTCATAAAAAGCAGATCATATTATGGCCTTTTTAAATCAGTATAACAATTAGCAATAGACTAAAATGTCAACCCTGTTTCATGAACAGAAGCATTTTAACACATGCTTTAACAATCCAATACCATATTCCTTTGCACTCAGATAAAACTGAAACGCTTAAGACTGTACAATTTCAACCCCTCCACATGCTTATTTAATTGTGTCTTATTTTCTCGCTCTAATTCCTACTGTCGGTGTTATACATTGCAGGCAGCAAAGTGAGATATTTTGTCACTGCATCAGGATTTCTATTTTGCATGAAGGGTCATTTTAGGTACTACATGGCCACTCCTCACCAAGTTCCGAACAGAAAATTCTACCAACGTAGAAGACAGCAAAAAGACAGAAGGGGGAAAGTGGACAGAAAACAGAAAAACTGATGCTGGACGTTATTCTGCACTCTTGTTGCAAAAGAAAAGTGAGTGTCTCTGAGAGCAATCAATGGGAAAGTGAATTTTCAGGTGTGTAGAACAAAAACTCCAGCTGTGCTTTTCTTCTTTTTATTTTATGTTGTATACAATTTTATCAGAAAGGGACTGTTGCGACGTTAAGTTCACTGTATTTGTGCTCATGCTAAACATGGAAGAAGTGTCAATAACTATCATAATGACATTGCTCATCGCTGCCTGGAAGCAGGACAAAACATTGAACAGATCCGTGAACACACAAGTCTGCCTATCATTAAACAAACCACAAATTAATCTAATTCAAACAGTCTTTAATGCCATCTCTGAGACTCAGACTGCTGTGATGCAACACTGAGCGCCTCTGTGATGCAACTCACATGATTCTCTCTCTGCCGGTTTCTTGCCATCCTCTCTGCGTCTATCCAGCCCTTCAAGGCATTGAATGGTGCCTCAATTGAAACACTGAGTATGGTTTGCTTTACACCACACAAAACATGATAACTGAGTGTTAGCACAGACATCTACCTCACAGCTGAACCACATTTGCACAAACCAACAAATACAGGAGAGGAAGTAAGAAGAACAAGGCTCAGTTCCCTTTTATGACACACCAGTATGTTCTATGTTGATCTTTATACTTTGTAGCCTCAGGGTTTTAGCAAATAAGTACCAAATAAAGATAGATCAGTGCATCAGTATCAGCCAATACTGGCCCTGCTGACAGATATTTGCCCATCTTCCAAAATGTATCATAAACAAGAATAAGTAGCACTTATAAGCTTTTGTTTTATGTCAAATTTTTATGTTTACAGTTCACATACATAAATGCAAATTCAGATTAAGAATTTTTACTGCACATTATAAGACATGACCTATCAGTCAAACTGTGATCCAGTTTCATGGTCAAACATGAGAGGAAGGACTGGTATTGTAGCAGTGTTACTAACACCAAAATAATCTTTGTCAGCAATCTTGTCGTTGTAAACATCAGTATACGCTCTGATTTTCTCAATCAGTGAATCTCTGTGTAACCTTAAATAATATTCTTAAAATGGCTCAAATATGAGTTGTATTATTTGAATGGTTCAGTAATTATTTTACTTTCTTTTAAAGAAGCAGTATGCAAGCTTACAAGGGGTGTGTGTAGGCAGGAATCTGGAGATACAAACGTGTGTTATAATGCAAGGGTGACATATGATATGTCCTATTATAATGAAATACTAAGAGATATCATGTTTTTTTCTTAACTACATAGCATTTTTTATAGGGATGCATAATATCATCGGTATGATATCTATATTGGCAGATGTTGGCCTTAAACGCGTTGAAATTTATTACCTCCGCCAAGGAGGTTATGTTTTTGCCGGCGTTTATCTGTCTGTTTGTCTGTGTTCAAAATAACTTGAAAAGTTATGAACGGATTTGGATGAAATTTTCAGGAATTGTTGGAAATGGGATATGGAAGAACTGATTAAATTTTGGGGGTGATCCGGATCACCGTCTGGATCCAGGAATTTTTTTGGTGTGAATCACAATACGGAGGGAACTGTGGCGCTTGACGGAGGTCTGCGCTCTCTGAGTACTTTTCTAGTTTGATATTTTGGCATTTTTGCCAATATTTACAACCGAAATATTGGCCATATATCTCTGCCATATATCAGCAGTAAAATCAGCAAAATACACAAATGTCCCATGATACTTGACCTTACTATCACTGCATGGGTACACTGAAAAATCAACAGTTTTCTGTTTTTCCAAATTAAATGTTGTTTTTCTTGTTTACAATCATTCCTCACATATATACTGTCAAACTGAAAGAAACCCGTCAATTTTAAACATTTGTAAAGACTTTGTGCTCTTGACAAAAAATATTGGTTTTGGTATCGGCGACACCAATAAGTTCAGAAATATCGGCATATTGGATATTGGCAAAAATCCAATACCGTGCGCCCCTATTTTTTGTATCAAGAACTCAAATTTATTTAAACAAAAAATAAATTTATGAATAGTGTTTGTTTTTTTTTTAATTAAAAAATACACAGTTCCTACAATATGGATAACCTTTGTGGTTTGTTAAAGTGACAAAGATAATACAAATAAATCTAACAGAAAGACAGAGTTAAATGACCGAATGCCTGATGCCAACAAACGGCAGCAGGTTGAACTACACTTCAAGACAAACATTCTGAGTTCCTTTTATTATGAGGTAATGAAATATTGATATTGTGCTATAAATCATCTATGCACAAAATATCGCTATATATTAGCAAATCAGTATTTTTCCACCCCTACTAATGAGTGCAGGTATCTGTGTGTGGGGGAAAGAGAAAGAGGGAAGCTGAGTAAATGAAATGGTATATGAACAAACCTCAAACTAATGAAATATTCTCATAAAACATGATGTGATACAAGAGAAAAACTGAATAGGTTAACAATTTGACATATTATCAAAAGTCAGCTCTAAAGTTTCCTACAGCTCGTGCACTAATTTTATATGAAGATAATTGCTGTAAATTGTGCTTCTTTTATTGTAGGAAGGCTGAAATCATGATTGTGATTAAAATTTGGAAAATTGTGCACCCTTAATTACCAACCCAACATGCAAGAATTGCTTGAGAATTTCCTCTTAATCTGATCAAGTAGGTGTCCAAAAGCACTTGTATCATTCATTTATAGGAAAAGCCTTTCTATGTGATTTTAGGTCTTTAAACCCATCATATTTTTTTAACCATGATAATTTCATCGTGAATACATTTTACAGTCTTATTGGGCACACTGTAATCTTTGCCTGACACTCATTGTCTATTCCATAGTAGGTAACAAAACAGAAAAGTCAGCTTCTTAGCTGGGAAAAGAGACATAATCCTCTCTCATCCCCAAAGAATAAGTCTCCACCTGTCCAGCCCAGCACCAGAGCAGGACTGCTTTCCAACACACACATACAAAGTTAACCTAATATTAAGAAACACCAACGTAGGTTTGCTCCTCCAAAACATACCCTATGTCATCTCGGTAGACCCGAGAGATGAGGACCTCCCCCTTGTGGTTGTAGATGAACAATCCTCCAATCATTGTGGCTGCTTCTCAGTCCCAACTGGCCATGGTGGAACCAAACCCTGCCTGGGAAGAGACAGAAAGCAAGTAAGAGACGGCAGGAAGGAAGCTGGCAAGGGAAAGAGGGTTGATGGAGAAGTGAAAGCAGCGAAATGTGAGAGAGTGACCATCAGTACAGGGAGGCGCTTGTCCCTCACATCCGCTTTCCCTGTCTTGTCTTTTTTCTCTCTCACACACACAGACATCACTCTATAGCCAACTGAATAAAGCCTGCAGCTGCCCCTCAGTGGTGACTCATTTTTGAGGCTTGCATGTGCATACACATACGTGCATCTCTCACCACTGAAGTAAGTCTGTTTCACTGCCACTAACCTCACGGCCAATTCCTTGTTTCTGTCCGAAGTAAGATTAACACCAGATTAACAGCCTTCAGTTGGGAGCAAAAAGCCACCAGGTAGCTGGACACAAATCTGTTGGTGCTAAATTTTACAACCAAATAACTGAAGATCAGTCAAAGGTTTACATCAAACTTAGAGGGAGACAACATTAAGGCAGTGAAATTAATAAAAGCGCAGTGCACGTGTTTGTTCGCTGCTTCTACGTGTTTAAAGCCTTGAAATCATAGTAGTTTCACCCATTCAAAAAAATGAAGCTTCTGGAAACCAGGGGGATGAAGGACATGCTTAAAATTCCTCGAAGACAGAGGCCAGACAAATTACTCTAAAGATGCTCAAATGGCTCATATTACAGCATCGTGTTTTGAAAATTAACTCATTAACATTCCCAAATTAACATTACCAAGTCACGACCGAGTAAAGCGTCCAGAAGACCTGAGCGGGTTTAATCTCTCGTTTTATTGGCCGAAGTCAAGATGTCTGCTCACTCGGGCCATTTCCTATCGTCCATACATTTTTTATATTTCAGCATTTGTTCCCCCGCCGGTGAGAAGGAGGTTCACTCATTCAGGTTGTTATAAAAGATTTTAAGCGACTACAGGGTTGATGGCGGGTTGACCTTCAGGTAGGATCAAAGTGATGGAGAATACACCGACCGAGTGAGGGGAAGCTAGCTAATTTAGCTCGGGATAGCAGGCTAGCTGGCGCTGATGGTGAGTGAACCAGCGCTCAGCCGAGGAGAGTGTCAAAGCCACTTCCGGTGAAAATAAAGTCAGTGTGTGATTAACATGAAGCAGATTAAGAAAATACTCTGACTTTTCAAGTGTTGCATTTAAGGTATCATTATGAACACATATAGTTTGCGCTTCGAAAAAAAGTAAAATCATAAAACAATCACATAGCAATAAAGAAAGATTATGGATTAAATCAGACCACTGACAAACACTGAAAAGCGGAAATAACACTGAGTAGGGCTGAAAAAATTAGGAAAATACTGACAACGACCTGTAGTAACAAAGGAAACGAGAGCTTAAAGCTTGTCACTCCTTTGCTTTATTATAAAATTACAACTACATGGTCATTACAATGGATTTGTACAATGATATTTGTAATTTTCGGCACCAAACAAACAAAACCTGATTATATAGGTGTGTGTTGAGAAGGACAGAGCCTTTTAGATGCAAAACATTTAAACAAAGTAGATATTTTGACTATTATTTGACCTCAAGTAAATTTTGCATCTCTTGTGACTTGAAAATGGAAGTTGGTCATCCTCAGGTTCTATTTAAATTGCTCGACCAATTGACCTTTGCAAACCTCTGACATTTTCATTTAAAATATTTTTGAAAGCCATATTTACGTTTATTTCTAATTCCTGTTACATTTAAACTGCATGAGTAACTGTTCAAATTACTTATAAAATGTACACTTCATGTTATTAAGATACTGTTACAATACTTCAATCTTTGTCCAAAAATGTCGGTCTTAAAGGTTCAACCTCACTTTTATTCCCTTAACTTCTAGTCGCTGGGCACCAAAACACCAAGTCAGATTTACGGCATACAAAATAACGTAACTATGGATGTACTTGGCAGTTTATCCCAAAAACAGGGGAACAATCCTTTAATCACACTGGGCTTTATTTATATTTTGAATCCATGTGAGCAAGTTATTGTGCCCTCTAAAGCAAAAGGTCGACAATACTTATTTATAATTACATGAACGATTTCGTCAGTATGTGCTTTTATTTTGAAATTTACCAAACGCCCACTTTCCGTTTTAACATTAGCTTCCCCCCGCTAGCTTGACGCTGCTAACGTTGGCAGCTAACGTTGCTAACGTTAGCATCGAATGAAACGGTTACACCGGCAGTTACAAAACGGCAAACGGCTTTTATCTGCTACACTTAATGTGCAATGTGTCACCGACTCGACTTTAGTGAGCTTACCCTTCTTCTCTCACGAACGCCACCGGTCTTTCGCTCCCGGTACGCCTGCGATATTACCGATGTCAGGATCCGGTAGGTTGCCAAGACTCACAGCCGCTAATTCCGCTCCTTCCTCCTGCTGCTCCTCCGGTAGCTGTCAGCTGACCCGCCGTCCTGACGCAGCGCCGTTCCGCTGTGACAGGAAAAGGCGCGGCTGGAGCCAGAGTGAAACCGCACCCAGGCCTTGTTATCATTAGCTAGACAGGCCAGTGGTCACTTATTGGTGGTTTCATTGGAGTCAGAGTCGGTTTTGTGAGTGTTTATCACAGCCAGCACAAGGGGAGAATAGACATTTAAAGTGGATTCAGGACCATGTTTGCATTTGTCCAATCTGTAACTTTTTTTTTTTTTTTTTTGGGGGGGGGGGGGTAAACTTACTTGTATTTAAAAATAATGTAGGTAGGGCTGGGAAAAATGTTGAATTTATTAACTATACAGTAATTTATATATATAAAAAACAAGACATAGAATAAGATGATACAATTTAGAACAACAATGTTTTTATGGATCACGTCAGGGGAAAAAAAAAAAAACTAGAAGTGCGCCGAAAGCACAAACCACCACCAAGGTATTTCCAACATTGTCAAGCCAGTTATAGTAAAAAAAAAAAAAAAGATATATAAAGCTGCACTATCTTGCACTGTTAAAAATCCTAGAAACATTCCTTGATCCACTTCTGGATTTGGATCACAAAAATGTAACAACTTCTCCCTTGTGCCATGGCCAACATTACCTGTAAATGTCATCTAATGCTGTTGAAAACTTATTAAGTTATTAGTAAACATGGGTAAAACTGCCCTATTTTGCAATGTTAACCAACGCTTTAAAAAATTTGGATTTTTTTAAAAGGTTGATTTGGATCACCACCAAAATCATCTCACTTCCTCCTCGTGCCATAATCAACAATCCTTGAAAATATCACAAAAATCCATTGAGAACTTATTGAGTTATATTTCTAACCATCAAACAAATAAATACCAGCAAAAACATAGCCTCCATGGTGGAGGTAATAAAAGACACCAATCCCTATAAAACGGCACAGGAATGAGTCCAAAAACACATAAGTGAGTCAGCATTTTTTGTTTGCCACAGACCTCATTAGCAATGATCCCAGAACACTGTGAAAACCCCATAGGCTTTTATGGGGCAGTCCATTTTATCTCAGAAGTCAGATTGCCCAAGTTGTAAATTAGATACATCACTGAGAATACCCCATTTGGATGAAATTTTCTTTTCGGGAAGTTGGACGATCTTCAAGTACTCCAACTTTACCAGCTGGTTACTGGAACACATTTAAATGGGATGCAGCATAATTCCCACTTCCTTCACCAGAGTTCTGAGGTTAATGGAAAGCACCATCAGTCAAGGGATCTAGCATGAGGCTAACTTCTGGCTGGCCAACAAAAATGTATCATTCCTGCACCACCCTGTTGTCAGGCTCCTGTGGAAACTACAACATGGCAGTTTGACTTAGAAACTTAATACCATGCTCCCAGCTCATATTGAATGTTATTTCCATTCTTTAAAGAGAATTTCCTTTTAGTGTGTCCCTGATGGATGTTGTGGGACAGATTTGATAATACATCTAAATAATTTAATAGTTTAGTCTAATTAGCAAATAATTTAATATGTTATTTTATCCCATGATACATCTAATTCTTAGCCTTTATAAGTGAAATCAGTCCCTTCAACCACACATGTTGGTATGTGAGATGACTGGCAGATTATTTCTGGGGCTGTCGGTCACTGGTTTTTGAAACAAATATACTCTTATTTCTAGTTTAATATTCTCTAATAAATGCTAACTGGGGGGTTTCTATGAAATGTGAGGTCAGTTCTGATTTAAAATGTTTTGGGGGTTGGTTTGTGATTTGTTGGGACTTATGGAAAAAAAACACATCTAAGACCTAAAACTTCTTTCCTCTTACATTTTGCTAAGTTTAATAATATTCTAGGGTATTGGTTTCTAAACTTTTTTTGCTCAAGGCACACTAAAGACTGAGACAAAATCTCAAGGCACAAATATAGTCATTACCATGCAAAACTGCTTCTTTTCTTAAGCTGACAGCTAAAAGACACACCATTTTGGTTGATGATGCAAAATGCTGCTGTATCTGTGGCTTATTCCATCTTTGTTTTTTTATCTTAATAAAGATATAATAAATACTGTTGCACTACCAATATGACAAAATTACACTGTTGCACAATGAGACCTGACAGCACTAGCATCAAGCTTAAATGTTAATTTTTGGGGTTCTGAAAGTGTGTGTCCCACATTTTATCACAACCTGCTTGTTGACTAATGACAAAACCTTTGGAGGTTTTAAGTTTATTTTTTAAATTTACTGAATGAAATTAAAACTCTTGAACCATGAAGTAATAACACAAGGATTTACAAATTCCCAAGACATACCCAGACTTGCCTTAAGGCACAACAGTGTGCCCTGCCACACCTTTTGAGAACTACTGCTCTAACAGCAACCAGCGTTCCTCTCACAGACCAAAAACATACTCATTAGGTTGATTGGTGACTCCAAATTGACTCCCTTAGCTGTGAGTGTGGGTGTGGATGGTTATCTGTCTCTGTGTGTAGACCTGCAATTGGCTTCAGGGTGTACCCTGCCTCTCACCCAATGTCAGCTGGGATAGGCTCTAGCCCCCCGTGACCCTGAAAGGGATACACGGTATAGATAATGGATGGATGGATGCTCTAGGGGCCAGATAAAAAGCTGTGGGGGGCCTGCTGTGGTCCCTGGGCCTCCAAGTATTGATCATTGGTTTAAAGGACTGAAAACTTAAGACACTTGAATTTCAGGTCTTCAGAGATCCTGGAATTATTTTTCTCTTTGAAATTTGGAGCGTGTAGTTTCGGGTAGTTTGGCTTCCACTCCCACCTTTTGAATTTATTGTGAACTGCACCATGGTACATATTACCAACGGTGTATTTCACAGCTGCTGTCACAACATTTGGGGCCAAATCAGTTCTATCAAACCCATGTTGATACTAGGGATGAGATCCCAGAAACCTCTGTAGGCCCACTTTTTTAATGCAGAAAATCTATAGCAATTAATAAAGAATTGGATCAATAAGCAGAATCAATAATTGCATTTGGTACACGTCCACATATTAGCAAGGAGTATGAGATATTTTGACAAACAGTTTTTTTTTTTTTTGCATAGGCTTACTGTGTACAACTTCTTTTTACTCAGTTTAAGGCCCAAAGCTTTATTTCCAAGCTTTATCCATATAGGGTTATTATCTTGTGATCTATGAGCATAATAAAAATAAAACAAGTAGTTGTTACTGTAAACAACCTTTTTTCTTTATTAAGCATTAGGCCTTAAGCTTTTTTAAACTAACACCCACATAAACTTAACCATTATAAACATTACTGTCTACCCTCTGTTTCATTTCAAACTATAATGAATGCTTTATCTTACAAACTTGATATACTACCCAGCCCCACTGTTTAAAGTTTTCCTCTCTGTTCAACCACAAAGAACATTTTGCATTGGGTCATTCACTTCAGAGGCAAATCTAAAAGTACACACACTGATCCTCTTGCACAGCACCCCTCCCCTACATTCTCTCACACACACACACACACACACAACATCTGTGCACCAGATTGCCTAACCTTCACATTCCTGATCTCGGACTGTCTGGAATCCACAGTCTTTAAATGCAAATATGACCCCAGGTACCACAGAGGAAAATAAACAAACTAGGCTGCAGGTTTCTGCTTCACAAGCACACCGACACAAATAAAAAACACAAAGCAGCAGAGTTAAGTCATAAAACTATATTTATAAATAAAAAGACATTTTTTCCTTGATAAAAGAGTAGTGTGAAAGACATGGTAAGAAACTGTTTTTTCCACTATACATTATCACAACACAGAGTCTGAAAACGCTCTGGTTAATGGATGAAAATGCAGTTATGTAGTGTAAAAATGACTCTTCAAGCTGGATGCTCATGTTTAGCATTGATAAATGAAACTAACTGTGAACAACTACGCATATAATAAAACAAATTTATTCTTACAGTAAGAACTGTGATTCTTTTGCACTACATACAAACGTTTCTGTTTCGTTCTCTCAAGTCAAGCAAACAGTTAAAAAGTTCGAATAAAGTTAACAGTTAGTGTTCATTCGGCACTCATTCAGTTTTTTTCTTTGTTAGAGGTCAGAGGGTTGAAAGAATGGAAGGAGGGAGGAAGGTTTTTTGCTTTCTCTTGGTTTTGTGGTGAGCAGGGGTGGGGGAAGACAGAAAGTTAGATAAGGAAGACAGAGAGGAGGGAAGAGTGAAGAGAAGAACAAATGAAAAACATCCATGTTGCAAAGCGCTGAGTCATCTTTCCCAGCTGTCCGTTTCCACCACTTCCCTCCCTCTCTTGTTCATTTGTCCTCATGCAAACTCTTCCCACTGAGGGGAGGAAACGGAGAGAGAGAGAGGCGCTTTGGTTCCATTTTGAGTGAGGGGGTTTCTTCATTGAAGAAAGTATGGCCGCGACTATAGGAAGAAAAGCATGAGCGAGAGAGTTGTTTCCATTTCTGTTTCTCAGCGGAGATGAATCAAGACCTTGGGTTTGAGCTTTTTGCATTCTTCCCTCCCTCCTGTCTTTCCACGCTGTCCTTCTCAGCCTATCAATGACACAAGAAGGCCCTTTCTGCTACTTTGTTATCACTCTACGGCTTGCGTTACATCACATCAACGAAGAACTCCCCGGCATTGCCCACTGCCATGCGCAGTGACTGGCGTGAGGCGGTGAGCTCGGGTGGCACAGAGGCCATCTCTCTGCCTGGTGGGGCACCGGGTGCAGCTGTCGACAGATGTTGGGGCTGGGGGGGCAGGCCAGGGGGGCCGTAGACGAGGCCAGGGCCGTAGGCTATTGAGTGGGAGTGTGTGCTGCGGTGGCTGATGGCGCTACGGATGCTTCGCTCACTAGGGGGAGCCACTGAGCGTTCGCTTGGAGCCCGATGGCTCCTGATCTCAGTTTCACTCCCACTTCCCCCAGACTTCTTCCCCTCGTTCTTACTGCAGTTTGAACCGCTGCTCCCTGAAGACAAAGAAGATAAAGTGATTATTTTCTAAGAATTAAGGACAAAAAAATACATTTATAAAATAAAAACAGATCTATGTAAACTGGCATTTCCTCTCTGGGTGGTACTAGAGAGTGATGCAGGCAGTCCTGACCCAGTTTGAGGGAGACTCTCATGAGAGCTGCATGACTAATGGAGACATGGTCACTGAGCATTCACTGCCTCCCACAGGCTGAAATGCTTAGCCAAAGGCAATTACACGTTTTCATTCAATTACCAGAAACTGCCTGCTAGGTTTTAAGGCAAGGTTGGTTTAATGACAACACCACAACAGTTTATCTGTGACGGAAAAGTCTGACATTGTAAGAACCTTCCTTGTTGCAGTCAGAACCAAAAACACATTGAAATATTATTTTAACTCTGCATCTTAAAGAAATGTAGGCCTGGGACAATCCAGGCACCATCACTTGAAGCTATGTTCAGAGTTGAGCCATATTGTATCTCTTAAGTGGGTAAACTATTCAGGAATACTTTTAATGGTAGCGTGCAACCACAAAATGAGGACAGGACGTCTGAGATGCTCTGTGCAGTCACTGGGCCCAGCTGTTGTTAGTCAGTAAATACCTCCATTGCGTAAGCAAGCAGCTCCATAAACCACAATGTCTGGTTTTCTATTTCTACACATTAAAAACACAAAATAAAACATGTAAATAAGAACGCTTTGGAGCAAAGGGGGGGAGAAAGTTTAACTACTAACAGAGGTTGGTTGTTTCCCTTATGTCTTGAAGTTCCCTTATCCAAACATGAACAAAACATGCTACAAACTGTGAGCGGAGTGTGGCTGTAAAATTTGTTGATATTTGATGAGTATCTCTGGATAAGAAAGCAAACAAGCCATAAAAACAGAAAACTAGTAGTTCTTTGAATCTATCTGTGTCAAGTTAAGTAACCAGAATATCAGTAGTTACATGGAGTTTCCTCCTTCACAACTATACTTTGGATATGTGGGTTACTCATCAAAAATAAAAGGATTCATTACCACCTGTAGGTGGAAAGTAGGAATATGTAACTATTAAATAATTTTGTCCCTTGGTTATATACTGCACATATTTTCACAACTGAAAACTTCCTCATATTTCAGGAGTGGGTTGTGTGTCTCAGTGCAAGCGTACTAATTTTACATCCTATATTTACCTGGACTCTTACCTGCCCCCCCTGGTAAAATTGCAACCTGAAGTCAGCATAAATTGACAAAAAAATCAGGAAAGTTCACCACGAGTTTTCTACCTTTGGGCTGGGGATTAGAAATTAATACCTGCTATGCACCCGATGTAGGTAAATTTTCTGTTTGACCATTAAATGTCAGAGCACTATTCCACACATGGGGAGCACGTCTGTTTTTCAAAATTCAAAGCCATGGGTGAACCAACAGCTGCAGTAAGTAAGAAATTGTTATGTTGTGAAAAAGTTAACATATTCTAAAAAGGTAAGAGGAAATTTTGAAAGGATTTAGGCCCCCTTCTCCTTGCTGTTTGATAATGTCACTATGTTTGCAATATTAAAAGTAATGACTATGGGACTCCACAAGGGACTTTCTGGATAATTACATGGGACAACACACGATCAGGGGCCTGCCCCACACTTGTATAGTCGTTGATTTTTCATAAAGTACCTATGACATAAGTTAACAACAAGCTTTTTATCACAGGACTGGTGCCACCTTAAAGAGAACCAGCAACATTATCTTTCAGCTCCTTCATATGTTCTCTTGTTGTTTGTACTGCAAATGCACCCATAACATGTAGAGCTGATACAGAGGACGGTGATGTCTGACACTGAAATTCTGTAGATTTGTTAAGGAGTGCATGTCTAGTAACAACTTTATAGTGTATTCTCTCTCTACTCACCGCTGTGCTGGCTCCCTGCACTGCCTGCTCCTGGTCCCCCATGGAAAGGCTGTGGCATGTCATATGGGTGAGGAATGGGGAACTGGTAGGGAATGGGCATTGGCCAGGGGGCTGCACCGGGATGGGGCAGAGGAGGGAGGGTGTCTTGGTCTGAAGCCCCCCCACTAGACCCATCGTGGTCATGGAGAGACAGGTGAGTCATGTCTGAAAGAGATGCAAGAAAAGAACAATCAAGATTTTCAGCTTTACGCCCCAACGAAGCAAAAAACCAAATTACAGTTTGGAATCACATATTCAGCTTAACATAACCCCTTAAAACTATTGCCATAACAACCGTAAATGTAGCCGCCTAAAAGAGCTGAGTGTCTACTTACTGCCGCAGAGGTCTCCAAAGATGTAGTAACATTGTTCAGAGAAGGTGATCTTGTTGACAGTGTGTCGGATATAGCCCGCTTTCAGAAGGTTGCTGGCGTATTTGCGGGCCTCTCTACGATCTGAGAACCCTTCTACATGATGGAAGAGCCAGTCCACCACATCAGAGCCTGAAGGATAAGAAGATAACCATTAACCTATCAAATTTATGGTATTCTGGTATCCAAGATGATGATTTGCATACAAAGTCAGGAGGTTTACATGTGAACAGTGTACTCTTTAATGATCAGAGAACTGTTTCTGTAGATATCCATTTAACAAAAAATAATAATTGCTTTAAAAAGAAGGCACTGCTGTCATGAGCAACAAGGTGGAATACAGAAATTATTGGATTTTTTAATAATATTTGAAATAAACTTAACCAAATGATAACAATTACACTTTGCAATTAAAGTCAAGTCAAGGTTTCTTAATATAGCATATTTTTAACACCCTCTGTCCTGCAGACTTTAAGCTTTCTCTTAAAAACTTACTGTGTGTGAAGTGAATGACGAAGACACAAAAAATGCAGAGTATAAACAGCAAAGAGGAGTATGATAAAAATGCTTCATAGACAAACTCAGTTCAGGTTTCTCAGGGCGCTTTCACAATAAAAGTGTTTGCAAAGTTAAAGCAAACTCAGTTCTGTTTTCCAAATTAGTATGCTCAGCTGTAACCTGACACCAGATGGACCACTCAGTATATTTCACTACACCATCTGGGAAGAAGGCCCATAGAAAGTGTATTGAAATGGGCAGAACCTCTCAAAAGCTTATCCTGCAGGTGACTGGATCATTGCGCTGTCAATCACATTCATTAGAGGCCGGTCAGATTGTAAAGTAGGTGAGCACTACTGCCAAGGTGTAAAGGACAGACTGTGAGCCACTTTGTAAAACAAACTCTTGGCAAACCAGAACGGAAGTTGAGCGAAATATCCTTTCTATAGAGAGGTTTGTAGTGTTGTTATTTGTTTTTCACTTAATGAGGAAATGTAGTATCTTGGCACACCAGATGGACCGTTCAATACATTTCACTAGTCCAAATGGAAAAGAGCCCAAAAAAGTGTTTGGGGTGGGCAGAACCTTCCAGAAGCATATCCAGCAGGTAACTGGACGATCGTTCAGTGAATCAACATTTATTATAGGCCAATCAGATCATGTCGTAGGCAACGTGAGACACTTAGTAGAACAAACTCTCATCAAAACATGGCAGAAGTGAGGTGAAAATATCCTTACTGCAGGGAGGTTTGTAGTCTTGTTATTCATTTTTCGTTTAATTAAGAAATGCAGTCCGGATCTGATCAAACTGCTACTAAAGCCATGAGCATCCATGCTAATCCCTGTACTAACAGTCACTTCCTGCTGTTGTCTCACTCGTGAATGTTCCTCTTCCTACTCTATAGGACTCTGATTGGACCGTGCCACTTTGGGCCACTCAAAATCATTGCAGATTGGAGCTTGGCAAGAAGGATCTGCCTGATTACAGACAGTAAATCAGGCTGATCCATCTGCACTGCAAGGTTAGTTCAGCTGTGCTTGTGTAAAAACTCTTCCGTTCCCCGACACTAGAAAACAGTGGGTCTCAGTCTGTTTTTATTTGGACTTTGGTTGAGTTTGTTTGTAGTGAGAATAGGAGCTGACCTGCCGTATAAAGTATAATAGATGTAAAAACTTCTCCTTCACGTAACTGCTGATGTAAAATCATGTTATGGGTGAAAATGATTGAAAACTGAACACGAACAGTTTCAAAGATGATAATAAAAAAAAAGAGAAAAGATAATTGTGTAAAATTTCATGATAAACATTTAGAATTTTCTAATGAATAAAATATTTCTTTATGATATTGCTATAATGATAATAAGACTGATATGCAGTTTGTTTGGGCAGCTACAGCCAGGCAGAACATTTTTTGTCCCACCAGAAATTTGGACCAAAAATAGAGCCTACTTCTCCTCTTCACACATTTTGGTCTAACTGTTAATGTTCGTGTGTGAATACTGACCAAACTTGAGTTCATTATGCAACTATTTCAAAAGAAAACAAACTACAGGTGTACAAATGCCCTCCTTTACCGTATTGTTGGAAAAATTTGGTAATCTACAGACAACTGAACTTGGTGCACAGATGTGAGCATGTGTGTGTGTGTGTGTGTGTGTGTGTGTGTGTGTGTGTGTACACGCACTGATGAAGGAAATGATAAATTCTGGACCTCTGCCATGACAGACGTACCAATAAATGCGTTAGCGATGGTTATCTTAAGCCACATCCTGTCTCGCACCTCCAAGCCTGACTCTGGGCAGGCCATTGCCTTAGCAACTGTTGCCATGTCACTGTGGATGGAGAGGTGGAAGTCATCGAATCCTGGGAAGGATCAGAGCAGACACATTTAAGTTACTACAGGAGCTGAACCACATCCTCCTTAAAGAGCTGAAACAGATCCAGTTTTGCCTCAGCATTATGTACATGTGTACCTCTGAGTCTTCTCTCTAGGGGTTTCAAATAATAGTCAAGAGTGAAGTACTATTTTTCCTTTCTAACAAAATTTATCGCTGGCACAGCCAAGTGTTTTTTACTAAATTTAGACAAGAACAAAAATGTTGGTCTGTTAAAGAATTTACCTCAGAAAATATTTGGTTTCCTGTGGTCTGGGCTGTAATTTGACTTCTGAGCAGTCCTGATCATGATTTAGACTGATTATTGTTTGGATTGGACAACATCTGAGCTGTTTCCCAAAAAGCTTCTGATCATTATAAAGTAAATGTCCTCCCTAGTTAAGTTATAGTCTTACACATTACCTTGTAAAGCTCGACATTTGAAAAAAAAAAAAATAGCATTGATTGTGTCTGCCGTTGTAATTTACTTTTCAGTACTCTCTATCCTCCTGCTTTTAGTAATTTCCTTGATTTCCCCACAATGAAACATCAAAACTGTGTGAGCATTTTCTGGAAGATTTTCCTTACTTACAAAATGCTGAGAACACCTTAAATCTCACAAATCACATAAATGTAACTTCTATTCAAGGTTCAGAGTTGTGACAGTAGATGATAGCACACATCCACAGTAGTCACACCCTCTATGCAAATACAGACCTTTCAAACTGCTGCATCCCATCATGCACTCTTTGTAAAGACCTTTACCTTTTAACAGTTGAACCCGCCCTCTCATCCATAGTTTCTATCCTGTTTGAAGGCTAAGCACTGTGCTGAATATGAGATAGCCTCATACTCAGATTAAATAATAATGAAAATGCCTCTCACGGCACTCCAGGTCACCTTCCATGGCAGACACAAAACATAACAAGGGACAATACACTCCTGATCAAAATCTTAAGACCAGGTGAAACATTGCAAGAATTTGTATTTTGCACCCATTTCTCCTTTTTGCAAAATGCAAAAAGAAGAAATGGGTGCCAGAGACAAAACATTTGGAGTAAGCACTTTATTGAAAACAAATATTAAATTGAAATGGGCTGTTCATCAGCTGATCAAAAGTTTACGACCACAGTTTATAAATAACCCAAAAACTCCTCTAAACAGAAATAAAAGTGTCAGAAAGGACTCAGTATTGAGTAGCTCCACCATTGGAGTGGTGAAGATGACTACATGAAGGGCATCCACTGTCTGGAACTGATGTCCATTTTTGTAAAATTCCCTTGCCATTCACCCACAAATGTTCTCAATAGGATTTAGATCAGGGAAACACGCAGGATGGTCCAAAAGAGTGACATTATTCTCCTTTGTCAGACAGGCATTGTGAACTGCTGCATTGTTCTGTTGAAAAAGTCAGTCATTACCACACAGACGAGGGCCTTCAGTCATGAGGGATGCCCACTGAAACATCTCCACATAGCCAGCTGCCGTTTGACGCCCCTGCGCAACCTGAAACTCCATTGTTCCATTGAAGGAAAAAGCACATCAGATCATGATGGCGCCCCCTCCACTGTACCGTGTAGAAAACATCTCAGGTGAGATCTCCTTGTCATGCCAGTAACATTGGAAGCCATCAGGATCGTCAAGGTTACATTTTTTCTCTTCAGATAATAAAACTTCCACCTTTCAGTGTCTCATGTTTGGTGCTCTCGTGCAAACTCCAAACAGACAATTCCGTGGCACTGAAGGACATGTGGAGATGGAAGACGCTCCTTACTTTTTAAGGCCTTTCCTCGCAGATGCTGTCTTTATTGGGCTGCAGTCAGCACCAGTAACAACCTTAATTTGGGTTGAGAATCGTCCTATCTTGACAGACAGCCAATCTGATCCTCCAGCTCAGTGACGGTGAAAATTTTTGGGGCTACCACTTGACTTTTTTGTTCCTTCACCTTCAGGATCTTTTAAAAATTAAAAATGACTGTCTTACTGCATCCAACCTCAGCAGCGATGGCGCGTTGCAAGAGGCCTTGCTTATGCAGCTCAACAATCCGACCACATTTAAAAACAGAAAGCTTTTTTTGCCTTTGCCATCAGGAGGTCATGACAGTGTGAATACCTGACAGAAAAAGACATGGGATCTAAATTTTTGCACAGATTTTGTCTTTTAAAGGCTGTGGTCTTAAACTTTTGATCAGCCGACAAAAGCATTTTTCAATAATTTGCATGCTCAAATTTTTTGTCTCTCGTTCCCATTTCTTCTTTTTGCATTTTGAAGCTCTACTTAGAAACTTCTTAAGATCCAACAAAGCAAAATGCAAATTCTTGCAATTTTTCTGGTCTTAAGATTTTGATTGAGAGTGTATGTCGAAAGATCAACAAAAACAAGTAATCTGGCTAAAGTTTAAACTATCAGACTGAGTATACTAGTTTAAAAAAAGAAGGGTTTTGAGACAGGATTTAAAAAATGAAGAGAGTCACTGTTTTGGGTGTTTGATGTGATGGAAGTCGTTTAACCTGTCACATTTTTACTTTGGAGCCTCTGCCCTTCAAGTTTTGTGCCGTTTTTTTTTTCATGAACGAATCAAGGTAAAACGGGCTTAGACGCATATTCTTCTGCAAAACACCTATCAAGAAAGTTATCCCTTATTGTTTTAACATTATTTTAGCCAAATTTTGACCACCTCAAAGCTGACAGAGACCCATGCCCCTGGAGACCCTTTAAAGGGACAATAAAAACAGTCACAACATATCAGAAAATAACAATGTGATTTGAGAGGAAGGGTTTTATCTTTTAAAGATTTTGGCTGAGTGATTCAAGCTTTTATGTCTACTTGTTTGTACAACTGTACTGCACTTAATGTCAGAGTTAGCCAGGCATCTATTGCACACCTACAGTTAGTCCAAAATGCTGCTGCTTTTCTTTTAACAGGTACTAAAAAAACACCCTGCACTGGCTGCCTGTTCCTTTTAGAATTCATTTCAACATTTCATTGCTTGTTTTTAAATCTTTAGATGGATTTGCACCTCAATACATCTCTGATCATTAAAATGTCTACGAGCAGTCGAGCTCTTTGAATTCTGCAAAACAGTTTCTTCTTGTCATGCTTAAGGCCAGCCTAAAATCCTGAGGTGATCAAGCCTTTTTTGTTGTGGCCCTAAATTATGGGATAACTTTCAGCATTAGAGTTATGTGGTCTCTGTCTCTGCCCTCATGTTTTCAATTTTCTCAATTAACTCGGTTTCCATGTGTTTCTATGTGTGTCTTCTAGTTGAGTTTACCGAGCCTTTATGTTTTTGAGTTGTTTTTATTGTTTGGTTTTGTATCATTTTTTAAAATTAATTCAGTACTGTTTCTGATTGCAGTCACTGTGCAACACTTTAGTAGACTTCATTGTTTTTTTCTAAATTGTGCTGTACAAAGAAAGTCATGTCCATTAGATATCAGATTGGACTGATATCTAATGTACATGACCATAATTTTCTTAATATTTAGTGTTTATAAATAAGGCCTGCATGCTACAAAAAAGATGCAATGTGCAGTCAAAAAAATAAAGACGCAATGTGCAGTAACACTGTTCAGTATTGCAATAATAAATCCTTTTATAAATAAACCTGAGTGAAGTAGGCCTGCACAAAATGAGAAAAACATGCTATGTTGCATAACAATTTTAGGTAATGCTTTATTAATTAATTACAATACATTTTTTCTTTTTTTTTGTTGCTGTTTTTTTAATGTATTTACTTACTACCCGCAGTAGTAGTATGTTTTGTATATATCTGTTTCTATGTCTGTGTGCATAAATTAAAAATAATTACAATAAACCAACAATATAAAAGGTGCATTTTAGCTATAACTCAGTGTGTCTAACTATTGCTATTCTTCATGTTTTGTACAACTCTTGTAGTTGCAACATGTTATTTTTCAGAATCTTTTTCTCCACTAAATTGGCTCAACTTAAAAAAGGTCTTAAAGGGTCTCAAAATCTGCTTTTCAGTGTTAAAGTTACTTCTGTTTATTCCATGATGTTATCAAACATCTTTTTAGAGGGGATCTCCAAAAGAGTCAATCATACCAATACTGTCAAGAATGTGTGTCAAATGAGTGGTACTTTTTTCTCAAGAAGGAGAGGAAACTCATCAGTGTTTTTCCCAAAATTACAGGGGAGACCAAGGTTGTGAGTTATGGCTTTGTTTTGACAAGAATTATTGAGCAGATGGAAGTCGTGAGGCTGAACGCAGAAAACTGGAACATAGAGTCGTCCCAGGAATGCAGTAAAAGGGCAGGGCCACACAAAACAGAGATTCACTAACAAGTCTCAGAGACATACTGATATTGCTCTATATCAGGAGGTTTGAGGGTGAGGCCCCCAACAGGAAGATATGTGTTCAGAACTTGAATAATTATAGATCCCGGTGCACAGTATGGCTTGTTTGAAAAAGTTTTGGTTGTTTTATCAGTTTAAGTGCTTATTCAAAGAGTCAACAGAAAACAACCAAGAAAATAAGAATAATATATGTTCAAAAGCAATCCATGTTAAATCTTGTCAGATTCAAGCTTTTATGGCAACAAGCCCTAACAGCAGGGGGCAATATGACTCACGTTCAGTCTCCGGTATGGAGCTGCTGATGGACGAGCTGGTGGAGGTGACGGTGCTCATTGAGGGGCTCATTCCATACGCAGGGTAAACCCCAGTCATAGCTGCAGTGTGGGACACCCACGCAGCAGGGTCAATGGGCCGGATGGGCTCACCTGTTAGATGAAAACAGGGTACATTGTCAGAGTTGGTCCATTTAAAGCCAAAGTAAGACAGAGACTAAAGAAAGAATCAGATTAAGACTTACTTCTGGGTAGAGCAAAGCAGCTCCGAGGGTTGGGGTCCCAACACTTTGCCACCGTCAGAGTAATGGGGCTGTCCATAAACACAGAAACAATAAATAAATAGGCATCTTCACTTTTTCCTGTGGTTTATGAGGAACTGCTCTTTCCTTAGCCTCCAAGAGGAATATGCATTTATGCAAAATTGTATGCTGTTTACCCTGGCTTGTGCACAATGTCCCTCAGAACTCGAACTGCATCGTCGTTGCTCATGTTCTCAAAGTTAATGTCGTTTACCTGCAGTGATGAAGAAATAATAAATCATCAGTCAAGTTGTAAACATTTACGTATTATGTGATTAGGTGGGTCTCTTAATGAAAGCTCTTAAAGTGAATATAGTGGCCTTTTCAGAAGGTGAACTGTAGGATGGGCCATCATCATGACACAGTAGAGAGCTGTACTGAAACTGAGTTTTGTTTGTTTTTCAGTATAAATTTAAAATGATCACTAAACCAAATGAAAAGCTGACTGACATACTCCACCTTATGCATTACTTTATCATATGGATGAGATATTTGTCAAACAAGATCACAGCAGACCGACAGCTTCCCCTTTGGTCTGACTTTGAACTCTTCAACTCTGGACACAGATACACAAAGCCTAGGATGAGGACTGAAAAAGGCATCACATCCTTTGTGGCGCAGGCTGCTAAACAAGCTCTGATCACTCAATATGAGCTCAGCACACTGCAGTTGTAGTTGTAGTTTTTAAATAGCAGTAGTGCCATGTGTTAGACACTGTTGCCACTGAAAGCTTGTGTGGTCCATTTTTTCACATAGAAAATCCACTGGAGTCAATGAAGGAATCAATAAAAAAATCATATAAATTATAAAGCATTGGTAACAATATAATTTTATCAATATCCATCCTTTACCATACACTATTTAATATTACTGTCCAATGACAGCTTAAAAGGTTAAACGCTAATGCCACTTCCCTTAACCTGTTCAGCCCCACCCCCTTTTTTAAGCCCTCTGCTCGAAACCCACAAGGTCTATTTGAATAATTCTGGTGACATAATAAAAGTAACACTTCAGAGATTTGTCCAGATGTGTAATTATCAGTATATGTGTTACTGGGGCAGAGTTAATGAATATAGAAGTCAGAATAATTTGAAAATTTCATCCTCGCCTAAAACAAAAACAATTTTTTATTGTGAATATCTCTCTTAGAAATGATGCTGGAGTGGCTGTAAAACTCTAAAAATGAATAATAAAATATGTTTACATCATCTCTGCAAAGGATTATTGCTATAAAGTGATGCAGAGAAAAATTAAAGAGGTTTTATAACAGTATGGTCAGGCGAAGATTTTGAAACAGTGCATATTGAGCCAAAGGTCAAAAACATATTTATTTTGTCAAATAAAAGCCAACAGGACTATAGTCTTAAAGGCACAGGTCACTGCTTTGTGCTGTCGTGTCGAGGAGCTTTCCTCCTGAGCCCCAGCAGACCCAAATTTGGGTCCTATGGGGCTAAAGAGATAAAGGCAGACAGTGCAAGCGAATATAATACACATTTATAACATGTCTGTACTTAAATTCTTTGTCATATGTTTTTAGTATGGGGAGGAATTTGATATCATTCTGTCTAGGTTCTGTATAGATCTCTTTTTAGCTGAATTTTGTCTTTTCATTGTTTTACTCTGTTCGAAACATGCACTGAATCATAATTTCTGTTCATATAGAAGGTTTTCTAGTCACTAATAGGTTCTTTTAGAAAAAAACTAAATGGCCACACATTATATTTTTCTTACACTTGAAGTAAAGGTCCTATATAATTAAACTCATATTTTCAGCCCAATGTGTCGCTCTCTCTTGTTTCATGCTAATGTGCACACACCTGTAACAGCATGTCCCCCGGCTCTATGCGTCCGTCTGCGGCCACAGCTCCTCCCTTCATGATGGAGCCGATATAGATCCCTCCATCTCCCCTCTCATTACTCTGACCCACTATACTGATGCCCAAAAAGTTGTACTTTTCTGTGGAGAAAAGAGGAACAGAATCAAATAAAAAAAGAAAAGATAATCAGGACCAGAATCAATGTGGAAACATTTGTTCACATCTGCTCATCATACTCTCCTCTGTCAGGAGTAAAAAGTGGCTTTATTGAAAAAGCCAAACAGACTCTATTCATCCAAACATGTGTAATTGTTTTCTCTGTGCAGCTCACATGACACTCACCCATGTTGAGAGTGACGGTGATGATGTTCAGAGACATGGTGGAGTCAGTGATGCTGCTGAAAGACGAGGACTGGGGGAGGAACAATGAAAATTGAGAAACATAAACAAACGGAAAGAAAAGAAAAACAATCATGTTTGTCAGATACGCGTTGTGTACGTGTTGTGTCTTACCCTGTCCATGTTGGAGGCCTTAGGTTTTCGTCGGCGACGTCGGTGTCTTCTCATGAGTCGAGAGGAGCTCTGCTCAGTGGAACTGCTAAATCTAGACACAAGAAAAGAATACCACAGTTTTATAAACTACATAAACACACAACTAATTTGGAGTAAATAATTCAGAGAAAAATGTCAAATAAATTCATTTTCAGTTAAGATTTCTAACTTGATTAAGCTTGAACCAGAAAACATCTGTAATGTCTTGTCATAAGTACAGGATTCATAGATCTTTCTGAGGTCAAATTTCAGCCCTTTTCAAGCACATTAAAGATTCAGGTTCAGATTCAGATTCAGACAACTTTATTAATCCCTGAAGGGCAATTCCGTTCAGTTACCCTGCCTTATTGAGCCAAGGCAGGGTAAAGGTGCATTCTCATGTTTTTCCAGCACCTTACAGTAATTACATTTTTAGGCAATCACATATTTACCACATCATGCAGAACACAATCAAAACAGTGTTGCTGAAGTGTCACAAGGAATCATGACAATTAACAGATAAAAAACAAGTTTCATGTTTCCAGATGTGTCACCTATTGGTAGTTTATGGATCCTATCTGAGCAGAATAATCAATAATCCCACCCACACTGCTGTTCCAAGCCGTAATACTTGACGCTTCAACTCCACTCCAAACACTGCAGAGACGGAATTGGGGGAACAAGTTGGCCCCTGACTTACTCTGTCAGAAGAGGTAGTATCAGAGGCATAATATTGGAGAGATGCAGACTCAGCAGGAGACAGGGGCTCTGCTTTTGTGTGCATGTGACACATCAAGCTAATCCAAGCAGTATCGCACCATGAACTGACGCAGACATTACACTTTCACGCAATTAATGTGAATGTGGAGGTGTAATGATGACAGAACTTCATTACTGCACTAACATAGCCTTGCCCAAACAATTCATTTCACTTTCAATGAATCATTATCCAAAATGTAAAAGAGATGACACATTACACTTGATATTGGATCTCAGGTTTAGTTAATCATGTCCTAAAGTCATTTGAGAATAAGCTAATGGGGTAAGCTTGTAATAACATATGGAAAGTATAGGTCTTTATCTAATTAGCAAATATTCAATCAGATTGTTGTTCCTTATGTGAGAAATACCATGTGTGTTAAATAAAACTGCAATTCAAAGCACTTTCAAAGCACCTTATCCAAATATCAAGCACTTTCAAAACCTTGTAAACAACATTAAACTTTAAGCATTTTCAAGTATTTTACGCTCTGAACCCTGTAAACATAACCTGGCGAGAAACAGATGATACTCTCATATTTAACTTGACAAAACACCAAATTAAATCCCTGCGGTTAAAGACATAATAATGAGAGACTCTTACAACGGTTAGGTAATAAATAAGCTGCTTGCTGGAAGTCAGGACCACCTAAGACTGTTATTAAAAACCCATAAAACACAAAAATTTACAGTTAAAGCCTGACTGAATGATTGAAAAGGTCTGTTACAGAATATGGTAATGCTATACTGGACTGAAGAGAAACTCTTAAAAAGAAGAAGCTTATATCCAGATTAACCAGAGCTGTAACGACAGGAAAAACATCCTGTGAGGAGCCTCAAGACACAGAACGGCAGACCTTTCAATGGGCTGCAGATCATTCATTGGATTCGGGGGGGGGGGGGGGGGGGGTAACCACATAAACCACCAGACTCTAAAATCACACTCCTCTGCCAAGAAAGCACCAACTCCAAAAACAGACTCCTTACTCCAAGTAAGGACATCTGACCTGCTGGTGGCATCATCGTCCTCTGAATCAAAGCAGGAAGTGGACTCCAGCTCGCTGCTCATGAAGGATGAACAGCTGTCGTACTCTGGGCCTCCACGTCCCATTGGTCGAGATGAAAATCCATTCTGCCTTCCACCTACAGAGTGACAGTGTCAAGATTAGGAGGACTCAAGCATACTTTGTTTTTTTAAGATCATGGTCAGTCACAATCCATTTTTTTTAAACAATGTTAATTCCATTTATATTGAAGCCTCCTGACATGCAACCTCACACTTGTTAACTGTTGACCTAGGATAATAAGATGGTTTTACTTGTTTAATTGAGATCTCAGCCTGTTCTGTACTTTATCTTAAGCTTTTTTTCCAATAATTTTGATTAATTTGGATAATTCTTTCAATTATAAAGCTCGTTTCACGTGCAAACAGAATAGCTTTCAGGCACTCTATTCAATAAAACAGCGGGCTCGTCATTGTGACTGGTCAGATGTTTGCCACCACTGAGAGATGAGTTGACCTTATTTTTTTGATTGTTTTGTGCTTCTGTAACTCCACATACAAGATAACTGGGTCATACTAGAGCTGGACAAGTAATCGAAAAATAATCAAAACCGACATCTAATCGAAGCAATTTTACTCAGGTCAGTTATTTTGATTATTTGCCCTGTGTAAGTCACGTGACCACGCCCCCTCCATACAGTCTGCGTTCACTTTCGCCAAGAGCGAAGAACGCGCTGCCAACATGGAAGAGACAAGCCGCAATCTATCAGAGGACGCCTTAGCCAAAAAAAATGACGTCTCTGTTGTTTGGGCACTTTTTGGATTCTGTGCAGAGGACATCGAGCAGAAAGAAGTTAAGTGTAAATCCTGCAGGAAGACCGTTTCGACCACAAGAACACTATAATTGTGCTTTTCTATTTGTGGTATCTGCTCAATTCTGCTTACCTCTAGAATGCTTGGATACCACCCACTTAATTTTCCATTACAGTATAGATTTGACTTTGTACCTCTTCGAGGCAGGTGGGGCTGGTCAAAGCATGGCTGAGCGAAACTACTGTGATATCCTCGCAACAAAAAAAGTGGAAACAGATGCAATAGAGTTGCCAGCCCTCCTGGGTTTATGGCTTTTTGTAACAGTGAGGAGACAAACTTTGTTTCAGAGATGGCTACCAGCAGCATGACAACATGCTATTAAAGCAGAGGGTAGTTTGGGAAGCCATACAGCATTACAGAGGTGACAACAGGAGGTGTTTTGTTTTCCTGCTGGATATCCTTGACTTGTGGCAATATTCCGACTACTTAGTTGTTAGCAGTGACTCTTTGTCAACAATTTAGTCTCTGTTCGGCTCGCTTGGAACTTCTTTGGAAGTGACACAAAAATCTGTGCCAGGCACAAGGTACAATCCCTAATGGAAACCAAAACAAGCAAGTAAATTCCAGTCAAGTCAAGCTGACACCACAAAATGAGAAAGCCTCTTCAGAACTTACGAGATGAAACAGGAAAAAGGATTCTTAAAAAGTTTGACTGCATGTCTTTTGTGAGCATCCATACTCTAAAGATAGTATAACACAAAATTTAAGTCACAGTACTGTAAAGGTGTCTACACCTGCCTCTGCATCGGCCTACAAGCATAATTACAAGGGTGACAGCTTTTCTTTTCTGTTTTTTTGCAACTTATTGTGCAAACGACCAAATGTATGAAAGGCACCCCCTAGCCTATTACATAAAGCAACAATATGAGTTGCACTTAAACAAGGAAAAAAACCTGACATTTACAAAACATTTTGAAAACGAAAACAATGTTCAGCAAACATTTTCTGACCTTGGTCATTAGTGTGTTTCCGTCGTGGCCTCTCCCGCTCTCTCCTTTGCGACACTATGGAGCCGGTCTCTGTGTTGTTGTCCAAACTGTCCCGACCACTCGCTGCCTTCCCACTGCAGACAAAAAATTACACCAAAGTTAGTGGGGTTTTCTCTTTTTTTGCCTTTATTGACAGTGGAGAGACAGTGAATAGATTTAGAAAGGGGTGAGAGAGAGTAGGGGTAGACATGGGCAAATGGGAATCAGGTGAGGTTCAAACCCAAGCTGCCCACACAAGACAGGAAACTTCATATACAGTAAACGCATGGCTGCTACCCACTCCACCAAAACCAGCACCCCCACCAACATCAGTGTTAAGAGACGTAAGAATTCAGTGCTTATTCATCAAGGCCTGTGCTTCTCAAGTGATCAAGCCTCAGGACCCACCACCACCACATTGACAAGAAATTGTGAAGCAAATAAAAAAAACAGCCAAACAAATACATTTAATATAAAACTGTTGCCATTTGAACAAAGACAAATAACAAAAGTGTTTCTAAAGTGGGTCATTACAGAGGCCCTGAGAGGACATGTACGCAAAATAATCAGTTTTTCTCCATTTCTGGACATAACAAATACATTTTTGTTTTTTTTCCCCAAGATTTTTTCTTCAACAGAAGTAACAATTAAACATAGAAAAAGCAGCTTTGCTATCCCAAGATGACAAAATAAATATGAAGGGAAACAACCAAAATGTACTTGTTAAACAGCATAGACAAAAAAAAAAAAGCTTTTTTTTCCCACAGGCTTTCTGCAACAATTTTTCCGCCACCCAGCGAATCATGCTCTACATACCACTTTTGGGACCTTTCCCACCATTTATGGACCACTGATCTAAGGAATACAGAAAAGTATCCTCTACATAAAAGAGATTACATACAATTTTCAAAGGGAGGTTAGAATGCAAATAGTCCAGGATTGATCAATGTCAAACTCTTTTTATTAAAGGTAAAACAAAATTGTATATTTCTATTTCTTTTTGGCAAAAGTCTGACATGGTCAGACAGAAATTTAATAGATCTTAAATTTACAGGTAAAATAAACCAAAATGTAAATTTTTGTCAGCAGGATTGTGTAAAATATAACACTTTAATGTAGTGTATGTAACTGAGGGCTCCCATACATCTAAATCCTTTTCTAAAATGTTTGCTGCTACTGGGCAGCACAGTGGCGCAGCAGGTAGTACACATGCCGGTTGCCGGTACGATCACCAAGTCGGGCAAGGCCTTTCTGTGTGAAGTTTGCATGTTCTTCCTGTGCATGTGTGGGTTACCTCCGGGCACTTCGTCTTCCTCCCACAGACGAAAAACATGCTCATTAGGTTGACTGGTGACTCTAAATTGCCCTTAGGTGCGAGTGTGCATGGTTGTCTCTGAGTGGCCCTGTGATTGGCTGGTGACCAGTTCAGGTACCCCTGCCTCTTACCCAAATAACAGCTGGGATAGGCTCCAGCCCCCAGCAATCCCAAAAGGGTTAAGCAGCATAGAAAATTAATGAATGAATGAATGTTTGCTGCGACCCACTGAGAATAGCTGGGTGATGTACTTTAGGTCCAGGCCGACCAGTGCAGAGCCACTGATCTAAGAAATAAACTGAATTCACAGTCACTTAATATAATATATTTTGGTAATAGATACTTTTGTATTGTTGTCTCATCTACAATCTTGTAAATATTTTACAAATTGACCTTTCCCCCCTTTGCATTAAAATTATAATCATTCTATGTAATTAACAAATATCAACAACCCAAGAAACATGCAACACGAGGTGTGAGAAGTGGAGTCAGTTTTTCATGACTAAATCAATTTGATTTATTTTCACCACAGAAAAATCCCAAACCAGAACATTTTAAATAAAAGTTTGTTTCCTGCAGAGCAGTCACAAGGTGTCACATTTTTCCCATTTAATTTGTTGCTTCCTCTGCTACTCCGGCTATTAACACACACAAGAGGACTCAACACCCAACGCATGTATGACATCTCTCTCTCTTTTACAGACTTACAAAATAAACAGAAAAGAAGCAACAACAGAAATCCACTATGGGTATTTCTTGAATATACTGACTGATATGAAGGTGGTCTCGAGTCCCCGATCCCCCCAGTCCTCTCCAAAGGGGGTGCCGCCTCCAGACTATCTGCCACTGAGCCTGCATCTGTGTGGGCCCCGTCTCCAGAGACCAGCTGTCAACAGATGGAGAATCAGGTCAGACAGAGGGATGAGACAAACACTTGAGAGCAAAGAAAAACTGAAAGAAGTAGAACAACTGAGCAGCAGACCCACGTCAGTGCAAGACTGTGTTTACACTACACCATATTCAAGGGGCGGAGGGCAGATCCTGTTTTATTGTCTTAGATGGATGGTGTGCCAGCAAATCTAAGGGCAACAATGTCTCACTGGATTAAACTTTGTATAAATATGTGTCAACTGTATGTCTAGAAAAAAAATCCTGCTTTATAGTGGTACCATAAAAAAAACAGCTGTGGATATAAAGAGCAGTGGAAGACATATTTTGTCCGAGCCTTGTAAAAATATTGACAGTATTGGAAAAGCAATGTGCTGGAAAAGGAGCATCCAATGATAAGACGTTATGCAGTTACAATGTTGTAGAAAATTCTGTCAAATACCAGCAGCGCTGGTTAATAATTGAGTCCACATGAACATATGGCAAGTGTCACACCGGCACTTGTTTACAGACAGCTGTGCAAAGTCAACATGTTCATGTAAAACAACAGAAAAAATAATGTCAGTGTCAGGCATAAACCTCCTATCTCCAAAATTACTACTTTTCAGGAAATGAAAATAATGCTCTACTACTAAAAGAATGAATATTGTATTGTCCTGATTGTAATTTTTTTGTACTATAATTTGGTTAAAAGTTTATAAACCCCATTCACACACATAAAAGGTGACCAATAGCACTGTTTAATGAAATAAAAGAGAAAATCGTAAAAGATGGAGATAGAAGGTTTGTGCAATATTTTTAAAAATTGGGGATATTCCCAGATACAATATTCCCAGTATGATAGTATGATATATGCAGATAATTGCTTCAAAATATAAAAAGACTTAATTTTCATTGAACATTATTGCTTTACAAAAACACACCTAATTTAACATTAGCAGACTGTTCAATTGTAGCGTGTAGCTTTTAGAAAAGCAAATGAAGATGGGTTATACTGTTATATAATGTACATGCAGTCCTAAACACTACTCTATGCTATTTCCATACATATCAGTATTTGTATTGGCCAAAATAAGCTTTGATATGTCAGCATGTGCAAATATCAGTTGGAAAAAAATGCAATATCACACAAACTTAATAACGAATAAACACAAGATAGTGCATTTAAGGCATAACTCCTAGTTTCTATGTCTGTCTGCCTTTTTTCATGATGTATACGCTGCTTGTGTACTCTTTGCAATTTGTCTCTGTAGAATCCAAAATGAAATAAAAAAATCAGCACCAAAATGGCTCCAATTAGTCCAAGATAACTGAATATCTATCTTCAGCAGCTTCTGGCTGCATCAAAATGAGTCAAAAGCATGACCATTATATCCAGGCTCTCAATCAACATGTCCAAATAACATATGCAAAAAAAAGGAAGCATTGCTTTGCATCATTAGATTAATTCTTTTTTAATACATCAAATTCAGACTAATGTAATGTGTTTATTATTACTAATAGTCTTATTATGTAACAGATATAATTGAAATCATATGCTCAGCCCTACTATTAATTATAAAAATTCTGGTAAAGACTGTGTTAATATAAAATCTATGATTTAAAAAAAACTGATGATATAAGAACAGCCCATGACTATGTTTTTATGTAGATTTCACCAAATCATTATTTAGCTCTTTACATTTTCATCATTTAATTCTCATTTTTCCCCTGTCCTTGCTGTGTGGTTTTGAGTGCTGTGGTATTAAGTATGTTTTTATAAGAAAAAGTGCATCCAAAGTGAATGGTGTGCATGCAAAAACAAGTCTTACTGCTAACATGTTGTGAAATCAGGGTGACTATCCAAAGCTTCAGTTGTCCAGTGCAGAGATTTGAGTTTGACTTCAGATTGTTCACAGAAGGCACACATTCCTTATGAGCAACACCACATCCATCAAGTTAAAGACACACTAGAACAATTTCTCCAATGTCTTAAGGCTAATTAATCACATTTGTTTTTATTATTGCGTAACAGTTTGGAAAGGACTACAAAGTGCCAATAGTGATATCTTCATTGTCCTTTTTAAGGGACCAAAGACAACACAAATGTTCAGTTTCCTCAAATTTACATCAAAGAGAAAGAGTAAATACTCTCATTTAAGAGGCTCCCACCCTCATATGTGTACTGATTAATCATCTCAGACTAAATGTTTTTGACTTGTGTTGGAGAAATTAAAACACTGAGCAGAAACAAAGGCTGGGACGAACTTTTTACCACAGTCAGTTCATTCGAGAGCAGTTAGATGAGTCAGCTAAGTTTCTGTGGTGGCAGAGGTGTCTAGAAATGTCTGATTAATGCTGCAATCAGAGGCAGTGAGACAGATACACACTTAACTCTACATGATTTTAATAACGTGCTTCTTTTCCATAAGTTAATATACTTAAAAATATCTCTTACTATATGTGAGCTCATGATAGCACAGCCACGTGAAACTGCCCCGACTTCAAACAAATCAAAAAAAGAGGAAATAGAAATGTTACTGTTGCTGGCTCTTGATCTGTGGCTTTTCTGTCAAATTAAGGAGATGTGGTTTGTTCAAGAGACATCTGCAAATAGCAGAACAACAAACTATTAAAAGTAGAGGAGAGTTTAGGAAGTCATGCAGCATTGCAGAGCCAACAAGAGGAGATGTTTCAGTTTTGTGCCTGACATCCAACACATAATGCTCTTAGAAATGACACTCTCTGTTTCCATACAATTTCAATAATCAAACTAAATACTTTTTTAGACCATTTTAAGGCTCAAACTAAGGACAAAAATGTGGCACTGCAGAGCAAACTGCTATTAACATTGGTGTGTAGATTTGGTATAAATAACCTTTTTATATATGACCTGCAAAATTGCTGATTAATTTAAAGTAAGGTTGAAATTATGTTAAAATGTAAGAAGGTGCTGAATATTGATTTAATGCAGGGATTTCATTTCCTCCCAAGAGTGGGAAAGAGAGGTGATATGAGGAAAGCATGTGCCTGCAGAGAACTTATTATTGCTTACTGAACAAGCACCATGCTGCAGCCACTGTTCATTTTTCCAGTGTTTTCTAAAGCAAAATTGGAGCTGATGAACAACCATTAAATTCTAAGACCTCTCACAGGTAAATACAAGACTTTTTAAGACTTTCCTTGCTGAAGAGTGCTCAAAAAGGTCCTTGACTCAATTTATAAAAATAGAGATGTTGCGATACCAGAATAGGGATGGTAATTTTAGATCTTATTGATACCTATGCCATTATGGATTCTGCTCAATGAACTGAATCTTTAGCAATCCCTTCATTGATTCCTGTGAATTTGCTGTGAGGGTAGAAGTCGGCCTACAACAGATTTTCAGTGGCAACAATGTCAAACACATATCACACCTCATATTCAGTGCCACACATACATAAATGCTCCTGCAAGTAGCTGTTTTTTCAGCTCACTAAACATAGTGCAGTTAGTATCAAGTTGTCGGAAATTAAGTCTCATTTTTGATCACCCCTAATTCTTGTCTCTATGATAACTTTTTTACTTTGTTATGCTCATCTCCTCTGATGAGAGCATGACATCCTCGGTTTGCAAGGCATGCAGAACACAGTGGAAGGAATTGACAAGGGAACTGGTTAGCATAAAGGCTAGTGATATTGATTCATTGAGGGAGTTATCGTCAATTCTCAACTGGAATTGGTGTTCAATTCCCAGCTCCATATCAGAATATTAAGCTTAGTAAAAACTGCACCCTTTAGTTTTGGCTCCATTTATTGCACTTCATATTTCTATCACAATACTTACCAATGTAATTGCAATAATATATTTTGTGATATTGTGAAGGCCTACAACTGAGTGTATTCATTTGTTTGTCGTGATTTTTCAGTAACCAAAAGGAGCTACTTCAATTTAACTCAGAAGATGATAATATAATAGTGGGGGTACATTTATACAAGATGAAAAACATACTTAAAAAATCTCAATCTGTTTGTCAGCTGATATAATAAAGTACATCAGTGCAGATTGTTAGGGCTGGCCTGTTGTGATGTGTTGATAATGAGCCAGGCCTACAGACCCCAGAGAGCCATCAATCACATCATCGAAATAACAGATGAACTGGCGAGAAAATAAATGGGAGTACTGTAGCAGGGATAACTTTTCATTGTACATGGAACATTTCAGCAGCCCCCCCCAGAGATAACACATTATTCAAACAATCACACAGTCACGTATAGAGCCAAAGAGAGAAACCAGCTTTGAACCTGGGCCAACTAAATATCTAATTTGTCCAATAAAAAAAGGCCATATCAGAGGGACGCATCACGACGCCCACGCTGGATAATACACACATGCTCGCACACACTTGGTGATAACACTGTTGATGACTCTCAAATAAAACCAATAATTACAACCACACTGTGTTGAATTAACCGAGTGCATCAGCCTTTCACATCAAGAAACAGAGCACTCATTCTTTCAACTGTTTCTCCCTCTCTGTGAGATTCAATCTTCTTGTTAGATGACATGCAGTGAGGCTCTTTGTTATGAGGTATTTTCCTCCTATCCTGTGATTTCACTTGCTCTTAATCCAATTTCTATGTCGGCAAAAGAGGAAGGGAGGCTGTGCACGGGGACCAGATGTCTCTTGTGTGGTAGAGACAAGAGAATTGTTGCTCAGAGCCTAGAAAATGAGCTGGTACACTCGAGTACATGTAGAAGTTAAAAGTTTTTTGGCTTGCATGTGGCCATTAGTGTTAAATTTGGGGGCTATTTTAGACTGAGTCTTTGGCCTCTGACAAAAAGTGTCATAGAGTCAAAATAATATCTCTCAAAATATAAAATCAAGACATTTTATTTTACTCTTGGCAATGAACTGTTTGTAGAATCGAATAAAATAAACTGATGAAAATGCTGACACAAGAATAAGGGACCTTTGCTTGGAGTATTTTTATTTGTTTTTTTTAATAATTTCAGTACTCTTGATACTCTTCAATGTTTTTTTCTTTTCACTGTATTAACTGATATATGTATAAAACAATATAATTGTCACCTTTTTAATCTTTAGATTTTTAACCATTACTATCATAATACTACGAATTTAAATAATTATAAACTACTACTTTCCACTTTATTTAAAGAAATCTATTATTAATGTTTTTTATTTTTTGATTAAATGCTTTGACAATAAGGCCTTGCAACATTCATGGCAATAAAGTTCTTTCAATTGAATTGAATTGAGTTAAAGAAGGGGGTCAATGCAATTCTCATAGGATTTGTGTACCTATTTTAAATTGTTGGAAGAACACACACCTGGAATTTTTTCACTACCCAATATGCAGACATTTCCAAACTCATTCAAACTAGTATCTACACAAATATATACACACTTTTTTCCAACAAGGTTGTATGGCTTAGTGAGAGCTACAAACAGACGTGAGATCTGTAGAGCCGTAAAAAGCCGCTTTTATGTTCAACACTTATCCTTTCAAGTTAAAGTAATTTCTCCTAATTGGACTAAAGAATTGCAGGTTAAGTACTCAAGTCCAGGCCTAAAACTTCATCTTTTTCAACCCACTGAAATTTTCAAAATGAGGATGGATATAAAAAAAAACTTCAGCTCAGGTCTGTCTGGTGGATTTTCTTTAAAATACACAAATTGACATGCATATTGTGCGGATACAAACATCTGTAATCAACTGAAAAATCAGCAGAAATTAACAGTGTTTAACAGGAAGGTGATATATTAGACTCTTGCTGTAAAAAAATGGTCATTACTTATAGATGGATAACAATATTCAGGAGATGGGGCCATGTATGGGCGGTCGAATTAATGTATTGTTTGGGAAATAAACCCTGTGTAATGGAGGTTAAAATATGACCATAAATATTACAACAAGTTTTCTTATCAAAATAGGTTGATTATTTTCATGCTTGTTTTAAAAACATCTCAACATGTAATACTAAGTGGTAGATATGATTTGTAAAAGTTTTTTTTTTTGTCAAAACAGTCTTGTCACATAAAACAGCTGATTGACAAAAATAAATAAATAAATAAATAAAAGAATTAAAGGCATACAATGCAGACAGCACAAATACAATTGATAAAGATGGTCTCAGTTAAAGTAAGGAAAAAATACTTTTAAAGTTTTATAATGGCTTTAAATTTAATAAATCCAGTTCAGGGCCTTTTAGGGCTTATCAAGCATCAGTAGGGACCCTGGGAAAACAGCATGACTCTAAAACCACGGCAGCTCTAACTCTTAAAAATACTTAACAAAAAAGCAAGGAAAAAAATGGGGACGTTTGCATGTGTCCGTTTTCTGGAGGATCACTGTGCAATAATAATATCATCACATTGATGTAGAGGGCCACTATGGTTGAGATCCCTAGTCAACAGATGGGAGCCATTATTATACATGCACACACACTGTTGCCAAATACCGCAGAGATACAGTGAAGACATAAACCTGAGCAAACAAAAAAGAGTAAACAAAACATAAAATTACTCCAGGATGTATTCTGAACCTACCCATGACACCACACGTCCATTAAAACAGGGCAGCTTGGCGTTGTCATCAGATATTTCCTCCTTTACCACCCTGTAAAGAGAACAAAGCCTGGTTTCAGTAAACCTCAACCAACACAAAAGCACTCACAGGGCAATAAAACACAAGGCTGGGCAACACTTCAATCAGCCATGGCAGACAATGACAATCTGAAAAACAAATACACCATTTTATAGTGGACGTACAGCATTTTTTTACACAGACTATTGTAAATGTGCGGTACTGCCTTTAGAAAAATATAAGGGCTTGTTGAAACTGCACCCTAAAGGTCTGAAGCTAATGACTAGCTGGTTGCAGTGGTGCTGAAAACATGTCTGGAGAACCACAGAAAGAAAATAAGTAATATTTGTATATCTACAGAGCTGTATGAACAGCATATGTATGTATTATCTGTGTATCTCCAATATACGTCAAGTGTCGCCATTTAGCAACAACAATAGATATGACTTTTGGTCTATAATGCTCAGCCACAGTGCTAGGACTCCCATATTTGGTTGTTTTTTGTGTTCAAATATCAATTACTATGGCACTGTTTAAGAACTTGCACTTTTCTAATGCTATTAGTAATTTTAAGAAGTGCACAGGATTTACCTGCAATTTTTGATGGATCAATTACAACTTGTTAAATAATTTTGTTTTGGTCATTTTCAATGCCATTTAGCTTTCAAAAAATCATATTTTTTATCATTTTAAAACACATTGGTATCAAAAAAATAATATGAAAACTGCCCTCAGAGTTTACAGCCATAAAATAAAAAACACTTTGGTAAATTTAATAAACAGGGATGTGAAGTTGCCCTGTGCAACCTGAGACTGCTCCTAACAATTTCACTGAGTGAATTTCCAGAAAAGCTTCCCAGACAGACACACTGTTTCCTTTGGAGAATCAGATGTCAGATGTTACCTAGACAACACATTGTCCCACAGTCAACAGGGGACGGACCAAACTCTGACTACAGACACGATTAGCTGCGCCTTCAAGAGAGGGCTAAAACAGAGATGGTTGTTCAGACTTTCTTTGAAAGTCTTTGGGTAAATATTTTGGCAGGCAGTGTTTGCCCCGCTCTAGCAGGTTGATGGATCTATACTGTAGGTTGGAGCAGAGGTTTAAATAGTTTATTTCCAGAATATCCCTGACATGCATAGCTGTGGGTCTCTCCAAACATGTCTTTCCCACTTGAAAATGTTAAGAAGCTATTGCCCCACCCTTGTTTGCTCCTGGCCAAAAACAACTTTGGAAACCTGGCTGAAATGTTTAAAAAAGTGTTCACTCCTTCTCCTTTTTACTCTGAAGAGGACACTGTCTGGACGACACATAAAACTTCTAGTTTTCCAGCTATGTTTTAGCACAAAAGGACATGCTCATAAAGCTGCCACAGTGATGAACAGGGCATTCCTGTGTTCAGCTCTGCATTCCTCAGGCTAATAGACAACAACAGCAGGGCCTGCTGCTCCCAATGACTGGCTCACTGACACTGGTGGTACGGTTTAACGAGTGCCCGTGTTTACTGGTGTCTTTCGGCCGAATGTGTCTGTGGTCGAACAACAGCTGCTTATAACTGGAAATACTCAAAGTCAGAATTTTCATTACATCCTCCGAATATACGGAAGAAATGGCGAGAATGAAGTCGGAATGCCAAGAATAAAGTTGGATACAAGAAAATACTGGAAATACCGAGAATAGAGTTAAACTTAGCTTTAAATCTCAAATTTCGAGACTCAGTCCGAAACAGACCTGCTGCTCGGTATTTAAATTTACAACAACGAAAAACAAAACAATTGAAATGAATACATTTTGGAATAAAACTTAAATAATGAAAAAGAAATGCACAGACAAACAATTACGACAAAGTTATCAACATTTTTTTGACATTAGGACTTTATCGTCGATGTATCTATTTTTATTACAAAATGAAAAAAAATATTTTCTTTCCTCTGCTTTCTTGAATGTTTCTTCAGTTACTATATCAAAATACTAATTTCGATACGCCTATGTTTAGAATTAAAACGAGCTAGTCTCGTGTAAATTATATCTCTTTAACATTTCCTGTAACCGCGACAACCACATGCACATTTAGCTAACAGTCACCAGGCAGCACGGCCCCCCTTTCAAACTGTAACACCAGCCGTTTACATTCTGACGTTAGCCTGCTAGCATAAACGGTCCATACATTAGCCAGCAGCTGACAGCTGCAGCCGTCCAAACATGTTAATATCGACGTTTAATCACTTAACCCTGAACTTACTGTATTCATAATATGTTAGTAATGTCATAAAGAGCTTCCTCTAGTGTTCAAATACCAAACTTGGTCAAAGAAAGTCGGGGCATAAGACGTGTAAGCTAGCCACACAAGCAATGTAAACAAACGGGGTCGGGACGCTAAACAGACCAACGAGCTAACAGCTAACAAAGAAATAGCAGAGAGAGAAGACAGTTTCTATCTGACAGGCGGATCATGTTTAAGCTGCTGACACACATCTGGAAGAGGAAAGAACTACTCTGGTGTTAATCCATCTGAATTAAACCCCGTGAGGAATGATGTCTGGTGTAACACAATGAGCTCTGTTACCCGAAGTCATCGTCCATAGATTTGAAGAAGAATTTGTAATTTGGCTTCTTGAGGACATTTTTGAAGTCTGCCAGAGTGACTTTGTCCGCAGGCACCGACAGCTTCACCAGGTACGGCGTCTCCTGGTCGTCGAGGTGGTAGATAATTTTGGTCTCCCCCATCTCGAACTGCAGCTAAGGCGAGGCAGGCAGGGTGCATCAAGCCGCGGGCCCCGGCAGGCAGGCTCCCTCTCGGGCCCCGACTCCCCGTGGCGCCGGCGGCGGCTGTACCGTGGTTCTCCTCCCGACTGTCCCTGGCTGACCGACACGCCGTGAGGAGCTGCTTCCCTCTCTTCTCTTTTCCAGCTCGCTGCCGTCCAGCCTACCTCCAATTCAGAGAATACACCTCGTTTCTCCACATAAACGTCCAGACACCGACCGAGGATCTGAGCGCGACAGATGCAGTTGGTGTCACAATTTTAACAAACAAATGAAAGCTATACAAGCAAAGGCGAAACTGTACAAAAACGTGATAAAGATAAACACTGTAAGAGGGGTCGGCTTTCTCTTCTCGATAGCTGCCAAGCTCGGCACTTTGTTGCACACGAAACTGCACAAAATCCTCCAAGCCTGTCTCAGAGGGGCGCCATCCACTGGAGAGGAGGAGAGACACAGACACAGAGAGACAGAGCATGAAAGCACCATTTACAGGCAGAAGAGACCCTTACAGAAACTGGGATAGAGACTATTTCGTGATTCCAAATACAATAACTGATTTAGGGCCGTACAGATTAATCAAAAAATACCAAGACACGAATGTGCCTATGCAGGACCACACATTTTTTTAGTTGTCCTCAGGCAGGTGATTACAGGAAAATATTCAAAACACAAGTTACAAAACATCTCACAGGACAACACACAGGCCAATATATATATATATATATATATATATATATATATATATATATATATATATATGCACACACACACATATATATACATATATACACACACACACACACACACACACACACATATATATATATATATATATATATATATATATATATATATATGAGGCTCCAACAAAATATACATATTTGTACATTACATATAACACATCTACACACAATATAGCTACTATTTAAATTTAAAACATCCTGTTATTATGCATCCATCCATGCATTATCTACACTGATTTTCCCTTTCGGGGTCACGGGGCTGGAGCCTATCCCAGCATTGGGCGAGAGGCCGAGTACACCCTGAACCAGACGCCAGCCGATCGGATGTAATCATACACGCCCACATTTTTATCTAAGGGCAATATTAGAGTCACCAAATAACCTAATAAGCATGACTTTGGTCTGTGGGAGGAAGCCGTTGTGCCATGAGAGAACCCCCGCATGCACAGGGAGAACATGCAAACTCCACGCAGGAAGGCCCTGACCGACACAGGGCTCCAACCAGCAACCTTCTTGCTGTGAGGCACACTCATTACCTGCTTCGCCACCTGGTTGAAGCCCTGTGTCAGTCAGGGCCTTCCTGTGTGGAGTTTGCATGTTACCTCAGTGCATGCGTGGGTTCTCTCATGGCACACCAGCTTCCTCCCACAGACCAAATACATGCTCATTAGGTTATTTGTTGACTCCAAATTGCTCTCAAGTGTGAGAGTGACTGATTGTCTGTCTCTCTATGTAGCCCTGTGATTAGCTGGTGAATTGTTCAGGGTGTACCCCACCTCTTGCCAAAAGTCAGCTGGGATAAGCTCCAGCCCCCACGACTCCAAAAGGGATATGCGGTGTAGGTGATGGATGGATGGATGGATATTACTCTTAAACATTCAATCAAACAAGTCGCCCTCCATAATACTCATCATTGTTTGGGCAGCTCTCAGGCTCTTAAAGGTCGGTGACCCCTGATCTAGAGGACATCTTCAAAGATGCTTTTGCCTCAAGATCCACTCAGATATAAGATCTCTGCATGCCAACAATCTCCTCCTCCTGATTTTCAACTTTTATGTACTGCTTGCTGACAGAGTAGTCACTTGCCTTTGGGTTCATGCTGTGCCCTCAAGTTTCAAGTGCTATGGGTCCATCTAGTGGTCTAGTATCCACAAGCACAGCAGTGTCTCTAGACAATGTTAAGGTATAATACATTGATCATTTACTGAAGACACATCAGGCCGTCTACAGCCTCCCATTCAGCCCCCTGAAATATTATCAAATTCAGAAAATGTGAGGAGAAAAAGATATGTTGTGGTTTTAAGGATATCTCTTTTTGTCAACTCCTAACAGCTATCAAAGCAACTCCAAATACAGCTAAGATAGAAACAATCCGGATGACTTCATGTTTGATCTGTTGTACAGAAATCCACCTCTCAGGTATCATTGGCAAACATTCTACCATGAGTATAAGTGTTTCGGTGTCAAATGCATTTTAGGACAACACGATATCCCTCAAAATCACAAAAGT